>CM064497.1:6031566-6309066 GCA_032716605.1 Paralithodes platypus
TTTTTGTTTTGGCAGCAAGCTAAATTTGTAAATTTTTCGATAGAAACATTTTTCCGGCGAAGCCGGATTTCTCCATACAATGCTGGCTCGCTATCGCTCGCCAGGAAGAATTCGACACCAGGATGGAGATAAACGTCCTAAAACCGTTGGCTGAATGGGGCCGAATGGATACAAGCCAGAGAAAGATTGAAAACAAGAGAGATAAAAAAAACGGTGACCCCCCCTTAATTCATCGTTTCGAGTGGGATATACACACATGTTCCTATCTTTACACACCCTATTAAACATCTAACAAACACTAATACAGCACACAACGAACATCTAACAAACACTAATACAGCACACAGCGAACATCTAACAAACATTAATACAGCACACAGCGAACATCTGACAAACATTAATACAGCACACAGCGAACATCTGACAAACATTAATACAGCACACAGTGAACATCTGACAAACATTAATACAGCACACAGCGAACATCTGACAAACATTAATACAGCACACAGCGAACATCTGACAAACATTAATACAGCACACAGCGAACATCTGACAAACATTAATACAGCACACAGCGAACATCTGACAAACATTAATACAGCACACAGCGAACATCTAACAAACACTAATACAGCACACAGCGAACATCTAACAAACACTAATACAGCACACAGCGAACATCTAACAAACACTAATACAGCACACAGCGAACATCTAACAAACATTAATACAGCACACAGCGAACATCTAACAAACACTAATACAGCACACAGCGAACATCTAACAAACATTAATACAGCACACAACGAACATCTAACAAACACTAATACAGCACACAGCGAACATCTAACAAACATTAATACAGCACACAGCGAACATCTGACAAACATTAATACAGCACACAGCGAACATCTGACAAACATTAATACAGCACACAGCGAACATCTAACAAACACTAATACAGCACACAGCGAACATCTGACAAACATTAATACAGCACACAGCGAACATCTAACAAACACTAATACAGCACACAGCGAACATCTAACAAACACTAATACAGCACACAGCGAACATCTAACAAACACTAATACAGCACACAGCGAACATCTAACAAACACTAATACAGCACACAGCGAACATCTAACAAACATTAATACAGCACACAGCGAACATCTAACAAACACTAATACAGCACACAGCGAACATCTAACAAACACTAATACAGCACAGCGAACATCTAACAAACACTAATACAGCACACAGCGAACATCTAACAAACATTAATACAGCACACAGCGAACATCTAACAAACACTAATACAGCACACAGCGAACATCTAACAAACACTAATACAGCACACAGCGAACATCTAACAAACATTAATACAGCACACAGCGAACATCTAACAAACATTAATACAGCACACAGCGAACATCTAACAAACACTAATACAGCACACAGCGAACATCTAACAAACACTAATACAGCACACAGCGAACATCTAACAAACACTAATACAGCACACAGCGAACATCTAACAAACATTAATACAGCACACAGCGAACATCTAACAAACACTAATACAGCACACAGCGAACATCTAACAAACACTAATACAGCACACAGCGAACATCTAACAAACATTAATACAGCACACAGCGAACATCTAACAAACACTAATACAGCACACAACGAACATCTAACAAACACTAATACAGCACACAGCGAACATCTAACAAACACTAATACAGCACACAGCGAACATCTAACAAACACTAATACAGCACACAGCGAACATCTAACAAACACTAATACAGCACACAGCGAACATCTAACAAACACTAATACAGCACACAGCGAACATCTAACAAACACTAATACAGCACACAGCGAACATCTAACAAACATTAATACAGCACACAGCGAACATCTAACAAACACTAATACAGCACACAGCGAACATCTAACAAACACTAATACAGCACACAGCGAACATCTAACAAACACTAATACAGCACACAGCGAACATCTAACAAACACTAATACAGCACACAGCGAACAAAACGTAATGACAGCGGAAAGGCAACTTATTTGACCAACTGTACGTAAAACATACATACAACACGATATGGGTGTAAAGAAACGGAAATATGAATATAAACAGTTAGATACAAATATAACTAATAAATCAATAATTATAATAGAAAAACCAGAATTGTAAATGAGAAAGTAAATACAAAATACATACGTAATTAATCAAATATTATTATATTTGTATATATATATATTTTTTACCAACTAACTTCACTTCTAACCTCAATCAATGAAATCAACAAATACATGTGGCACTCCAGGGACTCGAAAGTAGGCTACTCACACCGAAATTCCGCGCACTTATGCATTACGCTATCAAGATATATACATACATCAAATATATATATATCAGCTAAACACGACTAGACATATACCTCTCTTTATCTAGCCCTTGTGATAGGAATGGTGACGAGGGGAATATGATGGAGTGAGCGTCAATGGGGGTAATGTTTCAATCACTTCAGGCAGGACGGGTGATGACCAGTGCATTTATTTACAGCAGGTCATTGATAACGCACCCACACACACACATTATATATATATATATATATATATATATATATAAGTAGACGAGGAGAGAGAGAGAGAAGAGAGGAGAGATAGAGAGAGAGAGAGAGAGAGAGAGAGAGAGAGAGAGAGAGAGAGAGAGAGAGAGAGAGAGAGAGAGAGAGAGAGAGAGAGAGAGAGACGTTGTATTGTTCTATGGTAGGAGAACAATAGTGTTTGCCAGTGTATATCTGCCTTTCTGTAATGAGGTAGCTTAATTGACCACTTGCGAGTTTCCGGCTGTAAGGAAGTTGGAGCTGTAGACATCGATAGGCAATAGAAATGCAATAATAAGGTAGGTTTCCGGTGGCTAAGAGTAGGCTATGTTGAATTGGGTTTTATATATTTATAAATGTAGTACGACCATATTCTAGCTGGAAATTCTGCTCAAATATCGATGTCTACAGCTCCAACTTCCTTATAGAACGAAACTCTCAAGTGGTCAATTGTTTCATCTCTTTCTAAATTATCCATGTGTATAATAACATATTGTGTCTTAGATAAACATAAACAACCAACAATATAAGTATAGCTATAAGATAGATATATTAGTTAACCCCTTGAAGCTCTGACGCGTTTTAGCAGTTTATTTTGGCTATCATTAGACGATTTTATGCAGCTTAGGAAGGATGTGTGGGGATTAAAAGGGTAAATACTATCTAAATCAACCCTTTAACTTTCATATAATGTTACTAATCTGAATAAAATCGTATACTAGTAGACAGAACACAGAACAGAAACGCGTATTGGAGCTTGAAAGGGTTAATAGATTGATTGAGTCATGAATGAACACTTTTAAAATTCAAACCAGGACATTATTTTAAGACATACTGTAATTCGAAACCTATGACCTAATGACCCAGGATCTCTGCCATGGTGTCCCGCAGGTGCTTAAGGACACGATGACATAGAGGTGAGGCGGGGGAGTCGTGAGTGATGAAGGGGGGGGGGGGTCACCGTTTTTTTTTTTTTATCTTTCTCTCCTTTTCTCTCTTTCCCTGGCTTGTATCCATTCGGCCCCATTCAGCCAACTGTTTTAAGACGTTTATCCCTATCAAGTTGTCGATTTCTTCCTGGCGAGCGATAGCGAGCCAGCATTGTATGGAGAAATTCGGCTTCGCCGGAGACAATTTTCTATCGAAAAATGTACAAATTTAGCTTGCTGTCAAAACAAAAATATATATATACTGACCCGCTACCGCTCGCCAGGAAAATATTGTCACCTGGAAGGGGTAAACGTCTTAAAATAGTAGGCTGAATGGGGCCGAATGGATACAAGCCAAAGAGAGAGGGAGAGAAAGAGAAAACAAAAAAGCGAGGTGGGCTCCTTTAATCAGCTGGAGGATAACCTGACGTGACAGTCGGAGGGAGAGACGAGGAGGGGTGATAAAGGATGTAAAGCCGCTGTCACACGATCGCTTTTTCCGTCAATATTCCATGAGCAAATATTTTCTCGTATTATTTCGGGAGTTTTTCGCACTGATATCGGCAACTAAACTGAAGGTAAATTATGTTAGGCGGCTAAATTCTGATCAAGTGTAATTTTTGAAGCTTCCAGACCATAATTGCCGGTAAAAATTGCTCTAAAAAGGGCTCGTGTGACACCAGCTTAACCGGAGAAAGAGGTCATAAGGTTTGGCTGCAATAGGGATCAGTCATAATTGCCATGGACTGTTTGGCGTTAACGATGTAAAGTATTGTAAAACTATGTAAAATGTTCATGTCAATAACAGTTTTGAATTGAAAATTGAAAATATGAGGGATTGTAATATTGACATTAATTTTTGTCTATGTATATGAAGGAGACAAAGGACAAAGCTGCCTGTAACAAGAGCCGCACCCCCCAAGTTGAAAGAGTGCAAGAGTCAAATTTAAAGTACTCTGGACGCACGGAACTTGAAGCACTTTAGGTCATAGGATGAGGGAAAGACGGATATTGTAACACAGACAATACAGTTTAGCATAAAACAGTGTAACAGGTGTTTGTGTAGATGATTGTCGAGTCACGATAAACAGTTTAAGGAACACCAGCTCTAACTAACCCTTCTGCCTGTTGATAAACGCTTATTAACCCCTTGATGTTCAGGATGCGTTTTAAGAGTTTATTCTGGCTGTAACTAGACGATTTTATTTAGTTTGGGACGGCCCTCTAGCCATCAAAGGTGTATAATCGGTCGCAATCATCCATCTGAAACCCACATGTTCCTTCCTAAGCTGAATAAAATCTTCTATTAATAGCCAGTAAACGAGGAAGCAATGCGTCCTCGTGATTCAAAAGGTTAACCCCTTTTGTACCGACGACGTCTTTTAAATTTTATTCTATCTATATTTAGACGACTATGTGCGTCTTAAGAAGGATCTGTTATAGTAAAAGAGGTTAAGTGAGATAGTTCGAAGGCTGTTAATTAGTTGCCTCCTTATTATACAATCGTCTAATATGGACAGAAAAAAGTTAAAAATATGTTACCGGTACTGAATGGGTTAATGGTAAAAATACGGTCCACACATGATGCGCAGAATTGTGTTATGTGTAAAACGGTGAATGGCAATATGTACGTTTGTGCTTACATGTAGATTTGCCCATATGAACCAAGGTAATTGAGTGCAGGTATTATTGTATGAGCAAACAGAGACCAGAACATTAGGTTCAAAGGAGCAACACGAGTGCTGAAAAGCTATTAAATTACAGTAGATAGATAGACAGATATAATATATACATTGATAGATAGATATACATAGATAGATATACATAGATATACATAGTCAGTCAGTCAGTCAGTCATATTTTTATTTCATAAAAAGATACAAGGTATGCTTTTTACATATTTGTTAACAAATATTAATAATACATACACACATACAGTATATACATTCACACACATTATATCAATAACGTGTTCTTAAAATAAGAACAACAGATAGATAGATCCATCGACAAACAGATACATAGACCTATCGATAGATAGATAGATCTATCGATAGATAGATAGATCTACCGACAGATAAATAGATCCATCCATCGACAGACTCGGACTCAATTTTGTATTTCGTAAAAGGCAACACAATTAACTTTTTACATAATTAAATACAATAGAGATAACAGTAACCTTATACATTACCGCATTCTAGGTTCATGGTTTTGTTCAAATATAATTCTTGACTTGATAGCATTTATATCATTAGTTTTCAAATCTGATACGTCATATTCATGTAATAGGATATGGTTAACTTCCTTTCCTAACGATAGGTATTCATCAAGGTTTAATAAACATTTCTGTAACAACTTGCAAGGTTTTAGGAGACATTTGTGAGCAAATCTAATTTTTAACCAATTCATTAAATTATTAAATGTCATTAGTCCAGCCAATTCACATGCATGATGATTACTTTCCCAATATTTTAATTTCAGCATTTTCTTTATTGCTTTGTGGTAACCAATTGCTTAAGAGGAAGTTTGCACTTTTTGTTATAAAACCATAATTCAGAACCATAAAAACTTGAGCAGTAACTTTGGAACAACTGAGTAAAAACCCTAACATTAACATTAGAAAATTTACGTAAAATACAATTAAATTCATTATAAAACTTGTTACGACACCTAATTACGTCTGTCATTATTTAAATTATCATCTATTATACACTCTAGATACTTTTGTTCATTAACAACAAAATATACATAGATAGATATACATAGATAGATATGCAATGTATATCTATCTATGTATATCTATCTATGTATATTTTGTTGTTAATGAACAAACGTATCTAGAGTTTATAATAGATGATAATTTAAATTATACATAGATAGATAGATTATTAGGTTGATAGATAGATAGATAAATGTAGATAGATAGATAGTATAATATGTACTATAGTGCATTAATTATAGGTAGGCCAGCAATCATAACCCCTAACCTCTGTAACTCAAAAATAGCTAAAGCAAATGGGTTGTCAATAGCTAAAGCAAATAGGTTGTCAATAGCTAAAGCAAATGGGTTGTCAATAGCTAAAGCAAATGGGTTGTCAATAGCTAAAGCAAATGGGTTGTCAATAGCTAAAGCAAATGGGTTGTCAATAGCTAAAGCAAAAGGGTTGTCAATAGCTAAAGCCAATGGGTTGTCAATAGCTAAAGCAAAAAGGTTGTCAATTTCTACACCTCTTCCCTGGCTGACCCTTCCTAAGTTGTAGAAATAATAGCTCCATAACTATAGTCGTCTCTTTAGTTAGCTTATACAGGTTAGTGCTCATGATATTTGGCCTACCTACAGTATAATGAATGGTCTATATAATATATGGCACGAAAAACTAAACTAGCCAACTCTCAGCTTCCTATTTTAAGGGGAGGTTTTTAGTTTGTTTCCTACTCTTCCAGCAATCTTAAAATGTCATCCCCTTGACCCCCTTTCAAGATAAATTTGTACATTTTTCGGTAGAAAAATGTCCCGGCCGAAGGCCGGTTACTCTTAAATTACAGGCTCGCTATCGCTCGCCAGGATAACATCGACACCTAAATGGCACGAAAGGTCTTAAAATTGACAGAATGGGGCGGAAATTCTTAAAATCTCAAAAACAATGGGGCTAGACATGAGGGAGAAAGGGGTCAAGAAAAAATGACCTCAAGTGGAAATCTCCCCTTAATGTCTTCGTGTATCTGTCTTGATTCCTCGAGTTGCTTCCGGGGGTATTACAACTTCTAGCTCTTTACGTCTTCCTATATTTTCTCATCACAAACTCCATTCTAACTTTTTACTTCCCGATTCCTTCTTATCTTTTCTCTCTCGAACTTGGTGGTGGGGAAGGCAGAATATTGATGCCGTTTCATTTACACACACATACGCACGGGATTCGAGTCCAAACAGCCACACCCCGAAACGGCCACAATCCAAATGTCACCTAATTATAATATATCTAACCTAACCTAAATTAAGTTAGCATAAACTAACCTATATATTACCATGTCTAACCCCAGCAAACATACACTGTTTATTTATTTTTTATTTGTTTTTTAGTTTACTCCCTAGACCTCCATCAAGCTTAAAATAATAGGCTACTCCCAAGAACACTCCCTCCCCCTTTCGAGATAAAATTGTACATTTTTCAGTAAACATAATGTCGCGGCCAAAGGCCGGTTCCTCTTAAATTGCAGTCTCGCTATCGCTCGGCGGGAAGAAAATCGATGGAAAGACTGATCTTATAACTAGCAAAGAAATGGGGCTAAATGTCTTAAATTACCAAAGTATTGGAGCGAAACTCTTATAATCTAAAAACTATTGGGGCTATATATGAGGAAGAAGGTAGTGAAGAAGAAACATAAACTCGACTGTTATTATATAGGTTAACTAAGCTATTATTATTATGGGCGGGTGCCCAACCCCGAAAAGGGTTGAAATAGGGGAGCTATCCCCCCGCCAAAGGCAGCTTTCTAGGGCCTTTCCTAGCTGATGCTGAGAGGATTGGGTTCTAGTCATGTGGTGATGGGCTGGTCTATCAGAGTGAGAACTGAGCGATCTCTGCCATACCCATAGCTTACTCTGACTGTTCCTTTTACTTATATATTTTCTAGATCTCAAGTGACGGCGTCTCTTGCGTGGATTGACCTCCTAATCTACCAAGATTGGAAGCCAAAGCGTCACATCTTTCCTTTGCCCTTCAACTTTCTCTTCATAATTGCTGAGGGGCACAGGGCCCTGGGTGGGGCTTTGGTTTCCCGGGCGTTTCCGCGCCCTCCTCAGCTCCCCGCCATGGAGTGGCTTCGGTCACCCAGGCTTTATTGTGGTCGGCAGGGAGGGTTCTGTGGGGGCGCTTGGTTATAGCCTTGGCCTTGCTCGGGGCCTTGGAGCTGTTCGGCCAGGCAGCTTGGGGAAAAACAACAACAACAACTAAGCTATTATTGGGCTTTAAGGGGTTTAATCTAATCCACATTTTCTTGTTCACTTCCTTAATGTTCGATTGTTCTTCTTATTTGTCTTATTAACCCTTTCTGTACCGGCAAGTGAAAATCTCTCCTCAAGATTTGTATCCGATTGGTTTGTGGCCGTTTAGGAGTGTGGCCGTTCTGGTGCCTCTTCATTCGACACAGGCTGGGGAAACTTTTCTTTCTTCTTTTGAGCTTCCGGTTCAAGTATTGTGTCGTATATCCTCCCCCCCCCTCCCCCCCCCCCCTACTTATTTCTTATATTTTCTGTGGTTTTCGGCTTCTGTTTCAATTTCACTACCCCCCCTCTCTCTCTCTCTCTCTTTCTCTCGTTCTCTCTCTCTCTCTCTTCCGTGATTTATCAGTGATTTAGAGGGCAATCAACCTTGAGGGCTCGCTAGACCTGTTGTTGCTTGACTTCCTTTGTACCCCCTTGTACTCTCCATCTCTCTCTCTCTCTCCGGTTGTAAGATTGACCTTCCTTAAACTCCGCTGTTATTAATCCCGTCCACTTGCGAGGGAATGGTTATGACCCTTTAAATTCCCCGATAATCGCCACCGGGAGAATTAAGTGGCCCTAATTCTGTCCGCTTACCTTCATGTCTAGGTAAAACAGGAGAGAGAGAGAGAGAGAGAGAGAGAGAGAGAGAGAGAGAGAGAGAGAGAGAGAGAGAGAGAGAGAGAGAGAGAGAGAGAGAGAGAGAGAGAGAGAGAGAGAGAGAGAGAGAGAGAGAGAGAGAGAGAGAGAGAGAGAGAGAGAGAGAGAGAGAGAGAGAGAGAGAGAGAGAGAGAGAGAGAGGGGAGGTGATCAAACGAACGGGTGAAATATTTGTCGATCAAACGTCGTGTCCAGTACAATACATTTCCTGGAGCTGAATCATTGTTGGCATCAGCATAATATTATATTCGGTTCATTATGGGTAGGCCAGACATATATGTAACACTGGAGTTTACGTCACACTAACAAACGAAATTTTAGACCTGCAGCAAAAACAAAATAATAATAATAATAATTCCTGGATCGGGTTTATATCTTCCATTGCTTTTCTTTCAATTTTCGCCTTTTCCTCCCTGATTGCCACTCTCGAAATGTACAGGCAAGTGTTAAAGTCATCTGCTACCTTAACCCCTTGAGGATTATCGACGCATTGACAGTTTATTCTGGCTATCATTTGACGATTGTATTCGGATTCGGAAGGGCATATGGAACTCAGAGGGTTAATTGAGATAGGCTGTACCCTTTCGATGCCCACAGATCCTTCCTAAGCTGTATGAAATCGTCTAATGATAGCCAGAATAAACTGCCAAAGTGCGTCATAATCCTCAAAGAGTTAAGCACTTCAACATTGATCATACCTATAATGTAACATTTAGAACAGCCCTCAGAGCACACAAAGACAACTGATACTAGAATTTAGCTCGGTTTGAAGATATTTGGGTGAGGGCTGGTCCTATCCAGAGTGAGGTTTGGCATCCTCTACCCAACCTTAGCCGTTTCTGTCTGTCTCTATTACTGTTCCACCTTTCCTTCTTCGGACAGGGGGCTAGGAATCCTCCTCCCCTTATGTAATTCACCTACTAGACGAGACAGAGAATGTGGCGAGGGAATACAAAAGTGGTCCCGAACCCTAAGAACTGGAACTTTAAAACGGTTGTTTCTGTAAGGGCTCTGTCTCAAGTTGGCCACCCACAGCTATGGGGTATGTGCCTGAGTACATACATAGATACACACATACATACTTACATACATACATACATACATACATTGAAGATATTACTTTTCTTATTGCGGTATCGAGACAAGAATATATAAGGATAAATTTATGGAGGAACGTGATTTTTGAGCGCAACTGTACAGCATCGAGAGTCGCAGTAAAAACGAATTCTGATGTTTGCGACTCTGGATTAAATTTTACATGTGTATTTTTCCATGCTAAAAGTTTCTCTCTCGATGCCAAATACTAAATTTTCGCTGCATTATTTTTCAGACTGTTTTTGTTTACCGGCAGCATGTGTGTGTATGTGTGTGTTTGTTCTTATATTCGCATGTGGCACTATACCCTGTTCCAAATAAGTAGGCCAAAACTCGTGAATATTAATTAACCTCTTTAACTCAGAAACGACTAGAGTAATCGAGCTAATATTTCTACCATTTGGGAAGGGTCAGCCAGGGAATAGCTGTGGCAATTTACAGACCATTTTGCTCTAGCTGTTTGTGAGTTACAGAGGTTAAGGCTCACGAGTTCTGGCCTACCTACTTGGAACAGGGTATAGGCTGTTATTTTATTTGTTTCTGGAGCTGAAGTGTTTTTAATGAAGAAGGGGACGAGGTATTAATGCTGGTTGATAGAAAAAAACAAAAAAAACAAAAAAACGTAATCTGGCCACCATTCTCCTTTATGTTTAGCCCCATTAATTAGTAGATTATAAGACGTTCGCCCCCATTAGCTTGGCGATTTTAAAACCTTTCACCCCATTTCTGTGTCAGTTTTAAGACCTTGCTTTCCATTTAGGTGTCGGGTTTTGTCCTAGCAAGCGATAGCGAGGCTGAATTTTGGAGGAACCGGTCTTCAGCAAAGACATAATTCTAGCACAAAATAATCTCGATGGGGGATCTTGGGGATGTTTTGTTTTTTACGGTTGGAGGTCTAGGGAAGATACTTAAATAAAGGTATATAAGTATATGTATTAATAAATAAATAAATAAATGAAGCCTAACAGATACCACCAGAAAATAAAACGATACCCTTTAGGCACCAGTCAACGGAGAAGCTTTATGCCGTAATTTGTACATGCATCCTTGAAATCAAATCTTGCTTTTTTTTTTTTTTTTTTTTTTTTTTTTCCTCTCGAAATGAAGTTCTGGTGAAGTGAAAGGAGCTCTGCAGAAGACGAACCCGGGGCGAAACGCCAAATCTTGATGAAAATTTGGTCTGGGAAGCTGATCACAAGTTGGGTAAAGGGAGAAATGTATCCGGAATGAGCAGGGTTTTCATGCTATGCTTAATCTTATACAGTATATACATTTTAATTTGACAGGCATTATTAAATTACATAACTAGTAATATATATATATATATATATATATATATATATATATATATATATATATATATATATATATATATATATTGTATATAGAAATACAGAGAGCTAGAGAGCTAAACTATTACTTTGACTATTCTATAAGACCTTTCGCCCATTGTTTTTGTCAATTTCAAGACCTTTCGTGCCATTTAGGTGTCGATATCATTCCTGGTGAGCGATATCGAGCCCGGTACCGGTGACGTCTGTTGTATTTCATTTCAGGTCTTTTTACACGATTTTATGAAGGTAAAAAGTTAAATCGGGATAGCCGGTCACCTTTTCATAGCTAGATGTCTTTCCTAAGCTGAATAGAATCGCCTAACAATTACCAGAATACAATGAAAAGGATGTCACCCGCTAAATAAATATATCAAGGAATGCATTGATCAGCGTTTCTCCCCTCGCTAGCTATCCTCTGGTTATTAAAACTCTTCAACCCCAGCGTCAGGTGTATCTCTTTAAGGGAACCGACCTGCTTTTTCTCTCTGGGTTTTATCCATTCGGCCCCATTCAGCCTACTATATTAAAAGACGTTTCTCCCCATTCAGGTATCGAATTTTTTCCTGGCGAGCAATAGCGGGCTATCATTGTATGGAGAAGTCCGGCTTCGCCGGAGAAATGTTTCTACCGAAATTTATTATAAATTAAGTCAATGTTTAATACATAATCCAAACTATGCTGGCTCGCTATTGCTCGAAGGCGTAAATCGACACCAGGATAAGGATAAAAGTCTTAAAACAGTAGGCTGAATGGGGCTGAATGGCTAATATCCAGGAAACAAAAATGCTGGTCGGTCCCCTTAACAGTCTATAAAACGAACAGAGAAGTATATTTTAATGAACACTCAGTGAATACACCTGAACCAAGAGACAAGCTTCCGTTACTTAATATAGAATAGATGAGACACAGTAAATAGGAAATATCAAACACACACAGACACACACAAACTCATTCACTCACACAAACACACATATAACCAACCACAAACACACCCACACACAACCACAAAAACACACACAACCACAAGCACACACACACACATCTACAAACACAAACCCAACCACAAACACACACACACACAAACACCCCCACAATCCCCCCCCCCCCCCCCACACACACACACATACAAACCCAACCACATACACACACAAACCACAAAAACACACCACCACAAACACACACAAACACAACACACAAACACACACACAAACACAACACACAAACACAACACACAAACACCACCCCCGGGAATATGGCCTATATATTGGTGTGTATGTCTGACACGGAGCAGTTCACTCGGCCGAAAGATAACATATTGAAGTGAGGGTCTTGTCTGACTGTGATATAGACCAGAGGGAGGTGTCAGAAGGGTGGAGTAACGTTGGTGTCAGAATAGTGTCAGAAGGGTGGAGGAACGTTGGTGTCAGTGTGGTTAATGTCGTGGTGTCAATTGGTGTCAGAAGGGTGTCAGGTGTCAAAAGGGTGGAGTAACTTTGGTATCAGCGTGGTGTATGTCGTGGTGTCCATTGGTGTCAGAAGAGTGGAGTAACGTTGGTGTCAGTGGGGTGTATGTCGTGGTGTCCATTGGTGTCAGAAGGGTGTCAGGTGCCAGAAGGGTGGAGCAACGTTGGTGTGTCAGAAATGTCAGAGTGATGTAAACAGCAATTATATCCAACATGACGGGACATAGTTTGGTGGTCCAGAAATGACAGAATGGTGTACAGTGGAAGCATACCCACAGGACGAACATTGTTATAGGTAGCGCCAGCGAACTTGACAATAATCGTGATCCCTTAACATCAAATTACTCGAAATTAATGAAAGCAATCGGGCTGACGTTTCTATCATTTGGAAATAGTCCACCAGGAAATAGGTGTGGATATTTACAGCCAATTTGCTCTAGGCCCTTTTGAGTTACAGAGAGGTCAGGGATCAAGATGATGGTCAAGTTCGTTTGCGATACCTATAGTCATATGAGCAATTATCAGTATTTCCTCCCATATATATAATGCTATAAGCTAGAAAATAACTGACGAATAAAATGAAAGAACTACAATTAAATACAAATATACCGTTATAGCCTATCTAAAGTAAATAACTCCTGCAGTAAATACAAATATACCGTTATAGCCTATCTAAAGTAAATAACTCCTGCAGTAAATACAAATATACCGTTATAGCCTATCTAAAGTAAATAACTCCTGCAGTAAATAAGTCATTTTAAGACCTTTCAAAAGCCCCAGTTCGTTGTCACTTTTAAAACCATTCGTGTCATTTAGGTGTTGATTTCTTTTTCTGGAACAATAGCTAACCTACATTGTTTAAAAACATGTATCTAGAAAGATAGAATTGTTGGTATTTATTTTTTTTTTAGCTTGATGGAGGTGTTGGGGGAAAACTTAATAATGAAAATATTAATAATAAATAATGTAAATCATTATATAACCAAATGTCTTCCTTTAGACCAGTAGATCTCAATGAATGGCAACTCAAATCAAATAAAAAGCGTTGGTTTGATGAGGCATGGTCACTTTGGCACTGGTTGAGATCTGGTTGAAATATGGTCTACCGGTTGAACTGTCCTGGAACCGTCAACTCGTAGAAAATATAGATCTAGCAAATTAACCAAACATTAATGGACACAAATTGAACGGATGTAAATGGGACACTTTTGCATACACTTATTTAGATCAACGTGTTTATTCTGAACCACATACATAAGAGTTAATCTGTTCAGTACCATTGACGTCTTTCTCATTGGATTTCAGCTACATTTAGACGATAATATATAGCTTTGGAAGGAACTGTGTAGCTAAATGGATTAATTGAGAAGGTTTGTAGCCTCTTCAAGGTCAGATGTTCTTCCTAAGCATAATAAAATCATCCAATAGTTGCCAGAATAAAATTAAAAGGGCGTCACCGGTACTGAAGGGGTAAAACAGGGTCTTTTGTACGCGAGGTGATGAAAACCAATTTCGTTGGGTAATGAGTTAATTAATGATAGCTGTAGGAAGCGCTACCTGGGCTTGACAGGCGTCAATTCTGTTCGGCTGACTTTTCCTGTATCCTCCCTTTTTCACCTATGGATTCCCAGCGACATCCCCCTCCTATCTTCTCCCCCCCCCCCCCCTTAAATTGTGTTCCTAATTTTGGGATTGGCTTCTCGTTATTGAACTTAGAGAGAGAGAGAGAGAGAGAGAGAGAGAGAGAGAGAGAGAGAGAGAGAGAGAGAGAGAGAGAGAGAGAGAGAGAGAGAGAGAGAGAGAGAGACAGAGAGAGAGACAGAGAGAGAGAGAGACAGAGAGAGAGAGACAGAGAGAGAGACAGAGAGAGAGAGAGAGAGAGAGAGAGAGAGAGAGAGAGAGAGAGAGAGAGAGAGAGAGAGAGAGAGAGAGAGAGAGAGAGAGAGAGAGAGAGGGGGGACAAACGCCGAAATAATTGAAGATGGATTAATTTCGAAGGTTTGCACGAAAAATTCAGCTTTGTCAGAGGAAGAAATGGCGGCGGTGCCGTCAGAGTGGAAAAAAGGAGAGAAAGACGAGAAAGCAAAATTGTTAGAGAGGTTTTTGGCTAGATGCTAGATAGCTTGGAAAGAGATAGAGTTGGAAAGGTTGGAGGATTTGTTGATGATGAAAGAGTTTTGGGCGAGTCGAAGAACAGATCCGGTTAACCAAGATTTGTTTGCGTTGGACTGAGAGAAAGACAATGGAATGTATGCCTCCATGCCCGAGATGATCACCTCGGTAATACGTTCAACACACTCCAAGGGTCCCTGGCCATGGAAGCAAAGATCAATTTATGGGAAATCAAAGAAGCACTGCCAAAGAGTCTCCCAATTGGTAGTGCCAAAGTGCCACAAGCGCCTCCGGCTAGAGAGATAGGACAGGTAAAACAAATAATTAGGTTATGATCGGAGGAGCCAAACGGGGAGAACACATTTACAGTATAAACAGAAAGATTAGAGGTTAAAAATATATCAAGGATGTACGGACGATCTCCAAGACAGTCAGGAATATGAGTACGGTGCTGAACTAACTGCTCCAGATTATTTAGGATAGAGAAAATGGAGGCTCTGTTCACCAGGTTAGTCTGTTAAATGAGAGGAGAGCCATTGGTGGTGGCGAACATTGAAGATTTCTGAGAAAGGAGAGGTTGATAGGAACTGCTCCACTTTAGAACTCAGATAGTCGATGAATTTGGGTAAGTCAGTAGAGTTAGGGGAAAGATGGAAAGCACAGAAATATTTAATTTATGTGTGACAGGGAAGTTCGAGTCGGAGAGTTGACAATTTAGAGGATTCTAAATTGGGAACAGGAGAGCAAGTAATTTTTGTATGCGCATATACAAAACATCGATCTTTGGCTTGGGAACTACAACACCTGTTTACCTAAATTCATCTACCATCAGTCTAGTTTCCGATACCAGTGCAAAATGTTCCAGAAATTTTGCCAGAAATGTTTTGATCATCGAATGTTGATCATAAAAGCTCTCGTGTGATATCGGCTTCATTCAAAACTGTAATGAAAAATGGTTAATAGAATATATCCCAATGCAAGGATTAAACTAGATATTACTCCCACCCCACTCTGTCTCTATCTCTCTCACTCACACACTCACTCACACACACACACACACACAGTCTCTCTATCAGTCAGTCTATCCTTCTCTCACTCTCAGTCACACATACTCACACACTCAAACTCACTCTCTCCTTCTCTCACTCTCAGTCACACACACACACACACACCGTCTCTCTCTCTCTCCTCTCACTCTCAGTCACACATACACACTCCCTCACTCTCACACACTCGGTCACTATCACTCACTCTCTCTCTCTCTCCTTCTCTCACTCTCAGTCACACACGCACACACACTCCCTCACACACACTCGCTCACTCTCTCTCTCTCTCTCTCTCTTCAGACAACAATACGCGGAAATCAGAACTTGGCTCACCCATTTCCACACAGCTACCACCAAATATATTGGAACTCGGAGAATTTATCAGTTCGGTCTGGCCTTTAACAACGGCCATTCAATCATTTACTTTCGATTAACCCTTTCAGTACCGGTGTCGTCCTTTTAACTTTATTCTGGCTACTATTAAACGGTTTCACTCAGTTTAAAAAGGTCCTCCAGCAATGAACAGGCTTTAAACTACCTCACCCGAACACCAATTAAAAAGGTCCTCCAGCAATGAACAGGCTTTAAACTACCTCACCCGAACACCAATTAAAAAGGTCCTCCTGCAATGAACAGGCTTTAAACTACCTCACCCGAACACCAATTATTACCTCACATCCTTCTTAAGCTACACAAATGCGTCTAAATACAGTCAGAATAAAGTTACTAAGGCGTCGTCGGTACAGTAGGGGTTAAGGAAGGCTGCACTATTATTCGAAAGGAGAGAAAGGGTATCTGCCTTAGTGATTAACCCCTTCAGTACCGGTGACCTCCTTGTCATCATACTCTGGCAACGATTAGACGATTTTACTCAACTTTAAGCAGGACGTCTATCAATTAAATGGCGACTGACTATCTTGATTTATCCTTTTAGCCACCATGCATCCTTTATAAACTTCATAAAATCGTCTAAATGTAACTGAAATCAAATAAAGAAGACGTCGCCGGTACAGAAGGGGTTAATGTACAGTTGCCCACATAAGTACTGTGGTTCCTTTCCGTGATCTTATACATAGAAATATAATAAGGCTTGAATATCGAGTGTAGTTTCTTATACAGTGGTTGTAACTCATCTCGCTTGTCAACTGCTAATCAAAAGGAGACTGCAGACCGTTTGTTTGGTCCATTAATGAATTTATTCATATATTTTTTTAGTTTCCTCCCTAGACCTCCATCAAGCTTAGAAAAACGCCTCCTAGACCCCCCTTCAAGATAAATTTGTACATTTTTTGGTAGAAAATGTCCCGGGCGAAGGCCGGTTCCTCTTAAAATTGCAGGCTCGCTTTCGCTCGCCAGGAAATAATCGACACCTAAATGGCACGAAAGGTCTTAAAATTGACAATAAAATGGGGCGAAAGGTGTTAAAATCGCCAAACTAATGGGCCGAACGTCCTATAATCTCAAAACTAGTGGGGCTAAGAATTAGGGAGAAGGGGTTCCAGAAAAACGGTCTGTCACCCCTTAAAAGAAACCACACCCGAAATTCTTTCATACTATTTTTACTTTCAAGCAGAAGACCAAGACGAGGAACAGAACTGAAGCCACTGTCACACGAGCGCTTTTTCCGTCAATTTTCCATGAGCAAGTTTTTTCTGGTAAAATTTTGGGATATTTTCGCATTGTAATCGGAAACTAGATCGAAGGTAGATTATGTAAGGTAGTTTAATTCTTATGGAACTTGTATTTTGAAGCTGCCAGACAACAATTGCTCGTAAAAATTGACGGAAAAATCGCTCGTGTGACACCGCCTTTATGTTGGTAAATGTACGGTCTCGCTAATAAGTGATGTACCAGCTGTCATTACGTTTGGCTAGCTCTGTGCTGTATTACTGTCTGTCAGATGTTGAATAGGGTGGGTAAGTGTGGGAATGTGTTTGTATATTTCACTCGATATGAAGAAATGAAGCTTAGATATTGCGGATACCAACTATGGACTAAAACATACTTGGTGGCGATACATCACTTATTAGCGCAACTGTACATGATTCGATATTTTGAAAGGAAACTATGTTCCATTAATTATGTTTAGGCCAAAACTCTTGACTACTAACCTCGAAAATTAAAAACAACTAGAAGAATCGAGCTAATACTCCTACCATATGGCATTTGGGAAGAGCCAGCCAGGATATGGGTGTTGTAAGTTATAGCTCATTTACTCTAGCCCCCCCCCCCCCACCCCCCCCTAAAACATACAAAAATACGCATACAACACTTAGGTCTTTCTATAGTCTATTCACTGTAAGTAGGCGAGAAATCATGACCTCTATCCTCTGTAACTCTAAAAATGGTAGAGCAAATTGGCTGTAAATTTCCACATATATTCCTTGACTGACTCTGCCTAAATGGTAGACATATTAGCTCGATTATTTTAGTCGTTTTTGAGTTACAGAGGTTACCAGAAGTCATGATTTCTTGCCTACTTACAGTGAATAGACTATAGTACTGATGCACCAGGTTTGTTGAACACCCACTGCCTTGGATAATTATGATGACGTCAGATCCAAGAGTGAAACGTTATTCTCAGTCTTTCTTCTATTCAACTGCTGAACTCTGGAACTCTCTCCCAGAATCAGTCTTTCCCTCTTCCTATGACTTAAATTGCTTCAAACTCCGTGTGTCCAAGCATTTTGGCTCGAACGTCCCTTGATTTTAGCCCTGTCACTCTTTCAACTCTGGGGGAGGCACTTGATACAGGCAATTCTGCCTTTTGTCTCCATCAATCACATAGAAAAAAACAATAAAAAAACAGATAAAAAGAAGGATTGAAGAAGACCATGAGGAAGAGGATGAGGAAAAAAAAAACATTAGATAGATAGCCAGGTTTTCCGAGAGCGCGAAGCAATGGCGGTATTATGGTCGTCACTGGGATTATTCGACTTATTTATTAACCCAGATATAGTATATTTAATACGTGCTGTACTTTTAGTTAAGCTTCACGTGAAAAATTACGATCGCACATAGGTAGTGTTCAAAGAATAAAGTGAAAAATAATTAAAACACAGTGCGTTTTATCCACATCCGACGATATTGAAAAATGAATTCTTCCTCTACTATCAAAGTCTCTCTCCTCACCACCCCCTCCAGTCTTTTACACACATATATATTTTCCAGTCAGCTCGTCCCCTCTGCCTGCATGGACATCAGCTTAAGGGGGAGGTAGTCGCTTTTTTATGGACCCCCTTCTCCCTCATGTTTAGCATATTTGTTTTGAGTTTTTCAGACGTTCGTTCCGTTAGTTTGGCGATTTTGAGACCTTTCGCCTCATTTTTTTGTCAATATTAGGAGCTTTCGTGCCCTTTAGGTGTCGATTTTTTCCTGGTGACCAGTAACGAGCCGTCTAATTTTAGAAGGAACCGGCCTTCGGCCAGGAAATTTTTCTACCGAAAAATGTACAAATTTATCTTGAAATGGGGTGTTTCCAGAGGGTGTTTTTCTAAGCTTGATGGAGGTCTAGCGAGGAAACTCAACAATATATTAATACATAAATATATAGACCAAAAACCAAGCACTACCCGCTTAAGCCGGTGTCTAGTGCCGCCTCCGAACCACCCGGTGGCCAGAGATTAAATGTTACACATATATGTTAGGAGTATTCGGCCAACCAGTTATTATTAACCCCTTCTGTACTGGCGACGTCTTTTACATTGTATTTTGGCTATATTTAGACGACTTTGTGCAGCTTAAAAAGGATCTGAGGTAGTGAAAAGGGTCGAGAGAGATAGTTCGAAGTCTGTTAACCCCTTCTATACCGGTGACGTCTTTTGTATTTGATTCCAGCTACATTTGGATGATTTTATGTAGCTTAGGAAAGATATATGGTCGGTAAAAGGATTAATTGAGATAGTCTGTATCTTTTCAATCGGTAGATGTCCTTCCTAAGCTGAATAAAATCGTCTAATAGTGGCCAAAATAAAGTGAAAAGGACGTCACCGGTACAGAAGGGGTTAACTGCTAGAAGTCCTTCGTAAGCTAAATCAAATCTTCTATTAGTAGCTAGGATACAGTTAGAAGGACGGCATCGGCATCTAAAGTTAGAGATGTAATAGGCCCCCTAAAAACTTCAATAGGAGAAATAACAGAAAATGATTTAGAAATGTGCAGTACATTAAATAGTCAGTTTCTTTCCGTTTTCACTAATGAAAATTTGGAACAGATTCCAGAAGTCAATATGGTATATAGTGATAGTATAGAAAATATGTTAAGTACAGTTAGTATAAGTAGAAATGATGTGCTTAAGGAAATTGACAGACTGAAACCTCAAAAATCGCCTGGTCCTGACGAGGTATATGCTAGAGTATTAAAAGAATGCAGAGATGAGTTAAGTAGTCCATTAGCATTTATATTTAACAAGTCATTAGAAACAGGTATAGTTCCAGAAGCTTGGAAGCTTGCAAATGTAGTTCCGATCTTCAAAAAAGGTGATAAATCGATAGCATCCAATTACCGTCCCATTAGTCTCACATCAATCATAGGAAAGTTGCTAGAGTCTATTATTGCTAGGAAAATTAGAAGCCACTTAGTAAAATTTAACTTAATAAATTCTTCTCAGCATGGATTCACTCAGGGACGTTCGTGCCTTACTAATTTGCTTAGCTTTTTCTCAGAGGTATATGAAGCAGTAGATAGTGACAAGTCATATGATATTATATATTTAGATTTCAGTAAAGCTTTCGACAGAGTCCCTCATGAGAGATTGATGAGAAAGGTTGAGGCACATGGAATAGGAGGGTCGTTGTTGGGATGGATTAGGTCATGGCTAATTGGTAGGAAACAGAGAGTCAGCATAAATGGTACCAAGTCAGAGTGGGGAGCAGTCAAAAGTGGTGTCCCCCAGGGATCGGTATTAGGTCCCCTGTTGTTTCTTATATACATAAATGACCTAGATTTAGGTATAACTAGTAGGATAAGTAAATTCGCAGACGATACTAAAATGGGGAGATCAATTGATTCAGATAGCGATATAGAGTGCCTCCAAAGGGATCTAGATACCTTACATGAATGGTCAGTAAATTGGCAGATGAAGTTTAACATTGACAAATGCAAGGTATTAAAGATAGGGAAGATGCAAACAAATGTTAAATATAACTAGCTAATTTAGAATTAGAAAATTCAGACTGCGAGAAAGATCTAGGTGTGTTTGTTAGCAATGATTTGAAGCCTAGAAAACAGTGTATAAGCGTTCGTAATAAGGCAAACAGGATTCTCGGGTTCATCTCTAGGAGTGTAAGTAACAGAACTGCTGATGTTATCTTAAAACTTTACTTGTCATTAGTGAGACCCCATATGGATTATGCTGTCCAATTTTGGTGTCCTTATTACAGAATGGACATAGATTCATTGGAGAGAATTCAGCGTAGAATGACAAAAATGATCCATAATATTAGAAATTTTCCGTATGAAGAAAGGTTGAAGAAATTAGGTTTACATTCGTTAGAGAGACGCAGAGTTAGAGGGGATATGATAGAGGTGTTCAAGTGGGTTAGTGGGATTAACAAAGGGGACATGACAAATGTACTAAAGCTCAGTGATAGCGAAAGAACTCGTACCAATGGTTTCAAATTAGATAAATTTCGTTTCAGAAAAGATATAGGCAAATATTGGTTTGGTAACAGAGTTGTAGATGGGTGGAATAGGCTACCAAGTGATATAGTGGGATCAAGAACGATAGGGAGCTTTAAGAAAAAATTGGATAAGCATATGGACGAGAAGGGTTGGGTGTGAAGGGGGATCAGCCGGGTTGGGCCAATCAGCGCTCTGCAGACTCCCGTAATCCTGCATTAATCTCTAACCGGTTTGGTAAGATGATCCTCAGGGTATTAGAGTGTTGAGCCTATAATTGGGCTTTGTAATTGGGGTTGTGTGGGACAGGGATCTGCCTTGCTTAGGCCAATCGGCTTTCTGCAGACTCCCATTTTCTTATGTTCTTATGTTATCGGTACAGAAGGGGTTAATATGGTCGAGTGAAGAGCACGCTCACGTGCGAATCTGCTTAACCTGGGTTCAATCCCAGCCAAGGCAGAAGAGATATATAGCGGGTGTGGTAGTACGTCCTGGCGTGTTTCACATGCTCACACCCAGTCGGGAGACACTTCGACGACGTATACAGACTAATAACACACACAACAAAGCTACTCCAACAGCTTCCTCTCTCTCCAACACCCCTTTTCCCCTCGCAACACCCTTCGGAAAGTAGAATCGAGGTGCCGTTGTAGAGGCTTATCCCTCAATGCCTTCACCTGACCTGACCTGATGCTTATCTTATGTTCATATTCTGTAGATGGTAATTCGACACCATTTGCTAAATGGGACTAGTGCTTAGTGTGCGGAATCTCGGTGTGAGTATCCTAGGTTCGAGTCCTTGGAGTACCACATGACATTCATTACTTGCATTGATATCATTAGTTAGGTTTATTTATTAGTTTGTGAGTTGGTGAAAATAAATATGAATTTATACCCAAGATGTCAAACGCTGACCTCATGAAAGCATAACTACTATCAATGGGGACTGTTTGCAGTTTATGGCGACTCAATAAGACTTGATGCAGTGAATCGTAGCACTCGATTAAGGGAGCCCACCTCGTTTTTTTTCTCTTTCTCTCCCTCTCTCTTTGGCTTGTATCCATTCGGCCCCATTCAGCCTACTGTTTTAAAGACGTTTACCCCCATCCAGGTGTCAATATTTTCCTGGCGAGCGGTAGCGAGTCAGCTATATATATTTTTGGTTTGACAGCAAGCTAAATTTGTACATTTTTCGATAGAAAAATTTCTCCGGCGAAGCCGGATTTCTCCATACAATGCTGGCTCGCTATCGCTCGCCAGGAAGAAATCAACACCTGGATGGGGATAATTAACGTCTTAAAACAGTTGGCTGAATGGGGCCGAGTGGATACAAGCCAGGGAAAGAGAGAAAAGGAGAGAAAGATAAAAAAAGACGGTGACCCCCCATTACAGTTGTGTGTCCACATAATTATTACCTATGACGAATGTTTGATTGCATGTCATATATATTTTTATATGCATGAAGCAGACAAAAGGCAGGCTGCCTGTAACGAGGGTCTCCCCCAAAGCCAAAAGAGCGACAGATACCTAATTTCAAGGGACGTTGGGGTAAAAACGCCTGGACGCACTAAGTTTAAAGCAGTCTAAGTCATAGGATGAGGGAAAGATTGATTGAGGGAGAGAGTTCCTGAGTTCACTTGGTGAGTGGAAGGAGGACTGAGAAATTTTTCTAATTTTTGGGTTGAAGAGCTGGACAGAATATAAGTGAGACTGTGTTGAAAGGCGGGTGCCTCGCACTCGCCCTCAAGGGAGGGGGTATGCACTGAAAGAGCTCGGAAGAACACGGATTGTTGTAATAGTGATAGAAGAGTGAAAGAGATGCAACATTGCTGCGTGTAGAAAGAGCCTGTAGGGAACTAGTAATAGAAAGCGAGTTGAGGCGAAATTAACTCTATTCAGATATGCAGGGTTGTTGTATAAATTCCCCTTTAAACTTTTGCATATTCATAGACATTGATGTAACTATGGTGCAGAAAATGGCTATTCATATAATTATATAGAATACCTACGAATGAACAAAATACAGTTTAAGGGGTGGAAACCTATTTTAAGGGCCCTTAACAAAAATTGTTATTAACCCATTGGCTGGGGAGACGTTCCGGAATGCCATGACAATTTATAGCAATTTACAGGCTTTTAAAGCCTGTGAAGAAAAGTGCGAGTGAGCGGGAGTGCAGCAGGCCACCCATCCTCTCTCCAGCCTGGCGGCCGAGGCACTGAGGAGCATGAGCCATACTCTTGCTAGACATACATTGCTGCCAAAGGCAAATGTAGCGTGACATTAGCGATAATTGCTCAGTATTAGCGAATGTTTCAATGTTTATGGTAGCGCTGAGGGTGAAACCCGCTCGCTACGAAGCACGTTTTGGTGTAATTTTGAAGCTATTTTCTTCTATTTTTTGGCTGAATAAATTTAATTTCATTCAGACACTTGCTCAATCATTCAGGAGTGCCTGAATGAGCCCTAATATAGCAGAAATATGCCCGCAGCGTAAGTGGTAATAATGCTTGATGGTTTTCAAGACATGGTAGACAACATGGCGGGTACTGAAAACAAGGATGGCTACTCCTCCTTGTAAACGGCTGATAGTCCTGGCCCGCGGAGACAGACTCAACACCAATACTACCTTTGGCCTTACAGATATGACTCTCCAAGGGGATCGCCAGTGTGTTGTGTATATCAATATTCAGTTTTGTGTTTTTGTTCACTTTATAAGTCAATTCTCTCGCTGTATATGTATAACATTTCATATATGAAAAGTGTACTGTATATGAAGTGAAAATATATAAATAAATATATAAACAGATGAATTATATGTATATAATTTTTTTTCTTTTTTCTTTTTTTCTATGTAGATGAGGGAGACAAAAGGCAAAACTGCCTGTGACGATTGCCTCCCCCAGAGTTAAAAGAGTAACAGGGCCAAAATCAAGGAACGTTCGAGCCAAAATGTCTGGACACACAGAGTTTGAAACAATTTAAGTTATAGGATTATGGAAAGATGGATTCAGGGAGAGAGTTCCAGAGCTCAGCTGTTGAATAGAAGACAGATTGGGAGTAATATTTCACTTTTGAGTTGGAGAGTTGTACAGAGTAGGGGTGGGATTGTGTTGCAAGAAGGGTACTACGTACCCTACGTAGAGGAGGTGGTATGCACTGAGAGAGCTCTGAGGACCACTGATTATTGTAGTAGCGATAGAATAGCGAGAGAGATACAACATTGCGGCGAAGAGTGAGAGATTGCAGAGAGTCGGTGAGTGAACTAGAGTTAATGATACGAAAGGCTTTCCTTTCTACTTTGTCTAGAAGTGCTGTGTGAGAGGATCCTCCCCACACATGTGAACAATACTCAATACAAGGACGCACTGTGCCCCTGTACAGAGCAAGAAGCAGAGCAGGGTTAAAGAACCCCTTGAGGCGGTTGAGCACACCCAGCTTTTGGGAGGCCACCTTTAGCAAGACTGGTAATATGGTCCTTCCAAGAGAGAGCAAAAGAAAAAGAGACACCGAGAATACTGAGAAAAGATGCAGGGTTGATTTTTGTATTGTTGAAGAATAAGAGATAGTCCTCCGGGAGTTCACGGCAGGTAGATAGATGGACAAATTGGGTTTTGGAAGCATTAAAGGTAACAAGATTTTCTCTGCCCCGATTGGGAAAGGTAGTTAGATCAGAAGATAAGTGTTGTATGGCTTCATTACGTTTGCTTCTGAGGGATTGCTTGCTGGGGTGTTCTGGGAAACTAATTGAATAGTGTAAGGTAGAGTCATCTGCATAGGAATGGATAGGACAGGAGGTACAGTTGCGAAGATAATTTATGAACATTAGAAAGAGAATAGGAGATAGGACAGATCCCTGAGGAACACCAGAGTTGATAGGATGAGGAAGTGAACGATGGCCGTCCACACCTGCAGCTATGGAGCGGCCGGAAAGGAAATTAGAGACAAAGGCACAGATGGAGGGATAGAAACCGAATGTAATTTACTCTAGCTCTTTAAGTTTATGGGCTAGGCCTACACTAGTTACAGGCAGCTCTGCGTTTTGTATCCCTCATACATAAAGACAAAAACGAAAGAAAGAACAAAATATATATACAGTATAATTATATATATATATATATACCCGGTATATATATACATATATATATATATATATATATATATATATATATATATATATATATATATATACAGGGTGTCCCAGGAGGAAAGGGCATAACTTTGGGAAATGATAAAACAAAATATTCTAAGCCTAAAATGTTCTATACAAAATATGCCAAATCTCAACCAGTAAAGAGATATTGCATGTTGAAAATGGTATTTTCTTAAGTATTTCTCCATAAGGGTGGCCTAGCTGTCCTAGTACCTACCGCACCTCCATCTAACTGCAATTATTTGACCATGTTATTGTAAAGATAATATAATTCTGTAAGTTGCAAAATGATTATAGATATAATAGCTCACTTTGGACCAGTTGGAAACTATCTGACATGGAAGAGTCCATTACAGTGAGGCGGGGGAGGACACTACTTAAAATCTTCAATACCTTTTTGATGGTTGAGATTTGGACTTTTTGTTATAGAACATTTTAGGCTTAGAATACCGTGTTTTATCATTTCCCAAAGTAATGCCCTTTCCTCCTGGGACAACCTGTATATGTATATATATATATATATATATATATATATATATATATATATATATTAGCATTATAGCTACATATAATTATGTATAAGTCATGCACACTGTATAAAGCCTCATCCCTCTCACAACACAGCACAAATCATTCACCCCTACCGACTTTAAACACTGATCATTGTTCACTGTAGCTCATGTAACAAATTATGACAGGCCTATATACTTCCTTTCGCCTAATACCTAGCGGACCGTGTACCGTTGTGTAGGTAGGCAATTAGTGCGTGATAATTACCTTTGTACAACACGGCCTCGCACCACTGGTCAACACACGTAGTACTGCGATGGTTAGGCCTGGATGGTTAGGCCTTTTGATTAATGACGCGTGTTCTGTATTCGGTGAACTGGTCTTCGAATAGCCAATATTTAACAACATGATTTATTGCAACTCTTTAAAATATACTTGTATTTGTGTTGTATGCTAATATATATTATTTACTCTATTTCAATTGATGTGTGTGATTTTGTATTTTGTTTTTGTGTGTTCATTGTTTTCTGTTGTGTTGTGCTTATTCTGGCTGTCTTGAGTCCCCCCCCCCCCCAAACAAAAACAAAAATAGGAAAAGTGGGGATTGGGTCTGACTATATAGATATATATTTCAATTGAACGTTAAATTATTCAATATCGGAGAACGCCTTGACGATTGCATAGCTACACTCACCTACCGACTACACTTCCTGGGTACCTCATTCTTGGCTACGACACTTGCCACTTTAAGGGGAGATGGGCAGCTTTTCTGGTCCCCCTTTATTCCTCATGCTTATCCCCATTAGTTTTGATATTTTAAGACGTTAGTTTGTCGATTTTAATACCTTTCACCGTATTTCTTTGTCATTATTAAGACCTTTCGTGCCCTTTAGATGTCCTGGTGAGTGATAGCAAGCCTGTAATTTTGGAGGGGGCTGCGTTCGGCCGTGACATTTTTCTACCAAAAAATGTACAAATTAATCTCATAGGGGGATCTAATTGATGTTTTTTTTAAGCTTGATGGAGATCTAGGGAGAAAACTAAAAATTATAAAATATCCATAAATGAGAAAATAAATATGCCATCCCCCCTTAACCCAAGAACGGCAAGCGTCCTCAATTCAGTCTGAACCCTACGAGGGCGAGCGTCCTCATATGAGCCAAGGACTAAAAAAAGCCTTTCAAAACATCCCACTGGCACTCAAAACAAAGGAATGTGTGATTAAGTGAGATAATTCCCCTCCATACCTTCTATCACTCCTCCTCATGTGTCCAAACCCCCCCTTTCCTCCTCCCGCCCCCCTCAATTATCACCTATTTTTCCTCTTATTCTCCTGTTTATAGAGTAATTTTTCTCGCCAATATATCCCAGCCAATTTCAAGGTCGAAAGGGAGGTGTGTAGAGGAGGAGGAGGAGAGAGAGACTTCACTAGCGAGACATCAGTCTGGCTTCAGGCCTGGAGAGGGGAGCATGTATGTCTTGCGCGCCTCTCATCTCATGACTGGACGGTCGGCAATAATTCGTCTTTTTCACCCCCCCAAATACTATTCTCATTTGTTTTATTGTTGTTACATGTTAAAAACTCTGGAACACTATCGCTCCAAAAGTGAGATATTCATGTATCGCTGTTGCAAATTTGCAACTGCCACTTTAAAATCCATATTTCCATAACCATTTGGTATTTTTCATTATCCTTCCTACACAACATTAATTTATCATTCCTTAGTATACTCTCAGGTTTAAGGCAAAAGTAAGTTATTCTATCATATTTAATTAACAAAATATATATAGCCACAATATATTCAAATACCAGCATCAAATGTGAAAGTTTTGGAAAATTGGAAATATTTCCTATCAGGTTTCAGAGCCTCTAGTCCAGCATAGGCCTACCCTACCCAAACCAATATGGCCGATCCTGTTAGATTAGGCTTACATGCATATACGGTCAAAATATCATAGACCTAGTTACTATATATGGCTCACAATATGCCTAAATATCCAAGTATTGCATAAACACAAAAGGTACTTACTTCCTATCGCGGTTGCACCAATGCAACCTGAAAACTTGCTGAGCTGGAGCTGGAGCTGGAGCGGCGTAGGTCTACTAACCATCGAGGCATGCCTCAGACTGCCCTGGCGCAGTCCGAGAACCAAGATATTGCCCGCCAGGGCTGAGTGGCGCGAAAATAATTGTTTTTGCGCATGCGTTGGTTGTACAAATACAACCTCGATAGTGCACCAGGGTTAATATCTTCATATTCAACGTAAAATAGGCGCGTATGAATAAGTAATAAAGATATTTATCGTAAAATTACGAAATTCGTTGGGATTTACCCACAATACTTTCGCCCAGTAGGACATTTTAGATACCATAGCTTTGCACATTACGAGTTAAGTTCGTTCAACCTGTCCATGGTCTTCCCAGAAATCTCATCTTTCAGTTTTCACTCATCAAATCCACCTCGTGGCAGGGTCTACATCAAGAACATGAGCCAACGTGTTCTTATAGCCGAAATTGCCACTTATGAACCATGTGACGATCAGTTTCGAAGAAAAACACGATATATTATTAAATATATGGTAATATTTGCGGTTGGTCATGAACCTGCGGATATTTGGTATATTTGAAACTGATGCGTCTCTCTGTGGCACCGGTAAGTGTCCATCCCTAGTAGGTTATCCATATAATAAGAAAGGCAGTTCCAGCGTTTTCAAGAATTGGTATTATTTGTTTGATGAGAGAGTCCAAAGTCCCAAGTTCTGAACAAGTTACGGGAAGGTATGCAGTATTCACAGTGCTGCGTTTTCTTGCTTAAATATGGTTAAACAAAATCTTTGAGAGGTATTTTTTTGGGGGAAAGTGGGCCTTTCCTTTTTAAGAAAGCTCAAACGAACCGCTTAGCTAAATGCAATCAATTCTGAACTGCAGTACAATATGTTGCCAATATTAATGATTATATGAATAATGTAAATTTTTGTTTTCTTTATGATCACCAACAATTATCTTTCTATCTATAAAACTTCAACGAAATTACCGGGAGAGCTCCGCACGTAATATGAATACAAAGCAAGCGTACATGTGCACGCGCGAGCGTTCCTTACACATAATAATGTTTTCGTACATAAACGTAAGAACCATGTTGATATATAACAAATTCAAAGTAACACATACAGTACTGACCGAAGCTGGTTTAAGAAGAGCACTGACTGCAGAGGTGAAGGTGTCAGGTAGATGGCGTTGCTGACTGCAGAGGTGAAGGTGTCAGGTAGGCAGCGTTCCTGACTGCAGAGGTGAAGGTGTCAGCCAACCGGCGTTGTAGTCACTATCCAAACGTCCCTGTTAAAAGAAGTTTGTTGTTAGGTTTGCAAGAAGGTAGAAAATAAGTGTGGTGGGTGGGATTGTAGGTTTACCACAATAACATAATACAATATATGTACAATAATATACAATAATATACATTAAGGGGGTCACCAGCTTTTTTTTCTCTCCTTTTCTCTCTTTCTCTGGCTTGTATCTATTCGTCCCCATTCAGCCTACTGTTTTAAGACTTTACCCCCATCCAGGTGTCAATACTTTCCTGGCGAGCGGTAGCGAGCCAGCATACATATATTTTTGTTTACAAGCTAAATTTGTAAAGTTTTTCGGTAGAAATATGTCTCCGGCGAAGCCAGATTTTTCCATACAATGCTGGCTCGCTATCGCTCGCCAGGAAGAAATCGACACCTGGATGGGGATAAACGTCTTAAAACAGTTGGCTGAATGGGCCCGAATGGATACAAGCCAAAGAAAGAGGGAGAGAAAGAGAAAAAAAGCCGGTGCCCCACCTTAACATAATACAATATAATACAATATAATACAACAACACAAACACGTGTGTGAAATAAGGGTTGTAGTCCATTTATTATAGGTAGTCCAGCAATCGTAACGCAGGAAAGGAATAGATTACTAAAAATGGCCACATCAATTCTCTGGTTAAGGAGGGTGACCTGCTTGTCTTTTTCTCTCTCTGGGTTGTATCCATTCGGCCCCATTCAGCGTCCTGTTTTAAGGCTTTGATCCCCGTCCAGGTGTCGATGTATTCCCGGCGAGCGATGGGAGCCACCATATTTTGGATAATGAGTTGGACAGCTGGCTAAATTTGTACATTTTTCGATAGAAAAATGTCTCCGACGAAGCCGGATTTCTTCATTAAAATGCTGGCTCGCTATCGCTCTCCAGGAAAAAATCGACACCTGGATGGGGATAAATGTCTTAAAACAGTAGGCTGCATGGGGCCGAATGGTTATCAAAAATTCAATTATATTTTATTATTTACATATTATTTATTTTTTGTTATATTCATATGTATTATTATTATTATTATTTTTTGTTTTGAGGGGTGGCACTTGGTACAGGAAGCTTTGCGTTTAATCTCCTTCATTCATATACAGAAAAAGCGATAGTGGAGGAAGACACGACCGTACTAAAAGGGTAAACAAGTACTGGAAGGAATATTAGGTCAACATTGAACAGACCCCGTACAGCAGTTTTACCTAACCTAAACTAAACTAAGCTAAACTAAACTAACCTAAAATAACATAAACTAACCTAACCTAACCTAAAAACAAACAAATCAATAATAATAACTAGTGAAAATGGCTGTCCGGGGTCTAATCAATTTTTACCGAATATTACAATGAGTGTTGAATAATGCATGCAGGGGGGAGTTATCTAAATGGACTGATACACGTCAATGAGTGTTGAATAATGCATGCAGGGGGGAGTTATTTAATGGACTGATACACGTCAATGTCGCTTTGCTGTGGCGCTATCTACTATCAGAGAGAGAGCGAGAGAGAGAGCAAGCAAGAGCGAGAGAGAGAGAGAGAAAGAGAGAGAGAAAGCAAGAGCGAGAGAGAGCAAGCGAGCGAGAGAGAGCAAGCAAGAGAGAGAGAGAGAGAGAGCTTTTGTGAGTGGTGTATGAGAGAGAGAGAGAGCTTTTGTGAGTGGTGTATGAGAGAAAAAATATAATTAATAGGGTTATGTTGAAGTTTTTAGACCGAGGTACTCATGCACTAGGGATAATCGACCTAGTAGCCTGTAGTGTAGCCAATCAAATATATATCATACTATAGTCTATTCGCTGTAAGTAGGCGAGCAATCATGACCTCTATCCTCTGTAACTAAAAAAGGGCTAGAGCAAATTGGCTTTAAATTTCCACATCTATTCCTTGTCTGACTCTTCCCAAATGGTAGAAATATTAGCTCGATTACTCTAGTCGCGTTTGAGTTACAGAGGTCAGAGGTCATCATTTCTGCCTACTTACAGCGAATAGACTATACCTGTTGCGACGACTTAGGGGGTGATTAGGATATATAGTGTTGCTATTTGTTAGCGGTTTCAGTACACAATTTTCTTTACCTACAGCAGTCAAAGGGGTAAATATTGTCTAAATAAACTTATTGAATACAATAGGCCCTCTTTAAACTGCACACAATCTTCAAAATCTAGCCAACACAACAACAAATTAAACAAAGACGTCACCATACTTATGGGGTTAAATAATTAATCATGGGTGTTTATGAGTCACATTTAGTTAAAATAGGACTTCAGAGGTTATTAACCCTTCTGGATTATTAAGCCACCACACTAAGTCAAGAACAACGCCAGGACTCAAGCCTCATTTCTGTGAGTTTCTGGAACAGCAAATGTCTTTTTATTGTTTGGAACTGAAGTGTTAAATGCGTAATTATGCACCTTTGAATTCACAAGATTGAAAAAGACAGCAACAGATGTGTTAAGCTGCAATTAACTATATGGTGAGTATATAGTTAATTGTAAATTATTTTTATTATTTCCAGTTTATAATATATACAAACAAACAAATATCGCGTCAGCTTAAGCACTCCACTTTGCCAGTAGGATATTCAACTCACAAGTTCTCAAAGTAAGTGTAAAACGTTGCAAGTGATGTTGGTTGGTGGTAATATCTCTTTGAAGTGTTTACCAGCCTCTCTGCAGGGGCTCCTTGTGGTGAGAGTAACACCAGGTTTGTTACACTGTCCACCATGTTGTATACCTCTCTGTTAGGGTTCCTTGTGGTGAGAGTAACACCAGGTTTGTTACGCTGTCCACCATTTTGTATACCTCACCGTAGAGGTTTCTATATTAATAGGGTAATGCGAAATGTTGCATTATGTATACTACACTGCCATACTAATTGGTGGTGCCGGTACAGGTGGAATCATAAGAGTTCATTTTTGGGAAGCTTTTGCTCGGCTACATATTTGTTGACAAGCATTTGGAAATACTTTGCAGTTGAATAGTCAGTATCATTTTCAAAATGATAAGTTAGAGTATGAGAATAATATCCATAACATTAATAGTAGAGAATACTACTTTAGCACTTTATACAACAAATCTCCTATATTGATTTCCAACTTTCCAATTTTAATAACGAGAATAATTACTGTATCGACTGGTATTTGGGATCTTGGAATCGAGAGAAGTATGGAATTGGCAACAATTTCAGTCTAAAGCCATGAATATTAGGGATTGTTTCTAATACTGCACCACAAAAAATGAAAACTGGAATATACAGTATATGATATGAACCACCTCTCTCTCTCTCTCTCTCTCTCTCTCTCTCTCTCTCTCTCTCTCTCTCTATATATATATATATATATATATATATATATATATATATATATATATATATATATATAATTTCACCTTCTCATGTACGATTTGGAAAACCATCACAAGCTTTTACAGATGTGGGAGTTATTTCTATGTTTTTAATCCACAGTCGTCGATTGAAGCAGCACAACACACACACACACACACACACACACACACACACACACACACACACACACACACACACACACCCACACACACACACACACACACACGCACACACACACACACACACACACACACACACACACAGAGAGAGAGAGACACACACACACACACACACGTCTTAATATATCCAAACTAATGGGGCTAAACATGAGAGAGCGGGGGTGGGGGCAGGAAAACCAACCAACCCCTAAAGCATTTCAGAACCTCCTGTGTTGCAGCTCAGTTTCATCAGTAAGTCTGGTGAGAAAAGCTCCTTAAGGGGAGTGGGTCGCTTTTCTGGTCCCCCTTCTTCCTCGTGTTTAGTCTTATTAGTTTTCAGATTTTAAGACATTCGGCCCATTAGTTTGGCGATTTTATGACCTTTCTCCCCATTTCGTTCTAAATATTAAGACTTTTGTGTGTCATTTAGGTGTCCACGTTTTCCTGGCGTGCGATAGCGAGCCTGTAATTTAAGAGAAACTGGCCTTCGGCTGGAACGTTTTTCAATCGATAAATGTACAAATACATCTTGAAGGGGAATCCTGGGGTTGTTATTTTTAGTTTGATGGATGTCTAGGGAGGAAACTAAACAAATAATATTTACGTTAAAAAATCGACCAAACAGTGAATAAGTAAGAGGAGAGCACCTCTTAAGAGTTTGTGATACATTTAGAGTCTCTTGGTGTGCATTATATATAAGTCATGAATTATCAACAGCGACTCGAACACAGAATATTACCAAAATTAAAATACAAGCTAGAATATATATAATTTTCATGTAGACTTGGAGTAATGTTGATAATATGACTACACCATATTGCACACATATTTAGAGTATTACGAGAAATCTAGTACGAATATAGAAACACGATATATGATATATCATATGTGATATATAAACATGACAAATATAATAACAATAATACAAATAATAAGCATTATTATTAATAATACTATTATCATTATTATTATTAATATTATTATTATTGATATTATTATTATTAAATTTGTATTATTAATATTATTAGTTTTTATTTGTATTATTTTTATTATTACGGCAGAAAACAATGGTTAAGGGGGGGGGGGTCACCGGCTTTTTTTTTTTATCTCTCTCTCTTTCCCTGGCTTGTATCCATTCGGTCCCATTTCAGCCAACTGTTTTAAGACGTTTATCCCCATCCAGGTGTCGATTTGTATGGAGAAATCCGGCTTCGCCGGAGAAATTTTTCTATCGAAAAATGTACAAATTTAGCTTGCTGTCAAAACAATATATATGTGCTGGCTCGCTTTCGCTCGCCAGGAAAATATTGATGCCTGGATGGGGGTAAACGTCTTAAACCAGTAGGCTGAATGGGGCCGAATAGATACAAACCAAAGAGAGAGTGAGAGAAAGAGAAAAACAACGAGGTGGGCTCCCTTAAAGCTAGGAGCAGGAGCATGTGGCATACGCAAATTACTTTTTATAATGACATGGTCTAAAACATATATTCATAATATTATTATTAGCTCGGATGATGAAACAGCACAGGCGACCAGGCTACGTGACTAAGAGTGTATAGATAATGAAAGAGTGTAACGTGTGTGTGTGGCTGTGTGTGTGTGGCTGTGTGTGTGTGGCTGTGTGTGTGTGTGCGTGTGTGGCTGTGTGTGTGTGTGTGTGTGTGTGTGTGTGTGTGTGTGTGTGTGTGTGTGTGTGTGTGTGTGCCTGAAACTGAACATATTACGCTTTCGTACCTACCGATTCATTCATATTAATCCAATCTCACTCACTCAAACAAGCTCTCTCTCTTCTCTCTCTGTACATAGAGAAATTACCTCTTTCGTAATCGTGACGTCCATTTTAATTGTAATCCGGTTATCTACAGACGATTTTATTGACCTTTTGCACGTCCTCCAAAAATCAAAGGGAAAAGCCTATATCAATTGGGGTTAATATCCTCCTTATTAACCCTTTCTGTACCGGCGACGTCTTTTTAACTTTACTCTGGCTATTAGACGATTTTATTCAGATTAAAAAAGGCCTTCAGCAATTATTAACAATGTAGCATTTTAATTGGTAGACGTCCTCCCTAAGCTGAATACAATAATTTAATAGTTGCCTGAATATTATGAAAAGGACGTCACTGGTACTGAAGGGGTTAAAGGACTAAACGTTGTTGTTAATACATACTCAATTACTCATAGTCAATTACATTAGAAAATTAAATATCATTTGAAATTATGTAACTTAGGTATGTAATTTGAGAGGTAACAGGGAATACTAACACACACACACACACACGACTCACACACACACGTCTCACACACACAGACACACATACACACACACACATACACATACATACGCACTGCCGGGTTCGTGGAGTAATCCCAAGTCGTTTATTTATCGTTATGACCAAGCGTGTAATTTCAGAGCTACATTATATTACGCCACACCACCAACCGACTACACCACCACCACTACTTCTACCTTCTCCATCACCATCTCTTCCTCCCCCACCACCACCACCACCACTATCATCACTTCCACCACCACTAATACTTTCTGCATCACCATCTTTTCCTCCACCACCAAAAGCACCACCACCACCACCACCACCACTAATACTTTCTACATCATCATCTTTTCCTCCACCACCAAATGCACCACCACCGCTACTACTTTCTCCATCATCACCATCACCATCACCACCACCACCACCACCATCACCTCCACCACCATCTCCACCTCCACAACTACTTTCACCATCACAACTTACGAAAGCACAGACTCCTTTATAACAGCTACCACCCGTATTGATTCAACCACCTCTCCGCTTCCATCAGAACGGAATTGACTGAGTATACCAACCCTACTCAGTCAATATCCAACCCTTACTCCCACAAGGGGTAGGGAGGATCAGCAAGAGACACGAGAAAGGAACAAGAGGTGACAGGAGAGGAACACCCTTCAAGCTACTAATATATCACAATTGTCTTCACATTTATCACCACTACCATCACCTCTTTCTCAATCTTAAGGGGGGGGGGGGAGAGCCTGGTTTTTTTCTCTCTCTGGATTGTATCCATTCGGCCCCATTCAGCCTACTGTTTTAAGACATTTATCCCCAGTCAGGTGTCGATTATTGCGAGCCAAAATGTTATGGAGAAATCCGGCTTCGCCAGAGACATTTTTCTATCAAAATATTTTAAAAATTAGCTATTGCTGTCTAACTCATTATCCAAAATATGGTGGCTCGCTTTCCCCCGCCAGGTATATTTCGACACCTGGAAGGGGATGAACTTCTTAAAACAGTAGGCTGAATGGGGCCGAATGGATACAACTCGAAGAGAGAGAAAAAGGAGGTGAGCCCTCTTAACTGTTCAACATGATTGTATTCTCCGGCTCTTGTAGCTTCGGTAATTGAAGTATTCGAAATTCATATAGGTGGAATCCAAACAGCAATATTGTGCTGGAGGCTGATTGTTAACTCTCTGTTTGATCGAGGATTCCTGTTTCGAAATCAACTTTTTAAAAGGTATTGTCAGTTAGTATTGTGCTGTAGGACTTTCACGGATATATAGAAAAATGCTGATTGGTGATTGCGTAGTACCTCCAATTTGGCATGTTCATGTTGTGCTTTCATTCTATTTAATTTATGTTATGTCCAGTCGTAATCAAAGGCCCAATAACATCACCTTTTATTTAAATGTAAATATTGCATTACTCAAAATAGTTAAATTCCTTGACACAGTATACTTCAAGGATTTCGTATCTTGGAAAGTGATTATTAGTTCCAGAGGTTAACAGTAATGAAAAATGTGATTGTTGGGTTGAAGAATCGGACACAAATGGGGATTAATTGTGTTTTAAGATTTTTGTCTACCCAAGATGAGTCATAAAATGTATTGGACTGCAGATAAAATGTATTGAATTAGATTCTTAAATTACAGGACATAATTTCGCTCTCTCTCTCTCGCAAACCGCCGGAGGGTGGGGCAAGAGCCTTCATATTTGCTATCCTTTCCTTCCACTTTCTCTTACTCTTAGGGTTGCTATAACTACTAGGATTAAGTCCTGGCCACCTCGCAGGGATCGTAACATCTGTGTAACCAGTGTATATATGTAAGGCTATGCAAATCACTCCCGAAATCAATCAATCTCTCTCTCTCTCTCTCGCTCTCTCTCTCAAATGCTAAATTAGAAGACCATGACTCCTTGGCTGTCTTTCCAAGTTTACAATACATAATTCTCGAGTTTAATATTCTGGCCTCTCCCTGTTACAGCCGGACACGACATTTCCATTATATTCTGGTAACTGTATGCAGCTTGATGTTCTTAGGTAGTTAGTAGATGAATGTTGTGTAGGGGATATAGGTTCTAGTGAGAGATGTAGTGTAGGGGATATAGGTGTAAAATAACAAGTAGGGATGTAGGGAAGAAGGGGTCTGCCTCGTATGGACCAATAGGCCTTCTACAGGTTTCCATTTGTCTTATGTCCTTATGTTCTTAGAAATAAAAGGCTACAGTCTATCTAATTAATCTTTTTAGCAACCATACATCCTTCCTAAGCTTCATAAAATCGTTGAAATGTAGCTGAAATCAAATAAAAGAGACGTGTCACTGGAACGATAAGGATTAATATCTGTTCACCCCGTCTGTAAAATCGGGCGCTAATGAGGTATATACACGCGACCCGAACGGTGCTGTCTTTTACCCATTCACGATCCGACTACGCATTTCTTTTCGGCTTTCTGGTTATTATTAGACGATTGTGTATAACTTAGGAAGGGTATATGGACGTCGGAGGTTTCATGGAGATAGTCTTGACCAAAAGGACCTTCCTAAGCTGTGTAAAATCGTCAAAGGATAGACAGAATAAAACGTCAAAACTGGGGCGAGACTTGCTGCATGAGAGAGAGAGAGAGAGAGAGAGAGAGAGAGAGAGAGAGAGAGAGAGAGAGAGAGAGAGAGAGAGAGAGAGAGAGAGAGAGAGAGAGAGAGAGAGAGAGAGAGAGAGAGAGAGAGAGAGAGAGAGAGTCAGTACAATAAATTTAAAGTTTTAGACATACACAGAAGACAAAATATATTAAAATACAGGACTATATAGAAACCTAGAACTAGAACCCTGAATATAAAGCGAGGGCAAGTAGGGGGATAACAGATAGTAAAATAATCTAACTTATTCATTTCATTCCCAATATCAAACACTTCCCAATGAAATTAATGAAAGCATGTGATCCTACCAGGATTCGAACCTGAGTTACCACGAACATATCTTAAACACTCTAAATATTACACAATCAAGACAGTTAAAGGTTAAGTATATGACTACGATTTTATATCTATTTATCGAATACTGGATATCAATCCAATCAGTGTCACACGAGTGCTTTTCCGACAATTTTCGATAAGCAAGTTGTTTCTCGTACTATTTGAAGTACGTTCTGCATTGGAATTTGAAACTATACTGAAGGTAGATTATATAAAGTGGCTGACTTCCTATATAAATTATATTTTATAGCCGCCAGGCTACAAATGCTCGTAGGAATTGATGGAAATATCACTCGTTTGACACCGCCCATAGATCACCAGAGAAGCGGATTTAGTGCATTATCCTCCTGAGAAAACTTTGCAAGTGTATTTAAACGAGAACAAATATTATATAAATAAACAAATAAAACATATGTGACTTCTTCCGTCGCATATTCACACACACTCACTTACTCGCAACTTCTCCCCCCTCCAACACACACACACACACATACACACACATCTACACACACACTCACATTCTTTCACAAACAAATACCTGCTCTCTCTCTCTCTCTTCACCTAGCAGAGACAATGAGACCTAATGAGGTGCGGACAGCACACTTCTTGCGGCTAAAATTAGATCAATTAACTAATGGTACACCTACACACACCTACCTTCCTCCCCCCCCCCCCCACACACACACACACACCTACACATGCACACCTATACACACCCAAGTTCATGCATATACCTGTTCTGTTTCAGTATCCCTCATATTGCTGAACTCTTAGAACATGTGTTGCTCTTTACCTCTTTCTTTCTCTAAAGCTTCAAGAACTAATTACGTCGGCAAAGCTAATGGCATGAGTTGTAATTTTCCAGAGTGCTGTTTATACTGCTTTGGCAAGCAAAACACTTACGGTCTAATTCATGATTTTCAATGTTTTTATTTTGTTTTTGTTTCAGCAGTTCAGTAAAACATGATAAAATTGTATATGATACCTGCGAGTGATTTTACAACTTCTATCCCGACTTTACAACTTCAACTTCTGTATTCTGTCGGTATGACTTAACCCTTTGAAGATTACGACGCATTTTGACAGCTTATTCTAGCTATTATTAGACGATTGAATTCAGATTAAGAAAGGTATATGGAAGCCAGAGGGTTAATTGAGATAGTCTTTAGCCATACAAGTCCACAGATCCTTCTTAACCCACTGGACCCCAGCGCCGCAGCATATGCGTCGGCAATGTATGTAACGCTAAACCAAAGCGACGCATAAGGTACGTCGCGGTTAATTACTACGGTCCTATGGTACCTAGAGGGCTCAGATTTGTATGGGAACTGCGTAAGTCTCCCACGCAACAATGTCGATGGTTAAAACACATCAAAGTTTAGTCGCGTGCGCGTGAGCACGCATAAACTTGTTTTTGCATGTTTTTGCCTACCCTCTTTCGGGCGCCCCGTAGGACCCCTTAACCCACTGAGCCCCAGCGACGCAGGGTTTGCGTCCACAATGTATGTAACGCTAAACCCCAGCGACGCATGGTTTGCATCCGGGCCTGTCCGGTCCCAATTACTCCGGTCCTATGGCACCTAGAAAGCTCAGATTTGTATGGGAACTGTGTAAGTATCCCACGCACCCATGCCGATGGTTGAAACTCTCAAAGTCTAACCGCGTGCGCGTGAGCGCGCAAAAACATGTTTTTTGGGGGAAATTGCCTTAAAATTTTTACTCCTGTAAAATCCATTTTCGGGGCTCTGTAGGACCATTTTTTGAGCTTTTTGATCGGGTTTTCGTGGTTTTTCCTTCATTCCTAACCAATTCGCTATTGTTTCTGGAATAAAAAAAAAAATCAGAATCAGCCGGTCCTGGGTGGTACATTTATAAATATTTAGCTGGTACTCAGCGGGTTAATGACCTAGGGGATCGATTTTTTGTAGATTTTCCTTCATTTCTAACCCATTCCAGGTGTTTTATAGAAAACTTATTTTTTTGACAATCTGCCAGGCGTGGAGTGTACATTTATATGTGGTTTAAACAGTATATAATCGTCTAATGCTAGCCAGAATAAACTGTCAAAATGCGTCATAATCTTCAAAGGGTTAATAGATGATATTGGTATATAGTTGTCGACAATTGTTTGCTGTGTAAAACTATTACATCGCATAGTAAAGAAACAATAGACCATTCTGTCGACAATTACATAATCCCTTTCAATGGAGAGGTTATAATTGTGGCCCACAATTAACCTTTATTCTTACAAATAATAGTCTAACATCGCAGTATAATTGTTGTGAGCCATAATTCCTGCATCCATCATCGTTGGGTTGATTATCATGTCGGAACTCTGCTACCGTGTGTTCGCCTCCAGGTTATTTCGTTCATAGGAATTTCACCTACCGTCAGTGTTGATTTAGCTAATAATATTAAACAGAGCCCATCCCCACTCAGCACAAGCTAACTAATCGTAAATTATCGAAATATACATAATCCACACCTAGTTTAGTCCATCTTCATCTAACCTAACTGCCTACGAACACTACACTAAGTTTTGTTCCTCATAGTGATTTCATGCATAAACATACAATGTGCATGGTTGAATTACGAGCGTAGTTTCTGATGCAGTGGTTAACTCATCTGATTAGTCAACTGATATATAATTAATAATAACCACACTTGTAATTCATTCACATTACACTTTCATACACAAGATCACGACGAGGAACATAACTTATGTGGGGTACTGTACTAGATATAATAACGTAAACATTGTCCTGACCCCAATATTGACACTATGGTGTGTGTCTGTGTGTATGTATAGTTGGGTGGGGGTTGGGAGGATGGGGAGGGGATAAGAGGGGGTTGGGGGTAGGGAGGGGGAGGGGGGGGGGGGGAGGGGGCGACAATTATATCCAAACTAGAGAGGAGCCAGGTAGCCGACCCGAGGGGGAAGGCTAATAAACCCGAAAAGCGATGGACATTTGTGGATGCACAGAGGGATGTCTCCGCGGCCCGTTTGCTAATTTCTATATTTCTATATTATGTTTTTTGGTTTCCTCACTAGTTCTCCAAGCTTTAAAAAAACACCCCTTTCAGATAATTTTGTACATTTTTGATAGAAAAATGTTCTGGCCAGAGGTCTGTTACTACTATATTACAGGCTCGCTATTGTTCGCCAGGAAAAAAAACCCGACACCGAAATTGTACGAAAAGTTTGAATATTGACAAATAAATTAGGTGATAGGTCTTAAAATCACCAAGCTAATGGGCCGAACGTCTTAACATCTGAAAAATAATGGTGTATAAAAATGAGGACCCCCCCCCTCTTAACCTCGTAGGGGTGGTGGGGGTGGGGGGGGGGGGTTATTGGGATCTTGTAATAATGGCTTCTCCTCCTTTTAGTGTGATTTTTCTTGTTGTTCTTGCTCTTTAGTATTTGTTTCTATTATTGTCGTCAGGTTTGGAGAGTTAATTGATCCTAGAGTACCTTATTTATGTCACTATCATTAGAGAGGTCTTTTCTAAGCCAAGGAATATATTCTTGTAGAATCTTAGATACAACTTATAGCATGCCATCGAAAGGTTTTAAATGGTCCGCCTCCCCTTCCACACACACAAACAAAATGAAATAAATAGATAAATAAAACAATAAAAAGTAAAGTTATAAAAATGCATTGTGAATAAAAAGCATCCCTTCATCTAGCATACAATTTAGTTGCATGAATTTTACTGTCTCGCAGCCACTGTACATTTATGGCAAACTTTGAAAATGTTCAACATCCAAGCCATTGTGAACTCAATATGTTGCTGTGTGTGTGTGTGTATTCACTTTTTTCACTTACTTGTTTGTCAAGGGGAATCCACGCAATGCGAGCTAAGCTCATTATTATCGCGCCTCCTTAACTGGGAATGTATTGCGTGAAATGCATGTTACGTGTTTATGTATCGTTGGAATGGCTGTGGATGTGTGTGTAGTCTGTATTTTAGCCAATTGGCGACATCTGGAAACGAAGGCTTAGGGTTAATCTGTACGGTACCATTCTCACTACGGTACCAGTCTCACCCGAAGGCTTAGGTTGACAAGCAGCTTGGGTTGACCAGTACGATACCCATCTCACCTTGTAACCGATCACCAACCCCAGATGGGACGTCACAACTTCGTCCACTTATTCCAGGTTCCTATTATTTTTATACTTCTAGGTGAACAGAGGCTACACCGTTAGGAGACTTGCCCAAATGTCTCTTCCCCGCCCGGGTCTCGAACCCAGGACCTTCGGGTTGTGAGCCAGACGCGCTATCAGTTACGCCACGGGGAGGTGTGTGTGTGTGTGTGTGTGTGTGTGTGTGTGTGTGTGTGTGTGTGTGTGTGTGTGTGTGTTTGTGTGTGTGTGTGTGTGTCCCCTTTGGTATGCATGCCCGTAATTTAGCAAGCATGCCTTTGTGTGAGTGTGAGTGTGTGTATGTGTGCTGTGTGTGTGTGTGTGTGCAGCCTTCGTTATGTACTCCAGTATTTGTGCGAGCCTGCCTGTGTATGGCTGGGTGTGTGATAGTGTGTGTGTGTGTGTGTGTGTGTGTGTGTGTGTGTGTGTGTGTGTGTGTGTGTGTGTGTGTGCAGCCTTGGTTATGTATTCCAGTATCTGTGCGAGCCTGCCGGTGTATGGCTGTGTGTGTGGGTGCCATTGTGAATGCCAGTAAACGTTTTACGTGGATATTCCTTTGTCCATTATATACAAGGACTTCCATAATGTTCGATCATTATAATATGAACAGCCTTATATCCCATAAACAGAATACAACCCAAATAATCATCCATTGAATAAGGAAGTAGAATTAGGAGCATATGTTTGTAATAATACAAGTTAAGCCGGTATCACACGAGACCTTTTATAGACAACATTCGATGATCAATATTTGTATGGCAACATTTATGGAGTATTTGGCACTGGTATCGGAAACTAGATTGGGGATAGATCAGTGTAGGTGACATAAATGTTTTAAATATTTACCTCATAATCTGCCAGACCAGTGTTGAGCATAAATGTTGACGGAAAAAGCGCTTGTGTGATACCGGTTTTAATATTACCCTATCCACACCAGAAACTGTGGCCTCCAACCATTTGTTTTCACCATGTATTATAATATAAAAATTATATAATAATTAAAAAGGAGTCCCAGCAATTCCTTATCATATGCCTATATTGGTGCCTACAATCTCCCCACTAGAGAAATAGCTAAGGTTTCAAATTATATATTGGTGCCTACAATCTCCCCACTAGAGAAATAGCTAAGGTTTCAAAGTATATATGTTTCAAATTATATAAGTTTCAAATTATATAGGTTTGTGTTGAATAATATTATAGCTCTGTATCACCACTAGTTAAGGGAAAATGGTTAGTTTTTCTGGTACCCCTTCTCTCTTATGTTTAGCCACATTAGTTTTCAGATTTTAAGACCTTTCAGCCCATTTCTTTGTCAATTTTTCGTGTCATTTAGGTTTCGCTTTTCTCCTGGCGAGATATAGCGAGCCTGTAATTCAAGAGGAACCGGCCATTGGCCGGGAAAATTTTCTATCGAAATATTTACAAATTTTTCTTGAAGATGGAAGGTCTTGGGGGTGTTTTTTTCAAGTTTGAGGGTTGTCTAAGGAGGAAAATAAAAACATTAAATAAATATATAAAACTATATATAAATGAGCAAATAAATACGCCCATCCCTCCATAATATCAATTTATATTATGATAGGATTTGCCAAAAAATAAAATAAAATAAATATATTCGGCGGGCTGTTGTCTTGTTTAATATAATAGATTTGGGAGCTGTAAATCAAATTTATCCGAAATGATTTCATCAAAGTCAAACAGAAATGAAATATCGTTTTATCTGAGTCAGCGGCCCTGTCAAAGAGTGAGTGTTAATTGTTTGAGTACAACTTTCAAAGAGTCAATCAAATATAATTATAGGGTTTTAGTGAACACAGAATGCAATCGAATATAATGTATACAATTAAGTCTAGCAAGGATCTTTGTAAAATAAAGTAGTGGAAGCTATATGAAATATTCTGTTAACTCCCTAAAGATATACAAGAATTAAATAAATTCGCCTCGCAGTATCCAATGGAATGACAAATGGTGGTATCGCATATCGGAAAAAGAAAACAAAACACACACACACACACACACACACACACACACACACACACACTCAGTACACACACCAATCAAACACACGCCACATGATTTTATATTAATTAAATCCTTGCATGCGATATTTTAAGGGAAGATTAGGATTTATGTGTATATATTTGTGCTTTTTAACTATTAGTATATTATATGTTAGTGTCCTCCCAAGACCTCTATCAAAGTTAAAAAAATACCCCCAAGATTCGCATTCGAGAAAAATGTGTACATTTTTCCGATAGAAAAATATCCCGGCCTGGGTCCACCTGAAATACAGGCTCGCTGTCGCTCGCCAGGAAAAAAAATCTACATAAAAATGGCACAAAACGTCTTGTAATCACCAGACTAATGGGGCTAAGCATGGGGAAGAAGGGGGTCCAGGAAAACCAAACCTCCCCTTAACCAATTGAGGGGTATGACGCATTTTGACAGTTTATTCTGGCTGTTACTAGACGATTTTATACAGTTTAGGAAGGAACTGTTGGAATTATACGGGTAAAGAATCTCTCAATTAACCCGCTGACTTCCCTATAACCTTCCTAATCTGAATAACATCGTCAAATAATAGCCACGATACATAAGAGATATGTGCAATCGGATCTTGAAATGGTTAACGTGGATTAAGGGGGGTCACCGGCATTATTTATCTTTCTCTCCTTTTCTCTCTTTCCTGGCTTGTATCCATTCGGCCCCATTCAGCCATAAGGCTTGTATCTTATGTAGTTTATCTGCAGAGGCTTGTATCTTATGTAGTTTATCTGCAGAGGCTTGTATCTTATGTAGTTTCCGAGAATAAGCGTGGATCTCTGTCATATATATATACTGTATGTGCGCGGAATCTCGGTGTGAGGATCCTAGGTTCGAGTCCTTGGAGTGTTACATGTATTTGTTGATTTCATTAATTGAGCTTAGAAGTGAAGTTGGTTGGTGAAAAAATATAATGTATGTTCTAGCAATTTAGATATCATGGAATGTATATCGAACTAGGAAACAAATACTCAACGAAAACACAAAAATACGTCATTGTTCAAGTGTGGTTGTGGAGCGAGTGGGCGAACAACAACAAGGGAACACTTTTACCATGGTACATTTTTAAGGCTGCTTGATGCCTGCAAAATGAACAAAAAACTATAGATACAAAAATAGAAGCAAAATGAACAAAAAACTATAGATACAAAAATAGAAGCAATAGTGAATAAACTTGTTCATTATGAGAAATATATTTAAGGGTTCATTGGCGTGTCTATTTGCTCATTTGTGTATCTCTTTATATTATATATATATATTTGTTTTTCAAATTTCGGTCAATATTTACGAGTCACACCACAGCTGGAATCTGGTGTGATACCGGCTTATCTGTCGCCACTCGCTGTAGGCCATTGTTGCAACTCAGAATAAATGTGGACAATATGTGTTGCACAATTGAATCTGAAATCCAACCTCAGCCTCGGGGGAAGAGTTTAATCGAAAGCATTTACATATCACGGTGTAGTTATTCACCGTGGACCAATTTCCCCACTGCCACTTGATTTACTGAACACCTGCTGGTAACTAGAAATGCTGTTAGTGAGTACAAAATGATTACAAAGGAGTACAAAGGAAATCAAGCAATAGCAGGTCCAGAAAGAGTCGACGAAATTGTGTTTGTTGATGCGCGGGGTTTAAAACTTGTTGATATCGCAAATTCTCCACGCGTACGATATTGATCACATTATTACGAGTCTATACGAACACCTATTGTCCTTAATAAATGGTTTCTAATACAGTAGTTCGACACTAGTCATCTTTATTTCAGTGCTATGAAATTCGTAAAGGGAACATCGTCATGGAGCCGATAATGAAGATATATTACTCACCTTCACAATTATTAAGACAGGTAAGTTGTGAGGACTGACGAACTACTACCACTGCAGTCACCATAGAACACCCACACACTCCTATCGTCCACACTACACTGGCTGCACTGTCCAGGTTATGATTCACTGGGTCGATCAGAGGTTTTGTTGGGATTCGAAGCAGTATCGTTTCAGATATCGTGTATTTCGTTTTCCAAGCTATCCATAAACTAGTCGAATATATCTGTCAATTTTTTACCAGTATTTGCATTTTGTTAACAATATTATTTGTGTTAATTATTTACATTTTGTTTACTATTTGCATTTTGTTAATTCTCTACCATTATTTGCATTTTGTGGGTTCATTGAACCAGTTCGAGGAGTTAGCGTACGCAATGAATGTAAAGTAATGAGCCTAAATACCTTCATACTCATTTCAATCTGCATCGAACCCAAGCGAGACAACCCAATGTTATGTTATATCCCAAAGCCTTCATAATTAGGCTTAACAGATTCAAAGCTTCAAATGGGTGTGCAGGTACTATAGCTCTTGACTATACACTCAGAGAGGAGGGGGGGGGGGAGGAGGGGGGGCATAGGTTGTGGCTTTTAGTTTTCGAAGGTATCTTAAACGGGAGCGAATCCTCTCTTTAATTCTTTCCCTGGTATATAAATATGCTTAGGCTCATAAGGGTGTGGCTACCCTTCCAAACTTAATGCATATATACTTCTCTCTTGATAAATAATAGTATATATATATATATATAAACGATTATATCTTGAATATTTAGTGTTTTTTCGTGTAAGTTTGTTTGTGTATTTAACTTGATATACAAAGATTAAACTATGAAGATGGCACAAACTATTTGAGCATAACATTATTATGCTGTCATATGTAGGTTGGCGCCACGGTACTGCACGATAATCATCAGCTTCATGCAATAGATATAGATAGATAGATAGATAGATTGATATAGATATATATAGATAGATAGATAGATAGACAGACAGACATAGACAGATAAATATATATAGATAGATCGATAGATAAATAGATAGATAGATATAGATGGATATATGTTCTTCCTCCATGCTGTCCTGCTTCGGCTTCTCGTCCTGTTGTCCTTTAACTACGAGTTAGTTAGTTAGTTAAAATTGGACTTCAGAGGCTATCAACCCCTCTGGATTATAAAGGCAGCACACTGTAAGTCATGAATAGCGTCAGGACCGTAGCCCCTTTTCAAGAACTCCAGTCCCTGAATACGAGACTAAAAATAACGGATGTACCGACGAGAGAATATGCAATGGTGGTCAGGAAATATTGGACATTTTGTGAAGGTGTAATTATGATACAATGGAATACTATGTGTATATGCTGTTTGAGCCCTTTAACCCTTTGAGTACCAGCGAAGTGTGTTATATTTTATTCTAGCTATATTTAGACGATATTTTGCAGCTAGGGAAGGATCTGTGGTAGTTAAAAGGGTTGGTTGAGATATTTTGAAGCCATCTTATTGCTAGAGGTCCTTCCTAAGCTTAATAAAATTGTCTAATAGTTTTCAGAATATGATGAAAAGGACGTCCCTGGTACTGTATGGGTTAAGGAAGGTATCAAAGGGTTAATTAACAGGTAGTATTTCTGCCTTGATGCCATAGTATACCTATCAACACATTCTCTTTGATGGTAAAAGAAAATGGAAGACAATTGATTACTTGGGATACTAATATTTTTTAACCACATTCAGGTGCTTCGAAACAGACTGAATCAGTGACTGAACCACAACTATAATATTACACGTATAATTGCTTTTCCAGCTGGCCAAATGAGATACTATTCATAAGTAGAGTTTTAGAAAAATTAAACAAGGGACTGGATTTATCGAAAACGGGCTCCAGTCCTGATGCTTTTGCTTTATTTATGGTGTGCTGGCTTAATAATCTAGAAGGGTTGATAGCCTCTGAAGCAGAGATTGTGTATAGGAGATAGGAGTCTTCCTATGCATTCTATTAATAAAAAGGTGCCTCTAAACGTTGCCAGTTACCCTTTTTCGACATTTTTTTTTTCAGCGCCATCTATTGCAGGGTTCCAGAACTACTCAGCCGTGAATAAATCTACGGATGTATCCTCCATTGTTTTTGTTTTTAATTATATGTACCGGTACACTACTTCTCTCTCTCTCTCTCTCTCTCTCTCCATCTCTATGTATATATATATATATACAGTATACTGTATATACGATATATATATATATACCGGTATATTATTTATGTTTGACCAAAGTTTGAGTGTGGCTGTGTACTTCCAAGTTAGTAACTTATATTACAATGTAAATACTTGTCTTCAATTGAGATTAGTTTTTCATATAGGCTACATTCATTGTTAATAAATTTACAGTCAATATCAAATAATCATCAACAGCCTTCATGATCCATTAATTGCAAACCATATCCTTATTCTCAAGGTCAACCACAGCCTCCTTACATCATCACGGAGGCTTGGTAAGCTATGTAATTAACCCCTTCTATACCGACGACGTCTTTTTGATTTTATTCTGGCTCCTACTAATCGATTGTATTCACTTTAGGAAGGATCTTTAGTAATTATAAGGCTTCCAACTATCTCAATCAACCCTTATAACTACCACAGATCCTTTCTAAGCTGTATAAAATCGTCTACATATTGCTGGAATAAAATATAACATACGACGACGGTACAGAAGGGGTTAATGGAGTATTGTTCACATTTCAGTGTAGGCAATACTTTGGAGTGTTTTTGCATATCAGTGTACTCTTAAATCATTGTATTCATAATGACAATGGCTGATATGGTGATAGCAAACAAGTTACATGAGTTTCTACAGACTCTACACGAGACACGTGTACACCATTACAGCAAGGGAGAGGAACTGTCAATAAACAGACGACAGAAGTATTTTCCCGCGATAGGGAGGAGCTATGCGCTACCGCCATCTATTGCAGGGTTCCAGCCAAATCTGTAAATAATGGCCAACTACTATTAACACGGCTGATTTTCCAAGACACCCCTCTTAGGTATTCTTACTCTATGCTCTGAAGTCTTATTTTAAGAGAAAGTGCTTTGTTTTTTGGTTTATATATTTATATATTTTATTTAGTTTTTAGTGTCCTCGGTAGACCTCCATCAAGCTTAGAAAAACAACCCCTAGACCCCCTTTCAAGATAAATTTGTACTTTTTTGGGTAGAAAAATTTCCCGGCCGAAGGCCGGTTCCTACTATAAATAGACGCTCGCTATCGCTCGCCAGGAAAAAGTCGACACCTAAATGGCACGAAAGGTCTTAATATTGACCAAAAAATGAGGCGAAAGGATTCAAAATCGCCAAACTAACGGAACGAACGTCTTAAAACCACAAAACTAATATGCTAAACATGAGAGAGAAAGGGGTCCAGAAAAAAGCGAGTGCTACCCCCTTAACTAACTTGAGGTATTACACCTGGCTATATACCGTAGTTGTAGTATTACACCTGGCTATATACCGTAGTTGAGGTACTACACCTGGCTATATACCGTAGTTGAGGTATTACACCTGGCTATATACCGTAGTTGAGGTATTACACCTGGCTATATACCGTAGTTGAGGTATTACACCTGGCTATATACCGTAGTTGAGGTATTACACCTGGCTATATACCGTAGTTGAGGTATTACACCTGGCTATATACCGTAGTTGAGGTATTACACCTGGCTATATACCGTAGTTGAGGTATTACACCTGGCTATATACCGTAGTTGAGGTATTACACCTGGCTATATACCGTAGTTGAGGTATTACACCTGGCTATATACCGTAGTTGAGGTATTACACCTGGCTATATACCGTAGTTGAGGTATTACACCTGGCTATATACCGTAGTTGAGGTATTACACCTGGCTATATACCGTAGTTGAGGTATTACACCTGGCTATATACCGTAGTTGAGGTATTACACCTGGCTATATACCGTAGTTGAGGTATTACACCTGGCTATATACCGTAGTTGAGGTATTACACCTGGCTATATACCGTAGTTGAGGTATTACACCTGGCTATATACCGTAGTTGAGGTATTACACCTGGCTATATACCGTAGTTGAGGTATTACACCTGGCTATATACCGTAGTTGAGGTATTACACCTGGCTATATACCGTAGTTGAGGTATTACACCTGGCTATACCGTAGTTGTAGTATTACACCTGGCTATATACCGTAGTTGAGGTATTACACCTGGCTATATACCGTAGTTGAGGTATTACACCTGGCTATATACCGTAGTTGAGGTATTACACCTGGCTATATACCGTAGTTGAGGTATTACACCTGGCTATATACCGTAGTTGAGGTATTACACCTGGCTATATACCGTAGTTGAGGTATTACACCTGGCTATATATACCGTAGTTGAGGTATTACACCTGGCTATATACCGTAGTTGAGGTATTACACCTGGCTATATACCGTAGTTGTAGAGTGTAGGACAACAAAACAAACACACTTCAGACGGAGGTGCAGCACTCCAATCATCCTGTACCAGCAACGAACCCTTTGAACCCTCTAATACCTTCATGCTTTGAACACACACTTTATAAACTTCTACCAACTCCCGCTTGCTCCCCCACCCCCCGCCCTTCCCCTCTCTCGAAGCCAAACAACCAGATTACCGATTCGCAAACAAGGGACCGGCCGGGGTTCTCGGAAAGAGGCTCCAGTCCTGACGCTGCATGTTCTTGACATACAGTGTGCTCGCTTAAGGGGAGGTATTTAGTTTGTTCCCTAGACTTCCATCAAGCTTAAAATTACACCCCCTTGAGTCCCTTTCAAGATAAATTTGTACATTTTTAGGTAGAAAAATGTCCCGGCCGAAGGCCGGTTCCTCTTAAAATACAGGCTCGCTATCGCTCGCCAGGATAAAATCGACACCTGAATTGCACGAAAGGTCTTAATATGGGGTGAAAGTTCTTAAAATCGCTAAACTAATGGGGCAAACGTTTTATAATAGCAAAAGCAATGGGGCTAAACATGAGGGAGAAAGGGGTCAAGAAAAAAATCCCTCAAGTGGAGATCTCCCCTTAATTAATTAATCCAGAAGGGTTGATAGCCTCTGAAGTCCAATGTATAAATACATAAAACCCAATTCAACATACTCTTTAGCCATGAGAAGCTACATTAGTGTTGCATTTCTATTCACTATCGACGCCTACACCTCCAACTTCCTTACAGTCTGATACTCGCAAGTGGTCAGTTGACAACGTTTCGCATAATTATAGCCTGATTAAGGGGAGATCTCCACTTGAGGGATCTTTTTCTTGACCCCTTTCTCCCTCATGTTTAGCCCCATTGCTTTTGATATTATAAAATGTTTGCCCCATTAGTTTAGCGATTTGAAGAACTTTCACCCCATAATTAAGACCTTTCGTGCCATTTAGGTGTCGATTTTATCCTGGCGAGCGTTAGCGAGCCTGTAATTTAAGAGAAACCGGCCTTTGGCCGGGACATTTTTCTACCGAAAAATGTACAAATTTATCTTGACAGGGACTCAAGGGGGTGTAATTTTAAAGTTGATGGAGGTCTAGTGAACAAACTAAATACCTCCCCTTAAGCTAAACGTTGTCAATAAAGTGCTCCTCCTCTTCCTCCTATGGTGTTTATATTCACTTGTTCTAACTTATTACTAAAGTGCCTCCATGATTGACACGTTATTACTGATGCCTTTTATCGAACATTCGGAGGCCCACGCGTTCCAGTAGCAGCGTCACATAAATTCCGTGTCCGGGAATTTTCTATCGGGGAAAAAAAAAAATATCTATCGGCAAAAAAAATAAAAAAAAATAAACACAAAATAAAAAGGAAAAGTGAGGAATGGGCCTCATTATATAGATCGATATATAGAACAATTTATAAAAAAAAAATCGAGAATTTCTTTTTTGGTATCGACAACTATACTCTGTTTCATTTCATCTGACGGTAAATTGAATCCCTTAGCAGCTCATTTCTAGATACTTAGGGGGGAAATATAAAACCACAATGTCTCTGCATCATAGTAAGACCAAGTTTATATAATTAGCACCATGTTTCACTAAAATATCTTCAAACTAACTGAACAATCTTAATGGGAAGTTGCAATATACCGTCAGTTGAAAAGAAACAGAGTATAGGCTGAATGCAGATTGTGAATAGTTGTTAATTAACCCCTTCTGTACCGACGACGTCTTTCTTCATATGATTTCAGCTACATTTAGACGATTTTATAAAACTTAGGAAGGATGTATGGTAGCTATTAGGTGAATTGAGAGAGTCTGTAGCCTTTTAATTGGTAGACGTCCTTCCTAAGCTGAATAAAATCGTCTAATAGTTGCCAGAATATATTGAAAAGGACGTCACCGGTACAGAAGGGGTTAAGGGGGGGGGGGGTGACTTGCTTTTTGTTATTTCTGTCCTTTTCTCTCTTTCTCTGGCTTGTATCCATTCGGCCCCATTCAGCCAACTATTTTAGGACGTTTATCCCCATCTAGGTGTCGATTTCTTCCTGTCGAGCGATAGCGAGCCAGCATTATATGAAGAAATCCGGCTTCGCCGGAGAAATTTTTCTATCGAAAAATTTACAAATTTAGCTTGCTGTCAAACAAAAAATACAAAATATGCTGGCTCGCTACCGCTCACCAGTAAAAAATTGACACCTGGATGGGGATAAACGTCTTAAACAGTAGGCTGAATGGGGCCAAATGAATACAAGCCAGAGAAAGATAGAAAAGGACAGAACAAAAACAGGTCACCCCCCTTAAGTCTCTTGTGTATGTACTCTGGAAAATGCGTCCTACGACTTGGTATAGAATGGAATATTTCCTCCAAAGCTGGATTTCTCCCATTCCTAATTGTAAATAGGAAATGGTTAACTATTATTTATCACACCGTGGTAAAGTGGATTATGGCATGAACTCTCGTCCTGACTGTCAGTGGATCGATCCTGTGTGAGGTTAAACACATTTATTCATGTAACTCACGTAAGTTTAGGAGATATACTTCAAATATACAGTATATATATATATTATATATATATATATGTATATTCTCGGGACCTCCCTTCCTGCAATCTGTCAGCGCCTGGGACCAATGAAATGTTTCAGTGTGATTAACAGCACCTGCATCTAACTTGCAAATGAAGTGTAGAATTGTTCTCACTCTCACACTCACTCACTCACACTCTGTCACTCTCACACACATTTTCACACTCACCCCAGCACACACACACACACACACACGCTTTTGTTTTCTCTCTCTCTCTCAATGTAAATGTTTCTTTATATTCATCTGTCTATCACACACGCACACACAAAACCACACCAATATGATAACCACAATGTATTATCCATAGTAGTTATATAATAGGTACGCTCGGCCTAATAATTGATGTCTCGGCACCAATTATGTTTTGAACAATAATTTATATCAGCAATATTTACACACGATTTCTTCTTTTGAAGTGAGATATACAAACATGTTCCTACACTTACCAACCCTATTCAACATCTGACAAACATTAATACAGAACAGAGCCAGCCAACGTAATGACAGCTGAGCCATGACTTATTAGCGCCACCGTACACACGTTTGTAATGGTGATGAAGTGATCGGTGTGGGTAAAGTACGTGAAGCCCCCATAGTACAAAGGAGAATAAAGAAAAGCAAGCAACAACATACCTAGTAATCTTTATTAGGCTGCTTGTATCTAACCGACCTAGTCAATGTGGAATAATAATAATAAATGCTTGGAGGCTATTCATTTGTAAAAACAATTGATAGAGGGGTTAAGAGCGAGATACTTATCAAGTCGGTATTGAAGGATTGACCAGTGCAACATTCAAAAACATTGCTAGGTACTCCAATTCTTTAAATTCGGAAAGAACAGTGGGTTAGTTTAAATAGTATTTCAACTATGATTCGTGGAGGTTCATCCTAAGCTGCATAAAAAATAAATAAGTATATACATATATATATATATATATATATATATATATATATATATATATATACTGTATATCCAGATTATTAAGAAATGTATTTCCTTGTGTCAAACAGGTGATTATCATTCAACATATCGTCAGGATAATCACAATGGTGATTTAACCCTTTCAGGGTCTGATTACGCATTTCGTGTCTGTTTAATGGCTGATATTAGAGTGTACCATTTTGTATTCATTTGGCAGAGGCTTCAGAACTTCCCCGGTGATCCCGACTGAATTATCGCGTCACCTTCCGAGCCATATTGCTGGTCCGCGATCTTATGAGATGTTCCGAGGTCCAAGATAATCCCGAGGTCGTCTTTCCCGATAACCTATTAGACGCGGTGCTCGTGTAATATCCTGGTTTATTGCCTTTAAGGAGACATGGACCGTTTTTCTGGTGCCCCTTCTTTCTCATGCATATTCCCATTACTTTTCAGATTTTAAGACGTTCAGCCCATTAGTTTGGCGATTTTAATACCTTTCACCCTATTTCGTTGTCAATTTTAAGACCTTTCATGCCATTTAGGTGTCGAATTTTTCCTGGCGAGCGATAGCGAGCCTGTAATCTTAAGAGCAATCGGCCTTCGGCCGGGACATTTTTCTACCGAAAAATGTACAAATTTATCTTGAAGGGGGTATAGTGGGTGTTTTTCTAAGCTTGATGGAGGTCCAACGAGGAAACTAAAAACAAATTAATACCTGAATTAATAGACCAAAAATCCGACCACTACCCCCTGTATTGGTGTTGTGGTTTAGATGTTTATTTTCCTGGTGTGGTGTCCCGAGTTCGAATCCCGGGAGGACCATATCCTTTCATTAGTTTATTAAAGTACATTTGGGTTTGTAATTGATGATTAATGTTACGAACGGGGTGTTACGTATTGTTGAGGAAGCTGTTTCTCCGGATTTAACTGTTTGTTGTCATTATGAGTCGTCAGAAGGGATTTGTCGCCATTAGTATACATTCTCGTGTGTGTGAATAAATACGTCATTGTTCAAGTGTGGTTGTGGAGCGAGTGGGCGAACAACAACAAGGGAACACTTTTACCATGGTACATTTTTAAGGCTGCTTGATGCCTGCAAAATGAACAAAAAACTATAGATACAAAAATAGAAGCAAAATGAACAAAAAACTATAGATACAAAAATAGAAGCAATAGTGAATAAACTTGTTCATTATGAGAAATATATTTAAGGGTTCATTGGCGTGTCTATTTGCTCATTTGTGTATCTCTTTATATTATATATATATATTTGTTTTTCAAATTTCGGTCAATATTTACGAGTCACACCACAGCTGGAATCTGGTGTGATACCGGCTTATCTGTCGCCACTCGCTGTAGGCCATTGTTGCAACTCAGAATAAATGTGGACAATATGTGTTGCACAATTGAATCTGAAATCCAACCTCAGCCTCGGGGAAGAGTTTAATCGAAAGCATTTACATATCACGGTGTAGTTATTCACCGTGGACCAATTTCCCCACTGCCACTTGATTTACTGAACACCTGCTGGTAACTAGAAATGCTGTTAGTGAGTACAAAATGATTACAAAGGAGTACAAAGGAAATCAAGCAATAGCAGGTCCAGAAAGAGTCGACGAAATTGTGTTTGTTGATGCGCGGGGTTTAAAACTTGTTGATATCGCAAATTCTCCACGCGTACGATATTGATCACATTATTACGAGTCTATACGAACACCTATTGTCCTTAATAAATGGTTTCTAATACAGTAGTTCGACACTAGTCATCTTTATTTCAGTGCTATGAAATTCGTAAAGGGAACATCGTCATGGAGCCGATAATGAAGATATATTACTCACCTTCACAATTATTAAGACAGGTAAGTTGTGAGGACTGACGAACTACTACCACTGCAGTCACCATAGAACACCCACACACTCCTATCGTCCACACTACACTGGCTGCACTGTCCAGGTTATGATTCACTGGGTCGATCAGAGGTTTTGTTGGGATTCGAAGCAGTATCGTTTCAGATATCGTGTATTTCGTTTTCCAAGCTATCCATAAACTAGTCGAATATATCTGTCAATTTTTTACCAGTATTTGCATTTTGTTAACAATATTATTTGTGTTAATTATTTACATTTTGTTTACTATTTGCATTTTGTTAATTCTCTACCATTATTTGCATTTTGTGGGTTCATTGAACCAGTTCGAGGAGTTAGCGTACGCAATGAATGTAAAGTAATGAGCCTAAATACCTTCATACTCATTTCAATCTGCATCGAACCCAAGCGAGACAACCCAATGTTATGTTATATCCCAAAGCCTTCATAATTAGGCTTAACAGATTCAAAGCTTCAAATGGGTGTGCAGGTACTATAGCTCTTGACTATACACTCAGAGAGGAGGGGGGGGGGGGGGGGGGGTCGGGGGGGCATAGGTTGTGGCTTTTAGTTTTCGAAGGTATCTTAAACGGGAGCGAATCCTCTCTTTAATTCTTTCCCTGGTATATAAATATGCTTAGGCTCATAAGGGTGTGGCTACCCTTCCAAACTTAATGCATATATACTTCTCTCTTGATAAATAATAGTATATATATATATATATAAACGATTATATCTTGAATATTTAGTGTTTTTTCGTGTAAGTTTGTTTGTGTATTTAACTTGATATACAAAGATTAAACTATGAAGATGGCACAAACTATTTGAGCATAACATTATTATGCTGTCATATGTAGGTTGGCGCCACGGTACTGCACGATAATCATCAGCTTCATGCAATAGATATAGATAGATAGATAGATAGATTGATATAGATATATATAGATAGATAGATAGATAGACAGACAGACATAGACAGATAAATATATATATAGATAGATCGATAGATAAATAGATAGATAGATATAGATGGATATATGTTCTTCCTCCATGCTGTCCTGCTTCGGCTTCTCGTCCTGTTGTCCTTTAACTACGAGTTAGTTAGTTAGTTAAAATTGGACTTCAGAGGCTATCAACCCCTCTGGATTATAAAGGCAGCACACTGTAAGTCATGAATAGCGTCAGGACCGTAGCCCCTTTTCAAGAACTCCAGTCCCTGAATACGAGACTAAAAATAACGGATGTACCGACGAGAGAATATGCAATGGTGGTCAGGAAATATTGGACATTTTGTGAAGGTGTAATTATGATACAATGGAATACTATGTGTATATGCTGTTTGAGCCCTTTAACCCTTTGAGTACCAGCGAAGTGTGTTATATTTTATTCTAGCTATATTTAGACGATATTTTGCAGCTAGGGAAGGATCTGTGGTAGTTAAAAGGGTTGGTTGAGATATTTTGAAGCCATCTTATTGCTAGAGGTCCTTCCTAAGCTTAATAAAATTGTCTAATAGTTTTCAGAATATGATGAAAAGGACGTCCCTGGTACTGTATGGGTTAAGGAAGGTATCAAAGGGTTAATTAACAAGGTAGTATTTCTGCCTTGATGCCATAGTATACCTATCAACACATTCTCTTTGATGGTAAAAGAAAATGGAAGACAATTGATTACTTGGGATACTAATATTTTTTAACCACATTCAGGTGCTTCGAAACAGACTGAATCAGTGACTGAACCACAACTATAATATTACACGTATAATTGCTTTTCCAGCTGGCCAAATGAGATACTATATTCATAAGTAGAGTTTTAGAAAAATTAAACAAGGGACTGGATTTATCGAAAACGGGCTCCAGTCCTGATGCTTTTGCTTTATTTATGGTGTGCTGGCTTAATAATCTAGAAGGGTTGATAGCCTCTGAAGCAGAGATTGTGTATAGGAGATAGGAGTCTTCCTATGCATTCTATTAATAAAAAGGTGCCTCTAAACGTTGCCAGTTACCCTTTTTCGACATTTTTTTTCCAGCGCCATCTATTGCAGGGTTCCAGAACTACTCAGCCGTGAATAAATCTACGGATGTATCCTCCATTGTTTTTGTTTTTAATTATATGTACCGGTACACTACTTCTCTCTCTCTCTCTCTCTCTCTCCATCTCTATGTACATATATATATATATACAGTATACTGTATATACGATATATATATATACCGGTATATTATTTATGTTTGACCAAAGTTTGAGTGTGGCTGTGTACTTCCAAGTTAGTAACTTATATTACAATGTAAATACTTGTCTTCAATTGAGATTAGTTTTTCATATAGGCTACATTCATTGTTAATAAATTTACAGTCAATATCAAATAATCATCAACAGCCTTCATGATCCATTAATTGCAAACCATATCCTTATTCTCAAGGTCAACCACAGCCTCCTTACATCATCACGGAGGCTTGGTAAGCTATGTAATTAACCCCTTCTATACCGACGACGTCTTTTTGATTTTATTCTGGCTCCTACTAATCGATTGTATTCACTTTAGGAAGGATCTTTAGTAATTATAAGGCTTCCAACTATCTCAATCAACCCTTTTTAACTACCACAGATCCTTTCTAAGCTGTATAAAATCGTCTACATATTGCTGGAATAAAATATAACATACGACGACGGTACAGAAGGGGTTAATGGAGTATTGTTCACATTTCAGTGTAGGCAATACTTTGGAGTGTTTTTGCATATCAGTGTACTCTTAAATCATTGTATTCATAATGACAATGGCTGATATGGTGATAGCAAACAAGTTACATGAGTTTCTACAGACTCTACACGAGACACGTGTACACCATTACAGCAAGGGAGAGGAACTGTCAATAAACAGACGACAGAAGTATTTTCCCGCGATAGGGAGGAGCTATGCGCTACCGCCATCTATTGCAGGGTTCCAGCCAAATCTGTAAATAATGGCCAACTACTATTAACACGGCTGATTTTCCAAGACACCCCTCTTAGGTATTCTTACTCTATGCTCTGAAGTCTTATTTTAAGAGAAAGTGCTTTGTTTTTTGGTTTATATATTTATATATTTTATTTAGTTTTTAGTGTCCTCGGTAGACCTCCATCAAGCTTAGAAAAACAACCCCTAGACCCCCTTTCAAGATAAATTTGTACTTTTTTGGGTAGAAAAATTTCCCGGCCGAAGGCCGGTTCCTTCTATAAATAGACGCTCGCTATCGCTCGCCAGGAAAAAGTCGACACCTAAATGGCACGAAAGGTCTTAATATTGACCAAAAAATGAGGCGAAAGGATTCAAAATCGCCAAACTAACGGAACGAACGTCTTAAAACCACAAAACTAATATGCTAAACATGAGAGAGAAAGGGGTCCAGAAAAAAGCGAGTGCTACCCCCTTAACTAACTTGAGGTATTACACCTGGCTATATACCGTAGTTGTAGTATTACACCTGGCTATATACCGTAGTTGAGGTACTACACCTGGCTATATACCGTAGTTGAGGTATTACACCTGGCTATATACCGTAGTTGAGGTATTACACCTGGCTATATACCGTAGTTGAGGTATTACACCTGGCTATATACCGTAGTTGAGGTATTACACCTGGCTATATACCGTAGTTGAGGTATTACACCTGGCTATATACCGTAGTTGAGGTATTACACCTGGCTATATACCGTAGTTGAGGTATTACACCTGGCTATATACCGTAGTTGAGGTATTACACCTGGCTATATACCGTAGTTGAGGTATTACACCTGGCTATATACCGTAGTTGAGGTATTACACCTGGCTATATACCGTAGTTGAGGTATTACACCTGGCTATATACCGTAGTTGAGGTATTACACCTGGCTATATACCGTAGTTGAGGTATTACACCTGGCTATATACCGTAGTTGAGGTATTACACCTGGCTATATACCGTAGTTGAGGTATTACACCTGGCTATATACCGTAGTTGAGGTATTACACCTGGCTATATACCGTAGTTGAGGTATTACACCTGGCTATATACCGTAGTTGAGGTATTACACCTGGCTATATACCGTAGTTGAGGTATTACACCTGGCTATATACCGTAGTTGAGGTATTACACCTGGCTATATACCGTAGTTGAGGTATTACACCTGGCTATATACCGTAGTTGTAGTATTACACCTGGCTATATACCGTAGTTGAGGTATTACACCTGGCTATATACCGTAGTTGAGGTATTACACCTGGCTATATACCGTAGTTGAGGTATTACACCTGGCTATATACCGTAGTTGAGGTATTACACCTGGCTATATACCGTAGTTGAGGTATTACACCTGGCTATATACCGTAGTTGAGGTATTACACCTGGCTATATACCGTAGTTGAGGTATTACACCTGGCTATATACCGTAGTTGAGGTATTACACCTGGCTATATACCGTAGTTGTAGAGTGTAGGACAACAAAACAAACACACTTCAGACGGAGGTGCAGCACTCCAATCATCCTGTACCAGCAACGAACCCTTTGAACCCTCTAATACCTTCATGCTTTGAACACACACTTTATAAACTTCTACCAACTCCCGCTTGCTCCCCCACCCCCCGCCCTTCCCCTCTCTCGAAGCCAAACAACCAGATTACCGATTCGCAAACAAGGGACCGGCCGGGGTTCTCGGAAAGAGGCTCCAGTCCTGACGCTGCATGTTCTTGACATACAGTGTGCTCGCTTAAGGGGAGGTATTTAGTTTGTTCCCTAGACTTCCATCAAGCTTAAAATTACACCCCCTTGAGTCCCTTTCAAGATAAATTTGTACATTTTTAGGTAGAAAAATGTCCCGGCCGAAGGCCGGTTCCTCTTAAAATACAGGCTCGCTATCGCTCGCCAGGATAAAATCGACACCTGAATTGCACGAAAGGTCTTAATATGGGGTGAAAGTTCTTAAAATCGCTAAACTAATGGGGCAAACGTTTTATAATAGCAAAAGCAATGGGGCTAAACATGAGGGAGAAAGGGGTCAAGAAAAAAATCCCTCAAGTGGAGATCTCCCCTTAATTAATTAATCCAGAAGGGTTGATAGCCTCTGAAGTCCAATGTATAAATACATAAAACCCAATTCAACATACTCTTTAGCCATGAGAAGCTACATTATTGTTGCATTTCTATTCACTATCGACGCCTACACCTCCAACTTCCTTACAGTCTGATACTCGCAAGTGGTCAGTTGACAATGTTTCGCATAATTATAGCCTGATTAAGGGGAGATCTCCACTTGAGGGATCTTTTTCTTGACCCCTTTCTCCCTCATGTTTAGCCCCATTGCTTTTGATATTATAAAATGTTTGCCCCATTAGTTTAGCGATTTGAAGAACTTTCACCCCATAATTAAGACCTTTCGTGCCATTTAGGTGTCGATTTTATCCTGGCGAGCGTTAGCGAGCCTGTAATTTAAGAGAAACCGGCCTTCGGCCGGGAAATTTTTCTACCGAAAAATGTACAAATTTATCTTGAAAGGGACTCAAGGGGGTGTAATTTTAAAGTTGATGGAGGTCTAGTGAACAAACTAAATACCTCCCCTTAAGCTAAACGTTGTCAATAAAGTGCTCCTCCTCTTCCTCCTATGGTGTTTATATTCACTTGTTCTAACTTATTACTAAAGTGCCTCCATGATTGACACGTTATTACTGATGCCTTTTATCGAACATTCGGAGGCCCACGCGTTCCAGTAGCAGCGTCACATAAATTCCGTGTCCGGGAATTTTCTATCGGGAAAAAAAAAAAATATCTATCGGCAAAAAAAATAAAATAAAAAAATAAAATAAAATAAAAAGGAAAAGTGGAGAATGGGCCTCATTATATAGATCGATATATAGAACAATTTATAAAAAAAAAATCGGGAATTTCTTTTTTGGTATCGACAACTATACTCTGTTTCATTTCATCTGACGGTAAATTGAATCCCTTAGCAGCTCATTTCTAGATACTTGGGGGGAAATATAAAACCACAATGTCTCTACATCATAGTAAGACCAAGTTTATATAATTAGCACCATGTTTCACTAAAATATCTTCAAACTAACTGAACAATCTTAATGGGAAGTTGCAATTTACCGTCAGTTGAAAAGAAACGGAGTATAGGCTGAATGCAGATTGTGAATAGTTGTTTAATTAACCCCTTCTGTACCGATGACGTCTTTCTTCATATGATTTCAGCTACATTTAGACGATTTTATAAAACTTAGGAGGATGTATGGTAGCTATTAGGTGAATTGAGAGAGTCTGTAGCCTTTTAATTGGTAGACGTCCTTCCTAAGCTGAATAAAATCGTCTAATAGTTGCCAGAATATATTGAAAAGGACGTCACCGGTACAGAAGGAGTTAAGGGGGGGGGGGGTGACCTGCTTTTTGTTATTTCTGTCCTTTTCTCTCTTTCTCTGGCTTGTATCCATTCGGCCCCATTCAGCCAACTATTTTAGGACGTTTATCCCCATCTAGGTGTCGATTTCTTCCTGTCGAGCGATAGCGAGCCAGCATTATATGAAGAAATCCGGCTTCGCCGGAGAAATTTTTCTATCGAAAAATTTACAAATTTAGCCTGCTGTCAAACAAAAAATACAAAATATGCTGGCTCGCTACCGCTCACCAGTAAAAAATTGACACCTGGATGGGGATAAACGTCTTAAAACAGTAGGCTGAATGGGGCCAAATGAATACAAGCCAGAGAAAGATAGAAAAGGACAGAACAAAAACAGGTCACCCTCCTTAAGTCTCTTGTGTATGTACTCTGGAAAATGCGTCCTACGACTTTATAGAATGGAATATTTCCTCCAAAGCTGGATTTCTCCCATTCCTAATTGTAAATAGGAAATGGTTAACTATTATTTATCACACCGTGGTAAAGTGGATTATGGCATGAACTCTCGTCCTGACTGTCAGTGGATCGATCCTGTGTGAGGTTAAACACATTTATTCATGTAACTCACGTGAGTTTAGGAGATATACTTCAAATATACAGTATATATATATATTATATATATATATATATATATTCTCGGGACCTCCCTTCCTGCAATCTGTCAGCGCCTGGGACCAATGAAATGTTTCAGTGTGATTAACAGCACCTGCATCTAACTTGCAAATGAAGTGTAGAATTGTTCTCACTCTCACACTCACTCACTCACACTCTGTCACTCTCACACACATTTTCACACTCACCCCAGCACACACACACACACACACACGCTTTTGTTTTCTCTCTCTCTCAATGTAAATGTTTCTTTATATTCATCTGTCTATCACACACGCACACACAAAACCACACCAATATGATAACCACAATGTATTATCCATAGTAGTTATATAATAGGTACGCTCGGCCTAATAATTGATGTCTCGGCACCAATTATGTTTTGAACAATAATTTATATCAGCAATATTTACACACGATTTCTTCTTTTGAAGTGAGATATACAAACATGTTCCTACACTTACCAACCCTATTCAACATCTGACAAACATTAATACAGAACAGAGCCAGCCAACGTAATGACAGCTGAGCCATGACTTATTAGCGCCACCGTACACACGTTTGTAATGGTGATGAAGTGATCGGTGTGGGTAAAGTACGTGAAGCCCCCATAGTACAAAGGAGAATAAAGAAAAGCAAGCAACAACATACCTAGTAATCTTTATTAGGCTGCTTGTATCTAACCGACCTAGTCAATGTGGAATAATAACAATAAATGCTTGGAGGCTATTCATTTGTAAAAGCAATTGATAGAGTTAAGAGCGAGATATTTATCAAGGCGGTATTGAAGGATTGACCAGTGCAACATTCAAAAACATTGCTAGGTACTCCAATTCTTTAAATTCGGAAAGAACAGTGGGTTAGTTTAAATAGTATTTCAACTATGATTCGTGGAGGTTCATCCTAAGCTGCATACAAAATAAATAAGTATATATATATATATATATATATATATATATATATATATATATATATATATCCAGATTATTAAGAAATGTATTTCCTTGTGTCAAACAGGTGATTATCATTCAACATATCGTCAGGATAATCACAATGGTGATTTAACCCTTTCAGGGTCTGATTACGCATTTCGTGTCTGTTTAATGGCTGATATTAGAGTGTACCATTTTGTATTCATTTGGCAGAGGCTTCAGAACTTCCCCGGTGATCCCGACTGAATTATCGCGTCACCTTCCGAGCCATATTGCTGGTCCGCGATCTTATGAGATGTTCCGAGGTCCAAGATAATCCCGAGGTCGTCTTTCCCGATAACCTATTAGACGCGGTGCTCGTGTAATATCCTGGTGTATTGCCTTTCCCGATAACCTATTAGACGCGGTGCTCGTGTAATATCCTGGTGTATTGCCTTTCCCGATAACCTATTAGACGCGGTGCTCGTGTAATATCCTGGTGTATTGCCTTTCCCGATAACCTATTAGACGCGGTGCTCGTGTAATATCCTGGTTTATTGCCTTTCCCGATAACCTATTAGACGCGGTGCTCGTGTAATATCCTGGTGTATTGCCTTTCCCGATAACCTATTAGACGCGGTGCTCGTGTAATATCCTGGTGTATTGCCTTTGCCGATAACCTATTAGACGCGGTGCTCGTGTAATATCCTGGTGTATTGCCTTTCCCGATAACCTATTAGACGCGGTGCTCGTGTAATATCCTGGTTTATTGCCTTTCCCGATAACCTATTAGACGCGGTGCTCGTGTAATATCCTGGTTTATTGCCTTTCCCGATAACCTATTAGACGCGGTGCTCGTGTAATATCCTGGTGTATTGCCTTTCCCGATAACCTATTAGACGCGGTGCTCGTGTAATATCCTGGTGTATTGCCTTTGCCGATAACCTATTAGACGCGGTGCTCGTGTAATATCCTGGTGTATTGCCTTTCCCGATAACCTATTAGACGCGGTGCTCGTGTAATATCCTGGTGTATTGCCTTTGCAGATAACCTATTAGACGCGGTGCTCGTGTAATATCCTGGTGTATTGCCTTTGCCGATAACCTATTAGACGCGGTGCTCGTGTAATATCCTGGTTTATTGCCTTTCCCGATAACCTATTAGACGCGGTGCTCGTGTAATATCCTGGTTTATTGCCTTTAAGGAGACATGGACCGTTTTTCTGGTGCCCCTTCTTTCTCATGCATATTCCCATTACTTTTCAGATTTTAAGACGTTCAGCCCATTAGTTTGGCGATTTTAATACCTTTCACCCCATTTCGTTGTCAATTTTAAGACCTTTCATGCCATTTAGGTGTCGAATTTTTCCTGGCGAGCTATAGCGAGCCTGTAATCTTAAGAGCAATCGGCCTTCGGCCGGGACATTTTTCTACCGAAAAATGTACAAATTTATCTTGAAGGGGGTATAGTGGGTGTTTTTCTAAGCTTGATGGAGGTCCAACGAGGAAACTAAAAACAAATTATTACCTGAATTAATAGACCAAAAATCCGACCACTACCCCCTGTATTGGTGTTGTGGTTTAAATGTTTATTTTCCTGGTGTGGTGTCCCGAGTTCGAATCCCGGGAGGACCATACGCTTTCATTAGTTTATTAAAGTACATTTGGGTTTGTAATTGATGATTAATGTTAAGAACGAGGTGTTACGTATTGTTGAGGAAGCTGTTTCTCCGGATTTAACTGTTTGTTGTCATTATGAGTCGTCAGAAGGGATTTGTCGCCATTAGTATACATTCTCGTGTGTGTGTGTGTGTGTGTGTGTGTGTGTGTGTGTTTGACTGTCCACTACTTATGCACTAAAGTACCGGGGCCGTCCGTTTAACTGTATTCTCTCTACTATTAAACAATTGTATTCAGCTTACAAAAGGCCTTTAGTAATTAACAGTCTTCAAACTATCTCACTCAACCCTTTTACTAACACACATTTTTAAGCTGCAACAATTCGTCTAAATACAACTAGAAGGAAATTAACAACACATCGCCGGTAAAGAAGGTATCAATTCATATTTGTTCACCAACCAACTTTACTTCTAAGCTTAATTAATGAAAGGCAGAAAATAGCAAAAAGGCAGTAAATAGCAGAGAGGCAATTGCATAACCAAAGCTCGTCCCCCAAGCTCCTCTCCTCCGAACGCCTCCATCCCTTTAATGAGCCGGAACCATAATTAGCCTGTCGCCCTTTAAGCCGTATTCCGTATGCGCGCCGGCCGGGAGTTGCAGATCTGGGAATTAGCGCAGGGGGGCAGGGGGGGGGGGGGGTAGGGGGGTAGGTTACAAGGGGGAGGAGGTAGTCGCAGTTGCTCCCTCATGCTTAGCCCCATTACATTTGAGGTTTTAAGACTTTCGTTCGATTAGTTTAGACATTTTAATACTTTTCGCCTCCCTTTCTTTGTCAATATAAAGACCTTTTCATGCCATTTACTGTAGGTGTCGATTTGTTTTTCTCGAAAAAATACAAATTTGTTTTGAAGGAGGGTCTTGGGGGTGTTTTTTTAAGCTTGATTGAGGTCTAGTGATTATAAAACAAAAATATACAGTATATATATATATATATATATATATATATATATATATATATATATATATATACTGTATATATATAACATATATAAATGAGCAAATAAATACCCTAATACCCCCTTAAATGACAACAATATGTTGTTTCACTATTTAGCTAATTGATCGATGATTGCTTGGAGATGACTTGCTTCATTTTTCTAATATGGGCGTCATATTAGCTAAGGGAATGGGCGTGGAGATTCACAGCCCATTTGCTCTAGCCCCTTTTGAGATACAGGGGTTAGGGGTCACGGTTTCTGGCCTATCTATAATGAACAGGTTATACACAGCTGTTGAAGATCTAACAAGGAGCCGATGCAAATGGCTTCCCCTCATAGTGTTCTTAAAGCAATTAACCCTCTCGAGATCCGGTGCCGTCCTATTAACTTTATTTTGGCTACTGTTAGACGGTTGTATTCACTTTAAACAAGACCTACAACAGTTAACAGGTATCTTACGTGTCACGTAAGCGTTTTGACTACCACAGCTCCTTTTTAAACTTCACAAAATCGTCAGAATAAAACTACAATAATATCGAGAATAAAAACGTCGACGATGCAGAAGGGGTTAAGTACTTGTAGGTTTTGGAAGCTCAATTGATAGACATCAATATATTAACAGGAATAGAAAAACATAGGAGTTTATGAATGATGTATATTGTGTTGAAATACATCTAATTCACTTGTCTGCGTATTATGAACAAAATGTAATAAGAAGTTTGGTTTTAAATCGCTCTCTACGGCTTGCATTATCCTATTCGCCCGGAGTTGTGAATTAATCAAGAAGCGAAATGATCGAGAGTAAGAGGTAGCAGGAAAATGATATAATATATTGCCCTCCTCCTGATCATGTTTGCTTCCATTCGGCCTTCATACGGTGGTGTCACACGAACGCATTTTCCGGCAATTTTCGATGAGCAAGTATATTCTCGCACTATTTTGAGATACTTTGGTAGTGGAATCGGAAACCAAGTCGACTGTTGATTATGCTAGGTCATTTAATTCTTATGGAACTTAAATTTTGAAGCTGTCAGACTACAATTGCCCGTAATAATTGACGGAATAGCTCTCCTGTGACACCCCATAATGGCTGGCAGGTCTTTGTTGAGGCGGACAGACTCATTATTCATCATGACGCCGATGTTGACTGATACTTATGGGGGAGGTAGTTGTTTTTTATGGACCTCTTTCTCCCTCATGTTTAACCCCATTAGTTTTGAGATTTAAAGACGTTCTTTCCATTTGTTTGGTGATCCATTTTTTGTTGTCAATATAATAACTTTTCGTTCCATTTAGGTGTCGATAGTTTCCTGCCGAGCGATAGCGAGCCTGTAATGATAATGAATGGACTATAGTTACAGATAGAGGAGATTTAGTTAGTTAGGTGATGATACAATGGGATTTTGACTTCACATTATTATTTTGTTTAGCAATCACACACATGATACAACTACAGCATATACACATTCGTGCATTAAACTCCTTCACATAAAAAAAAAAATCTTTCTCCCAACCATGAGTTTACTAGGACTGGGGTGGGGTTATTGTGGGTTTTGTAAGGATGTGTGTGGGTGAGTGTGGGGGATTTGTGTGCATGTGTGTGTGTGTGTGTGTATTTAGGTGTTTGATTGTGTGTGTGTGTATTGTGTGTGTGTGTGTGTCTGTGAGTGTGTGTGTGGGGGTGAGTGTTGATATTGTGTGTATTGTGTGTGTATGCATTGTGTGTGTGTGTGTGTGTGTCTATGAGTATGTGTGTGTGGGTGAGTGTTTGATTGTGGGGGGGGGGGGGGGGGTATTTGATTGTGTGTGTGTGTGTGTGTAAAGGAGAGAGGAGAGAGGGAGTGTAGGGAGGGATTAAGAAGGACTACTCATCATCCTGGAAGCTGGTGGGAGTGGGAGTGGGAGTGGTGGGCAGGGGATTGATGGCCACTCTTGGTTAATCCCTCACACAGCTGCTGGTACACACATATACACACACACATACATACACACACACACATACATACACACTCTCACACATAGACCCATGCAAAAACACACACACATATAAATACACACACGCACACACAGACACACATAAACACACTTACAAACAGATGGACACACACACAAGCACACTTTTTCCCACTAACCATATCAAGTACGTCCACCAATAAGGTTCAGACAAATTTGCAGCTATTTTGCCATATATTCACATCGTTCGTCATGGTACTAATAACCTATCAGTGCCCATGGCTGGAAAATCACTCCTCCCTAATACAAACCTTCTGCTCTTCTAAATTAAGCATACCTCGAACCATATACCTCTGGAATTCATCCATCCACAAGCAATCTTACACCGTTACTCAATCTGGTTAAAACTAATTGTCGCAATTATCTCGTAAATAGAAGATGTCATTAACCCCTTCACCCCCACTCGTAATTTGTATCATATTCCGGTTACCATTAGACGATTTCTTTAACATCTAATTTTAGTCAGAATCCAAGGTATGAAGACGTCATGGTGTTGAAGGGGTTAAATATTAAGCGTTATTTACACATAGCGATTTTGATTAGTTCTTTTGCATTTATCTTGTATCGTCCCAGCTTTGGTTTTTATATTTTGAAAGTTTTACATTATAATATTAGTATTTTGCAAGTTTTACATTATAATATTTGTATTTTGCAAGTTTTACATTATAATATTTGTATTTTGCAAGTTTTACATTATAATATGGACTGGTTTGTTTAAGTTTTGTGTATTTCCTTCCTCTATTCCTTCAAATTAGATAAAAAAGATTCCTGAGCCCCGTTTGTGAGAAGTAACGACCCCACCTTCCCTAAAGTTACCCCGACCAAATTCCCCGGCAGTCACCCTGGGCCATAACCCCCGAAATCCACGACTATTTTTAGGAGTATAGGAGACCCACTACGGTTGAAATGCTCACACGCAGAATTTTCATGCACTGGAAGTTTTCGGAGCAGCACACGAACGACTGGCATTATATTATGGTTTGAATAATATTTAGTTTAGTTTAGTTTAACCCCATTTGTACCCGTGACGCCATTTCTATTATGTTTCGGCTATTATTAGACGATTGTATTTAATTAAAAAGGGCCTCCAGCAATTAACAGGCTTTAAACTATTCCTCTTAACCCTTTTTACTACCACAGATCCTTCTTAAACTGCCCAAAATCGTCTAAGTAGAGCTAGAATAGAATTAATTAAAGGACGTCGCCGGGACAGAAGGGGTTGAAGAAGTAACCGAACATAACTTAAGGGGAGGTTTCTACTTGAGGCATTTTTTTTCTGGACCCCTTTCTCCCTCATGTTTAGCCCCATTGCTTTTGAGATTTTAAGACGTTCGCCCTAGTAGTTTTGACATTTTAAGACATTTTGCCCCATTTCTGTCAATTTTAAGACCTTTCGTGCCAATAAGGTGTCGATTTTTTCCTGGCGAGCGATAGCGAGCCTGTAATTTATGAGCAACCGGCCTCCGGGCGGGACATTTTTCTACCGAAAAATGTACAAATTTATCTTGAAAGGGGGTCTAGGGGGTGTAATTTTAAGCTTGATGAAAACGTAGGGAACAAACTAAATACCTCCCCTTAACCCAGATTAACAGTATTGGTCGAGTTAGCACTGGTTGAGAGCTACTGGTTGGAATGGTCTACTGGCGGGGTAGTCTGGGGAACAATAAGGAAGCCCACCTCGCTTGTTTTCTCTTGCTCTCCCTCTTTCTTTGGCTTTTATCCATTCGGCCCCATTCGGCCTACTGTTTTAAGACGTTTACTCCCATCCAGGTGTCAATATTTTCCTGGCGAGCGGTAGCGAGCCACCATATATATAATTTTGTTTTGATAGCAAGCTAAATTTGTAAATTTTTTGATAGAACAATGTCTCCGGCGAAGCCGGATTTCTCCATACAATGCTGGCTCGCTATCGCTCGCCAGGAAGAAATCGACACCTGGATGGAGATAAACGTCTTAAAACAGTTGCCTGAATGGGGCCGAATGGATACAAGCCAGGGAAAGAGAGAAAAGGAGAGAAAGATTTAAAAAAAAAACCGGTGATAAGTGATAGCCCACATAAAACTCTCGTTGTCATAGGGGGGGAGAGGGGGGGGGAGGGGGGGGGACAGTAAAAGAGTGCCGATACATTTCACATTTGTTATGACTCCGCGTATATTAGTTTGTTTGTTTGTAGTGACATTATCTCTTTCAAAATACAATACGCGTTTCTTGTTTGTTTGCTGGCTACTATTATAAGGGTATTATATTAAGATTATAAGGGTGTATGGAAGTAAGGCGTCCGGCAATTGATAGATAGATTTATTATTATTATTATTAGTAGTATTATTATAGTGTCTATTGTCGTTAGCTCGGTGGAGGTGGGAGGGTGGACAATTTTCAGACCTCCGCCACCCCCCCAACCCCTCCCCACCCTACCCCCCTCCTCCGACACCTAAAACAAGTAAATAGCGATTACGAGGCCGTGATGACACCCCAGTTCTGTAGATAAAATATAGATTACTGCTTTATTGAAGAGAAGGACGAGCTTGTGAGGGGGTATTATTGCAGTGGCTATGTGTATGTGTACGTGTGTGTGTATGTGTGTGTGTATGGGTGTACGTGTGTGTGTGTGTGTGTTGTGGGGTTGTGTATGGGTGTTTGTGTGTGTGTGTGTATGTGTTTGTGTGTGTTTGTGCATGTTCCTGTACGTGTATACATATATATATGGTTTGTTTTGTTTTTGTGTGTATTTCAATTTACCATTTAAAGCTTATGATGTATTTTGACAGTTTATTCTGGTGATCATTAGCCGATTTTAAGCAGTTTAGGAAGAATCTGGGGTAATTACAAGGGCAAAGACTATCTCAATTAATCCTCTGGCTTCCATATACCCATCCTAATCTGAATAATATTGTCTAATAATATAGTCAGAAAACAGAAAAGAAAAGCATAATCGGATATTCTAAAGGTATAATGGTAGATTTACAACATTGCCTAAATGTTTATGGTGTTAGTAGTAATCTTTTCGGATTCTGTGTTTCAATGAACTATTTTTGTTAACTTAGGAAGAACAAAAGTTACTTGAGATAACGTTGATTACTATCCTAAGAACAATACAATTGTAAATATTACGTCAACAGGAAATTTCAACTATATATATATGGAAGTTGTTTACATTATGCTAAGATCAGTAGTGCGTAGTGGGTGGCTTGAAGCTTCGGAATGGTGTCTTATAGCAGAGAAGGATGATTTGGACAACAGATAATCCGATATAAAGGATCTACCTCGATACTCGGCGATCCTGGCGGTGAGGTGGCGTTCCGATTGGACATTGTAAGAGGAGTTACATTCACTACATATACACTGATACACAACTAACGATCGCAAAAAAACAACACATCAGGGATTTAATCTTTCAACAAAGTAGCTACCTAACGAAGTATGCAATTTAAACACAAATCAAGTTGAGGGTTGTGTTCAAATCACACACTACGTTAGGTAACTGCTTAACATTAAGAGATCATAGCCGCTCTTCTGTGTAATTGCCCTCTGAGGTAAAGCTTTACTATTAATGTCTGACTCAAAATACACGACGGAAAAATCACAGGTTTAGAGCAAAATATTGTTAACAAGATGTGAAATTATAGCATGCACCAATATATAACTACAGTATTTAGTATCGTTGAAGCTACTTGTGAAGTAATTATAGCATGCACCAATATATAACTACAGTATTTAGTATCGTTGAAGCTACTTGTGAAGAAATTATAGCATGCACCAATATATAACTACAGTATTTAGTATCGTTGAAGCTACTTGTGAAGTAATTATAGCATGCACCAATATATAACTACAGTATTTAGTATCGTTGAAGCTACTTGTGAAGTAATTATAGCATGCACCAATATATAACTACAGTATTTAGTAACGTTGAAGCTACTTGTGAAGTAATTATAGCATGCACCAATATATAACTACAGTATTTAGTAACGTTGAAGCTACTTGTGAAGTAATTATAGCATGCACCAATATATAACTACAGTATTTAGTAACGTTGAAGCTACTTGTGAAGAAATTATAGCATGCACCAATATATAACTACAGTATTTAGTAACGTTGAAGCTACTTGTGAAGTAATTATAGCATGCACCAATATATAACTACAGTATTTAGTATCGTTGAAGCTACTTGTGAAGAAATTATAGCATGCACCAATATATAACTACAGTATTTAGTATCGTTGAAGCTACTTGTGAAGTAATTATAGCATGCACCAATATATAACTACAGTATTTAGTATCGTTGAAGCTACTTGTGAAGTAATTATAGCATGCACCAATATAACTACAGTATTTAGTATCGTTGAAGCTACTTGTGAAGTAATTATAGCATGCACCAATATATAACTACAGTATTTAGTAACGTTGAAGCTACTTGTGAAGAAATTATAGCATGCACCAATATATAACTACAGTATTTAGTATCGTTGAAGCTACTTGTGAAGTAATATAAAATATATTGTAGTACTCGGAATCAAGGATATTGTCAATGATAAATGGAATGTACCGGGAAAATCTGCAATTTAATTTCCGTTTCGATGCGTATTACATCCGCTTCTTAATACGGTTTGATACGTTATATATGTAATTGGTATCCATAGCAGTAGAAGGAGGGGAAATCCATACGAAAAACATCACGCGGAAATATTAAGGGGGTAGTGCTTGCTTTTTGGCCTATGTATTTATATATGTATATATTTTTGAGCTTCCTTGCTAGACCTCCATCAAGTTTAAAAAAACACCCCCTAGACACTCTTTCAAGATAATTTTGTACATTTTTCGGTAGAAACATTTCCCGGCCCAAGGCCGGTTTCTTTTATAATTGCAGGCTCGCTATCGCTTGCCCGGAACAAATCGACACCTAAAAGGCACGAAAGGTCTTAATATTGACAATGAAAAAGGGCGAAAGGTTTCAAAATCGCCAAGCTAATGGGCCGAATGTCATAAAATATGAAAACTAATGGGGCTAAACATGAGGAAGAAGGGGGACCAGAAAAACGACCCATCTCCCCCCCCCCGTCAGCGCTCACTCACACATATTGGATATTGGTTGTAAAGAACATTCATTGGGCGATATTGGACAGATCTTTTCACAGAAAGCCGATTAACCCCTTGAGGATTATGACGCGCTTGGACGGTTTATTTTGGCTGTTGCTAAACGATTTTTTGTAGTTTAGGAAGATCTTGTGGGAGCTTGAGAGTTAGTTGCTAAAGGCTATACCCCATTAATTCCTAGAGAGCATTCGTAAATTGCATAAAATCATCTAATGATAGCCAACTATACTGCCAAAACGCGTCAACCGTTAAAGGGAGGCATCAAACTAGACCAATCGGCTCTCTGCAGACTCCCATTTTCTTATGTTCTTTTGTTCTTTTATCAGCAATGCTTAATGGGCAATATTCTGAGGCAACATTTCTGGGATCTTTTGCACTGGTATCGGGAACTAAAGTAATTTTTAGTCGAATGCATTATTATCAAACATTACGCCATAAGCTATGATAACAAGGCCAACACGCTGGTGAGATACCGGTTTATCACTATCTGGTACAACGATTCGGGGGTTTATTACGATATTTTGGTATATTATTATCGAAGGCTTTGATTGCTGTTGCCATTTTCGACCAATTTACTTTAGTTTCCCCCTACAGTAGACTAAGAAAAACGCCTCCCCAGACCCTCTTCAAACTAGAAAAACAGCACAACCCAGACCCCTTTCATAATATATATTTACTAGTGAGGTGAAATGTCCTAAAATCTTCGAACCAATGGAGTGAACCAGGGTGGTTCCAAAAAGACCCGCCCTGCACCAGATACGGTTAACGAGTCTGTTGAATACTGGAAAACAAATGAAAGGACTTAACGCACCTTTGTAATAAATCGCAGCCAAGAAGAAACCAAAATAAAACATCATTATTGAATAACTTAACCACTTGAGGATTATTTTGGTAGTTTATTCTGGCTATGATTAGACGAACTTATTCAGATTAGGAAGGGTATATGGATGTCAAAGGGTTAATGGGGACAGTATTTATCCTTTTAATGCCCACAGACTTTTCGCAACCTGTATACAGTCGTCTAATGATAGCAAGAATGTACTGTCCAAATGCGTCAGAATCTTCAAGGGGTTAAATACAGTCAAAGCCAAGAGTTCGTGGACAACCTTGATGTTAAACGCTTCACCATCATTACGTATTTGTCTTCATATTCTGGTCATCATGAGACGATTTTCTTTAGTATATAATCAATCTCTACGACTCAAATGGGTTAATACGATCCCAATAAACCCGCTTAGTAACATGCGTCCTTTCTAAACTGCATAAACTCATCTAATTTTAGCCAGAATCAAAGGTAAACAGGCATCTATCTATCTATCTATTGCCTGACGCCGTGATCCCCGAAGGGGTTTGGCCACGAACGAATCGCCCCCATTCACCTCTGTCTCTAGTCAGTCGACGCCCCTCCCCCCAACCAGCACCGCCTTCGTTCATGTACTTCCTCACTCAATCCTTCCACCTCTCATTCGGTCTACCTCTCCCTCTCTGTCCCTTCACCTCGCTCTCATACACCCTCTTAGTCATTCTCTCGCTTTCCATACGTTCCATATGGCCGAACCATCTCAAGTTGTTCCTTTTCACACTTTCCAGCACATCTACCTCCACACCACACCTCCTTCTTACTTCCTCATTAGTCTGTCTATCCCTCCATGTAACTCCGCACGCACTCCTTAAGTAATTAATTTCCACTGTTCTCACTCTTGGTCTGAGTCTCTCAACCAACGTCCATGCTTCGCTTCCGTAAGTCAGTGTCGGGATTACCACACAGTCATGCAAGGACTTCTTCACTTCCATACTGACCACCCTATTTCTTGTTACTGCTTTTAGCGTTCCTACAACCCTCTTCCCCTGTTGTACCCTCTCCCGCACTTCTTCATCCATAGTCCCATCTTTACTCAACACACTGCCCAGATACTTAAAAGAGTTGACGATCTCCATAGCCTGACCGTTCAGCTTCACCTCACACTCTGTGACTTCACCCCTTTCGAAGACCATAACCTTGCTCTTCCCCACATTTACCTTCAAATTCCGTTTTTCGCACACTGTTCCAAACTCATTTACCAGACCCTGCAACTCCCATTCATTATCACTCATCAGAACTGTATCATCCGCAAACAGCAGTATAGGTAGCTTCCACTCAATTCCCTCCCTTTTCAGCGATACACCAACATCCACTGCTCTTGATAGTATTTCTTTCATGACTCCATCCATATATACAGTAAACAACCACGGGGACATCACACACCCCTGTTTCAAACCAACATTCAGGTCAAAGAACTCGCTCTGCTCACTCTCCACACGTACTGCCGCCGCCTTTGCACCCTCATACATGCTCTTCACTGCTTTCAGCAACTTGCCCTCTACTCCGTATATTCTAAGTACTTTCCACAAACCTGCTCTATCCACTCTGTCATAGGCCTTCTCCAAGTCCATAAAGGCAACATACACCTAAACAGGCATCATGTAGGTTAAATGGGATATTTTGTGTGATGTGTAGAGAGAGGGACGTTAACTCTATATTGCTACCATAATTATCAAAATATGTTGGCACAGACTATTAACCCTTTGAAGATTGTTACGCATTTTGTTGGTTTATTCTGGCTATTATAAGACGATTTTATTCAGATTAGGAGGGATATGTGGGTAAATTATATAAGGGTGAAGACTATCTCAACCCTCTGACTTCCATATACCCTTCCAATTCTGAATAAAATCGTCTAATTATAACCGGAAAACAGAAAAGAAATGCGTATTGGTTCTTGGAAGAATTAGCATTACATAACGACTACCAAGAATAAGTGATACATACATCAAATTACAGTACACAGTTTATGCTCAAGGATGATTTTGACTATACTTCACTATAGTCAGTTCATTCTAGGTTGGGAAGAAATCGTAACCTATAACCTCTGTAACTTAAAAAGGGCTAGAGCAAATGAGCTGTCATGTGTTACACATATTCCCTCGCCAAGTCTTTCTATTTGGTAGAACTATTAGTTCGATGACGCTAGTCCTTTTTGAGTTATGAAAGGTTATGGGTTATGATCTCTGCCCAACCTACAATGACTATAGTATCACCATCATAAACTCTACCATCCATAATTAGCAGAACCTTTGACGCAGCCTAATTTGGCCAATTTCGTTCTAAATTTGAAGTATCATTACAAATATTGCAAGCCTTTTGGATAGAATGATATTCAAATAATCATACTTAGAGCTACTGATTTTTTTTTGTATGAGCTCTTGTACTTTTCTTCATGCATATATATTCATTTAAATTGATGTTCAGATCAAATTAGCTATACATTAATCAATACATATTATATATTTATTTATATATAGCTCATCTGTTCGGAAAATCAATCTAAATGGATATATTTGCATAAAGAAAATTGCAAGAGCTCCCGAACATTTCTCAGTAGCCGTATCTCACTAACATTTCTTAGTAATTCTTTGTAATATGAGGTGGGTAGTGGTTAGCGCTACACTTTTCCACCACATTGCTTAATATTACCTGTCATCAGCGGGATAATCGACCATTACCTACTAAATTACATACTGGGACCTACCTTGTGTGATCATGTAAGTGTGGCCTTAAGGGGTATAGGTGCTATTGTATTTTTTGTTAAATTATATATATATATATATATATATACTGTATAAATATATTGTTGTTTCGTTTCCTCCCTAGACCTCCATCAAGTTTACAAAAAACATTCTCAAAATCCCACTTCGAGATGAATTTGTACATTTTGCGGTAGAAAAATATCCCGACTGAAGGCTGTTTCCTCCACACACACACACAGACACTACGATGGCCTTTTATAAACACCAATCAATAAAGACCACAAGGCCTCCGTCGTTTATCATACTCGTTCGTGTCCTAGGTTCATAATTTATCAACTGTACACATAGAGGGGGTGGCCACGCCCTTGTCACGGCTCGTTACCTCGGGATTACTGACCACCCGCCCCCGTCATAATCGGTAGGAAATTGATTACTTGCGAGTTTCAGGCTATAAGGAAGTTCGGGCTGCAAACATCGATATTAAGCACACATACAGTAATTATATAGGTTTCTGATGGATAAATAGTATCTTTAATTTGGTTTTATGTAGATATATAATTACTAAACCCGTATTGTTGCTGGTTATTCTGTTAAATATCGATGTCTACAGCTCCAACTTCCTTATAGAACGAAACTTGCAAGTAGTCAATTGATTCATACCCAGCACTATAGTCTGTTTCTTTTCAACTGTCGGTAAATTGCAAAGTTCTCAGCAAGATTTCTAAGTTAGTTGAAGATTTTGGAGTGAAATATGGTGCTAATTATATAAACTTGGTCTTAATATGATGCAGAAACATAGTAGTTTCATATTTTTTCCAGTAAATATCGATAAATCAGCTGCTAAAGGATCCAATTTAACGTCAGTTGAAATAAAATTGAGTATAGATCATTCTTGCCTCTTATAGTACACTCGAAGGACATAATTATGGTCTCTAGCTCACTCATAAATATTCGTGGACTTTACCCTTTTTGTTTAAGTTCCCTGGCAGACCCTTCCCAAATGGTAGATATATAAGCTCGATTACTCTAAGTCATTTGTGAGCTATAGAGGTAATTAATCTTCAAGAGTTTTTGGCCTACATTTTTGGAACAGGGTATAGTATGTTTGTGCTTGCATGCGAAAATATCAACACTTTATGGTAATAGGATAACAGCTTAACCCCTTCTGTACCCGTGACATCTTTATAAATTTGTTTCAGCTATATTTAGACGATCTTATGAAGCTTAGGAAGGACATATGGTAGCAAAAATGATTAATTGAGATAGTCTGAATTAGCTTTTTAATGAGTAGACGTCCTTCCTAAGCTGTACAATATCGTCTAATAGTTGCCAGAATATAATGAAAAGTACATCAGCGGTACCGAAGAGGTTAATATATATAATGCACGTAATCATGACTAGAACATTAATACTACACTTTGCAGCCGTGGTTTAAGTTGGGGATGGACCGGTTTTCTGGACCACTTTCTCCCTCATGTTTAGCCCCATTAGTTTTCAGATGTTAAGATGTTTGCCCCATTAGTTAGTCGATTTTAAGACCTTTCGCCCCATTTCTTCGTCAATATTTAAACCTTTCGTGCTATTTAGGTGTCGATTTTTTCCCTGGCGAACGATAGTGAGCCTGTAATGTTGGAAGAACCGGCCTTCGGCCGGGAATTTTTTCTACCGAAAAATGTACAAATTAATCCAGAAGGGGGTTCTAATGGATGTTTTTTTGTTTAATTTGATGGAGGTCTAGGGAGGAAACTTAAAAAATAATAATACATGCAAAAAATAATGAATACATGCAAAAATCGGCCAAAAAGTGAACCATCTCCCCCTAAGTTGCAGCATCACTACTTTGCATAATTCCCTGGCTAAATGTTTCCCAAATACAGCGGCCGAGAAGGTCAGGCTCCACGGTTAAACTTTTATGCACAAAGAACACACAATGTGCTGGTTACATTAGCGTTCTTTACATCTATTATATTCTATTCTATTATATTATATTCTATTCTATTCTATTCTATATACTCAGGCTCAATCCCCACTTTTCCTTTTGTTTCTTCCTTACATACCGACATTTATTTATCCATTACATAAATAGAAGAAAGGGCAACTAATTTAAGGGGAACCGGCCATCGGCCGGGACATTTTCCTACCGAAAAATGTACAAATATATCTTGTGTGTGTGTGTTTTTTTTTTTTTTTTTTTTTTTTTTTTTTTTTTTTAAAGCTTGATAGAGGTCTAGCGAGGACACTAACACATTATAAAAATATATATAAATGAGCAAATAAATACGCTCATCCCCCCTTAAACTGAAAAGAGAAAATATGAAAAATGTAAATGTCCTATACCGCACTAAAGAAAATGTAGTGTTTGCGAAGTACTAGATAGTGGCTGTTCAATCATGCAATTATCGCTCCCCTTGTCGCTGTACCGATAAGAGGCGAACACCGTCAGGGGAAGATGTTTATCGCTGTTAATTGATCGCGGACATATTGATCACGAGGGGTAGCATTCCTCTTACACACGACACACAAATTGAGACAATATTTTGGCATCTTAGCAGCTATTTTCTCGATACTTCATGGACAAAATATGAAACTACTATGCCTCTGCATCATATCAACACCAATGTTATATAATTAGCACCATATTTTACTACAAAATAACTGAACCTGTATTTTTAGAGGAACCGGCCTTCGGCCATAACAGTTTTCTATCGAAAAATGTACAAATTTATCTTGAAGGAGGGTCTTGGAGGGTGTTTTTTTGTAAGTTTGATGGAAGTCTAGGGAAGGAACTAAAACAAATATTAAAAAGATAAATAAACGAGCTAATAAATACCTCCCCGTCCCCTTAAAGAGGTCACGCGTGACAGCCCTCCACGCATCGCTTTGATTTCCCTTGACACCCATCATCTTCCTCACCTTACCCCCCCCCCCCCCCCTCCTGAGTAGCCCCCCTTTCCTTCGTGCCACGCAAGTAAAGCTTAACCCTTTCTTTACCGGCCATGTCTTTTTAACTTGATTCTACAGCTACTAATAGACGATTTCATTTATTTTCAAATCGTCAAAAATTAGCTGAAATCGAATAAAACGAGACATCATCGGTACTGAAGGGGATAAACATTATCTTAATTGCCCCTTTCAAATTTACTGAAATCGTGCAATGATAAACAATTTTTTTTAAAGCAAGACGTCATGGTGTACTGAGAAGGCTATATGTTTATATACGCCTTTGAGAATATATGAATATTGATATAAGTTTACAGAAGGAGAAGGATGATCATTACTACCATAAGAAATACTAAGGGAGTAAAGAAACAAAAGGGATAAACACAAAGAAGGGATCAAAACACAAACAAGATAAAGCAACAAAAGGAATAAACACACAAAGGAAAGTCATTGGAAAGAAAGGCAAAGTGTCTGAAGACGAACAAAGACACGTTTAAGCCAAAACGAAGACTATTGACCAAGAACAAGGAGAAGTAGGGAGATTAGGGTTGTGAACACTAGTTGATTGGCGAGGGTCAAGACAAAGAGGACAGAGCAATGATACGATTACTATTTTAGGTAATTTTCGGTTTGATTGTTTCGAGGAAGCAATTGAGGGTTAATTTGGCTTACTATCGGCAACTAGAGTGACGATTAAATAACAAATAAAATAAATATATAACTATAACTATATATATATATATATATATATATATATATATATATATATATATATATATATATATATATTTATATATATATATATATATATATATATATATATATATATATATATATATATATATATATATATATATATATATATATATATATATATACTGTATATATATAATTGTATATATATATATATATATATATATATATATATATATATATATATATATATATATAGTATATGGTAATGAGACATGCAAATACCCGTATATACAGCATGCTATTTTCTCGTTACATATAAACAGCTGACTCGCTGGGAGATATATATATATTTTTTTTTTCTGTTTACATTTACATTTATCACTGGGTACGCTTAGTTAAGATAGGCAACGAACGATCTCTAACGAAAATATATATAAAACATAAATATACCATGGTATAGTCAAGCACACACATATTAGACAAAGTCAGAATATATAAATGTAACTGAGAAAAAAAAATGTAGTCATTAACACAGCCTAATGAAAAGACACCCAAAATAATTAAATATGCGAAAACCTGAAATTCTGACACGAAACATAACGGATTATAAACACAAGGAAAAATAATATGAATGTGGAAGTTAAAACCAGGATACCAATGAAAGAGATTATTATGTATTATTATGAAAGAAGAGCTATAAAAGGTTGAAAGCTGACTCTAAGTAATACATAATGAATAAATACACAATGGAAAGCAACGTATAAGTAAAAACGTTACGGAATACATAGCCAAACGTACTCTGGGGGAGGCACTCGATACAGTCAGTTCTACCTTTTGTCTCCCTCACTCTCATAGAAAAAAAAACCCAGTCTCGGTCATTTATATTCTGATACATTTCAACCCCTTCTGTACCGGTGACAGCCTCTTCATTATATGCTAGTAGCTTTTATATTCTATTATATACTAGTAGCTTTTATATTCTATTATATTCTAGTAGCTTTTATATTCTATTATATACTAGTAGCTTTTATATTCTATTATATACTAGTAGCTTTTATATTCTATTATATTCTAGTAGCTTTTATATTCTATTATACTAGTAGCTTTTATATTCTATTATATACTAGTAGCTTTATATTCTATTAATGATTACTAGTAGCTTTATATTCTATTAATGATTACTAGTAGCTTTATATTCTATTAATGATTACTAGTAGCTTTATATTCTATTATATTCTAGTAGCTTTTATATTCTATTATATACTAGTAGCTTTTATCTATTATATTCTAGTAGCTTTTATATTCTATTATATACTAGTAGCTTTTATATTCTATTATATTCTAGTAGCTTTTATATTCTATTATATACTAGTAGCTTTTATATTCTATTATATACTAGTAGCTTTTATATTCTATTATATTCTAGTAGCTTTTATATTCTATTATATACTAGTAGCTTTTATATTCTATTATATTCTAGTAGCTTTTATATTCTATTATATTCTAGTAGCTTTTATATTCTATTATATACTAGTAGCTTTTATATTCTATTATATACTAGTAGCTTTTATATTCTATTATATTCTAGTAGCTTTTATATTCTATTATATTCTAGTAGCTTTTATATTCTATTATATACTAGTAGCTTTTATATTTTATTATATACTAGTAGCTTTTATATTCTATTATATTCTAGTAGCTTTTATATTCTATTATATTCTAGTAGCTTTTATATTCTATTATATACTAGTAGCTTTTATATTCTATTATATTCTAGTAGCTTTTATATTCTATTATATTCTAGTAGCTTTTACATTCTATTATATACTAGTAGCTTTTATATTCTATTATATTCTAGTAGCTTTTAAACGATTTTATTCAGCTTGGCAAGGACGTCTACTACTATTAAAGCTACAGGCTGACTCAATTATAATCCTCTTAGCTACCATATATCCTTCACAAGCTTCATAAAATCGTATAAATGTAGCTGAAATCAAATACAAAATACTTCGCCGGTACAGAAGGGGTTAAAACGGAAGGGTACACATTTTGGTCGACTTTTCTATTATATATAAATAGTCTTTTTTTTAGCTTCCTCCCTAGACCTTCATCAAACATAGCAGCAAAACATCCCTAAGATCCCCTTTCTAGATATATTTGAACAGTTTTTGGTAGAAAATGTTCCCGCCGAAGGCAGCTCCCTCTTGACTTACAGGATCTCTATGGCTCGCCAGGAAAAAAAATCGACACCTAATTGACACGAAAAGTCTTAAAGAAATGGGGCAGTATGTCTCATAATCGCCAAACTAATGGGATGAGCGTCTTAAACTATGAAAACTAATGGGGCTAAACATGAGAAAGAAGGCAGTCCATCAAGAGCGACCACCTCCCCCTAAAGCTTCAGATTGATAAACACCTTCAGCGCGATGACGTAGTTTCATCATGTTCGGGTTACCATTCGCCGATGTTCTTTAGCTTATAATCTTCCTTTGGGGCTCAGAGGAGTTAATACGATCTCAATAACCTCTCTTAAGGGGAGGTTTTTAATTGATTCCCTAGACTTCCATCAAACTTAAAATTACTCCCCCTAGACCCCCTTTCAAGATAAAGTTGTACATTTTTCGGTAGAAAAATGTCCCGGCCGAAGGCCAATTCCCCCTAAATTACAGGCTCGCTATCGCTCGCCAGGAACAAATCGACACCTAAATCGCAGGAATGGTCTTAAAATTGACAGAAATGGGGCGAGGGTTTTTAATATCACCAAACTAATGGGGCGAACGTCTTAAAATCTCAAAAGCAATGGGGCTAAACATGAGGGAGAAAGGAGTCCAGAAAAAAATCCTCCAGGTGGAAATCTCCCCTTAATACAATAGGTCCTTGTAAATCTGCATAAAATCTCTACCGTAGCGAAAGGTAAAAAGGCGCCATCTTGTTGAAGGGGTTAAACGAATCTCCAAAACATCAATATCTGGTAAAGAATTCATGAGCCCGAAACAGCTTCGGAAATGTACGTAGCAGCATTAATGATCGCAATTGTGTACGCTGTGCACCAAACACAATAATTATGAATAAGCCATGCATAGATAATTGAAGAGGAGCAGATATATACACAATTCGAGCAGGAAAGCAGAAACTGGAGACGCTAAAGCCGGTATCACACGAGAGTTTTTATAGTCAACATTCGACGATCAACATTTTCCTGGCAACATTTCTGGAATATTGTGCACTGGTATAGGAAACTAGACTGATGATAGGTGAATTTAGGTAACTGAAATCTAATAAATGTTGACCTCATGAGCTGCCAGACCAGTGTTAAGGATAAATGTTGAGTGAAAAAGTGCTCGTGTGATACCGGCTTAACACTGAGTAATGAACGAACGTATAGAAATGAATGCACGGATAAGAGCCAGCTAAATATCAAATACAATTCAGTATTACAATAATTATATTAATAAACATTGATATGTTACGCCAAGAAAGAAAAAAGTGGACCGATTTTGTATTAGAAAAACCAATACCGCCACAGTAGGAAAAACAGCTGAATAAAGAATATCAGCCTGGAATAAATGGTTATGAGAGCCCCAGACACTAATGAAGCCGTGCATGAACCAAAATGGAAATACGAAGAGGGGAGCTAGGCGAACGTGGAAAACTCGAGCCAGGAAAGACGAGAAAAGAGGAGTGAATATGGAAGACTCGAGCCAGGAAATACGAGAAAAGATTAATGAATATGCAAAACTCGGCAATACGAGACAAGAAAAATGAATAAGCAAAACACGAGCCCGATATTACGAGAGAAGAGGAATAAACATTAAGGGGGTCACAGTTTTGTTTTTATCTTTCTATCCTTTTATAGCTTTCCCTGGCTTGTATCCATTCGGCCCCATTCGGCCAACTGTTTTAAGACGTTTATCTCCATCCAGGTGTCGATATCTTCCACATTGTATGGAGAAATCCGGCGTCGCCGGAGAAATGTTTCTATCGAAAAATGTACAAATTTAGCTTGCTGTCAAAACAAAAATATATATATGCTGGCTCGCTACCGCTCGCCAGAAAAATATTGACACCTGGATGGGGGTAAGCGTCTTAAAACAGTAGGCTGAATAGGGCCGAATGGATACAAGCTAAGGAGAGAGAGGGAGAGAAAGAGAAAACAAGCGAGGTGGGCTCCCTTAAAGAAACCATACTGGCGATTATAAAGTAAGGTATGGGAAGGGAAATGGTCACAATAAATTAATTGCGAATAGATTAGAAAACTTTAGAGATGCAAGATATGAGAGCAATTGGATAGCAGGAGGGTTTAGATCAGTCACCATGCTTTGGGACAGGTTGAATGAGAGCAAACTTCCAACAAGAAGGGAAGATGTTAGAGGAAAGACAGAGACTGAAGATTTTGCCTAGGCAGGATGGAAGAGCAGTTTTTTAACATGACATTAGGAGCACCATCAGGTACATATGCCTTCTTAGTTCTAATCCCAGAGAGAGCTTAAATGACATCCATTTAGAAGAGATCAATCCATTAAGCATAAGCAAGAGAGAGGGGGTGGAGAGGGTGGAGTCGCACCAAAATCAGTCAAAAAAGGTTTTAGTGAAAATTTGAGCAAAGAGTTCAACTTTGTCAGAGGAAGAAGTGACTGTTGTGCCGTCGAAGCACCGAGAAGTGAAGGGAAAGACGAGGAAGTCAAATTGTTTGGAGAGACTGGGAAGTGCTGAACTTATAAAGATTGATATAAATATGTTATTGGTGACATTATCTTTTGGCAAGTCGAACAAAAGATTTGGCTTGATTCCAGGAGTTATGATTACGACTGAAAACTTGGGAAATTAGGTTCATCAAAAATATAAGACAATAATAAAAGCACAAGAGGAGTTAAAAATGCGACCGGAAACTTGGGACAAATATGCTAATCAAAGTATAGGAAATGCAAGATCAGAAACAAACAAACAAACAAACACAGATAAATAAACTAGAGAAACATATCGAAAACGGTGCAGAACTTACGGTAAGGTAAATGTGCCTGGTGGAAAAAGGAAAAAGACAAGAATTGGTCGGAGCGTGAAATGTAAGAGAGAGAGAGAGAGAGAGAGAGAGAGAGAGAGAGAGAGAGAGAGAGAGAGAGAGAGAGAGAGAGAGAAAGAGGGAGAGAAGCAGAAAGTCAGGTATAAACATAGACAAACGCTGGATATAAAGGGAGGGAGAGAGAGAGAGAGAGAGAGTAATGATTAACCCCTTCAATACCGATGGCGTCTTTATTATTCGATTTCAACTATAATTATTAGACGAATTTTATGAAGCTTATGAAGGATATATGGTAGCTAAAAGGAATAATGGAGATAGTCTGTAGCCTTGTAATCGGTAAACGTCCTCCCTAAGCTGAATAAAGTCGTCTGATAATTGCCAAAATATATTGCAAAGGATGTCATCGGTAGTGAAGGGTTAACAACGGAAGTGAACGGCCAAGACTCTTCGGTGAGATGACAGGAAACATGAAATATATATCTTATTGTTTTTACACTCGTTTAAAGGCCGGTCCCCGACCCCGAAAGGGGTTGAAATAGGGGAGCTATCCCCCCGCCAAAGGCGGCTTTCTAGGGCCTTTCCTAGCTGATGCTGAGAGGATTGGGTTCTAGTCATGTGGTGATGGGTTGGTCTATCAGAGTGAGAACTGAGCGATCTCTGCCATACCCATAGCTTACTCTGACTGTTTCTTTAACTTATATATTTTCTAGATCTCAAGTGACGGCGTCTTTTCCGTGGATTGACCTCCCAATCTACCAAGATTGGAAGCCAAAGCATCACATTTTTCCCTTGCCCCTCAACTTTCTCTTCATAATTGCTGAGGGGCACAGGGCCCTGGGTGGGGCTTTGGTTTCCCGGGCGTTTCTGCACCCTCCTCAGCTGCCCGCCATGGAGTGGCTTCGGTCACCCAGGCTTTATTGTGGTCGGCAGGGAGGGTTCTGTGGGGGCGCTCGGTTATGGCCTTGGAATTGCTCGGGGCCTTGGGGCTGTTCGGCCAGGCAGCTTGGGGAACAACAACAACAACAACAACACTCGTTTAAGAGGAGATGAGCGTATTATTTGCTCATTTATGTATCTTTATATTATATTATTAGTATCCTCCCTAAAGTTGGTTGTTGAACAAATATGAATTAGTATCCTCCTTAAACCTCCATCAAGCTTAAAAAAACACCCGCCGAAGACCCTCCTTCAAGATAAATTTGTACATTTTTCGATATAAAAATTTCCCGGCCGAAGGCCGGTTTCTCTTAGATTACAGGCTCGCTATCACTCGCCAGGAAACACCTAAATAACACGAAAAGTCTTAATATTGACAAAGAAATGGGGCGAAAGGTCTTAAAAACGCCAAACTAATTGACCGAACGTCTTATAATATGAAAACTAATGGGTCTAAACATGAGGAAGAAGGGGGGCCAGAAAACGGCACATCTCCCCTTAACCGCTACAGTATTTGAGAACACATATTTGTTTTCTTTTTTGTCCATCATTAAATAATTGTATGTGGTTTAAGAAAGGCCTCTAGAAATACAAGGGGTCAACAATGAATCTCTAGTATGCCTCCAACTTCCTGCACACATTCTTCCTAAACTAATTTAAATTGTCTAATGCTAACCAAAATCATTTCTTAATGCGTGTTAAAAATGTCCAGGAGTTAATTGTACAAACGTCGCGAGCCTGAATTATATAATATTGTCAAAGCCAAGGGGTGAAAGGTCTAGAATCGCCAAACTAATAAGGCGAACGTCATATAATCTCAAAACAAATGGGGCTAAACATGAGAGAGAAAGAGATCTACAAAGGAACATATCTCGCCTTAATTCTATAAACTATCCATAAACTACTAAAATATATCACTAATTACTGGCAAAAAAAAAAAATATAGAAACACACCAATCTTAACCCTTCCAAGATGCGATTACGAATATTTTTTCTGTTTTCTGGCTATTATTAAACGATCTTATTTAGATTACGAAGGGTATATGGAAGTCGGAGGGTTAATTAAGATAGTCTTTACCCTTTTAATACCCATAGATCCTTTCTAAGCTGCATAAAATCGTCCAATGGCAGCCAGAGTAATTTGCCAAAACGCGTCATGATCCTTAAAGGGTTAATGGAAATATAAACACATTAATATCAAGATCAATTATGACTATAGTCTATCCATTATGTGTAGGCGAAAACTCTCGCCTACTAACGTGTATAACTCAGAAACGACTAAAGTAATCGAGCTAATACTTCTACCATTTGGCAAGTATCAGCCAAGGAAAAGGTGTGAAAATATAACAGGCCATTTGCTCCAGCCCTTTTTAAGTTACACAGGTTAGGGATTACAAAACCTATAACTACCTATAACTGCCTATAACCTATAACTGTGCAAGACGGGAAGGAAGAAGCAGAACTGGAAAACAAATTGAGAAAAAGAAAGAATTGGAAAAGAGAGAAGGGTGAAGAGTGAGAGATAGGGCCAATAAAAATCTCAAAGAGAGAGAATGATGGCGACAAGGAAATGAAGGAGAGAGAGAGAGAGAGAGAGAGAGAGAGAGAGAGAGAGAGAGAGAGAGAGAGAGAGAGAGAGAGAGAGAGTGTGTCAGAGTCAAAGAGAGATATGACAAATCGAAAAAAGTTGGAGGAACGAACATTATTTTGATAAGCAAAACTAACATTGAATCAAACGCGTCTACAAAATGGACGATGTAATAACTAATGTCAAGACTAAACGCAATATTGGTGTTGACATTCATAGCTTTCTATTTACCTTGACATATATTTTGTTGGTGTAATGATAATTTGATTGAACTTTAATTAATGCACTGAATAAGGTAAAGTAGAGTTGGCCATTTGGGAAGGTGTGAGTGAATGATCATGGTATTGGTCATGTAACCTAACATGACCTGGATTCACGAAACAATAGCCGAAACCATGCCACTGACAATGCTGTAAACATCTTCAGTTTCATCAATTGTACACTCGGATGCCATAGTCTCTAGCCCACTCATAAGAATTCGTGGACCCTCCAGGTTTTTTCTTAAAGCAATTATAATGACCTGGATAGATTGTAGGATATTACTTGCTTTTCAATAAAAAAGTACCGGTATATATAGTTTTGGAGTTGATTTGTCGACAAATATATTAATACTTTCGTTTCCAGAGATATACTATCTTAACCCGTACTCTACCGTAGGATACAGTAATATAAGTCCCCTGCAGTCCCAAGCGCTGTGGCCAAAATGGCAAGATCGAACAACTTTCCAACTCAAGAGATGAAGCAAGACTGGCTCTCCCACCCTTCAGTGGGTCTTATGTAAGCTGAGAAGTGCTGCCATATCGAGAGCAGTGCTCAAACGGTCGTGGTACCAGGTACAGCCTTGTACAGGCAGTTACAAGGAAAGTAGATTACTGACGGCTCCTAGCCGTTACTGGGACTGGGGAGTGTCTTATCTACTGACGTACGGCTAGTAGCCGTCGCTGAGATTGGAGGGGTTAATTAGAAATGGGTGAATTCCACGAACACATATGAGTGGGCTACAGACTATGGCATCGGCTGTACCTCGCCTCTACTCAAGCTCTAATACAGACCCGGCCACTAATCTTCATCAAGGGGCGTGGGTGGCAGGCATCGTATATCAGGTCGGTCTTTAGGGTAGCAATGCTCTAGCCTAGCCGCGTGTATAAGGTCCCCTGTGAGCCGTATAACACTGGCCATTCAGGGGGGTGGAGAAGGGGGGGGGGGGGGGGAGGTGTGAGACTCCCCCCCCCTCCCTCTGTACTCACCTGTTTATATTTGCCTCTCTCTCTCTCTCTCTCTCTCTCTCTCTCTCAGCTCTTCAGTAGAGCAGTTCAAGAAGAGAGTATATAGTATTTTGCACACTCTGTAAAGAGTGTAGTGCACTAAACAGTCTCTCTCCTTGGAATGGACAGCAAGGTCTCTGTGATACTAACTATTCCTTGTAACTCCATCTAACTCTCTCTTTCTCTCACTCTCTCTTTTCTCTCTCACTCTCACTCTCTCCCTCTCACCCATTGCAACTCCACTCAGCCCTGCTCACCCTAGTTCACTCTCCCACCATCTCGTCTATCTTCTCTCCATTTGCTTTCCTCTCTTATTTACTCTCTCTGTCTCTCTCTCTCTCTCTCTCCATACATACATACTATAATCATTCCTCAATATTCGAGCAGTCTGTATACTGTAAAACATCTAGTAATCCGGAACCCGATACCCCAATATAACCAAATCCGTGTCCAAAATACGCTTAACTCATTATTCCCTAGTTCTTTTCATCATATTCTGGCAACTATTAGACGTATTTATTCAGTTTTGGAAGGACGTTTACCCATTGAAAGGCTACATGCTATCTCAAATAATCCTTTTTTTTTTTTTTTTTCTATGTGATTGAGGGAGGCAAAAGGCATAACTGCCTATAGCGAGTGCCTCCCCCATAGTTGAAAGAGTGACAGGGCCAAACTCAAGGGACGTTCGAGCCAAAATGCCTGGACACACGGAGTTTGAAGCAATTTAAATCATAGGAAGCGGGAAAAACTGATTCTGGGAGAGAGTTCCAGAGCTCAGCTGTTGAGTAGAAGAAATTTTGAGAGAAACGTTTCACTCTTGGGTTGGAGAGTTGCACAGAGTAGGGGTGGGATTGAGTTGCAAGACGGGTACCACGTGCCCTACGTAAAGGAGGTGGTATGCACTGGGATAGCTCTGAGGAACACTGATTATTATAGTAGCGATAGAATAGCGAGAGAGATGCAACATTGCGGCGGAGAGAGAGAGAGATTGCAGAGAGTTGGTGAGTGGACGGGAGTTAATGATACGAAAGGCCTTCCTTTCAACCTTGTCTAGGAGAGCGGTGTGAGAGGAACCTCCCCACACATGTGAACAATACTCAATACCATATCCTTTCTAAGCTTAATAAACTTCTCTAAATATAGTTGATATCAGATAAAAAAAGACGTCGCCGGGACAGAAGAGGTTAAACTATCTCTGATATCTCACTCTGTTCCCTGCTCGCTGTCCCTCCTGTGTCCCCCTCACTGTCCTCTCTGTGTTTCCTCTCAATGTCCCCTTTGTGTCCCCGCTCTGTTTTTCGTCTCAATGTCTATTATGTGTCCCCTCTCTGTGTTTCCTCTCGCTGTTCCCCGTTTGTCCCCTATCACTTGTCCCTCTCTGTCCCCTCACCCCTCTCCGTCGTCGTGTCCTTGTATATATTTGGCCATTTCATTCCTGGCGGTTGTCAAGACTCGTGGATAGCCCTGACTGCAGTATCATATAGACAGGACAGGATGGCTAAAGACAAGCTAGAAATATAGCTATAATTGATGGATTGGTAGATTAGAGAGTGGGAATGGAAGAGTTAGGGGTGGTATACAATGGAGGGATTTGGGGTTTGGTCATTAGTAGAAGGCAAAGACTGAAATTGAAATACAGTAGAAGAATACAAAATCATATAGACACTCGGGGAACTTGGTGGAGGCCCCAACGACAGTACAACACAACACTTTCCACACATCTATTTTTGTGTTGGTGGTGTAATGGTTTAGAGGCTTATATTCTGGGTGTGGTGTCCCGAGTTCGAATCCCGGGAGGACCACATGCTTTTATTAGTTTATTCAAGTACATTGGGGTTTGTAATTGATGATTAATGTTAAGAACGGGGTGTTACATATACCTTGTCAATGTTTAGTTGGCCAATGTTTTATCAATCAAACACTCACAATTTTACTCTTCAGTTCTCTACGACACAAGGGCGTAAGGAAGATAATAAGACCATACGAACATTGTGGGGTGAGAACTGTGTTGATGGTGTAATGGTTAGAGTTTTAAGATCTGTATGTGGTAACCCAGGTTCGAATTCCGGGACGATCCCATTCTTTCATTAATTTCATTGGGAGGTGTTTGGTCTTGGGAGTGAAATATATATATATCTATCTACCTATTGCCGGACGCCTTACTCCCCTAAATGAGGGTGGCTATACACAGAATACCCCCAAGCGGACCTATTCCCTGTAAGAGGGACAACCCAAGCCAGTGTACTGAACGACTTACAGGATTGACCATTCAATTTAGGATCCGTCCGACTCCGAGGCACTCTGTGTATCTTTTTAGCACTATTTATCTACAGTGGTGTTCGGCTAGTCCATCCACTAACCTGTCTTGCCATTAGGTAAGCAGTACGGATTTGTATCAGATTAACTCCCCTAGAAAGGTTGCCGACCAAGGCTGACGAGTCCCATCCACCCGGATTTTTATAAGGTTGTCTCCCCTAGATGGGTTGCCGACCAAGGCTAACAAGTCCCATCCACCAAATATATATACAAAATAGATAATAGGGAATTACTAAAAGGAGTAATGGGGATTGTGGTTGAGATTCGATTTCCTTTGAATCAGGCACCAACTATATCTAGCAATAATTACAGCCTTACTGCCACGTATGTTGTCAGTACATTGCACGAAAGATTTGTATATACAGTCCATATGTCTAACCCTATAAGGAAATAAGTTATGTTGTTATGTGCGACACACTCTTTTTAAGTACTCAGACAAATGGATGAGAACGAAAAAAAAAAACATACTCCTGCAGGCAGTACAAAGGAAAGGAGCAGGGTTCAGGTTAGGAGTTAAATATGCAACACCCAGCCATCCAGCTCCCAGTCCGAAGTTTCTATGGAATTTCATATCACTTTGGCTTTGGAGTTCGGATATTTAATGTGGCTCTAGAAGGTAACGCTCTTCTTTTGGTAGAGTCGACTTGGAGAAATGAAAATATGTTTGTAAATTTATTTATTTCTCCCTTTTTCTTTCATATAATTTACCAATTCATTGTTCGAGGACTCTTTATCACTTTATCCCGGCTAGTATTAGACGGTTTTATTCAGAATTGGAAATCCCTCTAGGAATCTCAATGCACCCTCTGACTCCGACAATTCCTTCCTAAGCTGGAACAAATCGTCTCCTAAAGCTAGATTAATGGAAGGAAGGCGTCCTCGAAATTTTAAAGTGGTAAGTTGACTTGCGGAAATTAGATTATGTTTGTAAAGTGTGTGTTTTATATACAAGAACGAGGCAACCAGACCACCCCCCAGAGACAGCCTGGAGACTCTGATGGGAAGGTGGGATCTTCTAAGGAACCCCAGTAGAAGATGCGGATTGACAGGGCCCAGAGCCAATCACACGGAGGCACCGTCCTAAAAGCGGCCAATCAACAGTCCTTCGAGCTACTGGATTACCCCCCCCCCCCTCCCCACACCACCGCCACACACACCCCCATACACACACACACACCCACACGCACTTCACTCTCCAATATTATCCACTGCATTGAGGGTCTAAAGAGAGCACCAAGGAATGATCAGAAGACGAGTAAGGCTAATGATGGTTAATTTTAGGTCGACATTTTTCATGTATTTATTATTTTTTCTAGTTTCCTCCCTAGACCTCCATCAAACTTAAATAAACAACCAATTTATCCCCCTTCTAGATAAATTTGTACATTTTTCGGTAGAAAAATTTCAGGCGCAATATCGTTCGCCAGGAAAACAATCGACACCTAAATAGCACGAATGGTCTTAATATTGACAACAAAATGGGGCGGAAGGTCTTAAAATCGACAAACTAATGGGGCAAACATCTTAAAATCTGAAAAGTATTGGGGCTAAACATGAGGGAGAAGGGGCAAACCTGTAATTTAGGGGGAACCGAGAATTTGTTCTACCGAAAAATGTGCAAATGTATCTTGAAAGGAGGTCATGAGGGTACTTTTTTATTTTGGCCGACTCAAGACAGAGCCAGAATAGGGACAACACAACATAACACAATGAACACTGAAGGGGTTAAATATTAGCGAAGGTGTTGAGCCAATGTTCTGGAGCAGAGAACACCACCACCACCACCACCACCACCACCTACCTACGCTGCTCCCACTACGTAGCTTGTTCTCCACCCACACAACACAAGTCCAGGATTATTCTCAACTTGTCTTACATCGGAGTGAAGGGCATAATGCTCCTTTCGGCAACAAGAAATCAAAATTACGTTACACTCTTAAACAAAATAAAACATTAACAAAATATAACACACACACACACACACACACACACACACACACACACACACATAGTGATTTCTTTTCTTTTTTCCATGTGTGTTTGTGTGTGTGTGTGTGTGTGTGTCTGCTCATATGCCTTCTTGTGTGTCTATTAACCCCTTCTGTACCGGCGACGTGTTTTTAATATTATTCTAGCTATATTTAGACGATTGTGTGCAGTTTGAGAAGGATCTGTGGTAGTAACAAAGGTTAAGTGAGATAGTCCGAAGCCTGTTAATTGCTGGAGGCCCTTTTTAAACTGAATAAAATCGTCTAATAGTTGCCAGAAAATAACAAAAAAGGACGTCACCGGTACAGAAGGGGTTAACATGTATGAATCAACATGTTAACTCATTCGGTATTTGAGGACGTGTTTCTGGCTTTTATTTTGCTTATAAATAGACGAATTTATTCAATTTAGGGAGGCATTTTGGAAGTCAGAGTTAATTACGTTAGTTTTCACCCTTGTGATTGCTAGAGATTCTTCTTAATAAAATCGTATATTTATAGCCAGCATATAATGAAGAAACACAGCCTCGTGTCCTGAAAGAGTTAAAATAGGATTATATAAACATTAATCCAACACATACGATAGTAAATTATGAAAGTATAGCCATGAGGGCTTTTTCGGTCAATTTCAAGTTCTTTGATAATGCAATCGTAATATAACATCGAAGGTAAAATTTGATAGGATAGTTAATTCATATGGAACTTGACTTCTGAAGGTGACATACTACAATTGACCACTTGCGAGTTTCAGGCTATAAAAAAGTTGGAATTTGTTTACATTTATTTAGCAGAATAACCAGCTAAAATACTGTTGTAGTACATTTATTAATACATACATCTAAATTCAACATACGTTTTAGCCATTGGACATCTACTTTATTATTGTATTTCTGTTTAATACCAATGTTTACGGCACCAACTTCCATATAGCCAGAAACTCGGACGTGCTCAATTGCCCGTAATAAATTGACAAAGAAATCGCTCGCGTGAAACCGCCTTAAGTCAAATTCTGCGATGAAAGCAGCCACATCAGAACTCGTACGATTAACCCTTTCTGTACCGGCTTTCTAATTGGATTCTAGCTATATTTAGACGATTTTGTGCAGTTTAAGAAAGATCTGTGGCAGCAAAAAGGGTTAAGTGAGATAGTTCGAAGCCTGTTAATTGAGCAGTTTAAGAAGGATCTGGCAGTAAAAAGGGTTAAGTGAAATAGTTCGAAGCCTCGTAATTGCTGGAAGCCCTTTCTAAACTGCATGAAATCGTCTAATAGTTGCTAGAATAAGTAACACACCGTTCTTTAACATTAATATAAAAAAAAAAAACCCAATGTACTTGAATAAACCAATGCAAGTATATGGTCCTCCCGGGATTCGAACTCGGGTCACCACACCCAGAAAATAAGCATCTAAGCCACTAAACCACCAACACAGTTAAGGAATATATGATGTCACCGGTAATGAAGGGGTTAACACGCATCTGCTCGGCAATCATGCAAGCTGATGCAATATTGGCCAAGCAATTCCCTCAAGGGGGGATGGGCCGGTTTTCTGGACCACTTTCTCCCTCATGTTCAGCCCTATTAGTTTTCAGATGTTAAGATGTTTGCCCCATTAGTTAGCCGATTTTAAGACCTTTCGCCATATTTCTTCGTCAATATTTAGACCTTTCGTGCTATTTAGGTGTCGATTTGTTCCCTGGCGAACGATAGTGAGCCTGTAATGTTGGAAGAACCAGCCTACGGCCGGGAAATTTTTCTACCGAAAAATGTACAAATTAATCTAGAAGGGGGATCTAATGGATTTTTTTTTAATTTGATGGAGGTCTAGGAAGGAAACTAGAAAAAATAATGAATACATGCAAAAATCGCCCAAAAAGTGAATCATCCCCCCTTAAATCGGATTGCATTTCCAATTTCGACAGAGGCACAGAATTGTTCTTAAAATACTTTGATAAATCATTCATCCTTTCATTTCAAACAGTAAACGAATTTCATGAGTAATCGGTTTTCGAAGTTAATAGAGTAATTAGAGCCTTAAATAACCTAATGACTATCGGTTGTTCGTGGGTGACTTACTAAAGCACACGGAAAATATAATGTAATCCAGTAAAATGAAAGATGGTATTATACATTAGAAAAAATATACATTACATGTTTATGATAAAGTAAATACATTAAATTATATATTGTATATACATACGCTTATATATATATATATATATATATATATATATATATGTAATACCACTTAATTTGAATGGTGAAATTTGTTAATTATAATAAAAGATATATTACTAATAGATACTAGAGTTCTCGTGAACATCCTACATTTCCATAATATTTATAGGGATCGGTTAAACCATACAGTACCGGTGACCTCCTTTTCTTAATATTATGGCAACTATTAGACGATTTTATTCAGATTAGGCAAGACGTTTAGCAATATCAAGGGTTCAAACTATCTTAACTAACCCATTTAACAACTGCAGATCCTTCCTAAGCTGCATGATATCGTCTAAATATAGCTAGAATATAAGATAAAACACGTCGCTAGTACTCAAAGGGTTAACTATCCTCTATCACGCCGTGATGGAGTGAGTTCAAGCATGGACTCTCGTCCTGACAATCCGTGGTTCGATCCTTGGTAAGGGTAAAAACATGTATTCATGTCAGTCACGTGTATTTGTGATATATATATATATATATACTGTATATATATATACTATATATATATATACTATATACTGTATATACTGTATATATATATATATATTTTTTTTTCTTCTATATTCCAACTACTCCCTCTCGGGCATAGGCTGATAGCCTATGCCGCTGAACATGGTGAGGCCCGTGAGGTCTTGTTCCAGTCTAGGGAGTGAGACATGCAAAGCACCCCGGCTCGAACCAATCCCATCTCTGAAGCCGCCTCGCCTCTGCGCTTCACAGTCTCATCCCCCACACTCGGACCCTCACTCTGTATATAAGAGTGAATTAGCATCCTTGCCTCTCTTCCCGTCTTCACTCAACCATTCTCTCCCCTTTCCATCATGTTCTCCCTCATCTATCATCCACCACCACCACCATCCGTCTACCCCTTGTCTACCCTTATTAGTCTGCCTCTCATCATATATGGTTCTCTCCAATTAACTACATATTTAGCTCAGTGTTCTCTCCCATCATTCTCGTCTTTTGCGTCATCACCACCTTCTGCATAATACATAGTTCACATGACGCGATCGCGTCATGTGAACTATGTATTATTGCAGACAAATAATCTGTAACGGAAGGTGGAGCAGACCAGATTGTCCAGTGAAGAAGTCGAATGACAGGTTTAAGGGCAGGTATTTATTTTCACTGAACCCCCTTCTCCTTCATGTTTCGCCCCATCTATTATGACATTTTGAAACTAACCCATTTTAGTCTTAGGACTAGATTATAAGCGAAAGAAACATGTCTATTGGTAACCAGAATACGACGAAATTTACGCCAACGTGCTGAAAAGGTTATCCCTTCTTTACCGGCGACGTCTTTTTAATTTTATTCGTGCTATACTTAGACGATTTTGTGCAGCTTAAGAAGGATCTATCGTAGTAAAAAGGGTTAAGTAAGATATTTCGAGGCATGTTAATTGATGGAGGCCCTTTTTTGACTGAATATAATAGTCTAATAATGGCCAGAATAAAGTTAAAATGACGTCGCCGGTACTGAAGAGGTGAAACGCAGACGACATATACCACAGAGAGATAGGTAGGAAGATAGACAACATGTTAGAGGGACAGACAGACCTGTAGAAATATTCACAGACAGGGAGATAGGCAGGTAGACAACGTACAGACAGACAGATTAACCAACCACCAGTCAAAAACCGTATGAGATGGAACTAGATTGCACCAAGTCGAGCGCAGAATCTTCAAGAGTATCATGGAAGGCGGTGTGGCCAGACAAGACTTAGGGTAATCAACTGTGTGTGTGTGTGTGTGTGTGTGTGTGTGTGTGTGAGGGGTGTTAAGAGAAGGGGGGGGGGGTTGTGTGTATGAGAGAGAGAGAGAGAGAGAGAGAGAGAGAGAGAGAGAGAGAGAGAGAGAGAGAGAGAGAGAGAGAGAGAATGGGAGTGAGTCAGAGTTCTTCAAGGTGAACAAAAACGAATACAATAACACAAGAAACAGAACAACACAAAGCATAAATTGAAACAGAGAGTAGATGGGACAATTAACCCCTTCTATACCGACGACGTCTTTATAATGTTACCCCAGCTATTTTTAGACGATTCTGTGCAGTTTAAAAAGGATCTGTGGTAGTAAAAAGGGTTAAATGAGATAGTTGGAAGCCTGTTAATTGCTGGAGGCCCTTTTTAAAATGAATACAATCGTGTAATAGTAGCCAAAATGTAGATACAAGAACATCGCCGGTACAGAAGGGGTTAATGATAGCGATGAATGCTAATGAACTGAATTCGGTAATACATAATTTATTACCAATTTCCCTTGAGGGGAGTGGAATCGCTCTCCCGTTTAATTTGTTGGTATCTCACCCGTCAGATATGTAAATCATTAGGGACATTTGTATTGGGTAATTTGCAAGTGAGATATTAACCCCTTCTTTACCAGCAACGTTTCTAGTATTTTAGTCTTGCTATTTTCTGACGATTTTGTGCAGTTTACGACAGATCTGAGGTAGTAAAAAGGGTTAAGTAGGATAGATCGAAGCTTGTTAATTGCTGGAGGCCCTTTTTAACTGGCTAAAATCACCTACTAGTAGCCAGAATGAAGTTAAAATTACGTCATCGGTACAGAAGGGGTTAACATTTAATATTTGGCCGTTGTTTTCCAGTTATATAAAAACAAAGTCCAGGGTGTTACTCAATTTGGTTCGACGTCTTTGCGGTTATTATAATACAAAATTACAAAATAGCCATCACCGGTACTGAAGGGGTTAATAGTAGGTGGTCAAATTAATGAATGATTGGATAGAATCCGTGGTAACTTGAAAGGGATGAGTTATATTTTCAATTTACATCTACATTTTGCGTTAAATGGGGTTACCGTTTTTTGTTTTATATTTCTCTCTTTCCCTGGCTTGTATCCATTCGGCCCCATTCAGCCAACTGTTTTAAGACGTTTATCCCCATCAAGGTGTCGATTTCTTCCTGGCGAGCGATAATGAACCAGCATTGTATGGAGAAATCCGGCTTCGCCTGAAACATTTTTCTATGGAAAAATGTAAACATTTAGCTTGCTGTCAAAATAAAAATATATATATGCTGGCTCGCTACCGCTCGCCAGGAAAATATTGACACCTGGATGAGGGTAAACGTCTTAAAACAGTAGGCTGAATAGGACCGAATGGATACAAGCTAAAGAAAGAGGGAGAGAAAGATAAAACAAAGGCGAGGTGGGCTCCCTTAAATATAGGACATTAATTGTATATGCCTTCCTAATCCACTTATCTAACGAACAGGTGAATAAAGAAAAAGGTACATAAACTGAGTAAATCAGGTATCACACGACAACTTTTATAGTCAACATTCGATGATCAACATTGTTCTGGCAATATTTCAGGTATAATTTGACCGGTATGGGAAACTAGGCTAATGATAGAGGACTTTAGGTGACAGAAATATTATATATGTTGACCTCATAAGCTGCCAGACAAGTGTTGAGGATAAATGTTGAGGAAAGACGCGCTCATGTGATACCGGCTTACGGGGGTCACCGGCTTTTGTTTATCTTTCTCTCCTTTCCTCTCTTTCCCTGGCTTGCATCCATTCGGCCCCATTCAGCCAACTGTTTTAAGATGTTTATCCCCATCTCGGTGTCGATTTATTCCTGGCGAGCGATAGCGAACCAGCATTGTATGGGGAATTCCGGCTTCTCCGGAGACATTTTTCTATCGAAAAATGTACAAATTTAGCTTGCTGTCATAACAAAAATATATATATGATTGCCAGGAAAATATTAACACCTGGATGGGGGTAAGCGCCTTAAAAAAAAACAGTAGGCTGAATGGGGCCGAATGGATACAACCCAAAGGGAGAGGGAGAGAAAGAGAAATCAAGCGAGGTGGGCTCCCTTAAGAAGTAGCCACACGCGCAGATTCATACTCACTAATAATATGAATGTTCATAATGTCACTAATATTAATACAGTAAACATAGGAAGTAATAATAACGCTAGGCTGCACACTAACGTTCATCTTAAATGCCATAAGAAACAAACTAGTTATATATATATATATCTCTCTCTCTCTCTCTGTCTCTCTCTCTCTCTCTCTCTCTCTCTCTTTAAATAAACGGGTACAAAATGTACACAAACTAGTATGTTGTCATATTCTATAAAGCATTTTTTACAAGCGTACTCTCTCTCTCTCTCTCATTCTCTCTATATCTCTGTCTCTCTCTCTCTAACCCCAGCAGGTTGATGGAGGGCCCCCTACAGACTAGCTGATGATCAAGGTAACATCAGACAATTCCCCCCCCCTCCCAGTGACCCCCCTCTTTCCTCACATAAAGGACAACCACGAAACTTTGGGGTCTGGGGCCCTGGGAGTTTTGTGATTGTTTTGGCTTTCGTCATTTGCATCGCATATTTACGCATTTGTTCGTGTCAAATCATTTCAGGATATGGTTACGCATTTTGATTTCCTTTTCTTGGGTTATTATTAGACGATTTTATGGATAGAAGCCAGGGGAAGAGAAAATTGGAGAGAACACAGGCAGGTCACCCCCCTTAAAGGTTAATCAGTAAATCCAGAATTACACAGTGCTACCCTGCCGTTGACTACTGAAAGCCAACATGCTGCAGCACTCCAGATAAATGCATAATTAAGTGCTTGGAATTGCCATCGCATGTATTTATTGCTTTAGAGGAAGATATAGATGGGTGTACAGTGGCGCAAATAAGTCATGTCCCAGCTGTCATTATGCTTGGCTCGCTCTGTGCTGTATTAATGTCTGTCAGATGTTGAATAGGGTGGGTAAGTGTAGGGACATGGTTGTATATTTCACTCAAAAAGAAGAAACCATGTGTAAATATAGCTGATACCAATTATTGATCAAAACATACTTGGTGCCGAGACATCACTTATTAGCGTGATTGTACATTTACTTAGATAATTGGTTACAGGTAGATATTATTGTGTAAGATTACCTTAATCCCTTCTGTACCGGTGAGGTCTTGTTTACTATATTCTGGCTACTATAAGACGATTTTATTTATTTTAAATAGGGCCTCCAACAATCAACAGGCTTCGAACTATCTCACTTGACCATTTTAACACCACAGATCCTTCTTAAACTGCCGGAAATCGTCTAAATATAGCTAGAATAAACTTAAAAAGACGCCCGGTACAGAAGGAGTTAAAGTAAAGTTGGTGAACATTATGTTGCGTAAAGGTTTAATATTTTAGATGACCGCATAATATGATTATACAAAACTTTCGGAGAAGTCATATATATTTCAAGGATAATGTAGTTAGGTTAGCATGGAGGTGGCTGAAAACATGTTACAGTGAAATACTTTTGCAAAAACAGCAAAAATAAAATAACTTAAGGGGAGATGGGCGTATTTATTTGCTCATTTATGTATATTTTTATTTTATTTTTAGTTTCCTCCCTAGACCTCCATCAAGCTTGAAAAAGACATCCATTAGACCCCCCTTCTAGATTAATTTGTACAGTTTTTGGTAGAATAATGTTCCGGCCGAAGGCCGATTCTTCCAAAATTACAGGCTCACTATCGTTAGCCAGGAAAACAAAATCGACACCTAAATAGCATGGAAGTTTGACAATGAAATGGGGTAAAAGGTCTTACAATCGACAAATATGACCAAGAGAGTGAATCATAATTATGAGCCGTGGTTCTGCCGTATATACATTTCATTTGGAGTCAGTCATACGAAGCGTGGTTCTGCCTTGATGGTGTAATGGTTAGAGTGTTTAAAATCTGCATGTGGTAACCCAGGTTCGATTCCCGGTGGATCACATGCTTGCTTTCATTAATTTCATTGGGAGGTGTTTGGTGCTGGAGTGAAATTATTAAAATATATTTTATACATTTCATTTGGGGGGTTATTGGTGTTAAGGGGGGATGGCTCACTTTTTGGGCGATTTTTGAATGTATTCATTATTGTTCTAGTTTCCTCCCTAGACATCAATCAAATACAAAACAAAAAACATCCATCAGATCCCTCTTCTAGATTATTTTTTACATTTTTCGGTAGAAAAATGTCCCGGCCGAAGGCCGGTTCTTCCAGCACTACAGGCTCACTATCGTTCGCCAGGGGAAAACATCGACACCTAAACAGCACGAAAGGTCTAAATATTGACGAAGAAATGGGGCGAAAGGTCTTAAAATCGACTTACTAATGGGGCAAACATCTTAACATCCGAAAACTAATGAGGTTAAAGGAGAAAGTGGTCCAGAAAACCGGCCCATGTTAAAAATAATATTACATACAATGCCCTAACCAGGCAGGATAAAACACTCTATAACACTGCTAGAGGATGGGAAAAACACCTATAACACCACTAGAGGATGGGAAAAACGTTCGCAGCTTCCTGAACCCGGATTTCTAAGGCTTATGTTTATGATGCCTGGGACATTTTGGTGAGTTTCGAGGTGATGATGCCAGACTCGGGCCACTGAGCCAATAGTATGTGCTTGGTTGTCGGGAAGCCACAGGTATTTATGTGACTCGTACATATGTGTTATCACCCCTTTCTTGCCATGATGCAAGTATATAGCTTTCGGGATAAACCCTTCTTTATTTGTTAAACTAGCTACTATTAGACGATTGTAATCAGTATAAAAAGTATAAGAAGGCCGGTTTCTCCTAAAAGTACAGGCTCGCTATCGCTCTACTAAACTCGACACCTAAATGGCAATAAATGTCCCAATATTGACAAAGAAATGAGGTGAAAGGTCTTAAAATCGCCAATTAAGCTAATGGATCAAACGTCATAAAATCAGAAAATTAATGGGACTAAACATGAGGAAGAAGAAGGGGGGACCAGAAAATCGACCCAACTCCCCTTAAATAAAGTTCGCTCTGATTGGATGACCTTCACCTTTCTGCTCCCCGCCCCCCCCCCCCCTCCCCCCCTCTCTTAGTTTCCGTTTCTCTCTGTTTTCGTTTGGCTTTTTACGTATTCTTCATTGCCCTACTTCCCCCCTCCACCTCTCTCTCTCTCTCTCTCTCTCTCTCTCTCTCTCTCTCTCTCTCTCTCTCTCTCTCTCTCTCTCTCTCTCTCTCTCTCTCTCGTTTATCTGTCCGAACGAAAAACAAATGTAAGTTGTTAATATCGTTGTATGTGCCCTAGTTCCATTTTGTCTTTATCTTTCAATATAATTAACCCCTTCTGTACCAGGGACGTATTTTAGGCACTATTCTGGCTACTATTAGACGATTTTATACATTTGATAGAGGGCCCACAACAAATAACAGGCTTCAACCGATGACACTTAACCCTTTATACTATCGCAGATACTTATTAAACTGCACAAAATCGTCTATATATATAGCTAGAAGATAAAATGAAGTCACCGGTACAGAAGGGATTAACACTTTTCATTTACCCTCCTTACTCAAATATCTCTATATTTACTGTTCTTTGTCATTCTCCTAGTAAGCCTCCTTGTTCCATTCGTTCTGCTAATCTCTTATCAAAATTCTATACCATGTAATTAATATTTTTATTAATTTCACCACAATACCAAACACCTCCAATGAAATTAATGCAAGCATATATTATGTGATCCACCGGGATTCGAACCTGGGTACTTTATATGTTCTACCATGGCGCCTACTACTTCTAATTACCACATTGCTATCAAATCCTACCGAATAGCACATATTATTCATAGGTCTGTGTAGCCCGCAGGTTTTAATAACAATACAGTCATAAGGCAAGCGGTCTGTAGTTATTTAACTATTATATACATGTTTTGGTTGAAAAAGTGACCGAAAATATCCAACCATATATATCGTCTGTAAATATTTATTAAACACGTCCTTACATTTCTGGCCTGAAGACTATCCTCCACCTTGACTGCAATAAATTTAATATTTACTACCATTCTAGAAATTATTGCATTATTTACCTATGAAGGGCCTGCAGGAAAAGAAGAATTATTGCAACAAGTTCTTACATCACACGCCTTATCCGAGAGCCGAGTATCATAATTTCATTATAGCCTGCCTAACATTAAGCAATATGTCTTTGTATACAAAATATATATGTTCTGTGCTCCAGGCTATTCGTTTCCTAACTTCACAAATGTTATTCTTATGTTATTCCACTCTCTCTCTCTTTCTCTCTCTCTCTCTCGGTAGAAGGCCGATACTTCCAAAATTTTAGGCTCACTGTCTCTCGCCAGGAGAAATAGTGACACCTAAATGGCACAGAAGATCTTAAAATCGCCAACTAATGATACAAACGTTTGAAGATATTAAAACTAAAGGGGCTAAACATGAGGGAGAAGGGTGTCCAGCAAGCAACCACATCTCCCCATAAGATTACTCAGCATTTCTTTACATAAAATGATTATTAATATGATCCTGAACACCTCTCGACTAATATACGTACTGTACTTCAATATCATCCCTGCCATTCCATCATGCTCGCCTCAATCCGTCATTAACTCTTTCAGTATTTGAGGACGTGTTGTTTTGATTAATTTTGACTATTAGTAGACGATGTTATTTAATTTGGGAAGGAATTGGGTATGTCAGAGTTAAACCCAAGGTTTTTCGACCAAAATATTTTCGATTCTGGGCGAAGGGCTGGGCGAAAATGAAATCTACGACCATGTCTAGAAGCATATCGGCGAGAAAAAACGAATGGCACCAGTTAGAATTCTCAAGGACTTATAGCTTGGGATACAGAGGACTTTTAAAGTCCAAAAAACGGTCCCCAGGGCCCTCCAGGAAGGCCAAGTCAAAATCGAAATCTTAAATTAATGGTCCGATTTTAATTCTGTTTGCGCCATTCGATTCAGCTTGCCAAAGTATACTTATGGTACAAATCTAAACAAAATCCGTACATAAATAACTCGTCTATGGAGTTTTTAAACTTTAAAATAGGCCTATTGGGCCTTAAGATTGGTCAAAATTAAAATAATAATTATACCATTGAAACCGCAACGGCGAGACGAATCCAAATATGTAATAATATTGACAAGGCAAAATTCGACCAAAATCACCGATTTGCCTGGGCGAATGGCTGGGCGAAAATGAAATATACGACCATGTCTAGAAGCAGGTCGGCGAGAAAAAACGAATGGCACCAGTTATAGTTCTCTAGGACTTATAGTTTGGGCTACAGAGGACTTTTAAAGTCCAAAAAAACGGTCCCCTGGGCCCTCCAGGAAGGCCAAGTCACAATAGAAATCCTAATCTAATATTCCGATTTTGATTCTGTTTGCACTATTCGATTCAGCTTGCCAAAGTGTACTTATGGTATAAATTTAAACAAAATCCGTACATAAATAACTCGTCTATGGAGTTTTTAACCTTTAAAATAGGCCTATTGGGCCTAAAAAATTGTCAAAATTAAAAAAATAATTACACCATTGAAACCGCAACGGCGAGACGAATCCAAATATGTAATAATATTGACAAGTCAATATTATACCAAAATCACCGATTTGCCTGGGCAAAACCAAGGTTTTTCGACAGAATTATTTTCGATTCTGGGCGAATGGCTGGGCGAAAATTAAATCTACGACCATGTCTAGAAGCAGCTCGGCGAGAAAAAATGAATGGCACCAGTTAGAATTCTCTAGGACTTATAGTTTTGGCTACAGAGGACTTTTAAAGTAAAAAAAAACGGTCCCCTGGGCCCTCCAGGAAGGCCAAGTCAAAATCGAAATCCTAATCTTATTGTCCGATTTTAATTCTGTTTGCGCCATTCGATTCAGCTTGCCAAAGTGTATTTATGGTATAAATGTAAACAAAATCCGTTCATAAATAACTCATCTGGAGTTTTAAAATTTTAAAATAGACCTAGGGGGCCTAAAAATAGGTCAAAATTAAAACAAAATTATACCGTTAATCCGCAACGGCGAGACGAATCCAAATATTTAATAATATTGACAAGTCAAAATTTGACCAAAATCACCAATTTGCCTGGGCTTAAGTAAGACATCCAATTGAATGGAGTGAACAAATTTATATAATTTATTACTGAAGACATGGAAATGAAATATATGATAACTACTATATGATTTGTAAGTGAAACCGTGCAGGTGGGACAGAAAATGTTCATATATATTTTTACTGAAGAAATGCATTTTATAGGAGAGAAAAATATTGATCTTTTTTTAATAGATATATGCAAGTTGATGAAGAGAGAAGATATATATTTTTTGACTGAAGACATGCAGGTAAAGGAAGACTATTATTATATTTTTTTTACTGAAGACATGCAATTCAATAAATAGAAAAAATTATATACTTATTTACTGAAGATATGGAATTGAAAGGAGAGAAAACATGTATATACTGTTTTACTGAAGATATGCAATTAACGGGGCAAAACCTTTATATAAATAATAGTTTTTTACTGAAGACGCGCAAGTTCATTAACAGACAATATTTACATAATCTTTTATTGAAGCCATGTAGGTGAAAGGACAGAAAACATTTAATTTTGTTATTACTGAAGACATTCAATCATTGAGATAAACCATATTTATATTTTTTTACTGAAGGCATACAAGTTAATCGGGAGAGAACATTCATATAATTTTTACTGAAGATATGCAGGTGAATGAACAGAATAGCTTTTTTTTTTTTTATTACTGAAGACATGTATTATATGTAGACAAATAATATTTAAACTTTTTTACTGAAGACATGTAAGTAAACGAGAAAAAACATTTATATACGTTTTTCTAAAGCTATGCAGCTGAAAGGACAGAAAACATTTCTATATTATTTTACTGAAGACATGCAACTAAATAAATTTTCTCTTTCAATTACTTGCATGTCTTTAGTAAAACAATATTTGTATGTTGTCTGTCTATTAAAGTACATGTTTAGAGTAAACAAATATATACATATTCTCTGTCCTTTACCTGGATGGTTTCAGTAAAATAATATATAAATGTTTCTCTCTTTTAACCTCCATTTCTTCAGTAAATAAATATAAAAATAATTTATCTTCCTTAATTTGTATGTCTTCAGTACAAAAATATATAAACGTTCTCACTCCATTCAATTCCATGTCTTCAATAAAAAAGTATAAACAAATTATATCTCTCTATTCCCTTGCATTTCTTCAGTAATAAGTTATATATATATGTTTTGTCCCCGTTGATGTGTATGTCTACAGTAAAACAAATTTTTTTGCTGTCTGTTAAATTACATGTCTTCAGTAAAACAAAAAATAAATGTTACTGTCCTTTAACCTGCATGGCTTTAGTTAAAATTATACAAATGTTCTCTCTCAATTAACTTGCGTTTCAATAAAAATGTATAAATATCATTTCTCTCAATTTGATTGCATGTCTTCAATAAAATAATATGTAAATGTTTTCTCTCCTTTCATTGCATGTGTTCAGTAACAAAATATATTAACGTTCTCTCTCCATTGCAGTGCATGTCTTCAATAATAGATTATATAAATAGGTATATACATGTTTTCTGTCCATTTAATTGCATGTCTTCAGTAAAAATAATATATAAATATTCTGTCCAATAACCTGTATATCTTCAGTAAAACAATATATATATGATCTCTCTTCATCAACTTGCATTTCTACACTAATTTTTTTTTTTTTTTTATCTCTATTTAATTACATGTCTTCAGTAAAAAAATATATAAATGTAAATATATAAATAAAATATTATCGATTCTGGCTGAATGGCTTGGCGAAAATGAAATTTACGACCATGTCTAGAAGCAGGTCGGCGAGAAAAAAAGAATGGCACCAGTTAGAATTCTCTAGAACTTATAGTTTGGGCTACAGAGGACTTTTAAACTAAAAAAATCGGTCCCCTGGGCCCTCCAGGAAGGCCAAGTCAAAATCGAAATCCTAATCTAATATTCCGATTTTAATTCTGTTTGCGCCATTCGATTCAGCTTGCCAAAGTGTACTTATGGTATAAATTTAAACAAAATCCGTTCATAAATATCTCGTCTATGGAGTTTTTAAACTTTAAAATAGGCCTATTGGGCCTAAACATTTGTCAAAATTAAAAAAATTATTACACCATTGAAACCGCAACGGCGAGACGAATCCAAATATGTAATAATATTGACAAGTCAATATTAAATCAAAATCACCGATTTGCCGAAAAACAAAGGTTTTTCGACCAAAATATTTTCGATTCTGGGCGAATGGCTTGGCGAAAATGAAATCTACGACCATGTCTAGAAGCAGGTCGGCGAGAAAAAACGAATGGCACCAGTTAGAATTCTCTAGAACTTATAGTTTGGGCTACAGAGGAATTTTAATGTCCAAAAAAACTGTCCCCTGGGCCCTCCAGGAAGGCCACTAAAAATCGAAATCCTAAACTAATGGTCCGATTTTAATTCGGTTTGCGCCATTCGATTCAGCTTGCCAATGTGTACTTATGGTATAAATTTAAACAAAATCCGTACATAAATAACTCGTCTATGGAGTTTTTAAACTTTAAAATATGCCTTTTGGGTCTAAAAATTAGTCAACATTAAAAAATAATTACACCATTGAAACCGCAGCGGCGAGACAAATCCAAATATGTAATAATATTGACAAGTCAATATTATACCAAAATCACCGATTTGCCTGGGCAAGGGTTTAAAAACAAAAGTTTTTTCGACCAAAATATTTTCGATTCTGGGCGAATGGCTGGGCGAAAATTAAATCTACGACGATGTCTAGAAGCAGCTCGGCGAGAAAAAATGAATGACACCAGTTAGAATTATCTAGGACTTATAGTTTGGGTTACAGAGGACTTTTAAAGTCCAAAAATTGGTCCCCTGGGCCCTCCAGGAAGGCCAAGTCAAAATCGAAATCCTAATCTTATTGTCCGATTTTAATTCTGTTTGCGCCATTCAATTCAGCTTGCCAAAGTGTATTTATGGTATAAATGTAAACAAAATCCGTTCATAAATAACTCATCTGGAGTTTTAAAACTTTAAAATAGACCTAGGGGGCCTAAAAATAGGTCAAAATTAAAACAAAATTATACCGTTAATCCGCAACGGCGAGACGAATCCAAATATTTAATAATATTGACAAGTCAAAATTTGACCAAAATCACCAATTTGCCTGGGCTTAAGGAAGACATCCAATTGAATGGAGTGAACAAATTTATATAATTTATTACTGAAGACATGACAGAAAATGTTCATATATATTTTTACTGAAGAAATGCATTTTATAGGAGAGAAAAATATTGATCTTTTTTTAATAGATATATGCAAGTTGATGAAGAGAGAAGATATATATATTTTTTGACTAAAGACATGCAGGTAAAGGAAGACTATTATTATATTTTTTTACTGAAGACATGCAATTCAATAAATAGAAAAAATTATATACTTATTTACTGAAGATATGGAATTGAAAGGAGAGAAAACATGTATATACTGTTTTACTGAAGATATGCAATTAACGGGGCAATACCTTTATATAAATAATAGTTTTTTACTGAAGACGCGCAAGTTCATTAACAGACAACATTTACATAATCTTTTATTGAAGCCATGTAGGTGAAAGGACAGAAAACATTTAATTTTGTTTTTACTGAAGACATTCAATAATTGAGAAAAACCATATTTATATTTTTTTACTGAAGGCATACAAGTTAATCGGGAGAGAACATTCATATAATATTTACTGAAGATATGCAGGTGAATGAACAGAATAGCTTTTTTTTTTTTTATTACTGAAGACATGTATTATATGTAGACAAATAATATTTAAACTTTTTTACTGAAGACATGTAAGTAAACGCGAAAAAACATTTATATACGTTTTTCTAAAGCTATGCAGCTGAAAGGACAGAAAACATTTCTATATTATTTTATTGAAGACATGCAACTAAATAAATTTTCTCTTTCAATTACTTGCATGTCTTTAGTAAAACAATATTTATATGTTGTCTGTCTATTAAAGTACATGTTTAGAGTAAACAAATATATACATATTCTCTGTCCTTTACCTGGATGGTTTCAGTAAAATAATATATAAATGTTTCTCTCTTTTAACCTCCATTTCTTCAGTAAATAAATATAAAAATAATTTATCTTCCTTAATTTGTATGTCTTCAGTACAAAAATATATAAAGGTTCTCACTCCATTCAATTCCATGTCTTCAATAAAAAAGTATAAAAAAATTATCTCTCTCTATTCCCTTGCATTTCTTCAGTAATAAGTTATATATATATGTTTTGTCCCCGTTGTCGTGTATGTCTACAGTAAAAAAATTTTTTTTGCTGTCTATTAAATTACATGTCTTCAGTAAAACAAAAAATAAATGTTACTGTCCTTTAACCTGCATGGCTTTAGTTAAAATTATATAAATGTTCTCTCTCAATTAACTTGCGTTTCAATAAAAACGTATAAATATCATTTCTCTCAATTTGATTGCATGTCTTCAATAAAATAATATGTAAATGTTTTCTCTCCTTTCATTGCATGTGTTCAGTAACAAAATATATTAACGTTCTCTCTCCATTGCAATGCATGTCTTCAATAATAGATTATATAAATAGGTATATACATGTTTTCTGTACATTTAATTGCATGTCTTCAGTAAAAATAATATATAAATATTCTGTCCAATAACCTGTATATCTTCAGTAAAACAATATATATATGATCTCTCTTCATCAACTTGCATTTCAACACTTTTTTTTTTTTTTTTTTTTTTTTTTTTTTTATCTCTATCAATTACATGTCTTCAGTAAAAAAATATATAAATGTAAATATATAAATAAAATATTATCGATTCTGGCTGAATGCCTGCGTGAAAATTAAATCTACGACCATGTCTAGAAGCAGGTCGGCGAGAAAAAACGAATGGCACCAGTTAGAATTCTCTAGAACTTATAGTTTGGGCTACAGAGGACTTTTAAAGTCCAAAAATCGGTCCCCTGGGCCCTCCAGGAAGGCCAAGTCAAAATCGAAATCCTAATCTAATATTCCGATTTTAATTCTGTTTGCGCCATTCGATTCAGCTTGCCAAAGTGTACTTATGGTATAAATTTAATCAAAATCGGTATATAAATAACTCGTCTATGGAGTTTTTAATCTTTAAAATAGGCCTATTGGGCCTAAAGATTGGTCAACATTAAAAAAATAATCACACCATTGAAACCGCAACAGCGAGATGAATCAAAATATGTAATAATATTGGCAAGTCAATATTATACCAAAATCACCGATTTGCCTGGGCTTAAAACCAAGGTTTTTCGACCAAAATATTTTCGATTCTGGGCGAATGGCTTGGCGAAAATGAAATCTACGACCATGTCTAGAAGCAGGTCGGCGAGAAAAAACGAATGGCACCAGTTATAATTCTCTAGAACTTATAGTTTGGGCTACAGAGGACTTTTAAAGTAAAAAAATCGGTCCCCTGGGCCCTCCAGGAAGGCCAAGTCAAAATCGAAATCCTAATCTAATATTCCGATTTTAATTCTGTTTGCGCCATTCGATTCAGCTTGCCAAAGTGTACTTATGGTATAAATTTAATCAAAATCGGTATATAAATAACTCGTCTATGGAGTTTTTAATCTTTAAAATAGGCCTATTGGGCCTAAAGATTGGTCAAAATTAAAAAAATAATTACACCATTGAAACCGCAACGGCGAGATTAATCAAAATATGTAATAATATTGACAAGTCAATATTATACCAAAATCACCGATTTGCTTGGGTAACCAAGGTTTTTCGACCAAAATATTTTCGATTCTGAGAGAATGGCTGGGCGAAAATGAAATCTACGACCATGTCTAGGAGCAGCTCGGCGAGAAAAAACGAATGGCACCAGTTAGAATTCTCTAGAACTTATAGTTTGGGCTACAGAGGAATTTTAATGTCCAAAAAAACTGTCCCCTGGGCCCTCCAGGAAGGCCACTCAAAATCGAAATCCTAAACTAATGGTCCGATTTTAATTCGGTTTGCGCCATTCGATTCAGCTTGCCAATGTGTACTTATGGTATAAATTTAAACAAAATCCGTACATAAATAACTCGTCTATGGAGTTTTTAAACTTTAAAATATGCCTTTTGGGTCTAAAAATTAGTCAACATTAAAAAATAATTACACCATTGAAACCGCAGCGGCGAGACAAATCCAAATATGTAATAATATTGACAAGTCAATATTATACCAAAATCACCGATTTGCCTGGGCAAGGGTTTAAAAACAAAAGTTTTTTCGACCAAAATATTTTCGATTCTGGGCGAATGGCTGGGCGAAAATTAAATCTACGACGATGTCTAGAAGCAGCTCGGCGAGAAAAAATGAATGACACCAGTTAGAATTATCTAGGACTTATAGTTTGGGTTACAGAGGACTTTAAAATTCCAAACAACGGTCCCCTGTGCCCTCCAGGAAGGCCAAGTCAAAATCGGAATCCTATTCTAATATTTCTATTTTAATTCTGTTTACGCCATTAGATTCAGCTTGCCAAAGTGTACTTATGGTATAAATTTAAACAAAATCCGTACATAAATAACTCGTCTATGGAGTTCTTAAACTTTAAAATAGGCCTATTGGGCCTAAAAATTTGTCAAAATTAAAAAATAATTACACCATTGAAACCGCAACGGCGAGACAAATCCAAATATGTAATAATATTGACAAGTCAATATTATACCAAAATCACCGATTTGCCTGGGCAAGGGTTTAAAAACAAAAGGTTTTTCGACCAAAATATTTTCGATTCTGGGCGAATGGCTGGGCTGAAATGAAATCTACGACCATGTCTAGAAGCAGCTTTGCGAGAAAAAACGAATGGCGCCAGTTATAATTTTCTAGGACTTATAGCTTGGGATACAGAGGACTTTTAAAGTCCAAAAAACGGTCCCCTGGGCCCTCCAGGAAGGTCAAGTCAAAATCGAAATCTTAAACTAATGGTCCGATTTTAATTATGTTTGCGCCATTCGATTCAGCTTGTCAAAGTGTACTTAGGGTACAACTTTAAACAAAATCCGTACATAATTAACTCGTCTATGGAGTTTTTAAACTATAAAATAGTCCTTTTGGACCTAAAAATTGGTCAAAATTCAAAAAATAATTACACCATTGAAACCGCAACGGCGAGACGAATCCAAATATGTAATAATATTGACAAGGCAAAATTCGACCAAAACCACCGATTTGCCTGGGCAAATCGCTTGGTTTTTCGACCGAAATGTTTTCGATTCTGGGCGAATGGCTGGGCGAAAATTAAATCTACGACCATGTCTAGAAGCAGCTCGGCGAGAAAAAACGAATGGCACCAGTTAGAATTCTCTAGGACTTATAGCTTGGGCTACAGAGAACTTTTAAAGTCCAAAAAACGGTCCCCTGGGCCCTCCAGGAAGGCCAAGTCAAAATCGAAATCTTAAACTAATGGTCCGATTTTAATTCTGTTTGCGCCATTCGATCCAGCTTGCCAAAATGTACTTATGATACAAATGTAAACAAAATCCGTACATAAATAACTCGTCTATGGAGTTATTAAACTATAAAATAGGCCTTTTGGACCTAAAAATTGGTCAAAATTAAAAAAATAATTACACCATTGAAACCGCAACAGCGAGACGAATCCAAATATGTAATAATATTGACAAGGCAAAATTCGACCAAAATCACCGATTTGCCAAGGTTTTTCGACCAAAATATTTTCGATTCTGGGCGAACGGCTGGGCGAAAATGAAATCTACGACCATGTCTAGAAGCAGCTGGGCGGTTTAAAAAAAAAACTAAAGGTGACAGTTAGAATTTTCTAGGACTTATAGTTTGGGCTACAGAGGACTTTTAAAGTCCAAAAATCGGTCCCCTGCGCCCTCCAGGAAGGCCAAGTCAAAATCGAAATCCTAAACTAATGGTCCGATTTGAATTATATTTGCGACATTCCATTCAGCTTGCCAAAGTGTATTAATGGTATAAATGTAAATAAAGTCCGTACATAAATAACTCGTCTATGGAGTTTTTAAACTTTAAAATATGACTATTGGGTCTAAAAATTAGTCAACATTAAAAAATAATTACACCATTGAAACCACAACGGCTACACAAATCCAAATATGTAATAATATTGACAAGTCAATATTAGACCAAAATCACCGATTTGCCTGGGCATGGGTTTAAAACCAAAGTTTTTCGACCAAAATATTTTCGATTCTGGGTGAATGGCTGGGCGAAAATGAAATCTACGACCATGTCTAGAAGCAGCTCGGCGAGAAAAACGAATGGCAGTTAGAATTCTCTAGGATTTATAGTTTGGGCTACAGAGGACTTTTTAAATCCAAAAAAACGGTCCCCTGGGCCCTCCAGGAAGGCCAAGTCAAAATCGAAATCTTAAACTAATGGTCCGATTTTAATTTTGTTTGCGCCATTCAATTCAGCTTGCCAAGGTGTACTTATGGTATAAATTTAAACAAAATCCATACATATAAATAACTCGTCTATGCAGTTTTTAAACTTAAAAATAGGCATATTGGGCCTATAAATTGGTCAAAATTAAAAAATAATCACACCATTGAAACCGCAACTGCGAGACGAATTCAAATATGTAAAAATAATGACAAGTCAAAGTTCGACCAAAATCATCGATTTGCCTGGGCTTAAATCCAAGGATTTTCGCCCAAAATATTTTCGATTCTGGGCGATTGGCTGGCATAAATGAAATCTACGACCATGTCTAGAAGCATATCGGCGAGAAAAAACGAATGGCGCCACTTATAATTCTCTAGGACTTATAGTTTGGGCTACAGAGGACTTTTAAAGTCCAACAAACAGTCCCCTGGGCCAAGTCAAAATCGAAATCCTAAACTATTAGTCCGATTTTAATTCTGTTTCCGCCATTCGATTCAGCTTTCTAAAGTGTACTTATGGTATAAATTTAAACATCTGTACATAAATAACTGGCGTAAGGAGTTTTTAAACTTTAAAATAGGCCTATTGGGCCTAAAGATTGGTCAAAATTAAAAAAATAATTACACCATTGAAACCGCAACGGCGAGACGAATCCAAATGTGTAATAATAATGACAAGTCAAAGTTCGACAAAAATCATCGATTTGCCAAGGTTTTTCGACCAAAATATTTTCTATTCTGGGCGAATGGCTGGGCGAAAATGAAATCTACGACCATGTCTAGAAGCAGCTCGGCGAGAAAAAACGAATGGCACCAGTTAGAATTCTCTAGGACATATGGTTTGGGTTACAGAGACTTTTAAAGTAAAAAAAACGGTCCTGGGCCCTCCAGGAAGGCCAAGTCAAAATCGAAATCCTAATCTAATGGTTCGATTTTAATTATGTTTGTGCCATTCGATTCAGCTTGCCAAAGTGTACTTATGGTATACATTTTAACAAAATCTGTATATAAATAACTCGTCTATGGAGTTTTTAAACTTTAAAATAGGCCTATTGGGCCTAAAAATTGGTCAAAATTAGAAAACAAAAAATTACCCCATTGAAACCGCAACGGCGAGACGAATCCCAATATGTAATAATATTGACAAGGCAAAATTCGACCAAAATCACCGATTTGCCAAGGTTTTTCGACCAAAATATTTTCGATTCTGGGCGAACGGCTGGGCGAAAATTAAATCTACGACCATGTCTAGAAGCAGCTCGGCGGGGTGAAAAAAAAAGAATGGTGCCAGTTAGAATTCTCTAGGACATATAGTTTGGGCTACAGAGGACTTTAAAAGTCCAAAAAACGGTCCCCTGGGCCCTCCAGAAGGCCAAGTCAAAATCGAAATCCTAAATTAATGGTCCGATTTTAATTCTATTTGCGCCATTGGATTCAGCTTGCCAAAGTGTACTTATGGTATACATATCAAAATCCGTACATAAATAACTCGTCTATGGAGTTTTTAATCTTTAAAATAGGCCTATTGGGCCTACAAATTTGTCAAATTTAAAAATGATTACACCATTGAAACCGCAACGGCGTGACGAATCCAAATATGTGATAATATTGACAAGTCAAAAATTCGACCAAAATCATCGATTTACCTGGACAAATGTGTTTACCACTCAGATTAGCACAGATCCTTCCTAAACTGCATGCAATCGTCGTATAATAGTCATAATATAATCCTGAAGGGGTAAATCAACAAAGTCAAGTCCTACAACCTCTCGTAACCAAAATCATATCACCTCCTCTCCCTCCCCTTGGATCAGAATAAGAATGGAAGGTTCAATACAAATATAAGTGGACTCTTGACTTCCAATTTTCTGGGTCCCTGATCCTATTGTCTGGATTAATTGTTAGATGACAGTGACATATATGGGGAGAATACACCCAACGAGAGAGTGGCTCATTTGTTTCTTGTTAGGCGGCAGTGACATCTATGGGGAGACTACAGCCAATGAGAGAGAGTTGTTTAATTTTTGTTTTTGTTTGTTAGGAGGCAGTGACATCTATAAGGAGACTACACCCAATGAGAGAGAGTTGCTCATTTGGTTCTTTTTTTAGGCAGCAGTGACATCTATGGGGGGAATACAGCCAGTGAGTGTAGTTGTTCATTTGTTACTTGTTAGGCGGCAGTGACATCTATGGAGAGACTACAGCCAGTGAGAGTTGCTCATTTGGTACTTTTTTAGGCGACAGTTACATCTATGGGGGGATTACACCCACTGTGAAAGAGTTGTTAATTTGTTTCTTGTTAGGGGACAGTGACATCTATGGGGAGACTACAGGCACTGAGAGAGAGTTACTTATTAGGTACTTGTTAGGCGACAGTGACATCTATGGGGGGACTACAGGCACTGAGAGAGAGTTACTCATTTGATACTTGTTAGGCGGCAGTGACATCTAAGAGGAGACTACACCCACTGAGAGAGACTTGTTAATTTGTTACTTGTTAGGAGGCAGTCACATCTATGGGGAGACTACAGCCAATGAGAGTTGTTCATTTGATATTTGTTAGGCGGCAGTGACATCTATGGGGAGACTACACCCACTGAGAGAGAGTTGCTTATTTGGTACAATTTTAGGCGGCAGTGACATCTATGGGGAGAATACAGGCAATGAAAGAGTTGTTCATTTGGTACTTGTTAAGTGGCAGTGACATGTATGGGAAGACTACAACCAATGAGTGAGAGTTGTTCATCTGTTTCTTGTTAGGAGGCTGTGACATCTATGGGGGGAATACAGCCAATGAGAGAGAGTTGTTCATTTGTTTCTTGTTTGGCGACAGTGACATCTATGGAGGACACAAAGGAATATAGGAATAAATGAATTAATAGAAGAAAAAAACCCCGCCCCATCTCCCCTTTAAGGCGCATTTTGGCTAACAAGGCCGAACCAAACCCAATAGCAGGCTGGAACTAAAAGGAATAATGTTCAAAGGTCGGGAGGGAAGGCGTACTGTGACAGGCCGGGTAAACCTAAAGGGAAGGGCTAAAACCATGGCTGAAATATACCACAGCTAGGCAGGTCAGAGTGGGAGAGTGGGAGAGAGAGAGAGAGAGAGAGAAAGAGAGTGAGTGAGTGAGTGAGTGAGTGAGTGAGTGAGTGAGTGAGTGAGTGAGTGAGTGAGTGAGTGAGTGAGTGAGTGAGTGAGTGAGTGAGTGAGTGAGAGAAAGAGAGTGAGTGAGTGAGTGAGTGAGAGAAAGAGTGAGTGAGTGAGTGAGTGAGTGAGTGAGTGAGTGAGAGAGAGAGAGAGAGAGAGATTGGGAGGGTGGAGGGGTATGAAAACACCTGAGACACGATATGAGGAAATAAAGGGGAGTAGTAGGAGGGGTAAACAATGTAGTAAACGCTCCATTGTCCTCTACGCTTAAGGGGAGGTTTTTTGTTGATTATCTAGACTTCCATCAAGCTTAAAATTACTCCCCCTAGACCCCCTTTCAAGATAAATTTGTACATTTTTCGGTAGAAAAATTTCCCGGCCGAAGGCCGGTTCCCCTTAAATTACAGGCTCGCTATCGCTCGCCAGGAAAAAATCGACACCTAAATGGCACGAATGGTCTCAAAATTGCCAGAAATGGGGCGAGGGTTCTTAAAATCGCCAAACTAATGGGGCGAACGTCTTAAAATATCGAAAGCAATGGGACTAAACATGAGGGAAAAAGGAGTCAAGAGAAAAATCCTCCAGGTGGAAATTTCCCCTTAATTAGTTAGCTGAAATAGGACTTCATAGGCTATCAACCCTTCTGGATTATTAAGCCAGCACAGTGTAAGTCAAGAATAGCGTCAGGACTGGAGCCTCTTTTCGAGAACTCCAGTCCCTTGCCTCTATCCCTCTTTGTTGTTATCTTGCATCACTCTCTAACCCCTTCAGCACCATGACGCCTTTCTACCTTTGAACTTGGCTAAATTGAGACGATTTTATGCAGCTTAAGAAAGATCCAGGTTAATGAGAGGTTTTAAAGAGATCGTATTTACCCATTTGAGTCGTAGATGTATGTTATAAAATAAAGAAAATCGTCTAATGGAAACCAGAATATGATCAAAATTACGGAATGATGGTGAAGGTGTTGCAGTCTCATTTGGCCTCATCATCTAACCAAAGACAACACGCACACGCACACCAAACACCCATACACACACACACACACACACACACACACACACACACACACACGAGACAGGTACATTCATGAGCATAATATTATATAAGGGTATAATTCGAAGTACTAATAACCTTTAATGCCAAGTTTAGAAAGAACTGGGATATAGTAAAGTATTGTAATGTTTTGTTTGCGCTCCACATGATTCAGATATGAGTGCGTAGCTATTTATACTCTTCACAATAAACTATACACTCTCTAAAAAAAAAAAAAAAAAAAAATGTAAGGCCGGTTTGCCTAGATAAGGACCCCAAGGTCTGTGTGGTCTGTGTATCTATGTAGCTCTCTCTCTCTCTCTCTCTCTCTCTCTCTCTCTCTCTCTCTCTCTCAATATATATATATATATATTTATTTTTTCTATGTGAGTGGGGGAGACAAAAGGCAGAACTGCCTGTAGCGAGTGCCTGCCCAAGAGTCGAAAGAGTGACAGGGCCAAAATCAAGGTACGTTTGAGCCAAAATGCTTGGACGTAAAGGCAATTGGAGACAAAGGCACAGATGGAGGGATAGAAACCTATGGAGGGTGGTTTAGAAATTAAAGATTTGTGCCAGACTCTCTCTCTCTCTCTCCCTCTCTCTCGTCCACCCCTCACTTGCCATTCCCCTCACTCTGTTTCATATTTATTCCCCTCATTTCAATCGTCCCCTCTTGATATGCAGTCTTCGGCATCTGTCTCTTAACCCTCTTTCCCCTCTCTCTCTCTAAGCTTTTTCCCTCTCTCTCTCTCTCTAAGCTTTTCCCTTCTCTCTCTCTAAGCTTTTCCCCTCTCTCTCTCTAAGCTTTTCCCCTCTCTCTAAGCTTTTCCCCTCTCTCTCTCGAAGCTTTTCCCCTCTCTCTCTCTCTAAGCTTTTCCCCTCTCGCTCTAAGCTTTTCCCGTCTCTCTAAGCTTTTCCCGTCTCTCTAAGCTTTTCCCTTCTCTCTCTCTCTAAGCTTTTCCCCTCTCTCTCTAAGCTTTTCCTCTCTCTCTCTAAGCTTTTCCCATCTCTCCTTAAGGGAAGTGACCTGCTTTTCTTCTCTTCTTTTCTCTCTTTCTCTGGCTTGTATCCATTCGGCCACATTCAGCCTACTGTGCTAAGACGTTTATCCCCATCCAGGTGTCGATTTCTTCCTACTCTCTCTCTCTCTCTCTCTCTCTCTCTCTCTCTCTCTCTCTCTCTCTCTCTCCCGGACAACAACAACAGCCGCTTCTGAGCACACCGAGAGAGAGAGAGAATGATAATGAAAAGCATATGGTGGATTTATTTGATCTCGGCGCTTGGTGAGGAACGTTTTTGCCGCCCATGAACTCAAAACCGCCTGTGCATGTCGGCTGACCCACCAGACTGGAAAAAATGACAAGGGCTTGGGAAAAATTAAAAAGGCCTGGGAAAAAAATATCAAAGACCTGGGCAAAAAAACAACAATGACAAGGGGAAAATATGAAGGGTTTGGTAGAAATAACAAGGGCCTGGGAAAACAAATAACAAGGGCTTGGGAAAAATAACAAATGACTGACAATAATAACAAGGACGTGGGAAAAACAACAAGGGCCTGGGATAATAACAAGGATGAAGGGAATAATAACAAGGGCCTGGAAAAAAGAACAAGTGCCTGGGAAAAATATCAAGGGCCTGGGAAAATAACTAGGGCTTGGGTAAAATAACTAGGGCTTGGGGAAAATAACTAGGGCTTGGGTAAAATAACTAGGGCTTGGGGAAAATAACTAGGGCTTGGGGAAAATAACTAGGGCTTGGGGAAAATAACTAGGGCTTGGGGAAAATAACTAAGGCTTGGGTAAAATAACTAGGGCTTGGGGAAAATAACTAGGGCTTGGGTAAAATAACTAGGGCTTGGGGAAAATAACTTTGCCTTGGGTAAAGGAACTAGGGCTTGGGTAAAATAACTAGGGCTTGGGTAAAATAACTAGGGCTTGGGTAAAATAACTAGGGCTTGGGGAAAATAACTAAGGCTTGGGGAAAATAACTAGGGCTTGGGGAAAATAACTAGGGCTTGGGGAAAATAACTAGGGCTTAGGGAAAATAACTAAGGCTTGGGGAAAATAACTAAGGCTTGGGGAAAATAACTAGGGTCTGGGTAAAGTAACAAGGACCCTTTCATGAACACGATGGCATAATTATAATCTTTTTCTGGTTACCATTAGGCGATTTTATTTAGCTTATAATCTAACTCTAGGGGTAAATACAATCTCAATTAACCGTCTGATAAACATAGGTCCTTCTTAAACTGAATAACATCGTCCAACTTTTATAAAAGATAGAAAGGTAAATTGATAGAAAATGTACGCTGCGAGTACGTGTGCGTCCCGTAACATTTATTATACTAGCAATCCCCTCTTGGGATCTTGGGATATATGTCAACCATACTTTACACACGCAAGTATATATATATATATTATATGGATAAATCTAAATCTATGGATATGGACTAAATCACAAATACGTGTGATCAAATTATGTAGTAAAACTCGCAGGAAAAATTAAACATTGGAACACCAAGCTTTCGTCTATTCTCTCAACACATCTTCCGGGTGATACCCTGAAGCTGTCTTGATAGAATATATGAAAGCTTGGTGTTCCAATGATTATTTTTTCCTGCGAGTTTTAATATATATACTGTATAATTATACATACAGTATATATATATATATATATATATATATATATATATATATATATATACATACTGCATATATATATATATACCGGTTCTGTATATATTTATATATATTGGCTCCATGGTCTCCCTATCAAGCTTCCCTCACACCAATCTGCTTTACGTCTCTGTTTTATATTCCTTCTCCCCTCGTCTTCATTTTTAGCAGTTTTTTTTATCCCTCCTCTGCTCTCTCCCCCTGTTCCCTCTGTGTTTGTCTCTCTGTCTGATTGTCTGTCTGTCTGCTTCATGATCTTTGGCACACAGATTCTAAAGCACATACACGGCTCATACGCTTGCCCACAAAAGTTGCGTTCCTACAAAGTACAAAGGAGTACAAAGGAAATCAAGCAACAACAGATCTAGTGACCCTTCTAGGCTGCTTGTCCTCCAAAACACTGAGGATCAAGTGTCCAAACAGTGGTTTAGAATGGGTAAGGGAACATTGGAAAGGGAACTACTGCCCTGGAACTAATGTCCGTGGCAGGATTAGGAAGTTAGTAGGGGACTGATGGGTTAGTAACTGAGGGGAGGATAAAATAAAGTTATTAATTTACAAACGCAGTCAGTCGCGGGTTTGATGCGAGATATTTGTCAAGGCGAAGTTTAAATGAATCAACGGTGCTGCAGTCTATAACATCTCGGGGAAGGCCATTCCATAAGTTGACAACTCGATTGAAGAAGAAATGTTTAGCTTCGTGTGAGTTAAAAGATTTACCAATAATGTTGCACCCGTTTCTCCGCGTGTAATTAGATTGGTCGATAGTGAAGTACTTACTACAGTTCATATTGTCGATGCCATTGATGATTTTGAACACTTGAATTAAGTCGCCTCTTAATCTGCGCTGGGTTAAAGTAAATAGATTTAATTTTCTAAGACGCTCCTCGTATGGTTTGTTCTTTAGGCTAGGTATCATTTTGGTAACTCTACGTTGAACTCGTTCTAGCTTGTCTATATCTTTTTGGTAATAAGGGCACCAGGATTGAACGCAGTATTCCAGAAGAGGGCGGACTAAGGAATTGTAAAGGGTTAGGATAACTTCTTTGGATTTATGCTCAAATGACCTGCCTATAAAGCCAATTATTTTGTTTGCCTTCTTAACTACTTCTGAACATTGTTGACTCGGTTTTAGGTTACTCGATATTGTTACTCCCAGATCGGTTTCTCTGTTTACATTCTTAAGCTGAGTGCCATTCATCAACTAGTTTGCTTTCTCATTTTGGTATCCGATATGTAGTACTTTACATTTATCCGCATTGAAACTCATTTGCCAAATTTGGGCCCAACATGACAACTTATCTAGATTGTGTTGCATATCGTCAACTTGTTCTTTTGAGAGTACGCTATTTACAATTTTTGTATCGTCAGCCAATTTTGAGATTGTACAGGACTGTCGTTGCGATCTTATTTATGAAAGTAAAGTTAGTATGAATGAATAGCGAGTATAGTTCAATTATCAGTTGATTAGCCAGATGCGTTAAGGGGGGATGGGCGTCTTTATTTCCTCATTTATATATGCACACACACACACACAAATATATATATATATATATATATATATATATATATATATATATATATATATATATATATATATATGTATATAATATATATATAATATATATAATATATATATATATATATATATATATATATATATATATATATATATATATGTATACACAGTATATACTATTTTTTTTAGTTTCCCCCCTAGACCTCCATCGAACTTAAAAGAACACCCTCGAAGACCATCCTTCATGATAAATTTATACATTTTTCGATAGAAAAATGTCCCGTGCTTCCTCTTAAACTACAGGCTCGCTATCAATCGCCAGGAAGAAATCGCACCTCAATGACAACAAAAGTCTGAATATTGACAATAAAATGGGGCAAACAATCTTAAAATCACCAAACTAATGAGCCGAACGTCATAAAAATTGAAAACTAATGGGGAGAGCTAAACAGAAAAACGAACCATCTCTTCTTAAGGGGAGACAGACCGTTTGTTTGGTCTATTAATTCATTTATTCATATACATATTTTAGTTTTCTCCCTAGATCTCCGTCAAGCTTACAAAAACACCCCCTAGACCCTCCTTCAAGATAGATTTGTACATTTTTCGGTAGAAAAATGTCGCGGCCCGCTTTCTCTTAAAATTTCAGGCTCGCTATCGCTCGCCTGGAAAAAATCGACACCTAATTGGCATGAAAGGCCATCAAATTGACAATGCAATGGAGTGAAAAGTATTAAAATCGCCAAACTAATGGGTCGAACGTCTAAAAATCTAAGGAATGGTGGGACTAAACACAAGGGAGGAGGACCAGAAAAACGGTCTGCCTCCCCTTAAGCACTGCATAAGAAAACAGACTTGTAATAATACGCATTATATTTCCACGTAGAAGATGGACGAAGAGAAACATAACTTAGGTGGGTAGCTGTACATCAAACTTGTATTGTTAAACACACACACACACACACGCACACATACTAAGCACATCCACACCCTCACCAAACACACAGAGACATATACCGTCCTCCCAACACCTTCGACTTTCTCCCAAACATACTGCAGGTTCTGGCCGACCTTAACACACACACACACACACACACACACACACACACACACACACACCATGCATACAGAGACACCTACCATCCTCCCAACACCTTCGACTTTCTCCCCGACACACACACACACCAAGCACACAGAGACACCCACCATCCTCCCAACACCTTCGACTTTCTCCCTGACACACACACACACACACACACCAAGCACACAGAGACACCCACCATCCTCCCAACACCTTCGACTTTCTCCCAAACACACTGCAGGTTCTGGCCGACCTTAACACACACACACACACACACTCACACACACACCATGCATACAGAGACACCTACCATCCTCCCAACACCTTCGACTTTCTCCCTGACACACACACACACACACATACACACACACTTACTGCACTTTTGCACACTTACTGCATGTTCTTATGTTCTTATATATGTGTGTATATGTATGCGTATGTATGTGTGTACGTACGTGTATATGTACTGTATATCACTTACTCTCATGGTTAATTTATGACAATTTGTATTCTGCACCTGCATCATTATTGTATTTTTGTTGTTGTTGTAAACTTCATATCTGTACATCTCATGTTCATCCACTAAATTGTAAAATGTGTATTTTCAGCTCATGAGGCTGCCATTCTTTAATAAACCGTTTATTATTATTATTATTATTATTACACACACACACACACACACCAAGCACACAGGGACACCCACCATCCTCACGACACCTTCGACTTTCTCCCCGACCTTCAGGGGGGTCACCGTTTTTTTGTTTTATCTTTCTCTCCTTTTCTCTCTTTCTTTGGCTTGTATCCATTCGGCCCCATTCAGCCAACTGTTTTAAGACGTTTATCCCCAATCAGGTGTCGATTTCATCCTGGCGAGCGATAGCAAGCCAGCATTGTATGGAGAAATCCAGCTTCGCCGGAGAAATGTTTCTATCGAAAAATGTACAAATTTAACTTGCTGTCAAAACAAAAATATATATATGCTGGCTCACTACCGCTCGCCAGGAAAATATTGACACCTGGATGGGGGTAAAAGTCTTAAAACATTAGGCTGAATGGGGCCGAATGGATACAAGCCAAAGAGAGAGGGAGAAAAGGAGAAAACAAGCGAGGTGGGGTCCCTTAAGATACACTGGAGGTTTCGGTCGGCCGTATAATACGTTTCCCCGATCACGGCCGTAATAACTGTCTCGCCCCGGCGCCAAGGCAAGCTGGTCGTTCTAAAGGCATCATAACAACAGCGGCCTTGTCGTTCTACCCCTAACAACAACAACAACAACAACAACAACAACAACAACAACAACAACAACAACAACAACATCACCACCAACAACACCACCACGACCGCCAACACACACACACACTTTCAAAAATGGTACAAGGCGAGATGGGTATCATATGGCTCACCTAAGCTGATGGCTACCTAAGCCTTCGGGCGAGACGGTACCGTCTATAGTGAGAATGGTACCATACAGATCCACCCTAAGCCTTCGTTTCCGATGTCGCCAATTGGCTAAAATACAGACTACACACATATCCACAGCCATTCCAACAGTACATAAAACACTTAACATGCATTTCACGCAATACATTCCCAGTTAAGGAGGCGCGATAATAATGAGCTTAGCTCGCATTGCGTGGATTCCCCTTGACGAACAAGTAACTGAGTAACACAGCTACAGGCATAAACATCTATTTTCCGAGGTCATATTGGTGTCTGATGGCAGCAATGGTGATGTCTAAACCATCAAACAAACCCACAGATATATGTGCGAGAGAGAGAGAGAGAGAGAGAGAGAGAGAGAGAGAGAGAGAGAGAGAGAGAGAGAGAGAGAGAGAGAGAGAGAGAGAGAGAGAGAGAGAGAGAGAGAGAGAGAGAGAAGGTGAGTGAATGAAGGGGAGAGAACTATAAAGAGTAAATTAAAGAGGGAAGGAAGGAAACAAGGAAGACAGGGAGTGAGAGAAGAATGGGAGAGAGGGCAGGTGAATGGGAATGAGAGGGGAAAGAACCAAAGAGTGAAGGAAGGAAAAAGGGAAGAGAGGGAATGAAGGAAGGAAAGGAGAGAGGGAAGGTAAGTGAAAGTGAAACGGAAGGGAAGGGGAACTAAAGAAAAAAATACAGAGGGAAGGAAGAACAAAGGAAGAAAGGGAATAAAGGAGAGGAGAGAGGGAAGAAGGGAAACTAAACAAAAGAATACAGAGGTAAGGAAGAGAGAGTTATGGACGAAAGGGAGAGAGGAAAGGCGAGTGAGAAAGAAAGAGAGAGAGGGAGAGAGAAGTAATTAGGAGAGACATTAAACCATTCAGTACCATTGACATCCTTTTCATTCTATTCTGACAATTATTAGGTTTTATTCAGCTTAGGAAGGATGTTTACCCGTTAAAAGATTACACACTGTCTCAATTAATCCTTTTAGCTACCATATATCCCTTCATAAGCTTCCTAAAATCGTCTAAATGCAACTGAATTCAAACAAAAAGACGTCGCCGGTATTGTACGGGTTAAATTGCAGTACATAAAACATGATTAATTTAAACATCAAATTATAACAAGCACAGCGTAAATATAGCGCAACCATAGCATAGCATTATTTATTATGACTACTCCACTTGGGACTTTCGAGTTAATTCAACATCCTTCCCTGATACTTTACGTATAACCCGAACATTTTCCAACCTGTATGTGCTTAAAGTTCGCCAAACAGTGTGTGTGTGTGTGTGTGTGTGTGTGTGTGTGTGTGTGTGTGTGTGTGTGTGTACTTACACTAGTTGTACTTACACTAGTTGTATTTGCGGGAGTGAGCATGCTCGGTAATTCCCGCCTCCTAGATATGTTTGTCATACCGTGCTTTGAAACTATGCACTATGTGTGTGTGTGTGTGTGTGTGTGTTAATGCATGCATATATGTGTACGTGTGTTGTTTTGTGTGTGTAAGTTTGTGTAGGTGTAAGCGTGAGTAAATGAAAAGGCAAACTAATGTCAAATACACACTATAATCACCGTATAGCAATCAAATTAAATACAACCTAGAAGCCAACACCCATCCACAATACACAAAACACACCCAACGCTTCTATTCTATTCGTCTTTAATAAAATCACGAATATAATCCCCTGCTCTGTTTCATGTTGCGATAATCAGGATCGGGTTTTTATAATGCACTTGCAGACATAATACATTTCGGGGACTCTGTAGCAAGGGGATATATGTAGTGATATATATTGAAACACTACACTTCAACATTTATATTATAAGTCTGTTATTGGACTAATAATTGACAGAGCGACGAACAGGAAGGTATTCAATTTAATCCTGCATCAAAGGGATCAATAGTATTTCGTTGTGTTCGGTTTGAATCGACCATTATCAAGTGTTATAGTTTTGCATAATGCTGAACAAATAATATCATCAGTGACTAATTATAATGTATTCTGATATATATTAACACAACATAATTGTTAGAAGTTTCATTCTTTACAATGAAAGTTTGATAACAAATACATTCATATAACTTTTCCCTGACAGCTATAAGATATAAATTCCATCTCGTGAACAAAATTGTTTTCTTCGTAGCCATCATAACTAGGGCTAAAACAAAACCTATACTATGGATTAGTAACAACTGACTGCATTATGCACGACTTTAAGTGTATAGTCAAGTCAGTCAACTAGTCAATCAGCCAATAAGTCAGTCGATTAATCAGTATTTCAGTCAGTAGGTCAACCAGTAAATCAGTGAAACATTTATTCAGTCAGTTAGTTAGCAAGTCAAACAGTCAGTTAGTCAGTCAGCCAGCCAGTTAGTCACTCAGGCCGAGACAGGGTGTGGCGGAGTAGGAGGAGCAGAACGAAGTGAAAACCTGAAAAGAAAAATCCGAGAAAAAAGAAGTGAACAGGAAAAATGTAAGAAAGCGAGGAAGGGGAGAGGTGAGGTGAGACTCTCCAGGGACAGACAAGGCAAGTGGATTACAGCGAAAGGGAAGCACACGAAACCAAGAAGAAAAAAAGGATAGAAAAAGATTGGGAGCAGAACAAAATAGTGTACTGGAAAACACGTATGTATCGCGGAGTTTGGCAGAGGATATATTTAGGTATCTCTCTTCCTCGTTCTCTCTGTATCTCGCTCCCGCTCTCGCTCTCTCTCTCTAGTCTTTACTAATTTAATTCTCACAAGTTCCTCCATATAATAGCCAGAGTAAAATGTCAAAATGCTTCATAATCTTCAAAGGATTAAGTATCAGAATACGAATGCTGTACTTTCAAATAGCAAGTACAAGGTGAATTCCTTAAATCGCTTTTATCAAGTAACATTATTCAGGCAATATTTCAGACCAGCTTCTCACTTTTTATAAAACAAATATTTCACAACCTGGTGCAGCAGATTTGTCAGAAAAAGAAAAGGAAAGCAAAGACTAGAAGAAAAAAAAATGAGGAATATGAGTGAAATTGCATAGGGGTGATTTATCAGATGCTGTGAGTATGCGAAAATTAGCTTTTCAGCAAAACCTTGACGCGAAAAGAGAACAAGACGACATATTAATCAGCTACAGAAAGGTATATATAGGAAAAAGAACAAGAATAAGACCAATCAGCTACCAAGAAAGGCATAGACTATAAAGAACATAAATAAGAATACCAATCAGCTATCAAGAAAGGCACGTAATACAAAGAAAATGAACAAAAATATCAATCAGCTACCAAGAAAGGCATAGACTATAAAGAACATGACAAAAAATATCAATCAGCTACCAAGAATAGCATAGACTATAATGACCAAGAAACAATATCAATCAGCTACCAAAGAAAGCTGCATATAATTGTCTATAGATAGCTAGACTAAAATATAAAAAAAGATCGCCAGTACAGTAGGGGATAAAGAAAAAGAAAAAAGATCAATCAACTACCAAGAAAGGCATAGCTTGTACACCGGATAGGGGAGGCAAAATCCGTCTGAACGAGAATACCTGAGAAAATCAAGGTAGTGCATATCTGAGGAAGGCGGGAAGGTTGAGCAGGGTGAGTAGAGGGGCGTAGTTAGAGAGAGAAAGAGAGAGAGAGAGAGAGAGAGAGAGAGAGAGAGAGAGAGAGAGAGAGAGAGAGAGAGAGAGAGAGAGAGATTTACATAGATTTTACGACCCCTGTGAGGTGGCCAGAACCTAATCCTAAGAGAAAGTGGAAGGAAAGGATAGCAAAGCTGAAGGCTGAGAGACAGAGAGAGATTTACATAGATTTTACGACCCCTGTGAGGTGGCCAGAACCTAATCCTAAGAGAAAGTGGAAGGAAAGGATAGCAAAGCTGAAGGCTGAGAGAGAGAGAGAGAGAGAGAGAGAGAGAGATAAGGGGGGGGGGGTGAAATATCAATGGAATCATCCAAGGTGGTTCTTCGCGAACAAAGTTGAACACAAACAGACTCCACACACTACCACTCTCGCCTTACAACATTAACCACAATTCCCCTTAACAATTTCAATTAGCGAAGTCCTCCCCCTCTACTAATGACCGGCCTGGAGCGACCCCTTGTACATTATGGCTGATATAGTCATTAGGGGTAGACAATCATCACCATTACTTGTCAAATGTTCCCCAGGAGGTGTCGTGAATGATGGAGCCCAAGAACAGTTTCCTGGAATGAGACACCCCGCGTACAGAGCCGCGAACGAGAGACACCGCGAACAGTGCAGCGAATGAAAACGCCCCGGGAATGAGATACCCAGCGAACAGTGCCGTCTAGAGAAAGAGATAGACTGTATTTAACCTTTTCAGTACCGGTGGCGTTTTGTATATTTGATTTCAGCTCATTTAGACGATTTTATGAAGCTTCTCCAGGAGTTGCAGCGAATGAGAGACCCCGCGAACAGTGCCGTCTATAGAGAGAGACACTGTAGGCCACTTTACAATATTTATTTATTTATTTGTTTACAGAAGATGTCATCTTGTCCACGTTGGCATAATTATAGCTAACATATTACCGTGTAAGGAAGTTGGAATTGAAGATATCGATATTAAGCAGAATTACCAGCTGAAATACGGTTGTTGTACATTTATAACTTATTAGACCAAATTTAACATACTTTCTGGCCATCAGAAACCTATATCATTATTTTATTTCTGTTGTATATATCGATGTTTACGGAACCAACTTCCTTACAGCCTGAAACTCGGTGAATTCAAAGCGCATATCAAGTAGGGGAAGAAGAAGAAGAAGAAGAAGAAGAAGAAGAAGAAGAGGAAGAAGAAGAAGAAGAAGAAGAGGAAGAAGAAGAAGAGGAAGAAGAAGAAGAAGAAGAAGAAGCAGAAGAGGAAGAAGAAGCAGAAGAGGAAGAAGAAGTTAGAAGAAAAAGAAAAAGAAGAAGAAAAAGGCAAAGAAGATTAAGTAAATAGAAGAAAATATATGAAGAAGAAGAAGAAGAAGAAGAAGAAGAAGAAGAAGAAATAAAGGGATACTGAAAAGAAGTGAACTATAGACTGGTAATTTGCCTGGACATGGGTTGTGAAACGTCCGCCTCCTACTCTCTCCATAATTCAGTTATACCCAGGTTCTCGCCCCAACGCTCTCACCCTCATCATTGGTGTTATTAGTGCCAACAGTAGGTGGAAGATGAGGAAGTGGGAAGCAGGGGAAAGAAGTAGGGGAATAAAAAAGTAAAAGTAGAGAAAAAGAAGAAGGAGATGAAAAATAAGGCAAAGAAGAAGAAGATGAAATAGGAAAAAAAGAAAAAGAAGAAGAAGAAGGAGAACAACAACAACAACAACAACAAGGAGAAGAAGAAGCAGTAGTAGAGGGGAAGAAGAAGCTGAAGCAGAAGTAGAGGAGAAAGAGAAGAAGAAGAGGAAGAAGGCACGAAGGAGAGGGAAGAAGGCCAAGGAACGCCACTGTAGGGGCTACAGTGGCGTTCCTTGGCCTTGGTGATGGAATTGGACGTGTGTTGTTGTGAACCCCTCTCCCCCTATAATTCAGTTACCAGTGTCCTCGCCCCGCCTTACTACCCCTCGTTATGGCTCTTAATAAGGCAAACATTAGGAACAGGAGCAGGAGCAGGAGATCTTAGAGGAGAAGGAGGTTTTGGAGGAGAAGGAGATTTTGGAGGAGGAGGAGCAGGAGGAGGAGATCTTGGAGGAGGTGGTGGTTTTGGAGGAGGTGGAGATCTTGGAGGAGGAGGAGATTTTGGAGGCGAAGGAGATTTTGGAGGAGGAGATCTTGGAGGAGAAGGAGATTTTGGAGGAGAAGGAGATTTTGGAGGAGGTGGAGATCTTGGAGCAGGAGAAGGAGATTTTGGAGGAGAAGGAGATTTTGGAGGAGGTGGAGATCTTGGAGGAGAAGGAGATTTTGGAGGAGAAGGAGATTTAGGATGCGGTGGAGATCTTGGAGGAGAAGGAGATTTTGGAGGAGAAGGAGATTTTGGAGGAGGTGGAGATCTTGGAGGAGAAGGAGATTTTGGAGGAGAAGGAGATTTTGGAGGAGGTGGAGATCTTGGAGGAGGAGGTGGAGATCTTGGAGGAGAAGGAGATTTTGGGAGGAGGTGGAGATCTTGGAGGATGTGGAGATCTAGGAGCAGGATCAGAGGGAGGAGGAGAAGGAGATTTTGGAGAAGATGGAGATCTAGGAGGAGGAGGTGGAGGGAGGAGGAGGTGGAGGGAGGAGGAGGTGGAGATCTACAAAGGACATAGAACATTACAGACTGTTCATTACATTCTACTTAAGTGTGTAATAACCCTTTCATGAACAACCATGTACACTCGCATGCCACTATAGTCTCTGAAAACGAATATATGAACATAATTTCTATACAAAGAGAGTACAAAACTATATACACTATTTATTGATAAGCAAGTTATATTAACAAATAAATCCAAATAGTGAAAATTGCATAAAGAATAACATAGGAGGGGGACCACGAATTCTTAAGGGGGGCGAACTGTTTTTTTGTCTCTCCTTTTCTCTCTTTCTTTGGCTTGTATCCATTCGGCCCCATTCAGTCTACTGTTTTAAGAAGTGTATCCCCATCCAGGTGTCGATTTCTTCCTGGCGAGCGATAGTGAGCCAGCACTGTATGGAAAAATCCGGTTTCGCCGGAGACATTATTCTATCAAAAAATGTACAAATTTAGACTTGTAATTTTTGTTTTCAAAATTTGCTGGCTCGCTACCGCTCGCCAAGATAAAGTTGACACCTGGATGGGAATAAGCGTTGTAAAACAGTAGGCTGAATGGGGCCGAATGGATACAACCCAGAGGGAGAGAGAGAGAAAGAAAACGAGGTGGGCATTCGAGGAGTATGGCATCCGAGTGTACCCAAAACCCCATTACCAGGCAGTAATATATCATGTGTATACTGGCTGTGGGCGTACATGACAAAGTATATTACATGTACGTAGGTAATACACGCAGGCAGTCTCTCATGCACACAACAGCTCTACCACATGTTTAGTAGCCATAAGTCATGCTAATATACTGGGATACATTCTTTACATGCTCCAGTTAACACACGCACACACACACATACATACATACATACATATACACACACACACACACACACGCTCACATACATACACACGCTCACACACACGCTCACACACACGCTCACACACACGCTCACACACACGCTCACACACACACACCCTCTCTCTCACAGAAAAGCATCGGTGAGATTATTGGCACAAACGCAAATTATGCAAGCTTACTAGTACTTCTGTCTGTATGCAATATCAACTAAATATATAAGAAGAAAGGCTTGGTGATAAATATGTGAATTAGTCTTCAGTATACATCTGCTAATTAAGTGCCGATAATTTGATCAGAACATTCGATGATCAATTGAATTTGCTGTAAAAGGCAAACGCAGAAGTGCGTAATGAAACGGTAACAACATGATTAATTTAATTTGCATGCATTACTTTGTACGACTTCTGCAATAATAAAAAGGTGTTGATATATATAATTAGGTTATGTACTTCTAAAAAAAACACTGGTGTTCATAAATGATCAAAGGATTATCAATTAACTTTACGTCGAGCAAAAAAACAACAACAATGGCAGTGTGAAATACCCGATAATTATTTCAATATTGTTTATACTATAGTCCTTTCATTATAGGTAATCCAAAATTCGTGAACTCTAACCTCTGTCATTCGAAAAGGCCTAGAGCAAATGGGCTGTAAATTGCCACCCTTAATCCCTGGTGGCTGACTCTTCCCAAATGGTGGAAATGTTAGGTCAATTACACTAGTCGTTTATGAGTCATAGAGGTTAGTGGTATAGATTTTTGGCCTAAATATAATGGATGAACTATAATAATCAGTCAGTCAGTTCGTACATAACCCTTTGAGTACTGGTGACGTCTTTTTTATTTCATTTCAGCTACATTTAGACGATTTTATGAAACTTAGGAAACATGAATGGTAGCCAAAGGGATAAATTGAAATAATATGTCCAAAAACAGACAATACTACTGATAATTGATTCCCAACTAATATATTATGTCTTATCATAGTGACAACTATATTATTTATGTCTTTATAATGTCACAAACTTTAGTATGTAGAGAAGAACATTTCGAAGTATACAGTATATAAGGAAACCATATATTTGTTTTCATTTAAAGAAACAAATAAATAAAAGGCGATAACTTGAATAAACTCTACTTACATATATTGTTATTGAGTATTATATTTACAAAATAAACAATTGACCAGGCTTCTCACAAAGAAAGAATATTTTACCAACAAAATAATTACCCGTAACTTGTTCTTGTTGTTTATATTAATTAAATTATTCATGAGTGAAGGAGACCTTGGGGAAGACCACACAGCTCATGATTGCCGAAAGACGACCATTTATGTCAGGAGCTACTTGGGGTGTGCGAGTTTCAGCCTGGGAACTCACGCTGAGACACCTCTGGAAACTGAGTCGGAGGGTGAGTACAGATATGTGCCACCACGGCGTATATCCTCAGCGTGTGGGTATTCCACTACCACTAGACACATATTTTCGGCTTAACATAATGTGTCTTAATTCAATTGTTAGGATTTGAGTTCGTAGTGTCGTCTTGTAGTGTTGTATTAAAACGTTACAATACGACAACACTACAACACTGTAATGGGACGGCACTACACCATAAAACACTACAACACTACTTTATGACAATACGCAATACTACAACACTACAACACTACAGTCAAAGGTCTTACAGGAGGAGCAGCACAAGGGGATCACCAGAGGATATAGCAAGGATGACAGGGAACAGCGTAGGGATTGACGTGCAGGGATGGAGGGATTGGTGAGAGGTAGAAATGGTAGAGGAAATAGAAGGGATGACAGAGAACAGCGTAGGGATTGACGAGTTGGGATGGAGGGATTGGTGAGAGGTAGAAATGGTAGAGGATATAGCAGGGAGACAGAGAACAGCGTAGGGATTGACGAGTAGGGATGTGGGGATTGATGAGAGGTATACGGATTGAGGGATTGGTGAGAGGTAGATAAGGTTAGATGGATTGGTGACAGGGATGACAGGGAGTGTAGGGATTGACCAGTAGGGATGGAGGGATTGGTGAGAGGTACAACAGGTTGGATGGATTGGTGAGTGGAATGACAAGGAGCTGGTGAAGGATTGACGAGTAGGGATGGAGGGATTGGTTAGAGGTATATGGATTGAGGGATTGGTGAGATGTAGATAAGGTTAGATGGATTGGTCAGTGGGATGACAGTGAGCGTAGAGATTAACCAGTAGGGATGGGGGGATTGGTGAGAGGTAGAAACAGCTGGATAGATAGGTGAGTGGAATGACAGGGACCAGCTGAAGGATTGACGAGTAGGGACGGGGGGATTCATGAAAGCTAGACAAGGGTGGATGGCTATCATTAGACGATTTTATAATATTTTGGAAGGATCTGTGTGAATAATATGGGTAAAGACTATCTCAATTAACCCTCTGACTTACATGTATCCTTCAAAATCGTAATTAAGCCGCCAAATAATAGCCCCAAAAAAAAAAAAAGAATTGCGTAACCGGATGTTGAAAGTGTTAAGTTGTTGTTGTTGTTGTTCCCCAAGCTGCCTGGCCGAACAGCCCCAAGGCCCAGAGTAATTCCAAGGCCATAACCGAGCGCCCCCACAGAACCCTCCCTGCCGACCACAATAAAGCCTGGGTGACCGAAGCCACTCCATGGCGGGGAGCTGAGGAGGGTGCGGAAACGCCCGGGAAACCAAAGCCCCACCCAGGGCCCTGTGCCCCTCAGCAATTATGAAGAGAAAGTTGAGGGGCAAAGGAAAATTGTGACGCTTTGGCTTCCAATCTTGGTAGATTGGGAGGTCAATCCACGGACGAGACACCGTCACTTGAGATCTAGAAAATATATAAGTTAAAGGAACAGTCAGAGTAAGCCATGGGTATGGCAGAGATTGCTCAGCTCTCACTCTGATAGACCAGCCCATCACCACATGACTATAACCCAATCCTCTCAGCATCAGCTAGGAAAGGCCCTAGAAAACCGCCTTTGGCGGGGGGGATAGCTCCCCTATTTCAACCCCTTTCGGGGTTGGGCAGTCGCCCTGAAAGAGAGTATGTATTTTTGTATATTTATACTTGATATTGACAGATTACTTGAATTTAAAGGCGATAATAGGGTTGGGTGGTGGATGATAACTACTGTGTTTGATGGAGGAGCAATAATGGTTTGGTGGTTCTCACAGGTATGCCACGGTAGCCCTGTCCGTTTCTTAGTCATTAATGTGCGACTTTATAACCTCATGACTAAGGGACAAGTGGCTTATTTCTACACTTTTGGTAATGCACTATATTGACAAAAATTAGGGCACGGTGTGAAAAAAGCTGTGTCAAAATATCATACTGATCCAACTGTTTGTTAATAAGTTATTCCCGAAAAACGATGCCACACGGCCTCTGAAACCCATAGTAGGTGTCTATTAATTCTTGGCGAGCGATTGCATGCCTATTATTTACGAGGAACCGGCTTTCGGTCAGGACAATTTCCTACCAAAAAAAAAATCCAAATTCATTACGCAGCTGTTTTTGTTTTTGTTTTTTTCCTACTAATGAAATATATATATATATATATACCGGTATATATATATATATATATATATATATATATATATATATATATATATATATATATATATACAGTATATATATACTGTATATATACACGGTATATAATTAAATAGATAAAATTAGAACAAATAAAAACAAACATAACAGTTATATTAAAAATAGTATACTGTATATGTAAATAAGTAAGTAAATGGATACAAATGAATTACAATTAATACAAATAATAATAATAACAATTATGATGATAATGCTACTAATAATACTACTGCTACTGATGATAATAATACTACTACTACTACTATTACTACTACTAATAATAATAATAATAATAATAATAATATTAATTACAATGAATACATAAATAATACACAAAATAATCGACAAGCCTGGTCAAAAAATATGTTTTTTGCAGTATTACCAATATTCAAAGTTATTGTACAATTGTTAGTGTGGGAGAGAATGTTAAGCTAAACTTCAGTAATATAGGTGGTTTTAAGTTTATTTCAGTATTTCAATGTATTATCTGACTGGTTCCATCAAAACAAAGACTTTATTGGTATTTGGTCAGTTTTTTAAATGTAAATGCGAGTATTTTTACTTGGTCAAAGCCAGTCTGATTCCACAAGTTCAGTTTTTAATGTATACAAATGGGTTATTTTAATATTTGGCCATAACAAGGCAAACACATTACTGATAGATAGTATTGCATATAGATAGATAGATAGATAGATAGATAGATAGATTTAAATAATTATTGTCCTTAACGAGGAGGAATGTACAACACTTTTAGCAACACTATGCAATAACTGGAACAAATACAAGAAACTTTAGTTTATCAAGTATTGGAACTTACAATTTAAACAAAAAATCATCAACTTGCAACTCGAAAACTATAATCCATTTTTTAGTGTTGAAATTGGATGCAGATAATATTCGGGATTCGATATCAGTAATATAATTACAAGTATGATCATTGTAATTCTGTCAGTGCCATTGCAACTTCTATCGCTTTCACCATGGCCAATATTTGTAATATAAAGCTATTATATCCGTATTTCCATATATATATATATATATATAAAATTATAAATAAATAAATAGATAAATAAATACAAATTAAATTAATATATATGTTTTGGCATACATAATATATCCCAACTTATTTACACTTATAAGACTATGTTGGCTATGTTTCGTTAGATAAAATTCTACGAGAAAACGTGATATTTTGTTTGCATTATGTAAATATGTATGCAGTGTCAGTCATAGCATAATAATGAATACATCAACAATTACTGGTACTGCATGCCCCAATTTGCACATATTAGATACATGTATTGCTTTGTTATTTTCGCCAATACCAATGTAATTAAGGGAGCCCACCTCGCTTTTTTTTTTCTCTCTCTCCCTCTCTGTTTGGCTTGTATCAATTCGGCCCCATTCAGCCTACTGTTTGAAGACGTTTACCCCAATCCAGGAGTCAATGTTTTCCTGGCGTGTCGTAGCGAACCAGCACATATATATATTTTGTTTTGACAGCAAGCTAAATTTGTAAATTTTTCGATAGAAAAATGTCTCCGGCGAAGCCGGATTTCTCCATACAATGCTGGCTCGCTATCGCTCGCCAGGATGAAATCGACACATGGATGGGGATAAACGTCTTAAAACAGTTGGCTGAATGGGGCCGAATGGATACAAGCCAGAGAAAGAGAGAAAAGGAGAGAAAGATAAAAAAACAGCAGGTGGACCCCCTTAATGGTTTCGTATATATATTTGTCTTGGTTATGGCATAATAATGAGTACATCGATGATTACTGGCACGGCGGACCTCAATTTACACGTGTTCGATACCGGGATAATACTGTGATTATTGCATTGTTAAGGTTTGCCAATATAATTGTAAATAAAGATGTTGGCCATTATAGGTCGTGTATATTATTCTTAGGCAAGGCATGCTAATAAATATATCAACAATTACTGGTACTGCGGGCCTCAATTTGCACATGTTCGATAGCGGTACCGTCCAGTCAGCCAAATAAATTATGTATCGGCACCAAGTATATTTTGATCAATAATTGTTTCCAGCAATATCTAAATATTGTTTTGTTCGTTTCGAGTGAGATATACAAGCATGTTCCTACACCTACCCACTCTATTCAACATCCAACAGACATTAATCCAGCACAGAGCGAGCCAAACGTAATGACAGCTGAGACATGAAATATTAACACTACTGCACATATATTGCATTGTTATTTTCACCAATACCCAATGTAATTAATGGTGTTGGCCATTCATGGTGGTGGTTATTTTCGCCCTTTTTAACTATTCTGGAATCAATCTATCGTATAAGGATTGTCCTTTAAGTTGAGAGGAGAAAATTATGCCCCCTGTCAGCTAGAAGCGGGTATAAGCTGGTTTTAACCCTTTGAAGATACGATTACGCAATTCGCTTCTCCTTTCTGGCGATAATTAGACCATTTTATTCAGCCTAGGAAGGATATATGGAAGTCAGAGGGTTAATTGCGATAGTCTTGAACTTTATAACTCTTACAGAGCCTTCTTAAACTGTATTTTATCGTCTAATGATTGCCAGAATAAGATGTCAAAATTCGTAAAAATCTTCAGAGGGTTAATGAGAAATACAGATCAATATATTTCAAGATGCGGGGACGCCTTTCTTTCTTTTATTATGGCTATTAGTAGACGATTTCATTCAGCTTAGGAAGGAAGTGTAGGAGTCAGCGAGATTAATTTGTTTACCCGTTTGACTCCAAGAGGGCCATCCAAACTTGAGTAAAATCTTCTAAAGTTAGCCAAAATTAAGCGATAAAGCGTCCACGAAGTTTGCAAGGATTGGGGAAGGGAAATTGGGCATCAGTCGCGAGCGGTATTCGTGGTATTCATGTTATATCCACTAATTATATGAGTATCATTACCGATTTGACTCTACTTAGAGAGTACAAAGGAAAGGAAATTGTCTTATTTATCTATTTCCTACAGACCTCTCTCAAGCAGAATCAAATTGCCATGGGATGATCAAGAAAAATATACTCTATGATTAAGTAACACCCTGTTCTTAACATTAATCATCAATTACAAACCCCAGTGCACTTGAATAAACTAATGAAAGCATATGGTCCTCCCGGGATTCGAACTCGGGACACCACATCCATACCATAAGCATCTAAACCATTACACTACCAAGACAGACCAGGAACCTTCGAAGAGCGCAGGCTAACCTAATAAATATAAACAGTATATGTTAGATAGAGGTTGACGGTAAAATTTGTATTTAATTCGGGATAGGTTCGAAAGCATGAAGGCCATATTTAATGTCCTAGCGTGCAGTGTATTGCTGAACTTATTTGGTTAAGGGGGAGTATGTCACTTTTTCTGGACCTCCTTCTCCCTCGTGTTTAGCATATTAGTTTTGAGATTTTAAGATGCTCATTCCATTAGTTTGACGATTTTAAGACCTTTCGCTCCATTTATTTGTCAATACCAAGACCTTTCGTCCCATTTGGGTGTCGATCAGCCAGCGATAGCGAGCCTGTAATTTTTGAATGAATCCGTCTTCGGCCGGGACATTATTTTACTGAAAAATGTACAAATTTAACTTGAGAGAGGGTCTAGGGGGTGTTATTTTAAGCTTGATGGAGGTCTAGCGAGGAAACTCTAAAAATATATTAATCAATAAATATATCGACCAAAAAACAAGCACTACCCCCATAATGCAATTTAATATTATTATAAACGTTTTTCTCTTTGTTTATAAATTCAGAGAGTGTGGGACTGAAGACATCACAGTGGATATGTACAGTGTTTTTGCATGAGAGGGAGAGCTACATAGATACACAGACCACACAGACCTCAATGTCCTTACTAGGCAGTCTGGCCTTACAAACTATATATATATATATATATATATACACACATATACACATATATACATACACACATACATACATATAATATAATTATAAAGTATATATATACATATATATATATACATACTGTACAGTGCACACACATACACAGAGAGAGAGAGAGAGAGAGAGAGAGAGAGAGAGAGAGAGAGAGAGAGAGAGAGAGAGAGAGAGAGAGAGAGAGAGAGAGAGAGAGGTAATAAAAACAAACTAACGGTCTTCACACAGCAAGGGAAGTAGTTTAATTTCCTGTCGATAGTAATTGCCTGCACTAATGACCAGCCTGAGCGAAGTAGCATGGTTGGAGAGATTTAATTAGGTACTTAATTAAGGGAGGTTACCTGCTTTTTTCTCTTTCTCTCCTTTTCTCTCTTTCTCTGGCTTGTATCCATTCGGCCCCATTCAGCCAACTGTTTTAAGATGTTTATTCCCATCTACAGTATGTGTCGATTTCTTCCTGGCGAGCGACAGCGAGCCAGCATTGTATGGAGAAATCCGGCTTCGCCAGAGACATTTTTCTATCGAAAAAATGTACACATTTAGCTTGCTGTCAAAACAAAAATACATATATGCTGGCTTGCTACCGCTCGCCAGGAAAATATTGACACCTGGATGGGACTAAAAGTCTTAAAATATTATGCTGAATGGGGCCGAATGGATACAAGCCAGGGAAAGAGAGAAAAGGAGAGAAAGATAAAAAAAAAAAAACGGTGACCCCCCTTAATTTAAGGAGACAATTCACTTATGGATAGGAACGGGAGAGATTGAAAAGGCGGAATAATATAATTGATCTTAGCTCTATACCGTGATAATAATTATGACGCATGTACCTCATTAACCCTCTCCGACATATGACGCATGTACCTCATTAACATCCTGTAATGAATACCGTATACTTATATGAGCATGTTACATTTTTTTCCTCTCACACTTTTTTTAATATGAAGTAAATAAGCATGTGAATTATTAATGCTTGACTATATTTATATATATATATATATATATATATATATATACTGTATATATATATTATATTAGGTGACTACTAATATGACGATCACTCTGTACTGTTAAATTCATATGCACAAATTCGACGTAGAAAAAAAGGAGACGTATTAGCTGATGTGATTAAAAGGAGGCGTATTAGCTGATGTGATTAAAAGGAGACGTATTACCTGATGTGATTAAAAGGAGACGTAATAGCTGATGTGATTAAAATGAGACGTATTAGCTGATGTGATTAAAAGGAGACGTAGCTGTTAAATTCATTAGCTGATGTGATTAAAATTCGTATTAGCTGATGTGATTAAAAGGAGACGTATTAGCTGATGTGATTAAAAGGAGACGTATTAGCTGATGTGATTAAAAGGAGACGTATTAGCTGATGTGATTAAACTTTAAACTATAATGTGTTTGAACTACTTAAGGGTCGTTTTTCTGGTCCCCTTTCTCCCTAGTGTTTTGTCCCATTAGTTTTGAGATTTTGAGACGTTCGGCCCATTTGTTTGGCGATTTTAAGACCTTTCGTCCCATTTAGATATACATTTTAAGACCTATCATGCCATTTAGGTGTCGATTTATTTTTTTCTGGCGAGCGATACCGAGCCTGTAATTGTAAAGGGAACCAACCTTCGGTCGGGAAATTTTTCTATCGACAAATGTACAAATTTATCTTGAGGGGAGATCTAGCCGATGTTTTTCTAAGTTTGAGGGATGTCTAGCGAGGACACTAAGAATTAATGAATGAATGAATGTATAGGCCAAAAAAAGCAGTCTGTGTCCCCTTAACCCCTTCTGTACCGGTGACATCCTCTTCGTTATATATAGGCAACAATTAGAGTATGTTATTCAGCTTAGGAAGGACCTCTAGCTCTATACAGACTTTGAACTATCTCACTTAACCATTTTTACTACCACAGATCCTTCTTAAACTTAACCAAATCGTTCAAATATAGCTAGAATAGAATTTAAGGGGAGACTGACCGTTTGTTTGGTCTATTAATTCATTTATTCATATATTTTTTTAGTTTCCTCCCTAGACCTCCATCAAGCTTAGAAAAACACCCCCTAGACCCCCCTTCAAGATAAATTTGTACATTTTTCGGTAGAAAAATGTCCCGGCCGAAGGACAGTTCCTCCTAAAATTGCAGGCTCGCTTTCGCTTGCCAGGAAATAATCGACACCTAAATGGCACGAAAGGTCTTAAAATTGACAACGAAATGGGGTGAAAGGTGTTAAAATCGCCAAACTAATGGGCCGAACGTCTTATAATCTCAAAACTAGTGGGGCTCAACATTAGGGAGAAGGGGGTCCATAAAAACGGTCTGCCTCCCGCTTAAAAGACGTCGCCGTTACATAAGGGGTTAATACATGGGAGTTATGTTGTGGAATTTATGATACGTTACGTCAGGGTTAAGGGGAGATATCCACTTGAGGGACTTTTTTCTTGACCCCTTTCTCTCTCATGTCTAGCCCCATTGCTTTTGAGATTTTAAGATGTTTGCCCCATTAGTTTGGTGATTTTAAGAACTTTCACCCCATTTTAAGACCTTTCGTGCCATTCAGGTGTCTATTTTATCCTGGCGAGCGATAGCGAGCCTGTAACTTAGGAGGAAACGGCCTTTGGCCGGGACATTTTTCTACCGAAAAATGTACAAATTAATCTTGAAAGAGACTCGAGGGGGTGTAATTTTAAGCTTGCTGGAGGTCTAGGGAACAAACTAAATACCTCCCCTTAAGTGCCCCATTAATTACTCCTTCCATTCGTCTATACATTAGGCACATTAGGCTACCATCGCGCAGTTGAAATATATGTACCTGCTCAGCTTGATATGCAGGATTCAAAACTGCATAATAAATCGTAGGCTTGTCCATATTTCTGTAACGGTCTTGATAGCGTAATGCATAGTGCGCGGAACTTCGATGTGAGTATCCTGGGTTCGAGTCCTCGGAGAGCCACATGTATTTGTTGATTTCATTAATTGAGTTTAGATGTGAAGTTGGTCGGTGTAAACAAAATAATAATCAAGGGACTATCTAATGGGGCTAAGCATGAGGGAGAAGCGGATCGAGGTTACTCATCGATATTATTCAGCTTAAGAAGGGTGTACGGAAGTCAGAGGGTTAATTAAGGGGCGGCAGACCGTTTTTCTGGACCCCCTTTTCCCTAATGCTTAGCCCCACTAGTTTTGAGAATATAAGACGTTCGGCCCATTAGTTTGGCGATTTTAACACTTTTCGCCCCAATTCGTTGTACATTTTAAGACCTGTCGTGCCATTTAGGTGTCGATTTTTTCCTGGCGAGCGAAAGCGAGCCTGCAATTTTAAGAGAACCGGCCTTCGGCCGGGAAATTTTTCTACCGAAAAAATTACAAATTTATCTTGAAGGGGGTTCTATGGGATGTTTTTCTAAGCTTGATGGAGGTCTAGGGAGGAAACTAAATATATGAATACATTAATTAATAGACCAAACAAACGGTCAGCCTCCCCTTAATTGAGATAGTCTTTAAGTATTCAATGTCCACAGATCCTACCTACATTATATATAATAGTCTAATAATAACCAGAATAAACTGTCAAAATGCGTCATTATCTTCATAAGGTTTAAATAATTGTCCTTATTTGTTTCTGAAAATGATAATGAGGTATACCCAATTCGAAAACAAAATACCATATTTAAAATACCAGTGGTAACGGGGGTAGAAACGGTATCACCTTCCATGATTTAGCGTTTTACCGATCGTTACTTAAAATATAAACATACAACAGTAGAAACAGAAAGTGAGAATCAGTCGTGGGATGTTCATGATTAGAATAATAACATGATTAGAACAACAACAAAGCTAGCAACTAAATGTTAACCAATGCTGTCGATTAAAAGAACAGATAAGTAAACACACACACACACACACACACACACACATACACACACATACACATACACACACACACACACACACACACACATACACACATCTACCTCCACAAACACACGCATATTTCAGTAGATGAGGGGGGGAGGGGGGCTGCTGGAATAAACCTCACCCCACCAGTAGCGAGAGAGAGAGAGAGAGAGAGGGGGGGGGGTAGCGTGACCACAGATGCATCAGGCTAATGAAAAACAATAAACAAAAGACGTGTATGTACCGGTGTGTGACCTGTATATATATATATAGTCCCTATATATCTTTTGTTTGGGTGGGTTTGAGGCTTCGGTATTCGATTCGTTTAACCCCTTCTGTACCGGTGACGTCCTTTTCACAATATTCTGGACACTAATAGACGATTATATTCAGCTTAGGAAGGATGACTATCAATTAAAAGGTCACAGATTATCTCAATTAAGTTTGGCGATTTTAAGACATTTCGCCCCCATATATTTGTTAATATTAAGACCTTCCCTGCCATTTAGGTGTTGATTTTTCTTGGCAAGGGATAGCGAGCATGTATTATAAGAGGAAGCAGGCCGGGACATTTGTCTACCAAAATATGTACACATTTGGGGGGTCTTGGGTGTATTGGTTGCATACATATATAATACATACATAAATACATATATAATACATACATATATAGACCAATCAATAACCCTCCGCCCTTTAACCCTTTCTGTACCGGTGCTGCATTTTTTAACTTACTCTGCCTACACATAATGGTTATAATCAGTTTAAAAGGGGCCTCCAGCAATAAACAGGCTTCGAACTATCGCACTTAACCTTTTTTACTACCTCAGATCTTTCTTATTAAACTGCACAAAATCGAAAACAAATACAGGAGGAATATAATTAATAGGTTAGGGAGAGGGGACGGGAGGAAGGCTCTTTATGACGGAAAAAGTAGGATATCTTCATTCTATTTGTTCCTAAATGTTGAGATAGAAAGCTCCAAGTTAATAATTATATGGAAGTTGGAAAATATGCAATGTTATAGTACAGTTAGGATACTGGTAGAGTGCTTAGGTAGGTTGGCTGCACATGTATTTGTTCAGCTGGCCAAATAAGTCCTGTATTAGCTGTCATTACATTTTGCTCGCAGTATGCTTTATTAATGTCCGTCAGATGTTGAATAGGGTGAGTAAAGATAGGGTAATGCTTGTATATATCACTCGAAACGATGAATTAATGCTTAAATAGTGCTGATACCAATTATTGATCGACATTTACTTGGTGCCACGACATCACTTATTTGGGCAACTGTACACACTCAATCTGTTTAAGTAAGATAAATTAGTGAGCTTGAATTAGGTTCAAATCCCGGTGGATCACAAATTTGCTTTCATTCATTTCACTGGAGGTGTTTGGTGTTGTGGTGAGATTAATAGAATTTATAGATTAGGAGTATAATTTATTTTGTTAACAGACAATTACTATGGTCAATTAACGATTATAAATCATAATAATCCTGTAAGGTCATTATATGATTCCGTCCATACATAATTTCACAGTACCATTGCAAATTCATGTGGGCAAACTGTACATCAGAGGTATTGTGGTAGATACCCATTAATGTTATATGAAGCTCTGCCATAAATGAGTCAGTCTCTCTCTCTCTCTCTCTCGCTCTCTCGCTCTCTCGCTCTCTCTCTCTCTCTCTCTCTCTCTAATGTTTAGCTTCAATATGAATACAACACGCAACCATGGCTGGAAATTAAAATTGAAAAGGTTTAGCACTAGTATTTGTGGACACTTTTTTACATATAAGATATGTTCTACCTGGAACAAACTTCCCTCCGAATTTGTAAACAGTTCTTTAGTAGAGCAGTTCAAGGTGAGAGTAGATAGTATTTTGCACTCTCTAAAAGTGTAGTGCATTAAAGTACAGTCTCTCTCCTTCCACTTCGAGTATCTCCTCGGAATGGATCGCAAGGTCTCTGAGATACTATATATTCCTTCTAGCTCCTTGTAACTCTCTCTCTCTCTCTCTCTCTCTCTGCCAATGTCAAACGGAACTCGGCAGGAAATTATCCTGGCAAGAAACTGTCACGATTACTGCCTCTATTTATTCCAGACTCCGGAGCCAAGCCAACCTCAATGTGCTACTAGGATGTGTGTATGTGCTGGAGCTAACACATTCACACACACATACATTTATGCATGCACGCACACACATATACGCGTACAGACACACGTACGGAAAGCACATGTACGTTCATCTAAATATATACTGTATGTACACACATACACACACTCACACAGACATACACCGGGCTATAAAAGATACGTACAGTTGGTCAAAGTTCCAGCTGACCCACCCTCGCTCTGGGGCTCGCAGAATTAGCTGGCAATACTGGTGTAGTGGTGCAGGGATACCACTTGCCATTAATGTGTTACCTGTGTCTGTCCTGTATATTTCTGCAAATTAGACTATGTAATGTTCACGTTGTCAAGACTAAATGCTCCTTCATTATTTAGCAGCCACCAATAAAAAATAAATATATATTCTTATAAAATCGAGTAAAGTATGTTGTGGCAGCCAGCAAGTTTCATATGCGTTGCCAATCAGTGGATATATTAACTGAATATATAAGCAAATCTACGAACTTTGGGTGAATGTTCGGGATCATACATAGCGATGTATACATTTTTGTTTGAGATAGGCTTAGTTTCCCTTGCTTAGTATATGTTCTAACAATGATATAGCCGAAATCAGATATACTACAATCCCAATGTTTGTAAGACACACCTCCTTCCTTCCTACACCAGTATTGCCAGATAATTCTGCGAGCCCCAGAGCGAGGGTGGGTCAGCTAGAACTTTGACCAACTGTACATATACACATGTGACACTCTTGTACAGTACAAATGAGTACAAAGGAGTACAAAGGAAATCAAGCAACAACAGGTCTAGTGACCCCTCTAGGCTGCTTGTCCTCCAAAACACTGCGGATCAAGTGTCCAAACAGTGGTCTAGAGTGAGCAAGGGAAAATTGGAAAGGAAACCACTGCCCTGGAACTAATGTCCGTGGCAGGACTAGGAAGTTAGTAGGGGACAGATGGGTTAGTAACATAACACAGTTATAAGGATCTTTCGTATATCTGGGAAAAAGAGAGTAACGTCTTCGCAATATATATACGCAATAATCTTTTGATGAATCTGAATGGGGAATAAAATAAAAAGTGATTCATTTACAAACGCAGTCAGTCACGGGTTTGATGCAAGATATTTGTCTAGGCGAAGTTTAAAATATTCAACGCTGCTGCAGTCTATAACGTCTCGGGGAAGCCCATTCCACAAGTTGACAACTCGATTGAAGAAGAAATTCTTAGATTCGTGCGAATTAAAAGATTTACCAATCATTTTGCAACCGTTTCCCTGCGTGTAATTAGACTGGTCGATAGTGAAGTACTTACTATAGTTCATATTGTCGATCCTTTTGATGTTTTTGAACACTTGAATTAAGTCGCCTCTTAATCTGCGCTGGGTTAAAGGAAATCAATTTAATTCTCTAAGACGCTCCTCGTATGGTTTGTTCTTTAGGGTAGGTATCATTTTAGTAACTCTACGTTGAACTCGTTCTATCTTGTCTATATCCTTTTGGTAATAAGGGCACCAGGACTGAACGCAGTACTCCAGTACATACACTAATGCATACTACTCAATAACAAAGACAGGCAAATGTATCAACAATATCTTTCCCACAACACGAAACTCCTTCCAATGACTTGCTTCAACTATTTGTCTTCAAACAACTGGCACCTGGGATTTTGCAATTTTGTGTGTGTGTGTTGTGTTTTCTTTTTTTCCCCTCGACTGGCGACCGGTGCAGTGTTTTGATATTCTGGGACTGCAGTGGCTTCCAACTCTGGTTCCAAAGTTTTGGCAGCCCAGTTATGTGAGAGACCCTGTACGTAGCGGAGATCGGCCAACATCTAGAGCCATTTTGATGCCATTAGTCTCTCTCTGCACGCCTTTATGTCCAAGCACACCACGCTTCTTTTCAATACACCTATACTATATCATAATACGTATCTTGAATTCGTCTCTTTTCCAGACTCTACACTTGGAGGGGGGGATTTATTACAGGCAGTTTTACCTATACCTATACCTATACCTATACCAAAAATTATAAATTTTTTGTATAGGATACGTTGTTTGATCTTCGTTTCTAAATTGTACATGATCAAAAATAAGATTAAAACCCTCTTCTTGGATAACTACGGCATCAAAGTAGCATCCTAAGAAACATACGACCGCTCTCTCTTACTACAGAGTTATCCCAGTGGAGGCAGGCGGGGAACAATAAGGTTGTTTTATTCAATATATACTGTAGCAAAACACTGAGTCCCTCATTCCCAACAAGAGTAGGAGACGTTCACGTATCGAGAGAGAGAGAGAGAGAGAGAGAGAGAGAGAGAGAGAGAGAGAGAGAGAGAGAGAAATAGAGTGTGAGTGAGTGAGTGAGAGAGAGAAATAGAGTGTGAGTGAGTAAGTGAGAGAGAGAGAGAGTGAGTGAGAGAGATAAATAGTGTGAGTACAAAGGAGTACAAAGGAAATCAAGCAACAACAGATATAGTGACCCTTCTAGGCTGCTTGTCCTCCAAAACACTGAGGATCAAGTGTCCAAACAGTGGTTTAGAGTGGGTAAGGGAACATTGGAAAGGGAATTACTGCCCTGGAACTAATGTCCGTGGCAGTGATGAGTGAGTGAGTGAGTGAGTGAGTGAGTAAGTGAGAGAGAGAGAGAGAGAGAGAGAGAGAGAGAGAGAGAGAGAGAGAGAGAGAGAGAGAGAGTGAGAGTGAGTGAGTGAGTGAGTGAGTGAGTGAGTGAGAGAAAGAGAGAGAGTGTGTGTTTGTGTTAGCCAACTGGGTGTGGGTGAGTGGTAGTGTAGCAAACCAACACCAGGTGGAACTGGTAACAAGATAAACTAAACAAGTCATGGCTTGCTCTGCTTCCTGGGAGCTGATTGGTGGAGGAAAGCTGGAGGAACTTATCTATGCTCGATTCCGCTAGGGAGAGAGCTGTGTTATACGGAATTGAGTGAGGCTATTTATGTCTTCTCCGAACCTTTGAAGCATTTGAACCTTTGGAGTTAGAGTACCTTTGACTGCACAAGCAAATTCTATGGACTTTGCATGTGCAGTGTGCGAAGGGAGAACTTATGTTAAATGACCCGCCTGTTATTGTTGATTTCGACAGTGTAACGCTGGAGTGTGTGAATAAATTCTGCTATTTGGGCGATATGGTTTCTGCGGGAGGTGGCCCTGAAACTAGCTCCATTGCTAGAGTTAGAAGTGGCTGCAGGAAGTTAGGAGAGCTGTTGCCACTCCTGACCTTGAGAGGGCACCCACTTCACTTTAAAGGGAAGGTGTATACCTTGTGTGTTAGGAGTGCAATGGTCTATGCCTCAGAGACATGGCCACTTAAAGAGGAGGATATCAATAGAATGGAACAGAATGAGAAGAGAATGGTGAGATGAAAATGAGGGGTTAACCTTAGGGACAGGGTTGGTTTGGACACGTGAAGAGAATGGATGATCGGAACTGGGTGAAGAAAATATATAATTAAACAAATTTGCTTGCCACTGTATGAAATTATGTATGATCAATAGAGCTTAGCAGAGTTAGCAGCGTACTGAGCATGTATCCTCTTCAAATGCAATTTCATTTTACTCTCTATACCTCTCTTGCTCTGGAACCAAGTAAAACATTAACTCCTTCATCTCATTAAAAATAAAGATTCGTGACCAGAATTATCAGCTCAGTAGCAAGAGCATACCATCCCAAATTGTTATTATGATATCATTTGGACATTTTCCCGAAACTTAATGTACTGGGGACAGTTTAATGATATTAAAACCTCAATAGCATCATTGCCAAATCTAATATCTGGTAATGACTGTGTTGGTGGTGTAATGGTTTAGATGCTTATGTTCTGGGTGTGGTGTCCCGAGTTCGAATCCTGGGAGGACCATATGCTTTCATTAGTTTATTCAAGTGCATTGGGGTTTGTAATTGATGATTAATGTTAGGAACGGGGTGTTACTTAATAGTCCACAGATACAAGATGCGAAATAGTAGAATATACACATCTCTTGCTTCACACCAAACATTTTCACAAAAGTAATTCTCGTCTCTCCTACCAAAGTCTCTGTCTTCACCACCCTCCAGCATAGTGCATATTTATTTTACCAGGCCGCCTGCCCCTCTCCCTGGGGAGCAGCTTAAGGGGGTACTACTCGCTTTTTATGGACCCCCTTCTCCCTCGTGTTTAGCATATTACTTTTGAAGTTCTAAGATTTTCGTGCAGTTAGTTTGTCGATTGTAAGACCTTTCGCCCCATTTCTTCGTCAATGTTAAGACCTTTCTTTTTCTGGCGAGTGATAGCGAGCCTGTAATTTTAGATGGAACCGGCCTTTGGCCGGGACATTTTGCTACCGAAATAAATGTACAGATTTATCTGGGAAGGGGGTCTAGGGGGTTCTATTTTAAGCTTGCTGGAGGTTTAGCGAGGAAACTCAAAATAAATAAATAAATTTATACATAGACCAAAAACCAAGCACTTCCCCCTCACTGCTGCCTCCTCAGGTGGCAAGGGATTAACAAACAGTTAACCCCTTCAGTACCAGGGACGTCCTTTTCACCATATTCTGGCAACTATAACTTATAGTAGACAATTATATTCAGCTTAGGAAGGACCTCAGGCAATGATATGGCTTCAAATTATCTCAACCATCCCTTTTAACTACCACAGATCCTTCCCAAGCTGCATCAAATCGTCTAAATATAGCTAGGATAAAATATAACACACGCTGTGATATCGTAATTGAAAATTAAATGTGTTAGTTTCAAACATGCTCGCTCTCCCACTTGGTAAATCGTGTAATAAAGCTATTCCAAAGCTGACGCAGTGCAATATAGATTTATTACTCAAAATTTGATTAACGAAATCTGATCAGAATATTTGATTAGAACAATATAAATGCAAAACCGTGCACGCGTTTTCTTGTGCTATGGATTATCTCTTCCTGTATAATTAGAATAACTAAAGCCTGGGTTTTTTCCCAGCTGGTGGTATATTTAATGTTTTTGCATTAATGTTCTCTAAAATTAAAGGAAAATTTTGAAACTACTATGCCTGCGTGTAATCTTAATGGCACGTTTTCATACTTAACAACATATTATACTATAAAATCTTCGTAATAGCTGAGTGATCAATATTACCGTCAGCTGGAACTAAACAGACTAGGTTACACATGGTGATCCATTCGCGTGAAGACATTGATAGCGACCTGTTGCCGATTCACACTAGTCATCACGGCACCATCATGTCACGTCACCGTTCCGTCAACCGAGCCGTGAATTCACATCATTCATCACGATACCACCCAGTCTGTGATCAACCGCATCATAAGTTATCCCATTTCTACAGCACCATCACGTCACGTCAAAATATTCTTCTCGAGAAATCGTGACTCGATGAAACGGATACGTGCCGTTTCCGTAATGGTGACGTGACATTTGGTGTGAACAGGTCCATTCAATTACATGTAAGAAATGTTGACGGAACTGTGACGTGACGTGATGTGATGGTGCCGTGATGACTAGTGTGAATCGGCCTTTATGCGGTGATGTTAGCGTGTACTCATTCCGTAGCGGAAATAATATTTTTTTTTTTACTGTCACGCTCTATTTGGAATTATGGTTGCTACTTGGACTTGTAGCATATAGCATTGGGGATATTATAGGTACCAATCAAGTAGGGCAAAATTCAGGGGAGGCATCGTGTTAAGGAGTTGCTGGTACTCTTGTTTCTTTTGTCTGGCTTCTCTCACTGTTTCTGTCTCACCTACACAGAGAGTAATCCCACTAGCTCTCACAAATATATCCTCCTCCTCTCCCTTTCACTACACTAAACAAGCACACCACTCTTCTTTCCAATATTGTACACTAAAAAAAAAAAAAAAAATTTAAAATTATATGTCTTCTTTAGCTCTCTCACTTTTTCAACTTTGGGGAATCACTTGTTACCGGCAGCTTTTAGGCAGTGATTTTAAAAGTAGCTACCCCCCCCCCCCCACCACCCTACACCCACACCCACCACCCCCACCTTTCTTGTAAACTCCCGCGAAAACACTAATTTATCACTTTTTTAGCTAAATTTACTTACTCCTCTTACTTAGCCTAACAGGTGAAAGTCGTTACAGTTCTAAAGTAAATAATTACCTACTGTAGACCTACAAATAGTGGGAGAAATCACGTATGACGAAATACAATTTAAGATACACTTACTGTTCTGAATCCGAGTGTGATGATAGAAGTGTTGCATGGCGGGTTGAAGAGGTCAGTCAGACGCCGTTGATTGCTCTGTCGATCTCCCCTGTTAAAGAAAGTTTGTAATTATTGTAAGTTTGGGCTATTCTGCAGAACAACTACTCCTCGATTACGGGATTCCTGTCTTGTGAAATTATTTTGTTTTGCTCTTACCTTACTCAGGGGACCTTACTGATGTGCGGATAAGTGCTACTTTTCTTATTTTGTCAATTTGATTTTTACTCCCCTATAACATTATCAGAGTTATTTTTGTACAGCAAGTCCAGGACACTTTGTTTACATTCTAGCCTCCTTGGAGGCTCATCCCCTATGTTTAGTAGCCAATCAGAGTGGAGCTTAACCTACAAGAAGTCGGTAAATTTGTAATGGTACTTTCCTGTTATCGACAGCCAAAACTGAAGATTGCAGAGTAAACACCATAGACTTTATCCCATCAATTTTGTATAGTTTTAATACCTAATCAGCGGGGGTGTGGGGGCGGCAGCCCCCACCCATAATACTAGGATAGGTTAGGTAAGGTTGTTAGGTTAGGCTAATGTTTCAAAGTTGACTAAATCGAGTAAACTCCTAGATTGTTGGGGTATCTGAATAATTACAATTAACAATGCAAATGCTAATAAAAAGTGCTTTCCGCACTTTCTAACAATAAAATACACACTTACAATGCATTAAAATACATAAAGAAAATAAATAAAACTTAAAATAACAGTAGTAGTAGTTATGCAGAATTACCTAAGTTTGTTCCAAAGGGCGTTACAGACGTAGATGAGGGTAAGATCGTATGCCTACTTTAACCTAACCTAACCAAAACCTAACCTAACCTAGTATATTAGTGTACTATTTATGATTGTAAAATGTAAAAATATATTGTTACATTACCAAATTATTGAGATATATATATTCACGGTTGCCCCCGCTACACAGGATAATACCAGCACCCCCTAACCACTTAACCTTACTTTATATGACTGTCTAAGGTACGGTGACGCTACAACAAATGATGGGAGCGATTTATAGGTTAAGGGGAGACAGAACGTTTTTCTGGAACCCCTTCTCCCTAATGTTTAGCCCCACTAGTTTCGAGATTATAAGACGTTCGGCCCATTAGTTTGGTGATTTTAACATCTTTCGCCCCATTTCGTTGTAAATTTTAAGACCTTTCGTGCCATTTAGATGTCGATTATTTCCTGGCAAGCGATAGCGAGTCTGCAATTTTAAGAGGAACCGGCCTTCGGCCACGACATTTTTCTAGCGAAAAATGTACAAATTTATCTTGAAGGGGGGTCTAGGGGGTGTTTTTCTAAGCTTGATGGAGGTCTAGCGAGGGGAAAAAAAAATATATATGAAGAAATTAATTAATAGACCAAACAAACGGCCAGTCTCCCCTTACAAAATAAACCCACTCTGCCTAGTTTCAAAATATCACTCAAATCTTCACTAATGTCTAAATATTAATCTTACTTAACATTTGACAATAAAACTGCCACAACCCTAAATAACAATCACCTCTATATCGGAAGCAAATTAAGATACTGTTCTGGTGTTGATCAATATGTAGGTACCGTACTGTATATAAGGCTGGGGTCTGCTCTACCCACAGCGGTCTGGGTGGGGGGTGGTTCGGGGTGGTGGCTAGGTAATTATACCTGGCCACTGTTCCGAATCCCTTCTTGCTGTGGCTGCGGGGCTGGGGCTGTGCCTCATTAGCTATAATTATATAATATTATATGTTTTAATAATCTTACTGTATGTAAAATAACCATCGAGTTGTATTCAAGGTGCCTTTAAGAGAGATTGTTCTCAAAAGGTGCAGCCATGATATTATTTTATTGTAAAATTAACATATATTGTATGTTTGATTGGCAAAATAAAAATTAATAATAAATAAAATAATAAAATAAAAACCCATTGAGCACCGGAGACGTCCTTTACATTTACGGCATATTGATTACGATATAAATACCAGTAGCTTCTACTATCTTTTCTGCGAGTAATGGGCAATCATTACACAGAGCAATGTATATAATGGTTGTGAAGATTTTGTGGTAAGATCCTGTGTAGCCGGTAACTGTTTTTCAGATGCCTACTTTACCAAAACCTAACTCAGTGTATTAGCGTACTATTTATGAATGTAAAATGTAAAAATATATTGTTACATTACCAAATTATTGAGATATATAAATATATACACGGTTGCCCGCTACACAGGATTATACCGATTTTGTTTATTAAAACAAAATATCCATAGGTCATATCCCTGCAGCCTATTGCTCGCCTCGGACAGCATTTCCAATTTCTGCCAGGTTAACCTGAGGCGACTTCAAACCTCCTAATTGCCACGACACAATGAGTAGTATGACGATAATTGCCACGTCACAATGAGTAGTATGACGATAATTGCCACGACACAATGAGTAGTATGACGATAATTGCCACTACACAATGAGTAGTATGACGATAATTGCCACTACACAATGAGTAGTATGACGATAATTGCCACGACACAATGAGTAGTATGACGATAATTGCCACTACACAATGAGTAGTATGACGATAATTGCCACTACACAATGAGTAGTATGACGATAATTGCCACGACACAATGAGTAGTATGACGATAATTGCCACGACACAATGAGTAGTATGACGATAATTGCCACGACACAATGAGTAGTATGACGATAATTGCCACGACACAATGAGTAGTATGACGATAATTGCCACGACACAATGAGTATTATGACGATAATTGCCAGACACAATGAGTAGTATGACGATAATTGCCACGACACAATGAGTAGTATGACGATAATTGCCACGACACAATGAGTAGTATGACGATAATTGCCACGACACAATGAGTAGTATGACGATAATTGCCAGACACAATGAGTAGTATGACGATAATTGCCAGACACAATGAGTAGTATGACGATAATTGCCACGACAATGAGTAGTATGACGATAATTGCCACTACACAATGAGTAGTATGACGATAATTGCCACGACACAATGAGTAGTATGACGATAATTGCCACGTCACAATGAGTAGTATGACGATAATTGCCACGACACAATGAGTAGTATGACGATAATTGCCACGACACAATGAGTAGTATGACGATAATTGCCACGACACAATGAGTAGTATGACGATAAATTATTCTAGAATTTAACCTGGAATAGAATTGCTTGAAGTAAGTCATAATGCAAAACATAAATAAGACACATTTATATTAATATTAGTTACTGACCTATTAATAAACATATTAATATTAGTTACTGACCTATTAATCACCGTATAATAACCAGGCGCGGTAGCCTTCACGTCACAAAGGTAGAACGGACACTGAGGAAACGAGGATTTACAGGGTTCAAATGCTTCGGACTATATAATATATCGAATTTTCGTAATATTTTCGAGCAGTTTGACCATAATATTGTTTTGAAGCGAATACAATTTAATCTGTTCAACAATTCTTTACAAAGCCTTTGAATTACGTTGGTTTAGTTGAGTAGTTTAATGGTCACAAGTTGCACCCTAATTGTACAGAACCCGTAACGAATTATGTGAACAATTACAGTATATAAACAAATTATATAAACCTAATACAAATTAAATATACGTGTAAAATATACCATTTTGCTCGACACAATGACAAAGTTTGAATTGGAAATAAAACGTTGTTTGGTTGATTGGATGCTATACAGTTTTTACCCATAATAAGTGAATTCATCTTCAAATAATTGTTCAGCCCAATATGAATGAATTAATCCTCTCATTAACTCTTTAACCAGTATTGATAATTTAGAGGGTCGTTTGTGCTGTTTGAGGATTCATATTGGGCCAGGATTTGTGTCTTAGGGTGTACTATCAACGACAAAAGTTCGTTCCCTCAACCAACCACTCAGTGAACCCGAAACACCTGGGGGTCGACAAACGAAACATCTGAAACAACTGCCATTTACACCCAATAAATGCTTCGTATCTTTGACCCACAGGTAATTTGGTTCACACAGTGTCATGTTGAGGGAACGCATTGATGTCGTTGATAATTTAGTCACTAACACAAACTCGTGGACCCCTGTGTTTTTCTTTATGCAATCATAACTATCTAGATTGATTTTCAGATGTAACTTGCTTGTCAGTAGAGAGTATGTACAGCTTTGTAGTTGATGCATGGAAACTCGAATACTGCAACCTTGGAAATGTAAATACTAGTGAAGCACTTAATGAGATTAGACGATGTTGGAGATATCTTCGAATTGGTAGGGCCACGATATAATATAAACTAGAGTGTGCTTTTCCAATCAAGGGACTGGAGTTCTCGCAGAGGGGCTCCAGTCCTGACGTTATTCTTGACTTACCGTGTGCTGGCTTAATAATCCAATAGGGTTGATAGCCTCTGAAGTCCTATTTTAACTATATTTTCAAATCGCGTACGCTTAAATAATATGATGAGAAATATCGACATAGATACACTGACCACACAGACCTTACGATCCCAGCGAGGTGGTCAGGAGTAAATTCTAGTAGAGATAGCTAACCCTTGAGTAAGGGAAAGTGGAAGGAAAGGATAGCAAAAAACAAGGCTCTGTCCCCACCCTCCTTTCCCTCCGGCAATTAAAGTACATGCAAACAGTTGGAAGTGAATAACCTTGCAGATCTTGGAAACCGCCTGAAGGAATTTATAGAAAGGTAGAAATGAAAAAGGAAATTTCATGCAAACCTTTGTATACCTGTAGTAATATATTATTTTTGTTGTCTCCGTTAGCTCTCTTCAACTGGAAGCAGTGTACGTTACTACCACATCGCTCTATCATTGGGTATTATCTACTCCATCCCAATTTCTCTGTGGTATGAGTCTAGACTTTTTTTAAATGCATCTATTGAGATACTATCTATTACTTTATTTGGGAGATTATTACACTCACTAATTATACTGAAAGTGAAGAGAGTGAGTGAGAGTGAGTTACAAGGAATAGTTAGTATCTCATAGACCTTGTGGTCCACTCCGGGGAGGCACTCGACTTGTAAGGAGAAAGATTATTTAGTGCACTACACTCACTACAGAGTGTGTAAAATACTATCTACTCTCTTCTTGAATTGCTCCACAAAAGAACGGTTTACAGTTTTGGAGGGAAGTTTGTTCCAGGTGTTGTATTCATGCGGAGGCTAAACATTTTGCTAAAATCCATATTGTCAAACTCATTAAGTATTATAAAAAAAACTTCAATGAGCTGACCTCGTAGAGAGAGTTACACAGGTACACACACCACACAGACCTTGCGGTTCCTAGTAGGTGGTCCGGCCTTAATATTACTGAGGAGGGACAGTTTATGGCAGAAAAATAGTACAGCAAAGTAGAAGGCTCTTTCCCCACCCTCCGGCTAAAAGAGAGAGAGAGAGAGAGAGAGAGAGAGAGAAATACCACGGCGAGAAAGAGAGAGAGAGAGAGATACCATGGCGAGCAAGAGAGAGAGAGAAAGATAATTAAACATTTGCCAAACATATATCTCATCACACGTTTCCACACACATAATTACATTCTTTTTGCTGGCACAGGTGGAGCAGACCCTTGACAGATCCTTACCTGCCCTCGCTAATGAAGTATATATATTTTTTCCTCACCTGTTTTTTACATCTCGTATGTTTTCAAGCTCTTCATTAATCCTTCATGCGCTGTGTATTATGGTGAATGAGAGAGGGTTTAGTAACTTTGATCGTAACTGATATTACGTAAACAGATTTGTTATCAATCTACTAATCACTTAAGTTTATCACTGGATTCTGATCATATTTGATTATCTTCATTATATACTGTATATATATACAGTATATATATATATATATATATTCTATATAAACATGTGTTGCTCCCCATCTTTACGACTATTTAATACTATTAATATTGTTAGCTATCAATTATATTACTTACATAGGATACTGATTTAATTTATTCTGAGGATATCAAACTTCCTGCACATATAGGCCTATTTAATAATAATTAAAAAGAAGGTTTCCTAACATTATTCTCACTATTTACTAATCCTGCGTTCAAATCCCACTGCACGACACCATTAGACTTATTCACTGTATATTTGGAAGTTTTATTCATTATATAATAAACTGTGGCCCAATCGTAGAAATTAATCAGCACCAGACCCCTTACCTGCAGCCTAATCCGAGCTCCCCCACCTGGCCGTAATCCACACGTGTGACTATCGACCACGGAAAGTAATCCCCGGTGATTGAGGGGAGGCCGACCGTTTTTTTTTTTTTTTTTTTTTCAATTAATTCATATATTCCTTAATTTTCTCGCTAGACCTCCATCAAACTTAAAAAAACACCCCCTAGACCCCCCTTCAAGATAAATTTATACATCTTTGGGTAGAAAAATGTCCCGGCCGAAGGCCGTTTCCTCCTAAAATTTCAGGCTCGCTATCGCTCGCCAGGAAATAATCGACACCTAAATGGTACGAAAAATCTTAAAATTGACAACGAAATGGGGCGAAAGGTGTTAAAATCGCCAAACTAATGGGCCGAACGTCTTATAATCTAAAAACATGGGGCTTAACATGAGGGAGAAGGAGGTCCAGAAAAACGGTCTTCCTCCCTTAAGCTGCTGTCACACGAGCGTTTTTTCCGTCAATTTTCTATGAGCAAGTTGTTTCTCGTATTATGTAGCGACATTTTTGCACTGGTATCGGCAACTAGACTGATGGTTGATCACGTTAAACGGATGTGATTATGTTAACACATAAGGTTTGAGGCTGCCAGATCAAAATTGCCCGAATAAATTGACGGAAAAATCGCTCGTGTGACACCGGCTTTACGTTGGTTGTCTCGGGATGATTACCTGGCTCGCCGGTATTATGATTACATTTATTCCCTTCACTATACCCTGTTCATTAGAGATAGGCTAGAAATCCAGACCACTACCTACCTACCTATGTCTACCTATGTTGAGTTCGACATTCTGCTAGTGGCACCGAGGAACGCACCGCCCTTCATTGTTGTTTGAAAATTGGTGCAGCAGACTGTTCGAAGGGGCGGAGCGCTCCCCTGCGAAGATCGGCTCGTCAGGCACTATTTGTAGTTCGACATCGAGGGTTCTCTACATCTCTGTAACTCACAAAGGACTAGAGTAACTGAGCTAATATTGCTACCATTTGGGAAGAGTCAGAGAGTGGGAAAATGTACAGCCCATATGCTCTTACCCTATTCGAGTTACAGAGGTTAGAGTTTACGGTTTCTGACCTACCTACTGTATAATGAATGGACTATGCCATCTATACTGTGAATGAACTGTTTGAAGGGAGCCCACCTTGCTCTTTTTTCTCTTTCTCTCCCTCTCTATTTGGCTTGTATCCATTCGGTCCCATTCAGACTACTGTTTTAAGACGTTTACCCCCATCCAGGTGTCAATATTTTCCTGGCGAGCGGTAGCAAGCCAGCATATATATATTTTTGTTTTGACAGCAAGCTAAATTTGTACATTTTTCGATAGAAAAATTTCTCCGGCGAAGCCGGATTTCTCCATATAATGCTGGCTCGCTATCGCTTGCCAGGAAGAAATCAACACTGGATGGGGATAAACGTCTTAAAACAGTTGGCTGAATGGGGCCGAATGGATACAAGCCAGGGAAAGAGAGAAAAGGAGAGAACAAAAAACAGTGATCCCCCTATTAACCCTTTTCCTTACCATCGTTGTCAGTACTATAGTCCATTCATAATAAGTGGACCAGCAATTGTGACCACTAACCTACTCGACGAGACAGATAAATGGGCGAGGGAACGCAACAGTGGTCCCTGACCCTAAGAATTGGAACATAACATTTTGTTTCTGTTCAGGCTCTGTCTCGAGTAGGCTACCCCCAGCATTGGAGTATGTGCATACATACAATAATATATAATACATACATACAATATACATTATATAATTATATATACAAATATATATATATATATATATATATATATATATATATATATATATATATATATATATATATATATATATATATATTGTATTTCTTTTTGGGGGAGATAAAGTCCTAGTAACACCGTCTATAGTTCGTTAGAGGTAGTTTCGAGGGATGCACGGATCGATATACAGTATATATACGGCTGTTCACAGAGTGGCTGAATTATTTCTACAATCGTGTGATATTCTCGCTCGGGGCTTGGTTCAAATTATACACTCTGTCTGTTGATTATTCAGAAAACCTGTACCTAAGTTTGAGGTGTCAATCAGTTTGTGCGTGTACTTGCATTTAATAGAGGGTGTTGTCAAGGGAGAGAAGAGTATATAGGATGTCAATCTACGGTCAAAGAAAAGTATATGTAAAACATGTTAAAGAATATATAATTATTTATGTTCATGTTGCATTCTCATTTCGATTACTGGATAATTTTTATGCTACATAATACAGAATAACACTGGTATTTGCATACATATTATTTATTTTATTTATTTTATCTAGTACTACTGTCATTGTTTTTATTATTACTATTTTTTATTTGTTTTATTTTATTTCATTTATATATTTATTTATTTATTTTTGTATATAATGGTGACCTTAACCCGTCAGGACCAATGGGGTTTGAACCTTTGCACCAACTGTATTCGTGTTTTTTTTTCTTGTAATTTTGTGATATTCTCATATTCATATCTCCTCTAAGAAATGGCCAAACTTAGCTATATTATATCAGAATGCAGCACTCGCAGTTATCCTGTGAATGTCAATAAATGGAACATTTCTACAAGTGGTTCTTGTTTGATGGTGAAAACATAGTCAGTATTAAGAGCATATATAGCCATAGAATAATCAGTAGAGCGTCAGCTGCTGATCAAAGGTTCAGCGGATCGAGCCCTTACTGTCAAAATGTTATTGATAGTTGTCAAGCCCGGGCAACTTGACCTAGCGATTCGTGACAAACGCCTAATATGCATGGCCACCGCGCCCCGTCTCGGGAATTACGGCGTCTGGCAAACAAAAATAAAAGTCTTGTATCCACGAGGTTTTCTGACTTTTCGGCTGCAATGTTCACGTATTCTTATCTCCTCAATTAAATGGCCTAACCTAGCTAAATTATATATCAGAATGCAGCTCTTACTGTTATCTTGAGAATGGCGAAGACTACAGACTTCTACACTTAGTGGTTCAGGTTTGATGGTGAAAATACCTGAATAGGTTTGGCCTTCACGTCACTAACAAGTGAGTTGTTGTTTAACCCTTTCTGTACCGGCGACATCTTGTTAATTATATTCTGGCTACAATTATACGACTTCCTTCAGTTTAAAAAGGGCCTTCAGCATTTAACGGGCTTCAAACTATCTCACTTAACCCTTTTTTACCACCACAGATCCTACTTAAACTGCACAGAATCCTCTAAATATAGCTAGAATAAAATGAAAAACACGTCGCCAGTAGAGAAGTGGTTAAACGTTTGGCCGGCATACGACTTCAACTTAAATACTCGTGCAACTATTGATTATGAATTATTGATTATCGATTATTATTGATCAACATTGATTATTGATTACTGATCTATTTCTCCATTGTAACCATTCATATGTCACTGAACATTGCTTGCGTGCATTGATTCGGACCGCGGAAAATGATCGATTGGGTAACTTGGGTTGTTCTTGTAACACAAATCAGATGGAAGACTGACTGTGAAGGTGTTATTGTGTGCGAAACTCCGACCCACCGACAAGCACACGGCTCACGAACTTCCGCAACTCTGAACCTATCTAACAGAAATATATACCGGTATATATATATATATATATATATATATATATATATACTAACATTTCCCAATATATTATGGGTGGGTTACACAAAAGCATATATCATACATTCTTAGCGATCATCTTCATTCTCGCATTGTTTTCTTCTGTTTTCATCTTTTGCACTGGTTAATAAACTAGACTCAAGACATTATTATTGGCAATATAATGATTTTTAGAATTTACCAAATTTGCAGCAAGAACAGTGTTGACGATAACAGTTGAGGGAAAAGGTGATCGTGTGGTACCGGCCTTAAAGAGGTATCATACGAGCGCTTTTTCCGGCAAATTTTTCTGACAATTATAGTCTGGGCCCTTTAAATTAAAATCGAAAGCTTGGCCAGAATTCAGCCACCTAATGTATCTACCCTCAACCTAGTTTCAGATGCTCATGAAAAAGAATCCCGAAATATAAAAAATATCATCAATAATTGCCGGAAAAAGCACTCGTGTGACACCCCATTTACCGTCTCCCTCCCATGGTGTTTCCAGGGAATGATAATAATATACAGGTTCGTCTGACCAGCAAACCGAAGGGGAAAAATATCGAGAATTCTTGCCTGCCGCCCGTAATATCCCGTCCCCTCTCCAATAAAAGTTTCAAATTTCTCTGTGGGTTTTAGGTCAGTGGAATATCCAGAGTCAGGGATTTTTTTTTTTATGTTTTACAGAATACAAAATTATACTACGGACTATGTATCTTATGTAATCTATATCTTTCCTATCTGTGAATTAATAGAACACTGCTATTTGATTTATGTGGTATAGGCCTACATAATAATATACATATATTTGGCCGAAATCATTAGATACAATAATGAAATGGTGTTAGATTCCATTAACGTCAAATATAGCCTACGTCCTTATAATATGTTAATACATTCCTGTCAGTGTTCTCCATCGTATTCAGAGAATTTACATTTTCAGGCAGTGGAATTCATTTGTCCTTGATGTTGAATTTGTTGCTTCATTTCCCTTCTCACAATATTCTGATTTCACGGGCAGAAAATGCATGGGCTTGATTCTGCATTTCATTCATGACACACACGTGCTAAACATCATGGACAACTTTAATTATATACAAGTGATGTACTAGATCGTGTTAGACTTTAATTTATTTAGAGTTACTCTTTCAATGCCACCTCTAATATTCGATCACATGGCTATGTTACACGTGCGCACACACAAAAAAAAAAAAAAAAAAAAACACACACACACACACACATACACATATATACACACGCACAGCAAAAACATACACACCCACAGACCCCTCTCTCTCTCTCTTTCTCTGTATCTATCTAATCTATGTGTTTGTTACTGTAACTAAGTCACATGAAAAGGAATTTAAGGTGACCATGGATGCTCACCCGTAGATAGGAAGATATATTTAAATGTCATATCAACACCAAACTTTCTCCATTTACTGTTTTTCAATGTTCCTGAGTCACCAATTAGGAGTCATTGGCTATATTAATGTATTGTCTTTGCATTTATCCATCCAACTGTCTTGATAGTGTAATGGTTAGTGCGTGGAAATTCGGTGTGAGTATCCTAGGTTGGAATCCTAATTGAAGTACCTCATGTATTCATTAGTTTAACTGATTTAATTAATTGGGTTTACTTATAAGTTAATTGGTGGGTTGATATTAATATGAATTTCTATGTTCTTGTGTCACCAGTTAGGAGTCTTTATAAATACCTGTTCTATTAGGAGTTAGGAGTCTTTATAAATACCTGTTCATGGTTTGGACAACATTTATTTGGTTGACGCATAGATGAAAAGGGAGATCATGTCGAGTGGTAAAAAACAAAAAAACAAAATCCATATATGCTCTACCAATGTATTTTGGTTTCTCCTATCCATGCCTTAATCATACTGTCCAATCCTTTTCTGTATCTGTTCAACCCTTTCATCAGCAAATTACATGAATACATGGAAGAGTGAAGGGATGCATGGATTCTAGACTGGTTGGCTAGAAAGAGGGATGGAAATGAATGGAAATCGTATATAAATAATATTCCAGGTATACTTTTTTTTTTTTTTTTGTGTCCTATGTGAGTGAGGGAGACAGAAGCCAGAACTGCCTGTGACGAGTGCCTCCCCCAGAGTTGAAAGAGTGACAGGGACAAGATCAAGGGGCGTTTGAGCCAAAATGAATGGACACACAGAGTTTGAAGCAACCTAAGTCATAGAATGAGGGAAAGACTGATTCTGGGAGAGAGTTCCAGAGCTCGACTGTTGAATAGAAGAAAGATTGAGAATAACGTTTCACTTTTGGGTTGGAGAGTTGCACAGAGTAGGGGTGGGATTGTGTTGCAAGACGGGTGCTACGTTCTCTACGAAGAAGGGGTAATATACACTATGAGAGCTATGAGGAACACTGATTATTGTAATAGTGGTAGAATAGTGAGAGAGAGATTATAGAGAATTGGTTAGTAGACGTGAGTTAATCAGACGGAAGGCTTTCTTTTCACTTTGTCCTAGAAGTGCTGTGTGAGGATCCTCCCCACACGCGTGAACAATATATACAGGCAATATATGATTGGCTGCCAAAATTATTATGGCTAACATTAGACATTACATATTATTCGGTTTGAGGACAGACCTCTCAGGTTCAGTGGCTAACACTGTTGGATTATTCTGATTGTCGGTGAAAGTTGCATGTTGCTGTAAAACGCGGAATAGTAACACAAAAAGCGAGTTATCTTTCATCCCACCATACGTTGTTGAAAATATAAAGTTCTCTTGAATAACGCAGTTTAGTGAATTCAGACTAAAATAGGCAAACATGAAATGTCAGTAAAGTACCTTACAATTTAATTGCCATAAGTATTATTTAATGACTAACTTTATAAACTATTGTATAAAAGGCATCATTGAATCATTGTATAATTTTCCAACTCGACGAGACAGAGAAACGGACGAGGGAACGCGAATTTGGTCCCGAACCCTGAGAATAGGAACTTTAAATATTGTTTCTGTTCAGGTTCTGTCTCGAGTCGGCCACCCCCAGCTATGGAGTATGTGCCTGAGTATATACATACATACATACATATATACATACATCATTTAATCAGCTTTGCTTCATATGAGGTAAGGATATGGAAATGAGCACCGTAAATCACCAAAGCGAAAATCCCCATTACTGCAACTGCTTGTATGACTTCTATTACAATTTATAATAATAATAATAATAATAATAAACAATAATAACAATGATAATAATACATAAACAAATATATAAATAATAATAATAATAATAATAGTAATAATAATAATAATACTGACAATATTAATAATTATAGTAATACACAGTACATACACACATACATTTCTTCATATACACTCCCTTATAATTACATGTCTGTTACTAGCAAGCATACTAATAATATAAAGCACGGCAGAACACCTTTTCCATTATATGAACAGAGCAGCAGAAATGTCCTCCGTAATTACTGTGCACATAATATTATAACGCGATAGGCAGACCCAAGCATTTACACCTAAGGAATTTCAGGCATGGGGGAACAACACTATCTGACTCTCTTTAAGGGGGGTCACCTGCTATTTTGTCTCCCTTTTTCTCTCTTTCTCTGGCGTGTATCCATTCGGCCCCATTCAGCCTACTGTTTTAAGACGTTTATCCCCATCCAGGTATCAATATCTTCCTGGCGAGCGATAGCGAGCCAGCATTGTATGGAGAAATCCGTCTTTGCCGGAGACATTTAATGTACAAATTTAGCCTGCTGTCAAAAACATGTTTAAAAATATGCTGGCTCGCTAAAAAATCGACACCTGGATGGAAATAAACGTCTTAAAACAGTACACTGAATGGGGCCGAATGGATAGAACCCACAGAGAGAGAGAGCGCGAGAGAGAGAGAGAGAGAGAGAGAGAGAGAGAGAGAGAATAAAAACACGAGGTGGGCCCCCTTAAACTACAATGTAGCAGTTTGATAGGGAAACTAAATGTGTATCTAGTATATGCTCTATGTGACCTATTATGCTCTATGTGACCTATTATGCTCTATGTGACCTATTATGCTCTATGTGACCTATTATGTTCTATGTGACCTATTATGCTCTATGTGACCTATTATGCTCTATGTGACCTATTTATTCTGATGTATCCTCACTATAATTTGATTGCTCGTTCCTAGTCTAGTAAATATCACATAATGTACACCAAAGTTACCGTAATTAACTGAAAATAATAAATATACAAATATTTATGACGTTTTTATGTTTTTTTATGATTTTTGTAACCAAATTATTGCACTTGTAATTTTGCTCTACAATATGGGTATTACATGAGATTATTATGAATAATTACGGTGGCAATTGTTATTTGTGTGTTCACATTACAGTAGAAGTTATTTTTAGTGTTCTTATAATTATGTTATACCCTCATCACTGAAATATATGTACAGACACATATATATGTACACACACATATTTACACTTTTCTGTATACACTGTTGCATCTCTTACCCAAAAGAACGACCTCGGGAGAATAGCAAGTCACAAATACAAATAGCAAGTCACAAATACAAATAGCAAGTCACAAATACAAATAGCAAGTCACAAATATAAATAGCAAGTCACAAATACAAATAGCAAGTCACAAATACAAATAGCAAGTCACAAATACAAATAGCAAGTCACAAATACAAATAGGGCTCAAACTAGTCAGAAGTGACTCATATATCAAATACTGGTCAGAAAGAGCTGGTCTGCCTACGTGCTGACAAATTGTTATATATACTGTATATACAGCATAGTATTTATACCCAAAGCTCACTCAAGGTATCCAAGCGTGGAAACGTGGATATCAAACACAATGATTTATATCTCAGCACATTATAAACACAATGTCTTGTCATACTTCACATAATAAGATATATAATGTAGGCAAGTGAGTCTCCTCCTCAAGGGTTTCTGGCAGCTAACTGATCGTGGTATGAACTTGTGCACAACAATTATGAACTAAACTATAATATCATCCCTCTTGACATCACAATCCCCTTGGCAGTTCTCCAGCTCTCATTGCAACTAGAACGTTCGTGTTTATGCAACATAAGGGGGTCACCGTTTATTTTTTATCTCTCTCCCATTTTCTCTCTTTCTCTGGCTTGTATCCATTCGGCCCAATTCAGACAACTGTTTTAAGACGTTTATCCCCATCTAGGTTTCCTGGCGAGCAATTACGAGCCAGCATTGTATGGAGAAATCCGGCTTCGCCGGAGAATGTTTTCTATCGAAAAATTTACAAATTTAGCTTGCTGGCAAAACAAAAATATATATATGCTGGCTCGCTACCACTCGCCAGAAAAATATTTACACCTGGATGGGGGTAAACGTCTTAAAACAGTAGGCTGAATGGGGCCGAATGGATACAAGCCAAAGAGAGAGGGAGAGAAAAAAAAAAAAAAAACGAGGTGGGCTCCCATAAACGAGTAATGTATTATGAATTATTTTGAGGGTTCATTAATATTACTGGCTTGCTCTGTGCTGTGTGGAGTCCCCAGGCTTTAAATTATATAAAGGGGAGATTTCCACTTGAGGGACTTTTTTCTTGACCCCTTTCTCCCTCATGTTTAGCCATTGCTTTTGAGATTTTAAGACGCTTGCCCCATTAGTTTGCGATTTTAATAACCCTCGCCCTATTTCTGTCAATTTTAAGACTATTCGCGCTATTTAGGTGTCTTTTTTCTTCCTGGCGAGCGATAGCGAGCCTGTAATTTAAGGGGAACCGGCCTTCGGCCGGGACATTTTTCTACCGAAAAATTTACATATTTATCTTGAAAGGGGGTCTAGGGGGAGTAATTTTAAGCTTGATGGAAGTCTAGGGAATCAACTAAAAACCTCCCCTTAATGACAATCAGTACGATATGTGGGTATATGTGGGTATCAACTGCATGTTTTAACCCATTCAGTAGCGGCTTGCTATCGCCCGCCAGGACCAAATCGATACCTAGATGGCACGAACTGTCTTAAAATAGACAATAAAATGAGGCGACGAAAGATCTTAAGATCACCAAACTGATGGGGCTAACTTCTTAAAATATCAAAAGCAATGGGGCTAAACATGAGGGAAAAATGTGGGTTCCAGAAAAACAAATCCCTGAAGTGGAAATCTCCCCCTCAATACTTTTAGCGTTAGATTAACCTAGAAGACTAAAGCAATATACTGTATACTCTAGATACTCGCGAGTCTTCATGTTTTATTAGGTTTGCCTATACTGTAGTCTGTTTCTGTCCAACTGACAGTAAATCGCCATGTTCCGATATTGTTTACTTGCCTAGTTCGAAGATTTGTTAGCGATAGGTTTCTAGTTTGTTTCCTACTCCTCCAGCAATCTAAAAATGTCACCCCCTTGACCCCCTTTCAAGATAAATTTGTACATTTTTCGGTACAAAAATGTCCCGGCCGAAGGCCGATTACTCTTAAATTACAGGCTCGCTATCGCTCGCCAGGATAAAATCGACACCTAAATTGCACGAAAGGTCTTAAAATTGACAGAATGGGGCGGACATTCTTAAAAATCACCAAACTAATGGGGCAAACGTCTTAAAATCTCAAAAGCAATGGGGCTAGACATGAGGGAGAAAGGGGTCAAGAAAAAAGTCCCTCAAGTGGAAATCTCCCCTTAACCCCTACTGTACCGGCGACGTCTTTATATTTTATTCTGGCCATTACTAATCAATTGTATTCAGTTTTGGTAGGATCTCTAGCAATTATAAGGCTTCGAACTATTATAAGGCTTCGAACTATCACAATAAACTCTTTCAACCACCACAGATTCTTCCGAAGTTGCATAAAATCGTCTAAATATAGCTAGTCTAAAGTATAACAAACGTCGCTGCTACAGAAAGGGTTAATCACGAAAACATTGCATTACTATGACGCTGATACATAGCCATTTCATATATCGCCATTAATAATCGATAAATCAGCTGCTAAAACATTGAATTTACCGCCAGATGAAATAAAACATACTTTTTTTCTTTAGGTTTTTAACTTCAGTGTAATATTAACCCTTTTAGTACCGGTGCCATCCTCTTATCGTTATTTTGGCTACGATTCTATTCAGCTAAAAAAAGGGCCTCTAGCAATTACCAGGCTACGAACTATCTCCCATTTTATTACCACAAATCCCTTTTAAACTGCACGGAATCGTCTAAATATAGCCAGAGTAACATTAAAAAGACGTCACCGGTACAGATGAGGTTAAGCGCATATAAGCATGAACATACTTCCGACCCCGTTAATTAATTCAAACAATATGTGTATTTCAAATGGCCAAAATTAATAGAAATAATGCTTCGAAGAAACTATTGTCCCGTGTTCCATTATTGTCTAATAATTAAAAGGTAAAAATGAAATTATTACACTTTGTTTTCTTTTTTTTTTCCTTTTTTGTGTGTGTGTGTGGTACGACTTAGCGAAACAACGAAATTTTCCGAACTAAAGCTTCCCCAACATTTACGTTTTTTTCCGTAAGTTGGGAGCCAGCGACGCCTAAAGTTTGGCCCCAGAGGATTACAGCTGCCCGGATGTAGTTAGTTTTACCTTACTATTGTGTTAGTTAGTTAGTTTGACCTTACTATTTTGTTAGTTAGTTAGTTTGACCTTACTATTTGTTAGTAGTTAGTTTGACCTTACTATTTGTTAGTAGTTAGTTTGACCTTACTATTTGTTAGTAGTTAGTTTGACCTTACTATTTGTTAGTAGTTAGTTTGACCTTACTATTTGTTAGTAGTTAGTTTGACCTTACTATTTGTTAGTAGTTAGTTTGACCTTACTATTTGTTAGTAGTTAGTTTGACCTTACTATTTGTTAGTAGTTAGTTTGACCTTACTATTTGTTAGTAGTTAGTTTGACCTTACTATTTGGTATTATACCTTAAGGGGGTAGTGCTTGGTTTTTGGTCTATATATTTATTTATTAATTTATTATTAAGTTTCCTCGCTAGACCTCCATCAAACTTTGAAAAACCCACCCCTAGACCCCCTTTCAAGATAAATTTGTACATTTTTCGGTAGAAAAATTTCCCGGCCGAAGGCCGGTTCCTTCTGAAATTAGAGGCTCGCTATCGCTCGCCAGGAAAAAAGCGACATCTAAAGGTCACGAAAGGTTATAATATTTACACAAAAATGAGGCGAAAGGTATCAAAATTGCCAAACTAGCGGAACGATGGTCTTAACACCTCAAAACTAATATGCTAAACATGAGGGAGAAAGGGGTCCAGAACAAGCGAGTATTACCCCCTTAATGTTGAAGTACCTCCGCAAAAAACATTTTCTTTCTAAAATGTACTCTAAAGTCTAGGTGTTCTGTATTCCCTAGCCATTAATTTATATATATATATATATATATATATATATATATATATATATATATATATATATATATAAGGTGACCGAATATAACTTCTCGTAAGCATTATGCTATTAGATATTACCCTAACAAAGTGTTGGAAAGTGTGAAAAGGATGGTTCGGCCATATAAATCGTATGGGAAGCGAGAAAATAACTAAGAGGGTGTACAAGGGCGAGGTGGAAGGACAGAGAGGGAGAGGTAAACCGAAAGAGAGGTGTAAGGATGGAGTGAAGAAGTATATGGATGAAGGCGGTGCTGGTTGGGAGGAGAGGCGACTGACTGGGGACAGAGGTGCATGGGCGTGGTTCGTTCGTGGCCACCCCTTCGAGGATCACGGCGTCAGGCAATAAGATAGATAGATAGAAAGAAAGGGTATCATTATTAGAGTTATGTATGAGGAGAGATATTAATAGAGAGGAAAGAGGGAACCGTGAGCAATTAGATCCAGAATATAAGGTAAATATAGAAATCGGAGAGAGAGGGGAGAGGATTTAGAGGTAGACAAATAAATCGATCGGCGAGGGTGAGGGGAATAATAAGAGAGAAAAATGACTGGATAAGCTGAGTTACACAGAGTTACACAGGTACATATACCTCACAGACCTTGCGGTCCCTCCTAGGTGGTCCGGCCTTAATACTACTAGACACGGACAGCTTATAGTAGAACAGGACAGGAAAACTGAAGGCTCTCTCCCCACCCTCTGCTCCCTCCGGCTAAAAAGACGTACCGGAAAACAGGATGAAGTGTAACCTTATGGGTCAGGAAATACCCACAAAGAAAGTTTTTTATAGAAAGACATTAGTCTGAAAGGGAATTTACACTTACATACCAACTGATTCACTCATACTAATCCAACCTCCATCATATGATGATAGAGAGAGAGAGAGAGAGAGAGAGAGAGAGAGAGAGAGAGAGAGAGGGAGAGAGAGAGAGAGAGGGAGAGAGAGAGAGAGAGAGAGAGAGAGAGAGAGAGAGAGAGAGAGAGAAAAGAGAGAGAGAGAGAGAGAGAGAGAGAGAGAGAGAGAGAGAGAGAGAGAGAGAGAGAGAGCAAAGAACAGAACACAAAATAAAGCTAACATTACGAAAGCTAGTAAGAGATAAACCATACGATGAAAACAAGAGGAGATATTAATAGAAGGGTTAGAGGGACGAGTGAAAATAAAAGACAAAAAATAAAACACGAATAAAAACAAGGAGAGAGGGGAAAGGATTTTAAACTAGTCAGAAATTCGATCGTCGAGGGAGAGGGGAAGACTAAAGGAGAAAAATTACGGGATTACTTTAAGGACAGTGAATAGGAGGGGGGGGGGGAGGGGGGGGGAGCGGCAGAGCGGAAAGAGTAAGGGGTAAACATTACTGGATAATGTTGAAAGAGGGTGGTGATAAGCCAAAGGGGTTAGAGAGAGAGAGAGAGAGTGTGTTACATAGAGGGTGGTGATAAGCCAAAGGGGTTAGAGAGAGAGAGTGTGTTACATAGATTTACATAGATACACAGACTACACAGACCTTGCGGTCTCGTAGTCCGGACTTAATGCTAAAGTAGAATTTGCTACAAAGTGGAAGGCAAGGATACCAAAGCCGTAGGCTCTCTCCCCGCCCACCTCACCCTCCGACCGTTCGTCGGCATGACATTAAGTTATAGCCTGAAACTCGCAAGTGGTCAATTGAACTTTGTCTCACTGAAAAATGTTTTTAGGATCATTCACTTGCCCGGTAAAATGTAATATTTGCCGGTACACAAATGTACTCTAAACTGTATATATTATATATTATACACCAGATGAGGCCATGGACGAGAATGGCCACTCTTACGAGGGTGCAATAGGTGAAATTCGATACTTCATTCAGTATTTGAACTTTACTTAATCTGGACGAGGATAGCATAACATGTTGGAATAACCAAGTATTTGACAGAATGAAAGACAAAATAGGATCAATGATGTAATTTTGTTAACCCGTTCAGTACCGGTGCCGTCCTTTTAACTTTAGTCTAGCTACTATTAGACTATTTAATTCAGATAAAAAAAGGCCTCCAGTAGTGATCAGGCTTCAAACTCTCTCACTTAACCCTTTTCACTACCACGGATCCTTCTTAAACTGCACACAATTGTCTACATATAGCTAGAATATAATCTAAAAGACGTTGCCGGTACAGAAGGGGTTAATTCACTATCAATCCCACTTAGTTTGATCAATAATTCGCTTCTCTGGTGTAATTGTTCATTCACTGCAGGTCCACAAATTATTCACTCTCACTTAGTCGCCTACAGTATTGACTTCTTCAGCATACGGCCATTACAAACAGAGCGAGAGAGAGAGAGAGAGAGAGAGAGAGAGAGAGAGAGAGAGAGAGAGAGAGAGAGAGAGAGAGAGAGAGAGAAAGAGAGAGAGAGAGAAAGAGAGAGAGAGAAAGAGAAAGAGAAAGAGAAAGAGAGAGAGAGAGAGAGAAAGAGTAATATAATAATAAGAATAATAAATATATGTCCACTAATACAGAGATAGATAGATAGATAGATAGATAGAGAGAGAGAGAGAGAGAGAGAGAGAGTAAGAGTCGGAGTGAAAGTGAGCGCATGAGAGTGAGAATTAAAACAAGAACAAATAAAAGAATGACAGAAAGAAAGCGAGAAACTGAGATATCCCAGTCTAGTATAAGTTATTTGGCTGTCTATTTACCTCTGCGAAACCTCGGACTGTAATGGCACACCTGTCTTACGCACCGAGCAAATAATTGGCTACCTGGGAGTTTTGGGCTGATCGGCCCCAAGTTAAATAAAATAGTAAGGTTTTTAGATGTAATATCCCATTCCTCTGGGTTAAAGGGCTCAGCTCAAAGGAAAAACAACTAATTGGGAAGGAAGATGGCTCTGATCCACTCAAAGAAAATATAATGTTAATAATAATAATAATAATAATAATAATAATAATAATAAAAACACAAATAATAATAACAACAATAATAATGGAAATAATAAATAATAATGATAATGAAAAATAATATTAATATAAATAATACAGACGATTTTTCTCTCAAAAGCACGGAAAAATGCTAGCCCCTTTGGCGTTTAGGCTTCATAATCAGATGACTTTTCTATACCTGGATACCGAAGGCGGGCAGGTGCTGGGGAATGCTGAGGGTGGGGGGTGAATGGGTGGGTAGGGGGGGGGGGGGGGGGGGGGCTGGCTTTTGAACTGATCCCGGGGCGGCTTTTCATAAACCTTGTTCTGTGTGTGAGAGAGAGAGAGAGAGAGAGAGATCTACAAATGTTTAGGGAGGTGTGATAATAGAAAACAAGTGGTATATGCATCGAAACATTTAAGTTGTCCACGTTTTGTAGGTTTCTTAACTAGCATCAAATGAACGAGCATTGACTATATGAGTTTTTGATAAAGCTCTGGATCTCAACAATTGCAGAGATAATAATTATAGGGGGTGGGGTGCTAGGAATCCTCCACCCCTTGTTAAATTCACCTACTAAACGAGACGAGGAAGGGGCGAGGGAACGCAAAAGTGGTTCTGGACCATAAAACTTGGAACTTTAAATGTTGTTTCTCTTCGGGCTCTGTCTCGAGTCGGCCACCCCAGCTGTGGTGTATGTGCCTGAGTAAATACATACATACATGCATACTAAATAATTCCAAAGTAGCTTATAATAATTATCAGCTACTTTGGAATTATTTTGTACGACAGAGAAAGAGAAGCCGAGATAAAAGAAAGGGGAGAACCAACAAAAACAAGAAAGTAGTCCAGAAGGGTATTTCATATTTGTTTTCACCAACCCACCAATTAATTAACAAATACACCTAACCAGTGAAGTCAATGCAAGTAATGAATACATGTGGTACTCCAAGGACTCGAACCTAGGATACTCACACCGAAATTCCCAGATGATTGAGCCCCAAACGAGTGATTGAATGAACGAGGCCCACCAGAATGAGAGGCCCGGAAAAGAAGGAAAGGCGAGATAATTGCGGACAAGTTTATGGAACGATCAGGACCGTCGGCGAGGTGGAAGAATTGTCAGACGGAAGACAATGAGGGCGAAAAATGTGCAATGAAGCGTCTCTCTACGTCTCTCTCTCTCTCTCTCTATCTCTCTCTCTCTCTCTCTCTCTCTCCTAATATTCCCAACACACTATGATCTCTACTAATGTGCTAGGGACATTAGGAAGCTGCTGTGGACTGAGTGAATGTTTGCGTGTTGGTTGGTCCAGGTCAGCTGACCCAGGGGAGAGCATGGTTGTTAGAGGTAATCAGTGGGGCTTCTGTTGGAGGAAAATCGGTTCTTACTGCTAATTTTTATATGATTTCAAGACGTGAGATTCCATAAGCATTGTACTTCCAGAATGATTGTTTCTAGTGGATATTTATGAACCCGGCACTGCGAGGTATTATATTTGTCTCTGTCGTTCTATATTAATTTGCGTGTCTGTGTCTACTTAATGTATGCATGTATACACTCAGGCACATGCCCCATAGCTGGGGGTCGCCGACTCGAGACAGAGCCCGAACAGTAATAGCATTTAGAGTTCCAATTTTTAGGGTTCAGGACCACTTTCGCATTCCCTCGCCCCTTTCTATGTCTCGTCTAGTAGGTTAATAATACAAAGGGGACGAGGATTCCAAGCCCCCTGCCCCCGAAGTAGGAAAAACGGTACAGGAAAGTTGACAGACATAATCGGCAAAGGTTAGGTAGAGGATGTCAAACCTCACTACGGACAGGACCAGCCCTCACCATTCACGCATATAAAACACACACACACACACACACACACACACACACACAAATCTCATCTATTCATACACAATCTCATGTACAGTCGGCCTAATAGGGATTGTCTCGGCACCAATTATGTTTCGATTAATAATTGGTATCAGCAATATTTCCACATGATTTCTTCTTTTTGAGTGAGATATACAACCATGTTCCTACACTTACCCACCATATTCAACATCTGACAGACAGAGACATAATAGTTTCACATTTGTCCATTAAGTATCGATAACTATTGTGCTAAAATATTCCATTTACAGTCAGCTTAAGGGGGGCCACCTGCTTTTTTACTCTTTCTCTCCTTTTCTCTCTTTCTTTGGCTTGTATCCATTCGGCTCCATTCAACCAACTGTTTTAAGACGTTTATCCCCATTCAGGTGTCGACTTCTTCCTGACGAGCGACAGCGAGCCATCATTGGTATGGAGAAATCCGGCTTCGCCGGAGTCATTTTTCTATCGAAAAATGTACAAATATAGCTTACTGTATAACACAAAATATATATATATATATATATGCTGACTCGCTATCGCTCACCAGGAAAATATTGACACCTGGATGGGGGCAAGCGTCTTAAAACAGTAAGCTGAATGGGGCCGAATGGATAAAAGCCAAGAAGAGAGAGAGGGAGAGAGAGAGAAAAAAAAAGCGAGGTGGGCCCCCTTAAATAAATCGGACTATAATGCCAGGGAAGGTTTCGTCAGGTGGTCAATCCCCGCTGTTAAGGGGAGATGGGTCGTTTTTTTTTATCCCCCTTTCTCCCTCATGTTTAGCCCCATTAGTTTTCAGATTTTAAGATATGCGTCCCATTAGTTTGGCGATTTTAAGACCTTTCGACACATTTCTTTGACAATATTTAGACCTTTCGTGTTATTTAGGTGTCCATATATTTCCTGGCGAACGATAGTGAGCCTGTAATATTTGTTCTACCGAAAAATGTACAAATTAATCTAGAAGGTAGATCTAATGGATGTTTTATTTAAATTTGATGGAGGTCTAGGGAGGAAACTAGAATAATAATAAATACATGAACAAAATCTACCAAAAAATGAACCAATCCCACCTTAATATTGTTCATAGGTCAAAGCTGGAGAGGGCAGGTGACCTCATCAGGTGAGGTGATAGGTGAAGGGTTAATTAACACCTTACATGTGGCAGTAACTTACTTCCACCAGACGCCCCTAGACCTACACGTGCAGCTCGTCATTTCAACACACTCCAACCAATAAGAGCAAGAACTGACAGATATAAAAATAGTCCTATCCCAACCATTGTTAATATTATTAATAATGTGTAATAACGGCCTGTCACACCATATATACGCGCCCACCTTTAATAATATATGCATAAGTTTGTGTGCGTGTGTGTATTAGAATATAATTATGTATGTATTTGCTTGAGTTTGTTTATGTATATGTGTATATATGTATCTACAGTATGTATGTGCAGTATATGTGTATGTATGTGTGCGTATATGTGTATGTATGTATGCGTTATTTATGTATATATATATTCGTCTATAGTGTATACTGTTTGTGGTTCGAGCCCGGCTGAGAGTATCAGGTAGGATAAGAGAAGAGCATATATGCATGTAATGTGCATATATTTATGTATATGTATGTCTGTGTGTATGTGCTGTCAATGGTTCGAGCCCGGTTGAGAATATAAGGTATATAATAAATATATGTACTGTACGTGTATTTATATGGTCATATGCACATATGTATGTAAATATACGTACATATGAGCGAGAACATATTGCTCACTAGCGCAACTTCTGATTATAAATCTATGCATAAGCATTATCTATTATTAAGTGTTCGCGTATCTTCATCCATGTATTTCCACCCTTAACAATAGAACGCCCAGCTCTTCCATATTTCGCCTTCTGTCACACACACACACACACACACACACACACACACACACTCACACACACACACACACACACACACACACACACACACCTACACTACCGAGGATTAACCTCCCAGTTAATGGTCAGGGTAAAGAGGGTGCAGTACCTGCACCCTCTTTACCCTGACCATACCAAAACAGTTTCTGTATGTATGTATGTTTGTGTGCATACGTGAGCGTTTGTGTATACGGACATGTGCACACTTACTGCATGTTCTTATGTTCCTATATATGTATGTATATGTATGTGTGCACGTACGTGTATATACGAATGTTCTGTATATGAGTAAGTAAATAAATGTGTATATGTACTGTATATCACTTACTCTCATGGTTATTTTATGATAATTTGTATTCTGCACATGCATCATTATTGTATTTATTTATTTTGTTTGTAAACTAAGCTTACCATCCTCATATTTGTACATCTCATGTTCATCCACTAAATTGTAAAATGTGTATTTTCAGCTCATGAGGCTGCCATTCTTTAATAAACCGTTTATTATTATTATTATTATTATTATTAGTATTGGTCCAGTGGGATACCAAGTAGCTATTTCTAGATTTTGTGTTGTCGGGGAAAAGGATTAAATAAGATCTATAAATCGCTCTCTTTCAACGTATTGTGCATGTGTGTGTGTGTGTGTGTGTGTGCTTGTATGTGTGAGTGTGTGTTTGTATGTGTGCTTGTGTATGTGTGAGTGTGTGTTTGTAGATGTGTGCTTATGTATGAGTGCGTACGTGTAAAAGTGTGTGTGTGTGTGTCTGTGTGTGTGTTTTTTTTTTTTTGGGGGGGGGGTCATAATATTATACAGGAACAACAATGGAAACAGTCCTCCTCCCTGCTGGAACCCTTGGCATGTGGAAATGAAACTAAGCCTCCAATCTGCACAAAATAAATTAATAATTCGAAGCGTAGTCATTTCCTTCGCCTAGAGTGACCAACGCCACTTAATTCCATTCATTATGTGAAGGAACTCAAATTTAACTTTCTCTATTATGCCTGCCTTCCAGTCATCAGGCGCACTTCCCTTCTCCCATGCTAGTTTACACATTTTCCATACCCATTCGACCACTATCTCACCACCATATCTCATCATTTCCCCACACACTCCATCTATTCCTGATGCTTTCCCCATCTTCACTCTTCTCATGGCTTCACACACTTCTGACCTCCTGATCCCCACCTCCTCCTCCACTACTTCTCTTCTTCTTCCTCCCATACCCCATCCAACTATGTTTGCTGGCGTTTCATTCCTTTACGTATAACAATTCGTTGAAGTATATACTCCGTCCATCTCTCGAATCTCTCTTGCTTCTCGGCTAACACTCGCCCATTCTTATCTTCCACACCCTTACTATCTCCCTTGCTACCCTCCCTAACTTTCTTGACCGCCTTCCAGAACAGTTTCTTACACTTTCTTTCATATAATTTTGATTACACCATCATCAGTGCATTATACAGCTTCTAACCTTGCCAAGTATATATATGTTTTTACTTTGAATAAAATAACCCTCACAACTGCCCCAAAATTCGCCTCATGTTTTTGTTTTTCTCTCTACTCCCCCACATTTTTGCCTCACATATCCATCAGAAATGTTCTCACGTATTGTTTTTCGCTTCCCCAAGCTCTATATATTCCCGAAACCCTCACCACCACCACCATCCCACCACCCTCATCACCATCCCCACCACTTTTACCACTACCCCCTCCCCCCACCCAACAACCACCACCCCCTCCACTCTCACCACTACCACCACGATCTAAACCACCAATAACCATCATCAACCCTCACCATCACACCCCCCACCATCACACCCTCACCATCACACCCTCACCATCACCACCCATCACCCAATACCACCCTCACCAACACCACGCATACTCCCATCACCCTCACCAATACCAACCTCACCCCCATTACCCTCGCCAATACCAACCCCACCTCCACTAACACCACCCTCTCCACCACCAACCCTCACCAACACCACCGTCACTACCACCACCGTCACTACCACCACCCTCACTACCACCACCCTCACCAACCCCACCCTCACAATCACACCCTCACCAACACCACCCTCACCCCCTCTACACACCGCCTCCCGTAATGTAGTGGTATTTTATGGTCGTTTCCCAGCCCTCTTCCCATTATTATTTCAACGTTTAGCTCGGCCCTACCTGAAAAGCTCAGGGGTCCTTGCAGCTCCGTTTTCCTATCTACACTATTTCGACCAATAATTACCCACCGAGGATCGTGACGCATTTTAACAGTTTATATATAATCGTATTCTAATATTAAGCAAGCATAAACTGTCAAAATGCTTCATAATCGTCAATGGGTTAAATATAGTGTAAAGCTAAAGTATGCATAAACCCACTACTTTCCGACTTCAATAAAATCCGCTATGTACACCTTGCCTATTTTGTTTTATGTGCAGTGTGTACCCAATGTGTACATTAGCTCAGGTATTCATGCGCACATTTTCTTGGCTTCCACTCCCAACCTTCTAATTCGCGTCGATGTTTTTTGCATATTAAAGTAGAGAAAGAATGGATCCAATTCACATATTAGTACACACATGAGCGCATATGTACACGCACACAGGCACACGTTGATATATACGAGTAGATTAATATGTTCTTACTCACATGGAAGCATACACAGTCACGCACGCACACGCACACACACACACACACACACACACACACACAACGTTCTCTTTCTCTCCCTCTCTGGATTAATATGAATGTGATAGTAGGTAAGTGTAAATTTGCTTTCAGACTAAGACTTATTTCATTCTATACTCTATACAAACTGTCCTTATGGGCATTTCCTGACCTAGAAAGTTACACTTCATCCTATTTTCCGGTACAAGTTTTCAGCCGGAGGGAGCAGAGGGTGGGGAGAGGAGGGTGGGGAGAGAGCCGAGGGTGGGGAGAGAGCCTGCTACTTTGCTGTCCTGATTTTCTACTATAAACTGTCCCTGTCTACTAGTAATATGGGCGAACCACCTAGTAGGGACCGCAAGGTATGTGTGGTCTGAGTATATGTGTAACTCCGTGTAACTCTGTGTAACTGTGTAACTCTCTCTCGTTTATTCTCATAGGCACTCCCACCCATGTAATGATAACATAGTACTACAATTATTTACCCCTTGAGGATTATAATATTATACTTCAATAAGCTCACATTTATGACTCATTTTAACTCTTTATTCTGGCTATCATTAGAGGATTGTAATTACCTTAGGAAGAACTTGTGGGAGTTTAAGAGTTAAGAGAGTATTTCCCCCCCCCCCCACCTCTATCTATCTCTATCTCTCTCTCTCTCTCTCTCTCTCTCTCTCTCTCTCTCTCTCTCTCTCTCTTGATTACCTAACACACAAATTTGACTCGAAAGGGGTATTATTTTAAGTTTGATGTATATTAACTAAATGAACAAGTACCGTACACCATTATATATAACAAGTACCGTACACCATTATATATAACAAGTACCGTACACCATTATATATAACAAGTACCGTACACCATTATATATAACAAGTACCGTTCACCATTATATATAACAAGTACCGTTCACCATTATATATAACAAGTACCGTACACCATTATATATAACAAGTACCGTACACCATTATATATAACTCCCCCCTTAACCACGCTCCCTACACACTACTTATGAGTCTGTGGATGACGAATGCTGATGGCTTTACGTGACAGAGAGTAATGCATATAATTAAACGTAGTAGTGAGTAATGATTATAATTGCAAAGATGGAGTACACTAATTAACACACCTCCTGTAACTATTGATCACTACTTTGTATCACTAGTACTACGTACCCTATTTAAAAACCAAACTACCTGTTTTAGGGATATATATATATATATATATATATATAGAGAGAGAGAGAGAGAGAGATACTGAAACATCGCCTTGTGAACAACGTACGGTCTGTCAATTAAAATGCTTTTAATCGTGTAGCTTATATAATATTACACTACTTGCCTAGTTACCTAATAAAACCCTATTCGTGTATACGATACTGATAATTAGTGCCAAAAAATAAATGGTTCTTATTATAAAAGCAGCGTTATGTATTTGAGAAAGTAATTATTCTGCGCGTGTCAGATTATATGTAAGAGAATATTACAATGTGATGTAAAAACTATAAACAAAAAACTTCATATGCTGTAATAATATGCCTCCAACATTAATTAAAAACACTGGAATACAGTATATGTCGCTTTGTACCATGCATATTATTAAACACTTCTGTACCGGCGATGTCTTTTTAATTACATGCTTGCTATGTTTACACGATTTTGTGCAGTTTAAGAAGGATCCGAGGTTGTAAAAAAGGTTAAGTGAGGTGGTTCGAAGCCTGCTATTTGGTGGAGGCCCTTTTTAAGCTGAGTTTAATCATATAATAGTAGCCAGAATAAAGCTAAAGGGACGTCACGGGTACAGAAGATGTTAAAGGCGGTCTCACACGAACGATTTTACTGGCAATTTTTTCGGGCAATTGTGGTCTGACAGTTTTTGAGTTAACATATTAGAAACAATTTGTATCTAGAACACCTTCCTTTAGCCTAGTTGTCGATAATGATGCGAACACGCTCTGAAATAATGCGAGTATAGGGAATTGCCCCCAAAAGCGCTCTCTCTCTCTCTCTCTCTCTCTCACACACACACATACACACACAACCAAACACACACATACATATTTGTATCTACATTATGAACGCAAGTCGTATATGTTAAATTTACGCCAGATCAGAAATGGACAATCAAAAATTAAATTGCTATCGTTCAGTTGTATGGCACTGCTAATATATACATACATATGTATACATACATATGCATCATTGTTTTGTTGTTAACCATTTGAGGATTATGAAGCATTTGTCAGACGATTTTGTTAGGATTAGGAAACGTATATGGAAGTCAGAATTAAATTCAATTCAATTCAGTTCAATTCCCACAGATCATTGCAAAGCTGTCTAAAATCGTCTGATCATTACCAGAATAAGCTGCCAAATCGCAATATGATCATCAAGTGGTTAATGCAAAAAAGAAAAGAAAACAAGACAAACACATTTCCTACTAAGCCATTAAATATCAATAAAGCAGTCACCAAGGGATTCAATTTACTGTCAGTTGAAATAAAATTTGGCTGAAAAAAATCATGGATTTTTAGGGAGAGTTTCTGGACCCCTTTCTCCCTCATGTTTAGCCCCATTAGTTTGAAATTTTAAGGCGTGAGGGAATTCTGTTAAGGTTTGATGGAGGTCTGGGGAGGATACACAAGATACTAGTAAATTAATAAATAAACTAAAAAGTAAATACAAATTTCCCCTTAAAGAGGCATGCTGATATAACATTCTTGCCTTTCATGTAAGATAATCTTCTGCGAGGGTTTGATTTCGTTATCAGGCAATTCATGTTTTTTGTGTTTATTAAATATTTCCAAAATATACGCGGTCACAATAATCATTTTGTCACGAGTAAAAGCTTAGCCCTTTCAATAGCGGTGCCATCCTATCCACTTTTTTCTGCCTACTAGTAGACGATTTTATTCAGCTTAAAAAGGGCCTCCATCAATTACAAGGCTTCGAACTATCTCACCTAACCCTTTTTACTATCACAAATTCTTCTTAAGCTGCACAAAATAGTGTAAGTATAGCTACTACGCAATTAAAAGGACATCGCCGGTACAGAAGGGGGTAGCATTTATAAATGGAACAACATAAGACGACTGTTATGATGGAAAAAAAGAAAAAGAAAAAAGAGCAAAACAAAATTATATATACAGTATATATATATATATATATAGATATATAGTATATAGATATATATATACTGTATATATATATATATATATATATATATATATATATATATAATAATTGTCATATTTACTTGCTGAAATGATCAAATTATAGTTTCTTGTTATTAAATTAATCAGGTAAAAATTTATGTAAACACTAGTACGTAAACTTCAATAAATGTCATTAAAGTCTGTAATTATTGGTCATAAAAAAGGATTTCAACTTCTTTTTAATTATAATTTTTCGAATTCAGTGATGTAGAATTAATCGTAATATTCCGCTCAACATAAATGTACATTATGGAGTATATGCGAATAACATTATGTACATTATGGAGTTTATGCGAATAACATTATGTACATTATGGAGTTTATGCGAATAACATTATGTACATTATGGAGTTTATGCGAATAACATTAACAATAATAGTATATGCGAATAACATTATGTACATTATGGAGTATATGCGAATATCATTAACAATAATAGTATTTAATTTGTGTTTGAGTAATTTTCTAATCTTCTTACCAGATATTTTTGTGAAATTTTGGTTCCCGTTATAAAACTCATAACTGCATCAGTGAAAAAAGTATATATAACACAATAAGCAGCTTTCTTAGTTCATGTGTGAAATACAGCGAATATTGGACGGTTTACTAGAGTTGAATTTGTGTTTGACTATAAACAAATGATTTAGTATATGTTATTCGTCCGTGTGTGTGCGTGTGTGTGTGTGTGTGACAAAAAATCGACCAAGAAGTGAACCATCTCCCTTTAACTCTTTCTGTACCAACGACGTCTTTTAAATTATATGCTTGCTATATTTAGATGATTTTGTGCAGTTTAATAAGGATCTGAGGTAGTAAAAGGGCTAAGTGAGATAGTTCGAAGCCTGTTATTTGCCTCCTTATAAAACTGAATAAAATCGTCTATTCGTAGTCAGCATATAGTTAAAATGACGGCACTGGCACTGGTACAAAGGAACGAAAAACACATCATGATATACTGAAAGGGTTAAGGTTGAGCCATAAGAAAACATTTGCCTTGCCCCGTAAACTTTGGTCGTTAGGATAGTGCTATGCTTCATCACCCTCCCAAGAAGTTCAAGACCAGGGTTTGAAACTCTCTCTCTCTCTTACACACACAGTCTCTCACTCTCTCTCTCTTTCTGTCTCTTACACACTGACACACACACACACACACACTCACACACTCTCTCTATCTCTCTCTTTTTAATCAATTACTGCATTGCCTTCAACACTATTATATTCAAAACAGATCTGAGAGGGATGGTGAAACGACTTCCATGTTATCGCAGTAGAACACATCTCTCTAGTATGATTTGGCAGTGCAGCCCCCACCTCCACAAACCCCCTCCCTCACTCCACCTCCTACCTCCACCCCACCTTTCCTTCCTTCCTTCCACTGTTGGTAGGAGGTGGAGTGAAGGAGGAAGGTTGGGGAGGTGGGTGCAGCACTGTCAAATCACGACCCCACTGGGATGGTTGAGGAACGGACTATGTGCGGAAAACATTGACAAAGTAAAGTGGCAAATGGTCTGAAAATAGCAGCCAAACTAGTGGGAAAAAACGTCTTAAAATCTCAAAACCAATGGAACTATACATTAAGGAGTACAAAGGAAATCAAGCAACAACAGGTCTAGTGATCCTTCTAGGTCACTAGGAGAAGGAGTTCCCCCCCCCCCCTCCACCCATAAAAACAAAATAACACACACACACAGGCGTATACACAAGAGCTAGATACAGCTTTGCCAGTCCTTGTAACTAAAAACTCCCCTTTGAAATATATGTATCGACGAAAAATCCATCACAAGAAACGTTACCTTGCTTACACTGGCTTTTAGACGGGATAAACGCATTCCTATTTTTCTAAGAATTTTTCCCGAAAGCTAGTGACAAGGGAACTGAAGGGAATGGAGGCTGGGGGAGTAAAATCATTCATGTGTAAAGGCGCCATGTTGCATCCCTTGGCCACCACTTGTATTTTATGTTTATGCGCCATTTTGCAACCCTGACCCCCTCTTCACGTACGATATGGTTACTCTTTCACTAGCATGGTGTATATTTTTGTCTTCTATTCTTGCTAACACAAGGGACTGGAGTTCTCGAAAAGGGGGCTCCAGTCCTGACAATGTTCTTGACTTACAGTGTGCTGGCTTAATAATCCAGTAGGGTTGATAGCCTTTGAAGTCCTCTTTTAACTAACTAAAATTGCTGACACTAGATGGTTTCACACAGCTTAGGAAGAACTCCTTAGCAATATAGTAATGTTAATATAGCATTAGACACCGGTACATAAAACACGAGCTCATTCGCCAAATATTACTATATACGAGGTAGGTACAGTCGGCAACATTTCCAGCTGGCCCAGGGCTTCTTTTATTAATGGTATTTAAGGGGGGATGGTCGTATTTATTTTCTCCAATATATATATTTTTTATTATTGTTTTAGTTTCCTTCCTAGACCTCCATCAAGCTTAAAAAATACACCTTACAAGATAAATTTTTACATTTTCCGATAGCAAAATGTCCCGGCCGTAGACCGGTTCCTCATAAATTTCAGGGGTAGTGAAGGAAAGAGTTGACTAGGAAATGGGCAAGTGGGGCAGGAAGAGGGGTGAGGGAGGAGGGGTGAGGTGTGAGGGTAGAGCTAGGAGGGATGAGGGACGATGGGTGAGCTAGGAGGGATGAAATATGAGGGATGAAGGAAGAGGGTAGACCTATTAGGGGTGAGTTGGGAAGGATATGTGAGGAGGAAAGATTTAGAAGGAATGAGGGAGGAAGGATGAGGTGTGAAGGTAGAGCTAGGAGGGGTGAGGTGTGAGAGTAGAGCTAGGAGGGGGTGAGGGTTGAGGGTAGAACTAGGAGGGGTGAATCAGGAGGGGGTGATATAGGAGGGGAGGGGGGAGTCTTGGAGTAGCAACAGGTGTGAACTAATACATCTCAGTGACTATGATGAACGACCCTTGCAACAGTTAGGTCTCAGATGCAAGGCCAGACTATTAGGATCTCTCTATCTCTATCTATCTAACTCTCTCTATCTATATATCTACCCATCTATCTATCTATCACGGGTGAGTCAGGAGGGGGTGATATAGGAGGAGGTGTTGAGTCTTCGAGCAGCAACAGGTGTGAACTATACATCTCAGTGACTATGATGAACGACCCTTGCAACACTTAGGTCTCTGGCGCAAGGCCAGAATATTAGGATCTCTCTCTCTCTCTCTCTCTCTCTCTCTCTCTCTCTCTCTCTCTCTCTCTCTCTCTCTCTCTCTATCCATCTAGCTAGCTATCTGTCTGTCTATATATCTTAATAGGGCTAGAGGTAAAGTCGAGAAGATCATTAATAAATATTGGAAACAGGACTGGAACAGAAACGAACCCTTAGGAGCACCGGAATTGATAGATTGAGGAAGTGAACGATGCCCATCCACTACTGCAACTATGGAACGGCCAGAAAAGAAATTAAGTAACAAAGGTACAGTCGGCCTAATAAGTGATGTCTCGTCACCAATTATATTTTGATCAATAATTGGTATCAGCAATATTTACACATGATCTTTTCTTTTTGAGTGAGATATACAACCATGTTCCTACTCTTACCCACCCTATTCAACATCTGACGGACAACAATACAGCACAGAGCGAGCCAAACGTAATGGCAGCTGAGAAATGACTTATTAACGCCACGGTACAGCTAGAGGGATAGAAACCGAAAGAGGGACGTAGTTGCAAATTAGAGCTTTGTGCCATCCAAGGGTTTCGATATGTCTAGCGAATTAGATTTGTTTTTGTATTATATTAGCTATATATCTATGCCTAGTTTGATGTATAATATTAGTGCTGGAAGGAATGCTCTGGAATATGAGAGAGAGAGAGAGAGATAGAGAGATAAAGAGAGAGAGAGAGAGAGAGTTCCATATACCCTTTCTAATCTGAAGAAAATCGTCGAACAATAGCCAGAAAACAGAAAGCGAAATGAGTCATCGTATCTAGAAAGGGTTTATAACAAAATAATCCAACTACGATAATTGTCAATGTATATTCATAGGTGACAGGTTATTTTTCAATGTCTTCGTGTTCTGTTCCAGGAGAGGAAGACTTCCTACTCCGTGCCTACCGGTTATTAAGGGGAGGAAGACCGTTTTTCTGGACCCCCTTCTCCCTCACGTTTAGCCCCATTTGTTTTCACATGTTAAGATGTTTGCCCCATTAGTTAGTCGATTTTAAGACCTTTCGCCCCATTTCGTCGTCAATATTGAGACCGTTCGTGCTATTTAGATGTCGATCTTTTTCCATGGCGAACGATAGTGAGCCTGTAATGTTGGAAGAACCGGTCTCCGGCCGGGAAATTTTTCTACCGAAAAATGTACAAATTAATCTAGGAGGGGGATCTAATGGATGTTTTCTTAAATTTAATGGAGGTCTAGGGAGGAAACTAGAAAAATAATGAATACATGCAAAAAGTGAACCATCTCCCCATTAACACTATGTCCCGAACATTAAGGGGGGATGGGTGTATTTATTTCCTCATTTATATAGCTATCTTTATTTTTTTTTACTTTCCTCCTTAGACCTCCATCAAACTTAAAAAAAAAAACATTCATTAGATCCCCCTTCTAGATTTATTTATATATTTTTTGGTAGATTACAGGCTCACTATCGTTCGCCAGGAATAAAATCGACACCTAAATAGCACGAAAGGTCTTAATATTGACAAAGAAATGGGGCGAAAACTCTTAACCCCTTCAGACATATATGACGCAGAGGTTGCCAGATTAGCAATAAGAAATAGAGTTCTCTCACCCTTATAATTACCTCTCCACAATTAGTTTTCTGCCCACATCTAACTCAAAGACAACTGCAGAGGTTGAAGTAACTAAAATAAAGGTTTGTAAAAAACCCTGATGGTAATAAAGGCTTTAAAGTATCCCTAATAGGCTCAAAATTGCGTCATATGTCGGAGAGGGTTAAAATCGACAAACTAATGGGGCAAACATCTCAACAGCTGAAAACTAATGCGGCTAAGCATGAGGGAGAAGGGGTGGTTTCCGAAAAACCAACCTTCCCTCCTTTGAACACTGTGTCCGCAAACATTAACTCTGCAATCTGCATACAAATGAACTTATTTACACGAAGTTGAGTCTAGATTTACCCACACCACCTCGATGCTGCCGAGTGAGGTGAAATTGTGATGATGGGTTTGGTGATGTAGTGAGTTTGTTTAGATTGTGGTGATGAATTTGTTGAGGTTGTGGTGATGTGTGTGATGATGCAGTGAGTGTGGTGAGATTGTGATGATGATTTTGTTGAGATTGTGATGATGTGTGTGGTGATGCAGTGAGTGTGGTGAAATTGTGGTGATGGGTATGGTGATGTAGTGAGTTTGTTGAGATTGTGATGATAAGCTTCATGATGTAGTGACTGTGATAATGTGATGAAAGTGTGATGCCAGACGGGGATGTGAATCATGTGATGACAGGTATTGGTTTGATTCTATACCGTTGTGGCGATGGTGATGATGATGTAGTGCCTGTGTTGTTGTGGTGAAAGAGTGGTGACTGACGGGGATGTGATGACTGGTATTGGTTTGACTAGAGTGTTGTGATGATGATGTAGTGACTTTGTTAATGTGATGAAAGTGTGATGACTAACGGGGAAATTATGACTGGTATTGGTTTGATTACAAGGTGGTGGTTAAGGTGACGATGGTGATGATGATGTAGTGACTGGAGAACATGTGACGATGCTGTGATGAAAGTACGGTGATTAGCACAGACTAGGGTAGATTGTATATAGACTCCAATCGAGCAGGGCAATGCCCATAGGTATTTTATAAGGAGTTGCTGGAACCCCTGTGTTATTTTTCTGGCCTCCCTCACTGTTTCTGTCTCACCTACATAGAGAGCAATCCAGCTAACTCTCAAAAACCCATCCTCCTCCTATCTGTTTCACTACACTAAACAAGCACCACCCTTTTTTCCCAATACACAAAGAAAATAAAAACAAATAGAGATCACCACCAACCACCCTTTATTTGGTTCACTCACCTTTTCAACTTTGAGGGAGACACTTGTTGCATACAGCTTTGCCTATTGTCTCCCTCACACACAGACAATAAAACAACGTGATGATTGGTTTACTTACAGTGTTGTGTGTTGGACGGATGTGTGATAAGTGGTGATGGTGGGAGTGTGGTGACAGTTTTTTTTTTTTTTTTTTTTTCGTGACCACAATTGGCCATTTATCTGCAGCTCAGAGCAATTAGGGAGTCCTTCTAATATATGGATTTGTTTTTGTTGCAATAATTAACATTAAGGGGGGTCACCTGTTTTGTTTTATCTTTCTCTCCTTTCTCTCTTTATCTGGCTTGTATCCAATCGGCCCCATTCAGCCAACCGTTTTAAGACGTTTATACCCATCCAGGTGTCAATTTCTTCCTGGCGAACGATAGCGAGCCATCATTGTATGGAGAAATCCGGCTTTTCTGGAGACATTATTCTATCGAAAAATGTAAACATTTAGCTTGCTGTCAAAACAAACATATATACAGTATATGCCAGGAAAATATTGACACCTGGATGGGGGTAAACGTCTTAACACAGTAGGCTGAATGGGGCCGAATGGATACAAGCCAAAGAGAGAGGGAGAGAAAGAGAAGAAAAGCTAGGTGGGTTCCCTTAAACCTCATTTGCAACATGATTAACAGGTAATCATTAGCATCCTATGACTAATTTTACAAGGAACCGGCATTCGGCCGGCACATTTTGTTACCGAAAAAGTTACAAATGTATATTCAAATGGGGTCTAGGTGGTGTTTTTGGGGTCTAGGTGGTGTTTTTGGGGTCTAGGTGGTGTTTTTCTAAGTTTGATGGAGGTCTAGCAAAGAAACTCAAAAATAAATAAATAAATATATAGACCAAAAACCAAGCACTAACTATGATTGCTGTATTGGACGTGATAGCTTCTGATTCGACGAAGCATGATTGCGTGATCACTTCCTGATTGCATGCAATCAGCCGCAATCATTGCAAGGAGGTGGACACCTTCACAAATACGCCGAATAACAACATAACAACACCATATTGCACTTTACTTTACTCATTTACAACAATTATATTATATTATATTCTGTTCTATATACTCAGGCCCAATCCCCACTTCTCCTATTTGTTTTTATTTGTTTTCCTCTTTTCCTTTATTGTTCTTTTTTGGGGGAGGTGGCCGACTCAAGACAGAGCCAGAATAGGGACAACAGAACAGAAAAGAATGAACACAGAAAACAAAATACAAATTCACACACATCTATATATATATATATATATATATATATATATATATATATATATATATATATATATATCTATATATATATATATAGATGTGTGTGAATTTGTATTTTGTTTTCTGTGTTCATTCTTTTCTGTTCTGTTGTCCCTATTCTGGCTCTGTCTTGAGTCGGCCACCTCCCCAAAAAATGTATCAATAAACAGGGAACATGGACCCCAACATTATATATACAGTATATATATATATATATATATATATATATATATATATATATATATATATATAATGTTGGGGTCCATGTTCCCTGTTTATTGATCCATTATTAAGTAAATCATTATGAGAATGGATCTTATTATAGTGGATTACGTTTCGCTTGAAGGGGGTACTACTTGCATTTTCTGGACCCCCTTCTCCCTCATGTTTAGCATATTCGTTTTGAGATTTTATGACGTTCGTTCCGTTAGTTTGGTGATTTGAGACCTTTCGCCTCATTTTCTAGTCAATATTAAAACCTTTCGTGCCATTTGGGTGTCGAATTTTTCCTGGCTAGCGAAAGCGAGCCTCTAATTTTAGAAGGAACCGGCCTTCGGCCGGGATATTTTTCTATCGAAAAATGTACAAATTTATCTTGAAAGGGGGTCTAGGTGGTGTTTTCTAAGCTTGATGGAGGTCTAGCGAGGAAATTAATAAACATATAGACCAAAAACCAGGCACTACCCCCTTAAAGGCTGTCTCAAATCACTGACATACATTTCAAGCATTTTGAGAGTATAAATATTATTTTATCACAACTGGGTAACACAGATAATCTGGAGGTGGTGTATTTATATCGAATAGGTAATAGAGATTGATTTAGCCATTTAATTCCTATAGATCTTTGCTAAGCTACCTAAAATCGCCTAAAAGAACCTAAAATACAAAATGAAATTGCTTCACAGTTATTCAAGGGATAAATGTTCGGGTATATTTACGAATGTTTGCTTATAGTGCATGTGTATTCCAAGTAAAGCCGGTATCACACGAGCGTTTTTTCACTCAACATTTATCCTTAATACTGGTCTGGCAGCTTATGAGGTAAACATTTAATATTTTGATATTACCTAAATTCATTTATCATCAGTCTAGTTTCCGATACCAGTACAAAATATTCCAGATATGTTGCCAGAAAAATGTTGGTGATTGAATGTTGACTATAATATCTCGTGTGATATCGGCTTAACTACATACCCAGATACAGAGCACCCAGAATACAAAGAAGTACAAAGTACAAAAGTACAGAGTACACTCAAGTGGACTGGTGGCCAAACAGTCGTGATTAAATCACCTCTTCCGTGAAACTGTTATTTCGGGGCCTAACAAGAGTCAACAAGGAAAATTCAATCAAAACTTGGTTTCCTCTGCAGCCTCACAATTTTCTCATATATCAGTCATCCTTGTTTGTGTCCCTAGAGTTAACAAAATATCAACAATAAATTTGGAGAAAAGGCAATAACATTGTTTGTCTTTCATAAATTATTAACGGTGTATATTTTGTTAAATATAAAATATATATTCAGCATCATGTGTAAGCATTGGGTAAATATTTCAAAAACATTTTGAAATTAGTCAATATTTCATTATCCATTTTTATAAAGGGAAAACAATAATTTAATGTTGTATAATAAGATATGATATTTTTCACGAAGGAATCGGCTTCTACGCGGAAATAAAGGCTTATTCCAACTAGATATATTTTCAATGTAAACTTTTCAAAATTACCTTTGCAAACATATGCTTCCTCTCAGTGGCTATGTTTGCCACGGAAATGATCAAGCCCAAACAATTCTCTGGCAAATATTAAAAAGTAATAGAATATTAGAATAGAACCAAAACAACTCCCTCGCAAATATATAAAAGTAATGAAATAAAAAACTAGCGGGGAATGTATATGTTGGTGGACAAATTGTAGCAAACCTGTTACCGAGTTAACAATATGCATTATATATTCATGGATATAAATATCTCTCTCTCTCTCTCTATATATATATATATACCCGATTCACAAAAATATATATGAAAACATAAAAATATATATCGTTCAGAGTTGGAGAGAGAGAGAGAGAGAGAGAGAGAGAGAGAGAGAGAGAGAGAGAGAGAGAGAGAGAGAGAGAGAGAGAGAGAGAGAAATCAAATGCTGTTCAGGTAAATAACACGAGGATATATATTTTATAAGGTTCATTATATAGAATGAAATACTGAAGGCAATTAAGAAAAGGTTCAATTTTAAAAGTCAAAGTAAATGTAAAGAGAATTATATATACAGTATATATATAAAGCTCTGACAAAAACTGCGTAAATTGAATCTATACAACAAACGATATACACAGTAACTATGCCTTAATAAATTAATTTCAGCTAGGATTTTGCCTCTAGTAAAACACACAAGTATACAATATATATACACCTGGTGGTGTAATGGTTAGAGTTTTTAAAAATCTTTGTGTGATAACCCAGGTTCGAATCCCGGTGGATTACATATATGTTTTAATTAATTTCAATGGAGGTGTTTGGTTTTGTGGTGAAATAAAATAAAAAAAATAAATAAATAAAAAGAGAAAGACAAATTAAATATATATATATATATATATATATATATATATATATATACAGTATATATACACAGTATAACCGTTTTATATTCAGGAATGGTACAATTTATTAAGAATTATAATCTTAGTCCACGGGTGAACATATATATGTTACAGAATAGTGGAAGTGGGATACGACTTTTCAGCTCAGCCCTGCCAAGCCGTTGATTGGAATTACATGCAGGATTAATTAGATTAATTTAATTATCTAGTGTGTATACAAATGAGTAACTTCGCCTATAGGTCATTTAACACAAGCATATTCATTCAATTTTAATTTATCGCGAACCTTCAGTAGATTATCGTGCAAAGAAAATGATGTAGTGTTATAGTGAAATCAAATGATGTTAGTTATCTTCATAGACACTTTATATTGCAATTATTATATAGTTCATTATGTAAAATTAGAATTATGATTATCACTATGAATTATGATTATCACTATGAATTATGATTATCACTATGAATTATGATTATCACTATGAATTATGATTATCACTATGAATTTTGATTATCACTATGAATTATGATTATCACTATGAATTATGATTATCACTATGAATTATGATTATCACTATGAATTATGATTATCACTATGAATTATGATTATCACTATGAATTATGATTATCACTATGAATTGATTAGTTTTAAATATGGCTGAACTTAGAACTATAATAAAACACATTGTTGTTTATTATGCTTAGAGAGACAAAGCATAAATATAATTAACCCCTTCTGTATTGGCGACGTCTTTATTGTTTAATTATACCTACATTTAGACAATTTTATGAAGCTTACGAAGGATATAATATTATGGTAGGGTAGCTCTAAGTATTAATTGAAATAGTTTGTAGTATTTTATTGGATAGACGTCCTTCCTAAGCTGAATAAAAACTTATAATAGTTTCCAGAATATCATGAAAATTACGTCACTGGTATACTACGGGTTAACCATTTATGAATGGTGTGTGTGTGTGTGTGTGTGTGTGTGTGTGTGTGGATGATACACAAGGCAGGGCTGCATGTAACAATTGTCCCCCTAAAAAATGAAAGAAGGATAGAGCCTTAAATATAATAATTAACCCCCTGGACCCCGAGCGATATCTATATACAATTGTGATGTCCTTGTTTACTGTAATGGGAAGCAGAGGTGTTTTATTTTATCCTATCCATGCCAATACTTTTGTAGTAGAGTGTACAATTGTTCTACGTGTACTGTAACAGAGGCACGAGACAGCACAGACAGGGAACCATCCAATGCCAGAGGAAAAACAAATGGCTCAGAGACGAGATACAAACACACCACTGACGAGACCCAACGCCACACAAGGACAGCAAAACACAAACACAAATTACAAAGACAGACAGAGAGTGGAAAAGACTGTTGCCTGTGGTGTGAGAAAGGTAAACACAGTGTTGATTGGTCTGAGGCCGCGGTGGAGGTGTGACTGGTGTGTAAAGAGAAGTGTATTTTCAGAATCGTACAACCATATTTTTTTCGGCATATCTTAGGCACAACTGGCCTGGTATTTTCAGGAACAAAAAATGGGGTTGTGCCTGAGTAGATAGAGGGATAGATAAAGTCAGTCAGTCAGTCAGTCAGTCAGTCAGTCAGTCAGTCAGTCAGTCAGTCAGTCAGTCAGTCAGTCAGTCAGTCAGTCAGTCAGTCAGTCAGTCAGTCAGTCAGTCAGTCAGTCAGTTAGTTAGTTAGTTAGTTAGTTAGTTAGTTAGTTAGTTAGTTAGTTAGTTAGTTAGTTAGTTAGTTAGTTAGTTAGTTAGTTAGTTAGTTAGTTAGTTCACGAGTAATCCTGTCTCTCTCGTGAACTAAACCTAACGTGACAAGCACAGACAATATCAAGAAGAACAAATGAAGGAGCAAAAACTGAATCGCCACCTCTCCTCGCCTATCTCCTCCGTGTCTCTAAGAGTCTTGTTAATGGCCTCGGTAATTATCGTTTTTACAGACTATTGAAGGATTCATCTCTCTCAGGACACTCGGGAATTTCCTGTTCCACTTTAACCCCAGGAAAAAGGAAGGGAGAATAAGTGAACGCGATCCTGACGCTGGATCCACAACATTTGTTATAGTGAATGTGTTAAGGGAGCCCACCTCGCTTTTTTTCTCTCTCTCTCCCTCTCTTTTTGGCTTGTATCCATTCGGCCCCATTCAGCCTACTATTTTAAGACGTTTTCCCCCATCCGGGTGTCAATATTTTCCTGGCGAGCGGTAGCGAGCCAGCATATATATATGTTTGTTTTGACAGCAAGCTAAATTTTAACATTTTTCGATAGAAAATTTCTCCGGCGAAGCCAGATTTCTCCATAAAAAACTGGTTCGCTTTCGCTCGCCAGGAAGAAATCGACACCTGGATGGGGAAAAACGTCTTAAAACAGTTGGCTGAATGGGGCCGAATGGATACAAGCCAGTGAAAGAGAGAAAAGGAGAGAAAGATCAACAAAGCAAGTGGCCCCCCCCTTAAGGGTGTTGACTATCCTATATTGACTAAGAGTTTTGATTGGTGTTTGGATGATTTACTGATATGGTATTATAATTTAAATGTTGAATAAGTATTGCGAATTGACATACCATGATTGCATTGTAGGCCTATGTATGTATTTACTCAGGCCCATTACCCATTGTTCCTGTTATATTTGTGGGGGGGGGGGGGGTTTTGGGGGGGGAGTGGCTGACTAAAGACAGATCCCGAATAGGAACAACACAACACGACAAAAAACAATGAACACACAAAAACCAAACACAAATTCACACACATAGAAATTAAGTGTGATTGAAGAAGTTGCAGAATTGATCACAGGTTACAATGATGTGTATGCAGAATGTCTCGCTTCCAATTACCAAGGGAGCTCTGGAAGGTGAAGTGGAAACATGAGCCCAAGTAGCCAATAAATCCAGGTTCCTGAGAGGCAGTGACACACGGGATGGTCGTGTGCTGTCTCAAGGTGAGTATTTGTCTGGCCCAGGGTCTAAAATCTACAAAGGACTGGAGTTCTCGAAAAGGGGCTCCAGACCTGAAGTTAGTCTTGCCATATAGTGATCAGGCTTTAGCTTATGATTTACCTCTAGGACTCAAAGAAGTATGTACGATCACAATACAGCCTCCGAATGACATAGGGCCTTCTTAAACTGCATACACACGTCTAATTATAACCACAATCTAAAGTAGAAAGGAGTCATCGCTCTGAAGGGGTTAATACTCTGAACCCCATCTATTTGGAACTCACTTCCTCAGAGTATATTTCCATCAATTGTCATTCCACAACAAATTGTCTTAAATTGAGAACATCGTTATTGAATAAAATATGATTTCATTAGATTCGGATTCCTTTCTCATATGCTTTCATAGGTTTATTCAAGTACTTTTGGGTTTGTAATTGTTGACTAATGTTAAGAAAGGGGTGTTACTTATTTATGTAAAAATAAATATGTGAAGAATGCACAAATCCTCCCTCCACATTTTCTCATTCCACTCTTATTTTGAGCCATTTTCTGGAGTGAGCTATTCCCACGTCAGACTTTGGCAGGCACTCAGACTCCAATATATCACAGCAAAGCCTTCTCGGTCTTCCTTGTCATTCTGGACTTTCAATTTTAGGTTCGTGTGTGGATGTTGTGGCCATAGTGTCTTCATTGGTCCTTGGCATGCAGTACAACACACACACACACACACACACACACACACACACACACACATACACATATACACACATACACACACACAGTCAACAAACCCTTGGGACTATGGGAATGAGACTTGAATGGGGGTGCACCGGAGGTCTCAGAATACGTTTACAGCTACAACATTAAAACAAACAAAATACATATCCTTGAATCGCAGCTACGGGAGTTTGTAATTCCCATATTTGTTATCATCATTTGCAGCCCTATCGTGATCGCGGTTCTACTTCCTAACCCAAGCAAGGCACCTCTTTCAACTTGGGGGGGGGGGGGGGAGGGGGGACACTTGTTACAGACAGTTTTGCTTTTTATCCAATGCAAAAACATAGACAAAAATATGATATGTATACTTTAACGAATGTGTTTCTGTAAATGGGGCCAAGTTGATACCCCAGGATTCCTGTTGGATATTTCCTACTTTATTCAAGAAAGGAAAAGTAAGATTGTTGAGCATTGCACTAGTTCATAAAGGCACAATAAACTCTCCTTCGTTAGCAAATTAATTTGGCATGACATTTTGTGAAGCAATAAGGGAGAGAGAGAGAGAGAGAGAGAGAGAGAGAGAGAGAGAGAGAGAGAGAGAGAGAGAGAGAGAGAGAGAGAGAGAGAGAGAGAGAGAGAGAGTGAGAGAGAGAGAGAGAGAGTGAGAGAAAGAGAGATCATTATTATAACATTTTACGTTTTAGTAATGCCCTTTTGCTTACTGACAATAATGACATGCTAGCAAATATTATGTTTCCGTAATTAAAGACAATAATAAAGACATTATTAAAACAATTACAAGCATACGGAACTAATGTAATCTATGACATATAAACTATAGTACCAGTAACATAATATATTATTTAGCTCAAAATGTTCTATGTTATCTATTTGCCTTTAAACATTTCCCTGTTTAACCCCGTCTGCACCGGATACGTTTTGTTTACGTGTAAACTATATTTACACGATTTTATGGAGTTTAAGAAGGATGCGGGGTGCTACAAAGGATTTAGTAAGATAGTAGATAGTTCGACGTCTGTTATTTGATGAAGTCCCTTTAAACAAAACAAAAATGGTATGTGCATGTAGGAGACAAAAGGCAGGTTACCTGTAACGAGTGTCTCCCCCCCAATTTAAAAGCGTGACAGAGCCAAATCCAAGGGGCGTTGGAGTCAAAATGCCTGGACACGCGAAGTTTAAAGCAGTTTAAGTCATATGATAAAGGAAAGACTGATTGAGGGAGAATTACGTCGTCTAATAGTAGCCAGAATAAAGCTAAACACGACGGCACCGGAACTGAGAGGCTAAACAAAATGTAAACCTTGAAAGCTACATCATTTTACTGAAACTCAGATCAATATTACAAAACTAATCTACTCCTTACTGATACCAAGCACCATTAAGGGGTAGCGCTTGATTTTCTGGAACTCTTTCTCCCTCCTGCTTAGACCAATTAGTTTTGATAAATTAAGATTGGCGGCCCATTATTATGGCGATTTTAACACCTTTCGCCCCATTTCGTTGTCAATGTTAAGACCCTTCGTGCAATTTAGGTGTCAATTTTTTCCTGGCGAGCGATACCGAGCCTGTAATTTTAAGAGGAACCGGCCTTCGGCCGGGAAATTTTTCTACCGAAAAATGTACACATTTATCTTGAAAAGGGGTCTAGTGGGGCATTTTTATAAGCTTGATGGAGGTCTAGCGAGGACACTAAAAAATAAATAAATTAATTAATTAAGACCAAAAATCCAGCCCCTAGCCCCTTAAATGCAATTAAACCTGTCAAACTGATAGATGGCACACATACTTGGGTGTAGTCATTGGTGGGATAAACGTATAATTCCATTCAAACCAGACTCGATAGCACCAAATTATGTTTTGAATAATTCAGCCAGTTCTGAGAGTAGCGTTCGTATAATGGACTGACCCCTTCTGTACCGGCGACGCCTTTTGAATTTAGTTCGTGCTATATTTAGACGATTATTGTGCAAGTTAGGAGAAATATACGGTAGTAAAAAGTGAGGCAGTTCGAAGCCTGATAATTGCTGGAGGCCCTATTTAACCCCTTCGCCACCATTATGTAATATCCATCCTATTCTGGTTACCATTATACGATTTTCTTTAGTTTGGAATCTACCTATACGATTCAAATGGGTACACGCGATCTCAATAAACCCTCTTAGTAATATAGGTCCTTCTTAAACTGCATAACATCATCTAAGTTTAGACAGAATCAAAGGTAAAAGGGCGCCACGGTGCTGAAGGAGTTAACCCTTTCAGACTCATATGACGCAGAGGTTGCCAGATTAGCAATAAGAAATAGAGTTCTCTCACATTTATATTACCTCTCCAAAATTAGTTTTCTGCCCACAGCTAACTCAAAGACAAATGCAGAGGTTGAAGTAACTAAACTAAAGGTTTCTAAATACCCCTGATGGTAACAAAGGCTTTAAAGTATCCCCAATAGGCTCAAAATCGCGTCATATGTCGGAGAGGGTTAAAGCTGAATAAAATCGTCTTATATAGTAGTTAGAGTAAAGTTAAAATGTGTTAAATTTGTTTTAAAGTATTATCGTCTGACAATACTAAAATGTGAACATTTGAAACCAAAATTGAAATTAATCCCTGACTTCATTATTATCACATTAAGTACAAGTTCGTTTTAAATTTACATTGTTGTGCCGGCATCTAACAATAGTGTAACATTAGAACTAACCCTTTCAAGATTGTGACGCATTTGGATATGTTACTCTAGCTCTCATTAGACGATTGTATACAGTTTAAGGGGGGATGGGCTTATTTATACAGTTTAAGGGGGGATGGGCTTATTTATACAGTTTCATAAACTGTATAAATAAGCCCATGGTCTTATTTATACAGTTTAATGGGGGATGGGCTTATTTATAAAGATTAATGGGGGATGGGCTTATTTATAAAGATTAATGGGGGATGGGCTTATTTATAAAGATTAATGGGGGATGCGCTTATTTATACAGTTTCATAAACTGTATAAATAAGCCCATGGTCTTATTTATACAGTTTAAGGGGGGATGAGCTTATTTATACAGTGTAAGGGGGGAGGGGCTTATTTATACAGTTTCATAAACTGTATAAATAAGCCCATGGTCTTATTTATACAGTTTAAGGGGGGATGGGCTTATTTATACAGTTTAAGGGGGGATGGGCTTATTTATACAGTTTAAGGGGGGATGGGCTTATTTATACAGTTTAAGGGGGGATGCGCTTATTTATACAGTTTCATAAACTGTATAAATAAGCCCATGGGCTTATTTATACAGTTTAAGGGGGGATGGGCTTATTTATACAGTTTAAGGGTGGATGGGCTTATGTATTTGCTCTTTTATGTATGTTTTTATTATTTTTGTTTTCTAGTTTCTTCCCTATACCTCCATCAAACTTAAATAAACATCCATTAGATCCCCCTTCTAGATATTTTAATGTGTACATTTTTAGGTAGAATTTTGTTCCGGCCAAAGGCCGATTCTTCCAAAATTACAGGCTCACTATCATTCGCTAGGAAAATATTCGACACCTATATAGCACGAAATGATATAACATTGACAAACAAATGAGGCGAAAGGTCTTAAAATCGACAAACTAATGAGGGAGAAGGGGATCTAGAAAAAGAAGGATCTGTGGGAATGAGAAGGGTAAAGCCAATCTCAATTAACCCTCTTCATATATATATTATTAACCCTCCTTATATAATAAATAATTATATAAATAATATAATTTAATAATAATATAATTTAATATCAATAATTAATCTGAATAAAATCGTCTGATAATAACCGGAAAACAGAACAGAAATGCGTATTGGATCTTGAAAGGGTTAAGGGGAGGATGGTTCACTTTTTGGGGCAATTTTTGCATGTATTCATTATATTTCTAGTTTCCTCCCTAGACCTCCATCAAATTAAAAAAAAAAAATCCATTAGATCCCCCTTCTAGATTAATTTGTACATTTTTCAGTAGAAAAATTTCCCGGCCGAAGGCCGGTTCCTTCTAGAATTAGAGGCTCGCTATCGCTCGCTAGGAAAAAATTGACACCTAAAGGGCTCGAAAGATCTTAATATTGATACAAAAATGAGGCGTAAGGTTTCAAAATCGCCAAGCTAATGGAACGAACGTCTTAAAACCTCAAAACTAATATGTTATACATGAGGGAGAAGGGGGTCCCGAAAAAGCGAGTACTACCCCCTTAAGTCAAATAGTATGTCTGTTGTCTCCGATCTCTCTCTCTCTGTATATAATAGTGGTGGTGGGCCCGCCGCCGAACCTCTTGCATTTCTGAGGACTTAAGGGCAGACGGTCGTTTTGATGGTCCCCTTTCTCCCCTAGTGTTTAGTCCCGTTAGTTTTGGAGACTTTTAGGCGTTCGGCTCATTTGTTTGGCTATTTTAAGACCTTTCGTCCCATTTCGTTATACATTTTAAGACCTATCGAGCCATTTAGGTGTTGATTTTTTCCTGACGAGCGATAGCGAGCCTTTAATTGTAAAAGGAACTGGCCTTCGGCCGGGAAATTTTTCTAACGAATAATGTACACATTTATCTTGAAGGGGTGGGGGGGGGGGGGGGGGTGGTATTGGGAATGTTTTTCTAAGTTTGAGGGGTGTCTAGCGAGGAAACTAAGAATATATGAATTAATGAATTTATAGGCCAAAAAAAGCAGTCAGTCCCATTAATTTCGTCTCCAGGCTCACAATTGGTATAATATTATCTCTCTTTGCATTTCGGAGCTCTCAACTTATTTGGTCTATTGTCTTTTGGAAACTAATTTACGGTAATATTCCTATTCCTATTTTGTCACCAACCAACTTTACTTCTAAACTTAATTAATGGAATCAATTAATGAAATCGAGACCTTTCTCTCTGGCGATCGAAATAGTAGACTGAAATATGATTTGCCATAATTGGGTGATATCTATACAGTAGATAATACGTGTTCAGATATAACACACTTGATACTTATACCGAGTGTTCCATTAGTTTGTTCAGATATAACACACTTGCTACTTATACTGAGTGTTCCATTAGTTTGTTCAGATATAACACACTTGATACTTATACTGAGTGTTCCATTAGTTTGTTCAGATATAACACACTTGATATACACTTGATACTTATACCGAGTGTTCCATTAGTTTGTTCAGATATAACACACTTGATACTTATACTGAGTGTTCCATTAGTTTGTTCAGATATAACACACTTGATACTTATACTGAGTGTTCCATTAGTTTGTTCAGATATAACACACTTGATACTTATACCGAGTGTTCCATTAGTTTGTTCAGATATAACACACTTGATACTTATACCGAGTGTTCCATTAGTTTGTTCAGATATAACACACTTGATACTTATACCGAGTGTTCCATTAGTTTGTTCAGATATAACACACTTGCTACTTATACTGAGTGTTCCATTAGTTTGTTCAGATATAACACACTTGATACTTATACCGAGTGTTCCATTAGTTTGCGTCCACTAATGTGACACAGTTAGACCGACCATTACACATTATGTGACCTTTTCGTGTTACCTAATTATGAATGAAAATTTAATCAAAGTTTTAATTTAACATACTGGCCAAGTACAACAGCATACTCTCTCATTATTCCCCTTTACAACAGCATACTCTCTCATTATTCCCCTTTACAACAGCATACTCTCTCATTATTCCCCTTTACAAAACTTTCGATTTTTAAAGTATAGTTCTATTAAATGGGACAGGTTTTTCAACACATATATTCTTAAGGGGAGATCTCCACTTGAGGGATTTTTTTCTTGATCCCTTTCTCCCTCATGTTTAGCCCCATTGCCTTTGATATTATAAAACGTTTGCCCCATTAGTTTAGCGATTTTAAGAACTTTCACCCCATATTAAGACCTTTCGTGCAATTCAAGTGTCGATTTTATCCTGGCGAGCGATAGCAAGCCTGTAATTTAAGAGGAACCGGCCTTCGGCCGGGACATTTTTCTACCGAAAAATGTACAAATTTATCTTGAAAGGGACTCAAGGGGGTGTAAATTTAAGCTTGATGGAGGTCTAGGGAATAAACTAAATACCTCCCCTTAACAATACGAACATCAGAGCTTCTACTTCTACTAATATATGAACACGTAATAATATACGATACGTGATTATATTTATTAAGTTATATGTTTTGAGGCTGAAAAGTGAAAGTGTGTTAATTGCTGGGTTGGTGATATAACGATAATCTTGATAAATAATCGAGCAGGGCAGTACCCAGGGGAGGCCACGTAGGTTTATGATAAAGGAGTTGCTGGAACTCCTGTTTCATATACCTGGCTTCTCTCTCTGTTTCTATTTATGCCTCACCTATACAGAGAGTAACTCTCTCAAACACCTATTCATTTCACTACACTTAATAAGCATACCACACTTTTTTCCAACACATCTACATTTCCTGTAACGCACCTTGATTTTGGCTCTGTTACTCTTTCAACCTTAGGAGGGACACTTGTTGCAGGCAGTTTTGCCTTTTGTCTCCTTCATGCACTTAGAACAAAAACTATATAAACAAAAATAACATATCTTCCAGGTAGTAGATAAACAACATACTATAGGCCACCCGTGACAGAGAGAGAGAGAGAGAGAGAGAGAGAGAGAGAGAGAGACTCCATTAGTGAGAGAGAGTCAGTGAAGAAATGCAGAAAGCAATTTGACCCTTCACAAGAGAGATGCTGAGGTACGTGAATTTTGACACCCGGTCTTTGAGGTTCTTGGCAAAGGTCCTCCAAGGTGGCGACTTTTGACAGCCTGATCAATTTTGACTGGGTGGGGGCGTGGAGGGGGGGGGGGGATTTTTTGAATGATGCCTTTTCGCATGGTGGTGACTTCTGATTTGGTGGTGACTTTTGAGAGGGTGGTGACTTTTAGAATGGTGATTTTTAACATGATGGTGACTTTTGACTGAGTGGTGACTGTTGACATGGTGGTGCATTTTGAGAGGGTGGTGACGTTTAACTTGGTGGTGACTTCTGATTTGGTGGTGACTTTTGACATGGTGGTATACAGTATGTTGACTGAGTGGTGACTTTTAAAATGGTGGTATATTTTGGCAGGGTGATGACTTTTATCATGGTGGTGACTTTTGACTGAGTGGTGAATTTTTACATAGTGCTGACTTTTGACATGGTGCTGGCTTTTAACATGGTGCTGACTTTTGGCATGGTGCTGACTTTTGGCAGGGTGATGATCTTTATCATGGTGGTAAATGTTGATAGGGTGTTCACTTTTGACATGGTGGTGACTTTTGACCGGGTGATGAATTTTGATAGAATGGTGACTTGACTAGGAGGCGATTTTTAACTGAGTGACGACTTTTTTCTGGGTGGTGACGTGGCATGGTGCTGACTTGGCTAGGTGGTAATTTTTGAATAGGTGATAAGCTGTGACTGGGTTTCAACTACAAAGCATACTGAGCAGGAGGTGAACCCTAGCAGGAGTTAGAAATGTACACAGGCTCTCAAGGTACATATTGAAAGGCGTAGTTTTTACTTCTACCTAATAATTATAATCTCATCTACATATCCTAGGGAGTTCCAAAATATTGTTAATCACTTATTCAACTGTACATGTCACCCGGAATATGACCTCCAGATTTCAGCATATTGAAGAATCGAATTTATGGGTTATAGAAAGCATACGTTTGGAAGGAGATGTCGAACATATACAAAACTGTATTTTATACCAAACTAAACTAGCATAATACATAGTAATTTAAAGACAACAACATAAAATTTGAACTGCAGAAAGGATTAAAGTTGATAAAGTTAGTGAATTTGCATTACATCTAAGCAAGGAAGAAGTGTGCAAAAGACAGATGGCAAAAAGATGATTTAGAGCCACCATGGTAGTCTGGCATAGGTTCAGAGGAGATCATTGGCTGCACTATAGTCTGTTTACTTCCAACTGGCGGTAAATTGTACAGTTCCCACCTAGATTTGTTGAGGATTTTGTGGCGAAATATGTTGGTACTTATTCATCTGGGCATCAATATGTTACAAACACAGTATTTTCATATTTGTCCATTAAGTATCGATAAATCAGTTGCTAAGGAAATCCATTTACTGTCAGCCTAAATAAAACCGACTATACTGTGCACACTTGCATATAATTATACAGTCTCACTTTTTCCCCTTTTCTAACACAGGCGTTCCATAGACTAGGTGGAAAATACACCACAAGCAATCACGCCCCCCATCATCTCAAGGGAAAGGACAATAGGACAATGAAGTGAGAGTGAGAGAGAGAGAGAGAGAGAGAGAGAGAGAGAGAGAGAGAGAGAGAGAGAGAGAGAGAGAGAGAGAGAGAGAGCAAGCGTGAGCGAGAGAGCAAGCGAGAGCGAGAGACCCACCTCACATGTAAAAATAAAGAATGATAATAACCCCCTAATATAAAACCCATATTACGAGGTCTGAGAGGAGGGGGCAGGTTTGTGTGTCTCTTTCAATGGCAGGATAATATATGAACCCCTTTCACCGCCGCCTCAATGGTACTCTCCTGACATTTGCATATAAGGAAGCGAATTATTATAATATATAACTTAATTCTTCCACTCGGTTCTTTTCCGGTTAAGACTCTCTCTCTCTCTCTCTCTCTCTCTCTCTCTCTCTCTCTCTCTCTCTCTCTCTACATAAATGTTAACCATGTATACATGTATACTATTGAAGTGTATTGAATTATCTAGTCTAGAGTAATAGTATTAGAAATAGTACATTGTTTATATATTCACTAGATAGGCTGCACAATGGCTATAAGGATACGTCTATACAACGGCCATAGCCTTAAGGGGAGATGGTCTGTTTTGCTGGCCACACTTCTCCCTCATGTTTAGCCCCATTAGTTTTCATATTATAATATGTTCGGCCCATTAGTTTGGCAATTTTAAGACCTTTTGCCCCTTTGTTGTGTCAATATTAAGAGTTCTCGTGTCATTAATATGTCTATTTTTTCCTGGCGAGCAATTTAGGAGTAACCGGCCTTAGGCCGGGATATTTTTCTACCAAAAAATGTACAACTATATCTTGAAGGGGGATCCTGAGGTTGGTATGTTAAGTTTTATGGAGGTGTAGGGAGGAAACTAAAATAATAACACATAAATGAAAAAAAAAAAAAAAAATCAACCAGAAATTAACCGTTCTCAGGAAATTAACAGGCTTCGAACTATCTCACTTGGCCCTTTTTACTACCACAGATCCTTCTTAAATTGCATAAAATCGTCTTAATATAGCTAGAATATTATTAAACAGACGTCGCCGGTTCAGAAGGGGTTAAGAAGATCGTATATTAATTGCCAGAATGAAAGTAAAAATTAATTCCTTGAATCAATTAAGTTGTCGATCAATAGCCAGAATAACAGGATGCAAATCGTCACTGAATATGAAAAGGAGGCAATATTAAGGGGGAGATGGGTCGTTTTCCTGGATTCCCTTCTCCCTCATGTTTAGCCCCATTAGTTTTCAGATTGTAAGATGTTTGCTCCATTACTGTAGTTTGTTGATTTTAGGAACTTTCGACCCATTTCTGTGTCAATGTTAAGACCTTTCGTGCTAATTAGGTGTCAATATCTTTCCTGGCGAACGATAGTGAGCCTATAATTTTGAAAGTCCCGGCCTTCGGCCGGGAAATTTTTCTACCGATTTTTGTTTAAATTAATCTAGAAAGGGAATATAATGGATGTTTTTTTTTAAACTTTGATGGAGGTCTAGGGAGGAAACTAAAATATAGATGAATATGTATATAAATAGACCCAAATATCATCACCGTCTCCTTAACCCGTTGAGTACCCGGGACGTCCTTTTTAATCCTATTCTGGAATCTATTAGACGATTTTATTCAGCTTAAGAAGGGCCTCCAGCAACAATAAGGCTTCAATATATCTCGAACAACCCTTTTAACTACCGCGGATCCTACCTAAGCTGCATAATATCGTCAACATATAACTAGCATATAACATTGTACTACACGTCGCTGGTACTACACGTCGCTGGTACTACACGTCGCTGGTACTACACGTCGCTGGTACTACACGTCGCTGGTACTACACGTCGCTGGTACTCAAAAGGTTAACCTGTGTACTGGACCTGCAGCCGAGATACATGACCGTGAATATAGCCGTAGTCACACGAGCGCTTTTTCCGTCAATTTTCCATGAGCAAGTTTTTGCTGGTGATATTTAGGGATATTTTTGCATTAGAATCGTAAACTAGATCGAAGGTAGATTATGTTAGCTAGTTAAATTCATATGGAAGTTGTATTTTGAAGCTACCAGACAACAATTGCACGTAAACATTGACGGACAAAATAGCTCGTGTGACAGCGGCTTATGTCAGCAATAGCCCGCTGCATACATAATGAAGTGGGAGGCGCTCATTGGAATGCCGTGCAGAATACAATGGTCTTTTATAACATCAAAACAAGAATAGCACAGATTCACTGTTATGTTCGTCAATGTAGGTTATAGTCCGTTCATTTGAAGGGGAGACTGGTCGTTTGTTTGGTCTATTAATTCATTTATTCATATATTGTTGTAGTTTCCTCCTTAGACCTCCACCAAGCTTAGAAGAAAAAAAAACTAGGCCTAGACCCACCGTCATGATAAATTTGTACATTATTCGGTAGAAAAATGTTCCGGCCAAAGGCCGGTTCCTCTTAAAATTGCAGGCTCGCTTTCGCTCGCTAGGAAATAATCGACAACTAAATGGCACGAAAGGTCTAAAAATTGAGAACGAAATGGGGCGAAAGGTGTTAAAATCGCCAAACTAATGGGCCGAAAGTCTTATAATCTCAAAACTAGTGGGGCTAAACATTAGGGAGAAGGGGGTCCAGAAAAACGGTCTGCCTCCCCTTAAGTTGGTCAGAAATCGTAACCTCTAACCTTTTACAAAACAACATCAAAACAAGAATAGCACGGACTTCCTGTTGCTCGTCAAAACAGTTATGATCCGTTCATTTTAAGGTTGGTCAGAAATCGTAACCTCTATCCTCTGTAACTCAAAAAGGGCTAGAGTAAATAAGCTATCAATTTCCACACCTATTCCCTAGCCAAATCTTCCTATTTGGTAAAAAACAAAAAAAAATAAAAAAAATAAAATCGATTACTCTTTTTTTTTTTTTTTTTAGTTACAGAGGTTAGGCGGTTACGATTTCTGCCCAACCTAGAATGAACGGACTGTAGTAACTTTTGTTCATCTCGTTTGCACAATTATTCTTTATCTACAATCCTCCGGGCTTTAAAAATCTCGTATTCACAATTATCTGTCATCTACAAACCTCGCAGACATATAATTATATTCTCGCATGTACACTTACCATTCTTTATCTGAAATTCTCCAAGGTATTGTAATCTCGTATTCACAATTATTCTTTATCACAAATATTCCAGGTCATAATAATCTCGTATGCACAATTATTATATTTAATTTGAAATCCTCCAAGCTGTTATCATTTCGTAAACACAATTATACTTTATTTGGAATCCTCCAGGCTATTAATAATCCCATATGCACAATTCTTAGTCTTTGTTTGAAATCCCCCGGGCTTTCAGGCTTAAGGGGGTAGTGCTTGTTTGTTTGCCTATATATATTTATTTAGTAATTTGTTATTTAGTTTCCTCGCTAGACCTCCATGAAGCTTAAGAAAATACCCCCTAGACCCCTTTTCAAAATCAATATGTACATTTATCGGTAGAAAAATTTCCCGGCCGAAGGCCGGTTCCTTCTAAAACTACAGGCTCGCTATCGCTCGCCAGGAGCAAAAATCGACACCTAAATGGCACGAAAGGTCTAAATATTGACGAAGAAATGGGGCGGAAGTAATCAAAATCGCGATACTAGCGGAAGGCAATTCTTAAAATGTCAAAACTAATATGTTAAACATGAGGGAGAAGGGGGTTACATTACTGCATGGTGAGTGTTGCCTTGTCTCTCGGGTGTATTCTTCTTAGGTTGACGGTATACTGAAATGTCTAAACGTTTCAAAGTAAACCTTTTAGACATATTTTCTAGCATAGTCAAAAAATAGAGAAGCTCTTTACAATGTATATGGAAAAAAGTAACAGATTCGAATATTGCACATAAATATAGATCTGTGATGAGCGATGTATAAAGAGATACATGTTAAAGGAAATGGTATAAGCAACAGGAAGAGATAAACTTCACTGATTAGTAGATGCACGAACTAAATATTTACCAACTAATTATAAATGTATTACACTAGCCAAACATCACTTTCATTTCTTACAATATACTGTATAAGCTAAATAAGATCACAAAATGTAACATTTATCAAGAATTTGAATGCGTGTGAGAAAAAACAAAAACAAAAAAACAACAGAAAGCAGACCTTAATTAGTCTTGAAATTAAATAATGTTCTCAACCTGTTCCAGTAAAAAATAAGTGAATTATGCGTGTGACATTAAAAGTGTGAAAATGTTTTTAGGCCAAATGAGCTTGGAAATGTTTATTTCTAACGAGAGAGAGAGAGAGAGAGAGAGAGAGAGAGAGAGAGAGAGAGAGAGAGAGAGAGAGAGAGAGAGAGAGAAGAGGCAGGATGAAAAGAAAAATCGAAAACAAAGTAATTATTAGAAGAATAAAAAGTAAAATTAATTGATGAAAATGAGATAAGTTAATGGGCTCGATAAATGCTAATGACATTTATCCAACAAAGCAACATTTATTGGCTGATTCCCTTGAGAGGAGGGAAACAGCTCTTTACCTTCCGTTCATTTTAAAGTTTCTCAAGCGTCAGTAATGTGAATGATCTACGGTAATTTGCTATTGTAATATTACTAATTTAGATGCTGACAATGTTTGCAGAATTTACCACTTTCCGAGCTTCAAGCTATAAAGAAGTTGGAGCTATAAACAGAGCTATGTAACATATATGGAATAATACTGAAGGTTTCTGATAAATATAAATTATTGTTAATTTTATGGCATGTATTTGTAAAAGTAATACCACCGTAATATAGGTGGTAATTCTGTTAAATATCAATGTTTGTAGCTTCAACTTTTGTGTAGCCTGAAACTCGCCAGAGGTCAATTGATATCTCGACAGTATTATGAATATACATCACCTTGTATATATATTTACATATTGTTCACTTAACTGGACAATATCCCTTTGAAGCAACATTATACTTTATTGATATTATTTGTCTGTTTACATTTAGTTGAATTGTTCTTAATGAAAAATATACGTTGATTTCGTCGATAACTGTAAAATATATGGGGCAAATGCATGGACAGTAATACATTTGTCTAAATTAGTGTATATAACTAAATTGTCACTTATTAGGTCTATTCATAACATCCTATTTTATTACAGTCAAACATGTAGAAATTAAAGCATGTGTAGGTAGGATAATGCCAACAAGAAAAAATAAACACAATTACACAAAGCGAAAATAAATTAGTACAAACTTAATGAAGAACTCATCTAAGAGGTGATGTGGTAATGAACATGGAATTTATAGAAATCAATACCAAGAAGTGGAAATTCACCCAAGAGAACTATTTTTGTGGGCGAAGGTGTATAAATCAATATATGAATAATTGAATAAATAATAATGACAAAAATACAATATCTAGGTGAACGTATGGTTAATCTCTCTCTCTCTCTCTGATGACTGGCCTCCTCCGCAGACCAGATGATCAAGGTAACAAATGCACCCCCCACCGAGCCTCCCCTTTGACGATCATAAGGATAATCAAGAAGCTATTGGTTGGGAAAACGCACACACGCGCACACACACGGGGGTATACACGCAGGATGGGACACACGCGCCCATAGATAGATTAGATAGATAGATAGATAGATATATTAGATAGATTAGATAGAAAGATAGAAAGATAGATAGATAGATAGATAGGCAGTTTTGTCTTTTGTCTCCCTCATCCACATACAAAGAAACAAGAAAAAAAAAAGACTATGTAATACCTAAGCGACAAATTATCCAGCCAATCAGATCAAAGCGCCTTTGGTGACTATGTGATTGGCTGGCGGAATTATCCGTTGGGAAATACGTGGAAGGGGAGAGCAGAAAAACTGTCTATTCTTTACTAAAACTAATTCAGATGAGATGGTGAACTGGAAGAACGCACTGACCAAGATGGATATTATTGCGTCTGTTAGTTATTTTGATTATGTTTTAGTTTTCAAATATAAAGGCACATGGAAGAACAGGGAAACAAATGTGAAGTGCTGATTGTCAAATGTAATCAGATACTGTATAATTTATGAATTCAGTTGAATTAGGTGCGAGGGAAACACAGGAAAGAGCTAGAATTATTTCTTCCTCTTACGTTTTGGGCTACGCAGTCTCTCTGAAGATGGGTTCTGCGCAATCCGAAACGTATGAGGAATAAAGAATTCAAGCCCATACTGGAATGACTAGAATATCCCTGTTTCAGTCAAATCTCCAAGTGTGTGTAAATATATAACAATATACAGCTATGTGCAAATATATATATATACACAAAGACGAGAAAGTGAAAGGCAAGAGGAAACTCCACTTCAAAACCCCGTTGAGAAATAAAGCCAGCAGTCAGCCTTTCACCAACACGGCCCGGCAGACAGAGAGAAAAAATAAATAAAGGACAGTTACAAAAAATAAAAGGAAAAATAAAAATAAATATAAACATAAAAATAAATGAGTTACAAAAAAATAATATACAAAATAAAAATAAAATTAAAATTAAAGGCAAATAAACAAAATAAAGGTGAGTTACAAAAAATAAAAGGAAAAATAAAAATAAAAATAAAGGAAAACAAAATAAAGGTGAGTTACAAAAAACTGAATTCTCCGAGGGAACTATTCTTGGCACCAGACTCCTCCAGGGGATAGGTGTTAGAACGAGGCTATTTTTTTCCTCCCCGACCCTCTGTACGTGTGACCTTCGTTATATTGTTGGTGGCTTCATTCCGCAGTGGGCGCTTTTATTTTCTCTCTTTTTCCTTATAATAGAGTAATGAGAAAATTCCTACTTATAACATAGCATATTGTAATCACGGGCTATGTTGGTTTTCCTCAACCCTCTGTACGTGAGGCTTTCGCTATATTGTTGGGAATTTCATTCCACAGTGGGCGTTTTTTTTTGTTTTCTTTTTATTTGTCCTTCGAGCAATGGGGTAATATCTACTTATAACGCAGCATATTGTAAACACTAGCTACTATCCTTATAATATCTACTTATAATATCTACTTATAACGCAGCATATTGTAAACATTAGCTACTATCCTTATAATATCCTAATTCCCACAGATCATTCCTGTGCTGCATAAAATCGTTTAATGATAGCTTGAATTAACTGTCAAAATACGTCATGATCGTTAAGTGGTTAATGAGTTAGCCATGTTTTACACTTTCAATTAATTTCTCTTCAGCTGACGATAAATTGAATCCCTTAGCAGCTAATTTGTCGATACCTAATTGAAACTACCATGTTTCTGCATCATACTAAAGCCATTTTGTTTTCAATAAGCACCATATTTCACTACAAAATAACAGAGAAATCTTGATGGGATCTTTGCAATATACCAACAGTTGAATAGAAACAGGCTACAATTATATACCTTTATATCTCAACCAGTAGACCATTTCAACCAGTAGCTCTCAACCAGTGCCAAATCAACCAAGACCAGCCAAACCAGTGCCAACATATACTACTAACCTAACCTAACCTAACCTAACTGTATTGGTTGACTTGGTACTGGTTGAGAGCTAATGGTTGAAATGGTCCACTGGTTGAGTTGTCCGATCACCACCTTCAATACGATGAATGAAAGCGTCTATACAGTTTATTGTTTCCCCTGGCAGGGAAGTCAGTCCCTTAGCTATTTTATCGATAATTAACGAAAACCTAAGAGACTCATATCTCATTTAAGGGGGTACTGCATGATATTTTTTTTTATGTACTGGTATTTATTAATATATATATTTTGGAATTTCCTCGCTAGATATCCATCAAGGATAAAATAGCACCCCCTAGACCCCCTTTCAAGATGTATACATTTTTCAGCAGAAACATTTTCCGGCCTAAAGGCCAGTTTCTTCTGAAATTACAGGCTCGCTATCGCTCACAAGGAAAACAATCGACCCACACAAAAGGTCTTAATATTGACAAACGAAATGGGCGAAAGGTCTTAGGATTGACAAACTAATGGAACGAACGTCTTAAAATCTCAAAACTAATATGCTAAACATGAGGGAGAAGGAGGTCCAGAAAAAGCGACTACCTCCCCGTTAAGCCACGGACACCGATATATTCTTCCCGAGTTGTACAAATGTGTCTTGAAATACTACCTACAATAAAGGAAATATTGGCCTCATCTGATTAAGGGAGGCCACCTCGCTTTTTTTCTCTTTCTCTCCCTCTCTCTTTAGCTAGTATCCATTCGACCCCATTCAGCCTACTGTTTTAAGACTTTTACCACCATCCAGGTATCAATATTTTCCTGGTGAGCGGTAGCAAGCCAGCATATATATATTTTTGTTTTGACAACAAGCTAAATTTGTACATTTTTCGATAGAAAAATTTCTCCGGCGAAGCCGGATTTCTCCATACAATGATGGCTTGCTATCGCTCGCCAGGAAAAAATCGACACCTGGATGGGGATAAACGTCTTAAAACAGTTGGCTGAATAGGGCCGAATGGATCCAAGCCAGGGAAAGAGAGAAAAGGAGAGAAAGACAAAAAAAAAACGGTGACCCCCTTAATAATAGTAACACAACGGCCTTATGTTAAAGCGACTAACTGAACCTACACACATGGAAAACTAAAAAATGTCCAAACATAATAATAAGATTAATAAATAGATGTACCGGTATTGTATGTATGTATATTCTGTGGCACTTAACTCGGTTTTCCATTTTTTTTTTTTTTTTTTTTTTATGGGGGTGGCCGACTCAAGATAGAGGCCGAATATATATATATATATATATATATATATATATATATATATATATACAGTATATACCTGTATGTATATGTATATATATATATATATATACTGTATATATACACAGTATAAACCTGTATATATATATATATATATATATATATATATATATATATTTATATATATACAGTGTATATATATATATATATATATATATATATATATACTGTATATATATATACTGTATATATATATATAAATATATATATATATATATATATATATATATATATATATATAATATATATATATATATTGCATATATATATATATATATATATATATATATATATATATATATATGCAGTAAATATATAAATAAAAGGGATAACTAATGGAAATTATTGACTCGACCTCCGGGTGTTCCTGTTCGGTCGGTGGTGGTGTCTTCTTGTCCCTCACTGGCCCTGATCTGTTCTGTTGTTATCACCAATATTAACCCCTTCAGCATCATCACATCCTTTACTCAGTTATTATTCAACGATTGTATTCAGTTTTGGAAAGCTGTATAGGAGTCAATGGGGTAGAAACTAGATAATTCATCCGTCTGACTCCCACGATTCCTTCCTAAACTGCATAAAATCGCTTAATGATAACCAGAATGAAATGTCAAAATGCATCATGATCCTCAAGGGGTTAATATTTACAGTATGGATGGCGTCTATATATATTATTCTAGTTAACATTAAGCTATTTCTATTCAACTTAACAACGACCTCTGTTCTCCATTCTCCTTATTAGTAGATGATATAAATGAGCTTAAGAGCGCCGTGTGTAAGTAAAGAGTTTAGTAAGAGACGTTTTACCTCCTTCAACTCTTAAATTCTTCTAGTAATCCGAGTTAAATGGTCTAGCATCAGCCAAAATACTATGATATCGCTCTCATACGTAATGAACCAAATTCACCTCAACACACACGATGAAGACAACTTTTTCTTTCGTATCCTTCAGGCACACAGGAATAACATAAAATTAATCCAAAATATATATCCCTGTCGGAGTGGGTGAGGAAGTAGGAAGAGATGGGTGTGTGAGATCCAGAAACTATGTGGAATAAACGCTTGAAGATTTAGCAAAATAATTATATGAAACAAACATAAAACTAATAAACAACACTATATCGACTATATTGACAACTTGCAAGAAAAAGAAGAGAACTATAGCTATAGAATATACTATGAGTTCTTGTTAGTATAGTTTATGATGTGAAGCGTTCTATAGTGTAGCTGTATGATAGATGATATGTAGCGGGTATATAATTACATTATAGACAATAGTTACAATTGACCACTTGCGATATAAGGAAGTTGAGCTGTAGATATCAATATATAACAGAATTGCCAGCTAAAACATGGTTGTAAGGCATATAAAAACACAAAACCAAATTCGACATACATTCTATCCACCATTACTGTTTAATATCAATGTTTATGGGTCCAACTTCCTTATAGCCCGAAACCCGCAAGTGGCCAATGAAACAACTCTCTAGCAACAACGATTCTGATGGTGTTGGGACTTGTACTGTACAATTATAAATTAATATAGAATAATACATATACGCACTGACATATAAATACGTATACTCACACATACGCGCGCAAATACTAATTAATCCTATAACAACACCTAATCCTTAACTAATTGTGTACCGATGACGTCTATATTATTTTATGCTAGCTATATATAGCCGATTTTCTGCAGCTTAAGAAGGATCTGTGGTAGCAGAAAGGGTTCAATGAGATAGTTCGAAGCCTGTTAATTGCTGGAGGCCCAAATCATACGGAATATAACAGTCTAAAAATAGCTAGAATATAATTTAAAAGAGTCGCCGGTACAGGAGGGATTGTTTTTTTGTTGTATCTTTCTCTCCTTTTCTCTTTCCCTGGCTTGTATCCATTCGGTCCCATTCAGCCAACTGTGTTAAAACGTTTATCCCCATCCAGGTGTCGATTTCTTCCTAGCGAGCGTTAGCAAGCCAGCATTGTATGAAGAAATCCGGCTTCGCCAGAGACATTTTTCTAGCGAAAAATGTACAAATTTAGCCGGTGTAAAAAGGGTTAACCCCTACTGTACCAGCGACGTCTTTTTAATTTTAATCTAGCTATATTTAGACGATTTTAGGCAGCTTAGGAAGGATCAGTGGTAGTTAAAAGGGCTGATTGACATAGTTCAAAGCCATATAATTGCTAGACATCCTTCCTAAACTGAAAATTATCGATTAGCAGTAGCTAGAATAAATAGAAAAGGATGTCGACGGTACAGAAGGGGTTAAGGGGAGGTTTTTAGTTAGTTCGCTAGACCTCCATCAAGCTTAACATTACAGCCCCTAGAACCCCTTTCAAGATAAATTCATACATTTTTCGGTAGAAAAATTTCCCGGCCAAAGGCCAGTTCCTCTTATATGACAGGCTCGCTGTCGCTTGCCAGGAAAAAATCGAGACCTAAATGGCACGAAAAGTCTTAAAATTGACAGAAATGGGATGAAAGTTCTTGAAATCGCCAAACTAATGGGCCGAACGTCTTAAAATATCAAAAGCAATGGGGCTAACCATGAGGGAGAAAGGGGTCAAGAAAAAATCCCTCAAGTGGAAATCTCCCTTTAAGGCTGAATACATAATAAGCTGAAGCCTTCCAGAGTCATGGTTCAGGTAATTATTGTTATTAATATATATTTTTGATATATTTGTTTACACAGCCTAGAAAGGACCATTAAGTCTGTTGTTGCTTACCTTCCTTTGACTTCTATTTATAACAGTATATTTATATAAGCAATATTATAATATTGCAATCCATTTTCTTGAGCTAGAATTTATATAATACATAAATATATATTCAACATCAATGCCATATATGCTACAATACATCTACCACTACTATTACCACTAATACTACTACTATTAGTAATAATAATAATAATAATAGTAATAATAATAATAGTAATAATAATAATAATAATAATAATAATAATAATAATAATAATAGTAATAATAATAATAATAATACATTCATTAATAATAAGAATATACAAAATACTAATATTACTAAAAATAATTATTACATTAGAGAAATGTACACAATAAATGTACACAATAAAAGGGACACTGGGAACCTAGTTGACTCGACCTTGGACCTCTTAAACTACGAGCTCCGGCTGTGTCAGTTCCACCCTAAACATAACATTATAATCACATTCTCTTAACCCTATTAGAGCGTTGATATCCGTTTCATTATAATCGGTACCAATATGATGTAGCTTGTATTTAGGGGCAATATTCCCTTCGAGCCTTCCTTTTCCTAAAACTATTTTTTTTTAGTAAGCTTTCGAAGGACCTTCGGCGACTACGTTTTTCTCAATATTATCGTATAAAAAGGTAAACAAAATAAGGAAACAAAAACAGTCATTAAAGTAAAAGATCTTACTACATAGATGGCTGACAAACCTACATTCGCGTGTGGTCCTGGAAGCGCCCTGGTTACTGGAGACCATTTGTATCCCATTCAGTACCGGTGATATCTTTTTCATTATATTCTGTCAACTATTATACGGTTTATTCAGCTTCAGAAGGATGTATGCCCATTAAATGATTACATAATATCTTAATTAATCAGCTACCATATATCCTTCCTAAGCTACAAATAAACGTCTGAATGCAGCTGAAATATAAACAAAAAGTCGTCGTCGGTACTGTAAGAGTTATGATTGGGATAGTAGAGGTGCCCTCCATGGATCTTTGTGCTGTCCATGCCTGGTTTGTGTTCTCTAATATTCTCATTTATCTTGTGTTACATACATTGTACTTTCTTAGCGTATGGCGTATTTATTTATTTATCTCGGTTTAGCTAATATGTACGTTTCAATTATATGTATTAAATCCTTTACTGTGTTTGGCAGGCATTTAATTTACGATGTCGAGGTTCTAAAATTAATAGGCTGCTGTTTTGTTAGCGGAATAAGAGAGGGGAATCCCCAACTACAACAGAGGTGTTATTTGGTAGCACCCGGGGCTCCAGGTAGTATTACTTTACACCTAAAATGGCTACCACACAACAATGACAGTCAATGACCAGGGTCATTTATGAAAGCTGTCTGTGTTTGTTACCTTATATACAGTTACAAAGATACAGTTTAACTCCCAAAGACCAATTCCGATGTATCTAAAATCGTCGAATAATGGCCACATATGGCATGGAAAAGTGAATGGGTATATGGTAGGTAATAATGTTTATATATTTCTTCTTCATGTATAGCCCTGTTAGTTATGGGATTGTGACACGTTCGACCCATTCTTATGTCGATTTTAAGACCATTCATCCCATTTCGGATTGGGGAGATTGTAGGGACCAATCGAACATGGATGGTCACATAGTCATACGATAAGGAGTTGATGGAAATCCTGTTTCATTTACCTGGCTTCCCCCACTGTTTCTATTTGTGCCTCACCTACACAGATAGTAATCCAGCGAACTCTCACAAAACACATCCTCCTCCTATTCATTTCACTACACTTATCAAACACACCACACGTTTTTCAAACACACCTAAATTACCTTCATTTTGACTCTCTATCACTTGTTCAACCTTGGAGGGGACACTTGTTACAGGGAGCTTTGCATTCCGTCTCTTTCATGCACATAGACAAAACATGTCTATTAATATCAAGACCTTTCTTGTCGCTATTTCGTGGCGAGTGATAACGAGCCTGTAATTTAGGAGGAACTGGCACTCGGCCGGAACATTTTTATGCCGAAATATGTACAAATGTATCTATGAAGAGGATATTTGGGATGTTTGATGGAGGTCTAGGGAGAAAAATATACATAAATATATAGACAAATGAATAAACATTCCCCCTTAAGACTTGTGATAAGACCCTGGTGCGTGGACTATGAGGGTGTGATGACAATAGTCTGTTTAGGGAGAACCATGGTGGAAGTGACACAATCGGAGCCACCAGTTTAACAGGTTCCAGGTCGAGTCAAGCGCCTAATTTCTTCTCTCTTTTACGTTACTTAGTCTGCTTTTGAATTAATTATTGTCGTTATGATTATTATTATTATTATTATTATTATTATGATTAGTAGTAGTAGTAGTAGTAGTAGTAGTAGTAGTGCGAGCAGAAGTAGTATCCTTAGCATTACTATAATCTTACAGTCACGGTCATACGTCGTGTTCTACCTACTTACTTGCAAATCGTGTTACTATCTAGTTTAGTTGGACAAATATTTTTAACAATCACAAACATAGCCTAGTTATACCCTACGTTTATGGGGCATTGATATGAGAGTCTCTTTACCACAGTACAATCTTCTCTCACAAGAGTTAAAGGAGATATAGATCTTTGATAATGCCAACACACATATATAACAAAGGTTGCATTATCTAGCTACCATTTTGGAGCCACTATTATATATATTGTCCTTTATTTAGGCGCACATTGTATGCATATGGAACCGGTTTGACCAGATGGTTCAAGAGAAGATGCATACAGAAGAGTGCAATATGAATATCAATAATAAGAATAATTATAATAATAATACAAATGATAATAAAACAAAATATTTGTACTATTAATTTTATAATAGCAACATTAATGATAACAAAAACAAGAATGCTAATACTACTGGAAAAAATCATTACATTAGAACAATCTACACAATACAAGGGAGATTTGTCAGAGTTGACTCGACCTTGGAGCTCTCCAGCTACGAGTTCCGGCTGTGTCAGTTCCACCACGGGTCTCCCTAAATGTAATATTATAATCACAGCCTCTTAAGGGGGTAAGGTATATTTATTGGTATATTTATTCATAACAATTTATTTATAATTGTTTTAGTTTCCTCCCTAGACCTCCAGCAAGCTTAATAAGTATGTTTCATGAACTCCCTTCGAAATTAATTTGTATATATCCTGGCCGAAGGTCGATTCCTCCAAAATTACAGGCTTGCTATCTCTTGTTAGGAAGAAATCGATACCTAAACGGCACGAAAGGTTTTGATAATGATACAGAAAGGGGCGAAAGGTCCAAATTTCCACAAAATTATGGGGCAAACGTCTTAACACTTTCTTGCACGGGGGGTTGTTTTTTCAGTATTAAAAATAGAATTCTCTCGAGAGGAAAGGGTATATTTTTTGGTCTATTTCTCCATGTATTTATTATTATTTTTAGTTTACTCCCTAGACCTCCAACTAAGTTAAAGAAACTTCCCCATTTTCGGTAGAAAAATATCCCGGCCGAAGGCCGGTCCCTCCTTAATTAAGGGCTCGCTATTGCTCGCCAGAAGAAAAAAATTCGATACCTATTTACACGAAAAGTCTTAATATTGACAAAGAAATCAGGTTAAAGGTTATAAAATCACCAAACCAATGGGCCAATTGTTTTAAAATCTAAAAAACTAACGGGGCTAAGCATGAGGGAGAAAGGGGGCAGAGAAAACAACCATCCCCCTTAATATAATAATTACCTCTCCAAAATTAGTTTCCTGTCCACAGCTCGCTCAAAGACGACGGCAGAAATGGATGTAACACAACTATAGGTTGATAAACACCCCTGATGGTCACAAAGGATTTTAAGTATTTCAGATTAAATATTTCAAATTAATGGGGGTAAACATGAAGGAGAAGGGGGTCCAGACAAAGCAAATACCTCCCCCTTATTATGTTGTATTACATTCGGAACTGCTTTAGGCTAGCTGGTTTATTATGTTGTATTACATTCGGAACTGCTTTAGGCTAGCTGGTTTTAATAGGTTTCAGAAATACCGTCTCATAGTGAAGGGGTATATCATTATATTCGCTGCGTAATCTTTCTAAGGGGAAGGAAGTTGCTTTTTTCTGGACTCCCTTCTCCATAATGTTTAGCCCCATTAGTTATGAGATTTTACGACGTTCACCCCAGTAGTTTGTGGTAGTAAAACGGATTAAGTGAGATAGTTCGAAGCCGGTTAATTGCTGGATTGAATAAAATCGTCTAATGGTAGCCAGAATATATTATAAAAGAAGTCTCCGGTACAGAAGGGGTTAAGACCGTTTCTTCATGAATATCAAGACCTTTGTTGCCATTTGGGTGTCGATTGTTATCCTGGCGAGCGATAGCGATACTGTTATTCTGGAGGAGGCAGAAATTTTTGTCTAAGGAAAAAATGTACGCATTTATACAAAAGGGGATCTTGGGGATGTTTTGTTGAGCCTGATAGATGTCTAGGAAGGACAAGGACACACTGGTGCGTGGACTATGAGGGTGTGATGGCAATAATAGTCTGTTTAGGGAGAACCGTGGTGGAAGTGACACAGCCGGAACCACCAGCTACATTAATAATAATAATAATAACAATAACAATAACAATAATAATAATAATATATCAAATACTAATACTCTGAAAATAACTAATAAATTTAAGCAACAAACACAATAAAATGGAACCTATAGATGATTGACTCGACCTTGGACCTCTCAAACTACGAGCTCCGGCTGTGTCAGTTCCACCACGGGTCTCCCTAAATATAACATTATAGCCACAGCCACTTAACCCTCTTAGAGCGGTGATATCCGTTTCATTATAATCGGAACCAATATGATGTAGCTTGTATTTAGCGGCAATATTCCCTTTGAGCGTTCGTTTTCCTAAAACTAAACAGTTTTAGTAAGCTTTCGAAGGACCTTAGGCGACTGCGTTTTCCTCATTATTATCGTATACAAACATAAACAAAAAAGAAACAGAAAAACAAAAACTTTAATATATTGTAAAAGATCTAACTACATATTTTGTTGACAAACCTACATTCCTTTGTGATACTCGGAGCGTCTTAGTTACTGGAGACCATTTCTATCCCTTTCAGTACCGGTGATATCTTCTTAATTATATTCTGGCAACTATTAGACGGTTTATTCAGCCTAGGAAGGATGTCTGCCCGTTAGAATATTATAGACTATCAGTTATTCCTTTTAGCTACCATATATACTTCCTAAGCTTCATAAAATCGGTAAAATGCAGCTGAAATATGAACAAAAAGTCGTCGTCGTTTCTGTAAGGGTTATGATTGGGATAGTAGAGGTGCCCTCCATGGATCTTTGTGCTGTCCATGCCTGGTTTGGGTTGTCTTATATTCTTATTTATTTTACGTTACGCAAACTGTACGTTATTAGCACATGGCGAATTTATTTAGGTATCTCGATTTAGCTAATATTTAATATTTTGGGCTTGCTATTGCTCGCCGGGAAAAAAGTGACACATAAATAACGCGAAACGTCTTGATATTGATATAGAAATGGGACAAAAGGTCTTAAAATCGACAAAGTATTTAGGCAAACGTCTTAAAATATCAAAAGTAATGAGACTAAATATGAGAAAGAAGGGGATCCAGAAAAATCAACTACCTTCCCCTTAAGCCTTATGATGAGACCCCACTGATGACACCGGTGCGTGGACTATTATAATACATGTGTGTGAATTTGTATTTTGTTTTTGTGAGTTAATTGTTTTCTGTTGCGTTTTGTGTTGTCCCTATTCTTATTCTGTCTTGAATCCCCCCCCCCCCAAAAAAAAAAAAAAAAAAAAAAAAAAAAACACAAAAGAAAAATAGGAAAAGTGGGGATTGGGTCTGAGTATATAAATAGATAGATAGATTATTATTATTATTATTATTATTATTATTAGTAGTAGTAGTAGTAGTAGCAGTAGTAGGACTAGTGGTGTAGTAGTAGTAGTAGTAGTAGTAGTAGTAGATGTAATACTTGTAGTTGTTACATTGCCCGTAGTGATAGTAGCAGTAGTAGTAATAGCAGGCTTAACATTACTATAAGTGTACAGTCACGATAAAACGTCGTGTTCTAAACATAATTTCAACCCATGTGTCTTTATAGTTAAATTGTAGAAATATCCCTAACAATCGTAATCATAACTTAGTTGTAGCCTACGTTTATGGGGCATTGATAGGAGAGTCTCTAAACCACAGTACAATCCTCGCTCACAGGAGTTAAAGGAGTCATAGACCTTCGATGATGCCAAATAAATATATAAATAAAACAATGGTGGCAATATCTAGCTACTATTTTGGAGTCACACTATAATACATGTTGTCTCTTATTTAGTCGCACATTGTATGCATATATAGAACTGATGTGACAAAAGGTAATAGTAAAGTTGCATAAAGAAAAGTGTAATAATAATAATAATATTACAAAAATATAATAATAAAATAATACAACTAAATTAATAAGTGATAATGCTAAACACCTATCATAATAATAGTAATAATAACAATAATCATAGTAATAATAATTATACAAATAGCAATTACTAATATAATTAGTATTGTAATAATAATACAAATAATAATAATAATAATTATAATCATTATTATTATTATTATACTATTATATTAGATGTGTGTAATTTTGTGTTTTGTTTATGTATTTATTTATCTATATATTGATTTATGTTCGGGCTCTGTCTCGAGTCGGCCACCCCCAGCTATGTAATGGGACATGTGCCTGAGTATATATATATATATATATATATATATATATATATATATATATATATGAATAATAATAATAACGACATTGATAATTATAATGTAAAACTTGCAAAATAAACAAACCAAAACGTATACGAACACAGTAAAAAGACAAAATAACTAATCAAAATCGCTATGTGGAAACAACGCTTAAGTAAAAAAATAAATATATATATATAAATAAAAGAACACAATCCACGACATAGGGTGTACATTAATACATGCGCAAGTTAATATGGTTCCCAAGCAAACTAATCGCACACATAACAACGCACTGTCGTCATGTTCAAGGAATTAGTCAATTTGGAAAGTCGGGGACGTTCTGGTAAATTTGACTAAACTCTGCATGATAAAAGAAACTACATTAAGTGTCAAAATGTTCTATTAAAATCAAATTTGCAACTTGACAAGATAATAACAATAGTACAAAATACAAATATCACTCACTAACGATAGTGCTATCGGGTAGGTACAGTCAGAAACCGCAGTTTCTGAGACACCTGGATAGGGCCCGGACATTGGGAGCGTATTGTTTCTGGACGACAGCTCACTTTAACTATCACAAGGTCGCACACGTACGAACACACGTTTCGAACCAATAGATGCTTCACTCAGTCTGCCATGTAAAATTATTGTGGTTATGCTATGATGCGATTCATACTACAGAATCTGACATATAAATTACAAAAATACCATTGTTTGCTATTCCCTCCTGTATCTACATAAAACACGGAGAGCTATTAAAGAATTAAGACTGTGAAGAAACACTACCAAACCGCAGTGAATGGACAGGCTTTCGTTGTGTGTGTGTGTGTGTGTGTGTGTGTGATTCATCAGACGTCACCCATGGTAGTTACTATTAAACACATATCGGTACTCATATAATTCATAAATTTGTCATCATGCTATTAACCTATCTGCACTGTGTAAACATTGCAGTATATCAGATGCTGTAATACTAACATCCAAAAGGTATCTACAGCCAATGATAAACGTAATATCACGATGCAGTGCTTATATAGCCTTTACCCTTTAGAGTGGAATATAAACAATTTACTAAATTAATATCGAATATATAAACCTATCAGCGTCCGAAGCTTAACTTAGTGTGGTATTACATATAATATAATACATATATACATAATATATGCCCCCATATATCACTACTGATAACTCATTGCCGTTTCATAACCAGATGATAACATGTAATATTACATTGCATAGTTCGTTGTGTTGTATGTCATGAAGCAGTCACTTCTGTGTTCAGTGTGTGTCACCTACTGTAGAGCATTATGTCTATTAAAACACACATTGGTTCACTTACACACACACACTCGACTAATCGTAACTAGCAATTCACGTCATGATTGTCATCGTTACTTTACACAACAACTATTTATTACAGACCACTGCAAGGTAAACATTTACACTATACTGAACATCGTCCTCTTCAGAATAAATACAAGTATGCATAACGTGGTCACTGGGAACATGGAAATGAAGACAGGTTTCTGGGGGGGTGGGGGCGAGAGAGCGAACCTAAACTACCAAATTTCGTAACAGCCAATGAAACGTTTAAGGTCGGAACCCCCACCGATGGTGCAAAGAACATGGAGCACGCACACACACACACACACACACCTAAATCCTGTTCATTCACTGCAATTTAGAAGTATTTATTCTCATATTTATTTGTTTAAAACCTATGGTATTATTCGCGTTCGTATTTACTGTAGAAACGTAAGGGAATGTAATAAAGGTATTTCTGACATTTGTATATCCATAAATATATGAATGCGGATCATAGCATAGCAGCAGCATTATAATTGTACATGGCAGACTGAGTGAAGCATCTATTGGTTCGAAACGTGTGTTCATAAGTATGCGGCCTTGTGATAGTTAAAGTGGGCTGTCGTCCAGAAACGATGCGCTCCACATGTCCGGGCCCTATCAAAGTGTCTCAGAAATTGCGGTTTCTGACTGTACCTGTAAGCATAGCATGCTTCAATAACTAAATTACAATACTAAGACTACTAAAAATAATAGTTACAACAGAGCATTATGTGCAATAAAAGGGAAAGACTGAAACTATGACTCGACCTTGAAACTCTCCAACTACGAGCTCCGGCTGTGTCTGTTCCACCACGGGTCTCCCTAAACGTATTATTATAACTTTGCAACAGAACAATCCCCTCTCACAAGAGTTAAAGGAGTTATAGACCTTTGATAATGCCAACACATATATATAACAAAGGTTGCAATATCTAGCTACCAGTTTGGAACCACTATTATAAATGTTGTTCCTTATTTAGGCGCACATTGTATGCATATGGAACCGATTTGATCAGATGGTTCAAGACGAGTTGTATAAAGAATAGTGCAATATGAATATCAATAATAATAATATTAATTATAATAATTATACTATACATACTACAAATAATACATTATATAACATTTGTATTATTAATTTTATTATAAAGACATTAATGATAACAACTAAATAAACACTAATACTACTAGAAAACATAATTACATTAGAGCAATCTACACAATAAAAGGGATCAATGAATGTGGCTGACTCGACCTTGGAGCTCGCCAACTACGAGTTCCGGCTGTGTCTGTTCCACCACGGGTCACCCTTAACATATTATAACCAAAGCCACTTAACTCTCTGAAGGGGCCCACCTACTTGTTTTTCTTTCTCTGGGTTGTATCCATTTGGCCTCATTCAGCCTACTGTTTTAAGACGTTTATCCCCATCCAGGTGTCGAATATTTCCTGGCGAGCCAGAATATATTTTTAAATATGATTTTGACGGCAGGCTAAATTTGTACATTTTTCGACAGAAAAATTTCTCCGGCGAAGCCGGATTTCTTCATTGAATGCTGGCTCGCTCTCGCTCGCCAGGAAGAAATCGACACCTGGATGGGAAAAAAGATCTTAAAACAGTAGGCTGAATGGGGCCGAATGAATACAACCCAGAGAAAGAGAAAAACAGATGGACACAAAACAGGTCATCCCCTTAAAGTAGCAATACCCGTTTACTCTATATATTGATTATACGTATTATGGCTTTTAATAAACAGTGGTAAATAATTTAGGAAAATATTTATGTCACATACTTTTAAAACGACCGTTCCACCATCATAAAGTAACTAAATATAACAGTCCGAGTTATGCATTCCTAAAATTAACCGTTAGAAGCTACAATGCTGCATTTCCTGCCTTTTTTCTGGCAATTAGTAGGCGATTTTATTCAGATTAGGAAGAATATGTTAAAGTCAAAGGGGTAAGTGAGAAATTGTTTAACATTATAATTCTCACAGATCTTTCCTAAGCTGTATATAATCGTCTAAGGAGTACGTCTCAACCAAAAATATTAAAGTTTAAAGTCTTGAAAAAGCGTCTCAACTACCAATAAGATAGTGTATATTTTTCCAAAAATATAATAAATTTAGACATATATTGTGATTCAACTTTATATTTCGTAGTGTTATAATTAACGCTCCTCTGTGCGTGTTTTTTTATTGTCATTATTCTAGGTAATTATAGTTAGAATATATATAAGAAGGACGACACATTTTGAAGGGACTGAAGAATAATAATTAATGGGACATAGTATACCTGTAATATTTCAGCTGTTGATCACTTGGTCCAGGGTTCAATCCCAGGTGGTCTGTGTCGTCTTCTTCATTGCACTAAAAATCATAGATTTGATTATTAACTCATTCAGTACCGGTGACATATTTGTAATCACATTCTGGACACTACTAGACGAACTTATTCAGCGTAGGGAGGACGTGTACCAATTTTAAGGCAACAGACTATGTCATATAATCCTTTTAGCTACTATATTGCCTTCCTAAACTGCACAAAATCGTATAAAATATAGCTAAAATATAATTAAAAAGACGTCGACAGTATAGAAGGGGTTAAAGTTTTACCACTTTCGAAACCGAGATGCCCCTTCTTAAATCCATTGAAATCGTTTAGTGCCTCAATAAAATAAAGGTCACACCATCACATTGAAGGTCAAGTGCACCAAGCATTAATGAGTAAATGAGCACAGTGTAAACAAAATACATAAATATACTATAATAATAATAATAATAATAATATATATATATATATATATATATATATATATATATATATATATATATTCCGTATATATATATATATATATATATATATATATATATATATATATATATATATAATTTTGTTTTTTTTACCTAAACTATAAAAAAAAGGGAATGTGAAAGATATGACTCGACCTCTGGCTGTCCAAGTTGGGGCGTCGGTCGGATCATCTCGGTCATCACTTTCCCTGATCCGTTACCTATCAATCACCATTATTAAGGGAGGATGGGGCGTTTTTCTGGCCCCCCTTTTCCCCCATGTTCAGCCCCATTAGTGTTCAGATATTATGACGTTCGGCCCATGTGTTTGGTGATTTTAAGAGCTTTCGCCCCATTTCGTTGTCAATATTAAGACTTTTCGTTTTGTTAAAGTGTCGATTTTTTTTTTCTTGGTGAACGATAGTGAACCTGTAACTTAAGAGGAATGTACACATTTGTCTTGAAGGAGGGTTTTGTGTTTTTTTTTTTTGTTAAGCTTAATGGAGGTCTAGGGAGGAAACTAAGCAAATATTACAAAATATACAAATGAGCTAAAAAATACGGCCATCCCCCCATAAGCGTTTCTGTACCGGTGAGGTCCTTTTATTATACTCTGGCAATTATCAGTCGATTTTATTCAGCTTAGGAAGGAAGTCTACACCGTAATAAGCGGTAGACATCTCAATGTATCCGTTTAGCTACCATATTTCCTTCCGAAGCTTCATATAATCGTCTAAATGCAGCATAACAAAAAGAGGTCACCGGTACAGAAGGGGTTAATGCACTAATATATAATACAATTAAGTGTTTATTAATATACAGTTGGTCACATAAATTCTGTTCCTCGGCGTGATCCTTTGTATGAAAATGCAGTGAATATGAATGAATGGTGAGTATGGTATTTAATGATCAGCTGTCTAGTCAGATGAGTTAAGCGTTGTATACGAAACTAACCCTTTCAAGCTTCAATACGCGTGTCTGTTCTATTTTCTGGCTACTATTAGGCGATTTTATTCAGATTAGTAACATTATATGAAAGTCAAAGGGTTGATTGAGATAGTATTTACCCTTTTAATACCCACTGATCCTTCCTAAGCTGCATAAAATCGCCTGATGATAGCCAAAATAAACTGCTAAAACGCGTCAGAGCTTCAAGGGGCTAACTCTCGTAATCCAATCATGCGCATTATATTCCCGTGTATAAGATCACGGAGAGGAACAGAACTTATGTGGCCAACTGTACAAGGATCCTACTTTTAACCTTACCAGAACAGGACTCCATTATTCTGACAAGGTGGTTACCAATATATTAATCTTTAATATATATATATATATATATATATATATATATATTAAATAGCATACCAATTTAATAATAGATAAAAGCTTCAATAATGAAAATGGTAGGTCATAATTACCCCTTTGTTACCGAGCATTACTGTTTCTATTATTTCAAACATATCTAGAGGCTTTTATATAGCTAAGGAAGGATCTGTGGTAGTTAAAAGAGTGACTCGAGATACTTTGAAACCTTTGCAATTTGGTTTATGTCCTTCCTAAGCTAAATATGACTGTCTAATCATAGCCAGAATACAATGGAAAAGACGGCTCGGTTACGAAGGGCTCAACCATAATTCTACTGATAGCCAAAATATTGTCAATAGGCGTCATAATCTTCAAGGGGTTAATACTTAAGGGGAGAGGGGTCGTTTTTCTGGTGCACTTTCTTCCTTATGTTTAGCCCCATTAGTTTTCAGATGTTAAGATGTTTGCCCCATTAGTTAGTCGATTTTAAGACTTTTCGCCCCATTTTTTCGTCAATATTAAGACCTTTCTTGCTATTTAGGTGTCGATTTTTTCCCTGGCAAACGATAGTGAGCCTGTAATGTTGGAAGAACCGGCCTTCGGCCGGAAATTTTTCTACCGAAAAATGTACAAATTAATCTAGAAGGGGGATCTAATGGATTTTTTTTTTTTTTATTTAATAGAGGTCTAAGGAGGAAACCAGACAAATAACGATTACATGCAAAACTCGCCCAAAAAGTGAACCATCTCCCCTTAAAGCACGGATGGCGTCTTTAGTGATTATTCCGGTTAACATGAAACTATTATATTTAGCTTGAGAACGACCTCTGCCTTCCATTCTCCTTATATTTGAGGATTTAATTGAGCTTAAGAATGTCCTTTGGAAGTATAAAGTTCAGTAAATAGTATATAATTTTAAGGCTATGTATTATTTATTTAATACGAAATAAAGTTTGATTGATTGATTGATTGACTACTACTACTACTATTTTTTTTTTTTTTTTTTTTTTTTTTTTTTTTTTAAACCACTCAGCCTGTGCATCCCCTCTTTGGACCCAAAACCAGGTCAGAACAGTCATCAAAGCGTCCGACTTGGTAGTCATTCAGCTACTTACTATTCCGGGGTCAGCACTCAGACTCATCATCGTGGATTACTACTACTACAATGATTTTTATTTAATATTGTTCATACATTTTATTTTACAAGCATCAGATTTTACTATTCAACACCATGCAACTTCAAATCAGTCTCCTTCCTATGCGACCCTCTGCCACTGCTGCCTCGTAGTCCACTTCTGCCACCGTCGCTGGTTGTGGTGCAGACAGTCGAAGTCTTGTGGTGGTGCCTCACAGACGTGTGTTTCACCCGATTCATTCCGTTCACACTGGATTTGTTGTGGCTCGCCGGTGTGAGGATTGTTTTTTGGTCGAGTGTGCCAATGAGCTTGATATTAATGCCCGCCGGATATACAGCGGGTATTATTTTTATTATTTTTTATTATTTTTATAGTCGATTTGTAAATAATTATACCACATTTGTATTACTCTATTCTGACTGATTCCCCTCCATACGTAATATATGTAAACTTATGTATATTATGAAATAAAGACTGATTGATTGACTAGTACTGTCACTATCATATCTACTACTGTCACCATCAATTATCTACTACTGTCATCATCATCAATACAACTACAGCCATCATCACTACTATTATCACCATCAATCCCACTATTACTACCATCGCTTCTAATGCCAACTAAACTAACTTAACCTAGCAAATTCGTAGCGAGATGTTTTCGCCCCCAGAATGAATGCGTTCTTAGTGTGTGAGCCCCGATGGGGCTCACACACTAAGAACGCCATCATTGCTGGGTGGGGGCATCTGGGAAGGGGGGAGGGGGGGGGGGGGGGGGGGGGGGGGGGGGGGGGGGGGGGGGGGTGTCCGGGAAGGAAGGGGGGGGGGGGGGGTAAACCATATTTTGGACCTAAAATCATAACTATTGCATAAATTCAAAACATCTTTTTTGACTGACGTTCGCATTCACGCAAGAAATGTTAGTGTGAAATTTGGTGAAAATCCGTCCAACGGTCTAGGAGTTTCGGGACAGACGGACGACGACAACAACAACAACGACGACCGACATTTTTCCCGGCGGTACCCACTATACGGGGGGGGGGGGAGGGGGGGGGGGGCGATACCCAATTCTGTTTATGCAGAGTTGATAAATAAAGTAGACGTGCCGTTTTGCCCAAAATCAAAACGGCATACCCAACTCTGCGATGGGTCACCTACTACTACTACCATCGCTTCTAATGTCAACTAAACTAGCTTAACCAATCAAATGCAGGGCGAGTTGTTTTCCCACCCAGATCGCCATCATCATTGCAGAGGTGGGGGGGGGGGGGAAACCCCTTTTTTTAACCTAAAATCATAATTATTGCACAAATTATTATTTTTTTATAAATTTCCGTAGCATTCACGCACCGAATGTTCGCGTGAAGTTTGGTGAAAATCCGTCGAACGGTCTAGGAGGAGTTTCCGGACAGACAGACAGACAGACATTTCGGCCAGCATGTAGGCCTACCACTATACGGGGTGCGATACCACTCTGCTTACGCAGAGTTGATAAAAATCTTCATCTACCCGTCACCATTTTCCACACAAATATCCTCTATTCTTCAGCAATACACACATGAACCCTTCGTCTTCTCTCAGTATTCTTGGGGTTTCTTTTTCTTCTGACCCTTCTCATGTCTTATTTTTCCATTAACCCCCTTCTATACCGATACCGTCCGTCTAACTTCAATCAGGCTACTATTAGATGATCATATTCAGTTTGAAAAGGACCTCTAGCAATTAACAGCCTTCGAACTATCTCTCCTAACCCTTTCTACTACCACAGATCCTAAATCGTCTAAATATGTCTTGAATAAAATATAAAAGACATCGCCGGTACAGAAGTGTTTAACCCCTTCTGTATTGGCGACGTCTTTTTAGCTTAATTCTGGCTGCTCTTAGACGATTTTCTTCAGTTAAAAACCATCCTCGTGGGTTCTTCACTCCCTCACAGCTTCTTGGTTCTATAATTGTTGGTCCAGTGCCGGTTGGTTCATTACTGGCTGGTTCAAAATTTGGGACTCTGCATTTGCTTCATTCTGGGCTATTGCTTCCTCGCTTGCTTCATTCTGGGCTATTGCTTCCTCGCTTGCTTCATTCTGGGCTATTGCTTCCTCGCTTGCTTCATTATGGGCTATTGCTTCCTCGCTTGCTTCATTCTGGGCTATTGCTTCCTCGCTTGCTTCATTCTGGGCTATTGCTTCCTCGCTTGCTTCATTCTGGGCTATTGCTTCCTCGCTTGCTTCATTCTGGGCTATTGCTTCCTCGCTTGCTTCATTCTGGGCTATTGCTTCCTCATTTGCTTCATTCTGGTCTATTGCTTCCTCGCTTGCTTCATTCTGCTATTGCTTCGTCGCTTGCTTCATTCAAGGCTATTGCTTCCTCGCTTGCTTCATTCTGGGCTATTGCTTCCTCGCTTGCTTCATTCTGGGCTATTGCTTCCTCGCTTGCTTCATTCTGGGCTATTGCTTCCTCATTTGCTTCATTCTGGTCTATTTTTTCCTCGCTTGCTTCATTCTGGGCTATTGCTTCCTCGCTTGCTTCATTCTAGGCTATTGCTTCCTCGCTTGCTTCATTCTGGTCCACAGGTTCATGGTCTGGGACACTAACTATTTCCCATTTGCGTTTTTCTGTGACACTTAGGTGTTGTCCCGTAAAATCGGTATACACCAGAGTAACTAGTATTACTCTGGGCTCTGACCGATGATCATCATCATTTGGTTCGACGGTTAAGTCAATAAACAGCCCATCTGATTTATTGATCGATGTAGCATGATAACCTATCCTTGAGCATTGGTTCCTCTTGCCGACTCTTTGGAAGGTCTATAATTTCAGATACGTACTGGTTTAACTTTCGTTCAACGTAAAATTCTTACTGAATGTCACATATACATATACGTCGAACATGATGCTTAGCCTGCTTTCAATCAGGGAAGCCACATCATCGGCGCGGGTTACCATCATTGATCCACTGCATTCTTGAAGCACATAATTAGCGTTAAGTATTATACTGTCAGTAGCCTCAACACCTGCATCCAATAGAAATATTTCCATTGATATATTATATTTGCTGTTGAATTGCAGGTCATTAACACTATCGACGAACCATGTGGATGTGCTGATTATCATTATTTTGCCGTATATGCCGTTAGATTCCCATGTTCTCAGTACATTTTGCAAGTTAAATTAATCAAAATCATACAAGATGGGTGGCATTTGGGCAAATTCTCCCCTTATATAATTTTCTAAGCACCTTTGGGTAGATGCTTTGGACATCGAGGTCCTGAACGGATTGGTTTTACCTCTTTTATTAAAGAAAATAATTGTAAAAGTATATGACTGGCCGATGCCAAATTCAGGAGCGTTACTTATTGCAAGCGCTAGGTTTTTGATCAGTCTCGTGTAATCGGACTGGAATTCATGAAGATCGATATAAATTACGATCTCCGGTGGTCGCTTTACCGACATAATTTTTTGGGATTGCTCTATCAGCGTGCCATCCAATTGGGGTAGCTGGGAAGTAAGGATTCGGGGCAAGCCAACGTGTGTGAGTAACACTACAGGCCCACCGACATCTTCCACGATAGAATTGGTTAGTACAGACATCCTCGTGGTAAATTCCAAACTATCTATGCAATCGCTGCAGTCGTTAAATTCATCTTGATCCTCGGAGGAGCTTTCTCCGTCAGCCTCCATGTGGGTTTCCGGCTCCTCTTCACCCGGATTACAATCAAAATATTCGACATCAATAGGGAAATTGTTTAGTTATTACGAGAGCTGTGGGTGCTCTCTATATTCGCTAGTGGAGGGCTATTCAGGGCTATTACACTTCGACGAGATACATGGGTTCTCGCTAGTGGAGGGCTATTCAGGGTTATTACACTTCGACGAGATACATGGGTTCTCGCTAGTGGAGGGCTATTCAGGGCTATTACACTTCGACGAGATACATGGGTTCTCGCTAGTGGAGGGCTATTCAGGGCTATTACACTTCGACGAGATACATGGGTTCTCGCTAGTGGAGGGCTATTCAGGGCTATTACACTTCGACGAGATACATGGGTTCTCGCTAGTGGAGGGCTATTCAGAGATATTAAACTTCGACGAGATACATGGGTTCTCGCTAGTGGAGGGCTATTCAGGGCTATTACTATCAGACGATGCATAAGGGTTCTCGCTAGTGGAGGGCAATTCATAGCTAATGTAATTTACAGTAAATCCTCTTTTCCCTCTTTCTTCTGTCATGGTAATTTCAAATGTTTTGCCATTTCTTCTTACCTCATCAATGAATGGCTACAACTTTAATTATTTCTTACACGATCTACCAAGTGGAAACCGAGAAGTCTGTAGTTCGATACCCATCATTGTGTCGCAATCAAACTCCTGAAGACCCTTCAAGGGGAAGATTATTTCCTAGTAGGAAATATCCCCGTTTTCTTTAGTTTGCCAGTCTCCCGGTCTGAGGGGGATCTTGGCTATTGTTTTTTTCGAACCCAAACACGGGTAGCAAGAGCATAATATTACACCTTTACCAATGACAGACAAACATAAGCGTATTGGCATTTTCACCCCTGCTGGCACCAACACAGCCCCACTCAACACAATTGATTACGTTCCTCTTTTCATGTCGATGGACATGATAATCTTAGTTCACTATAAATATTATTTACCGTTTGACTCTGATTAGCAACAGATATCAACTTGATATCGATGCTTATTCTCTGGTAATCCGAGTCAACAGGTAAACAATATTTATATATATATATAGTGAACCAAGATTAAATAATATAGAGGCTTAATCCAAGGTGGATCTTTAATAATTACACCAAAAGAAATATGCCTATATACAGTATATATCAAATTCCTGGAAAGAGTTAACAATGAAACAATATTCAACTCTGCAAATGTCTTTCGTCGTCGTTTATTGTGGCTTAGTGTAGTAAAACCGCATATGATAGTTGTGGTGATTATGGTAGCAGTTATGATATTGCCAGTAGTGATGATGGTGGTTATTATGGTAGTGAGGGAAGTCGTGATTGTAAACCGCATATGATAGTTGTGGTGATTATGGTAGCAGTTATGATATTGCCAGTAGTGATGATGGTGGTTATTATGGTAGTGAGGGCAGTCGTGATTGTAAACCGCATATGATAGTTGTGGTGATTATGGTAGCAGTTATGATATTGCCAGTAGTGATGATGGTGGTTATTATGATAGTGAGGGCAGTCGTGATTGTAAACCGCATATGATAGTTGTGGTGATTATGGTAGCAGTTATGATATTGCCAGTAGTGATGATGGTGGTTATTATGGTAGTGAGGGCAGTCGTGATTGTAAACCGCATATGATAGTTGTGGTGATTATGGTAGCAGTTATGATATTGCCAGTAGTGATGATGGTGGTTATTATGGTAGTACAAAGTACAAAGGAGTACAAAGGAAATCAAGCAACAACAGATCTAGTGACCCTTCTAGGTTGCTTGTCCTCCAAAACACTGAGGATCAAGTGTCCAAACAGTGGTTTAGAGTGGGTAAGGGAACATTGGAAAGGGAACTACTGCCCTGCCACTAACGTGGCAGGACTAGGAAGTTAGTAGGGGACATATGGGTTAGTAACTGAGGGGAGGATAAAGTTATTCATTTACAAACGCAGTCAGTCGCGGGTTTGATGCGAGATATTTGTCTAGGCGGAATTTAAATGAATCAACGGTGCTGCAGTCTATAACGTCTCGGGGAAGCCCATTCCACAAGTTGACAACTCGATTGAAGAAGAAATTCTTAGATTCGTGCGAGTTAAAAGATTTACCAATAATTTTGCAACCGTTTCCCCGCGTGTAATTAGATTGGTCGATAGTGAAGTACTTACTACAGTTCATATTGTCGATGCCTTTGATGATTTTGAACACTTGAATTAAGTCGCCTCTTAATCTGCGCTGGGTTAAAGGAAATAGATTTAATTCTCTAAGACGCTCTTCGTATGGTTTGTTCTTTAGGCTAGGTATCATTTTGGTAACTCTACGTTGAACTCGTTCTAGCTTGTTTATATCTTTTTGGTAATAAGGGCACCAGGATTGAACGCAGTATTCCAGAAGAGGGCGGACTAAGGAATTGTAAAGGGTTAGGATAACTTCTTTGGATTTATGCTCAAATGACCTGCCTATAAAGCCAATTATTTTGTTTGCCTTCTTAACAACTTCTGTAGTGAGGGCAGTCGTGATTGTAAACCGCATATGATAGTTGTGGTGATTGGTGATTGTGGTAGTGATAATGGTGGTGAATGTAGTAGTAATGATGGTGGTGATTGTGGTGATTGTGGTAGTAATGATGGTGGTGATTGTGGTAGTAATGATGGTGGTGATTGTGGTAGTGATAATGGTGGTGATTGTGGTAGTAATAATGGTAGTGATATTGGTGGTGATTGTGGTAGTAATGATGGTGGTGATTGTGGTAGTAATGATGGTGGTGATTGTGGTAGTAATGATGGTGGTGATTGTGGTAGTTATAATGGTGGTGATTGTGGATGATGGTGGTGATTGTGGTAATGGTGATTGTGGTAGTAATGATGGTGGTGATTGTGGTAGTGATAATGGTGGTGATTGTGGTAGTAATGATGGTGGTGATTGTGGATGATGGTGGTAGTGGTGATTGTGGTTGTAATAATGGTGGTGATTGTGGTAGTAATGATGGTGGTGATTGTGGGAGTGATAATGGTGGTGAGTGTGGTAGTGATAATGGTGGTGATAATGGTGGTTTTTGTGGTAGTGATAATGGTGGTAATTGTGGTAGTAATGATGGTGGTGATTGTGGTAGTAATGATGGTGGTGATTGTGGTAGTGATAATGGTGGTGATTGTGGTAGTAATGATGGTGGTGATTGTGGATGATGGTGGTGATTGTGGTAGTAATGGTGGTGGTGATTGTGGTAGTAATAATGGTGGTGATTGTGGTAGTAATGATGGTGGTGATTGTGGTAGTAATTGTTGTAGTGGTGATTGTGGTAGTAATGATGGTGGTGATTGTGGTAGTAATGATGGTGGTGATTGTGGTAGTAATGGTGGTGGTGATTGTGATAGTGATAATGGTGGTGATTGTGGTAGTAATGATGGTGGTGATTGTGGTAGTGGTGATTGTGGTAGTAATTGTGGTAGTGGTGATTGTGGTAAAAAAAAAAAAAAAAAAAAAAAAAACTTGCATTAATATACAGACCTCCAGCTCAATCAGTGCAAACTGACCGAGAAATTTATGAACAAATTGCAGATGTAAGTAACTCACAAGATACCGTATTTTTTGGCGACTTTAATTTACCTGTGACCAAGTGGGGCGATACTCTTACTTCACACTCCGGACATGACTTGTATACGAACTTGCAAGAGAGTTCGCTTTATCAATTTGCTCGAACACCGACCCGTGGAAATAACGTTCTTGACATTGTACTTCCAACAAAAGAAGAATTAATAGAGCATTTGAATGTTGGTGATGAATTCAGTAACAGCGACCATCGTACGATAACTTTCACTTTAAACTTTACTAGTAACGAACCAAATAGTAGCATCGAAAAAGTCCCTAATTTCAAGAAAGCAAACTTTCATAAACTTAGAGCTATGTTTAAAGAAACTGACTGGAGCTTTTTAATTAACAATAACGATATAAATACATCTTGGAAGTTATTCGAAACCACTTACCTAAAAGCAGTGCAAGACTGCATACCATCGAAAATACGGCGTCCAGGCCATAATAAGAAGCCCAAATGGTTGAATAAAGATATTTCAAACTGCCTGCTTGCTAAAAAAAATTTGCTAATGATAGATTGAAATCCTCACAAAATGACGAAGAACGTGTGAAATTTGTAGAGCTACGACGCAAAGCCAAAAAGTTAATTAAGCAAAGTAAAAAGACCCTAGAGTTACATATTGCGAATCAAAGTAAAACAAACCCGAAAGAATTCTATAGTTATATCAGAAAGAAAAAAGTAGTTACTTCAACTGTTGGACCGTTAGTCGATGAAAATGGAGAATACACCAAAGACGAAGTACAAATGAGTAATGCCCTCAATACCTTCTTTGCATCAGTTTTTACAACAGAAGACCTCAGTGATATCCCTACACCATCGCCGATTCAGATTGATAATTCAGATGTTCTAAGCAATATCACCGTTACAGAGAGAGAAGTATTGAATTGTTTAGATAAACTCAAGGTAAATAAAACGCCTGGACCTGATACAATCTCGCCTAGAGTTCTAAAGGAAGCTAAGGATGAGCTCTCCAAACCACTGACATTACTATTCAATAAATCCTTGCAGTCTGGAACTATGCCTGATCAGTGGAAGATAGCCAACGTAACACCGATATTAAAAAAAGGCAGCAAATCCCTACCCAGTAACTATCGTCCAATTAGCATAACCTCAGTTGTATGTAAAATGCTAGAAACGGTCATAAGAGACAGACTCGTAAATCACTTAGAGGAAAATAACATACTTAAAGATACTCAACACGGCTTTCGTAAAAAACGTTCCTGTTTAACAAACCTCTTAGACTTCTTCCACGATATCCTCAACCTCTCAGATGAGAGTAAAGCTGTAGATATTATATACCTTGATTTTCAAAAGGCCTTTGACAAAGTTCCCCACAAACGTTTACTGCTAAAACTAAAAGCGCATGGAATACAAGACGGTGTGTTGAAATGGATAGAAAATTGGCTCAGCGACAGAAAGCAAAGAGTAGTCATAAACGGTAAGGCATCTTAATGGACCAATGTAAGTAGCGGGGTACCCCAGGGATCGGTACTAGGACCAATTCTCTTTCTAATTTACATCAACGACATAGATGAGGGTCTCACCTGTACAATCTCAAAATTTGCTGACGATACAAAAATTGCAAATAGCGTACTCTCAAAAGATCAAGTTGACGATATGCAACACAATCTAGATAAATTGTCACATTGGGCCCAAATTTGGCAAATGAGTTTCAATGCGGATCAATGTAAAGTACTACATATCGGATACCTAAATGAGAAAGCAAACTATTCGATGAATGGCACTCAGCTTAAGAATGTATACAGAGAAACCGATCTGGGAGTAACAATATCGAGTAACCTAAAACCGAGTCAACAATGTTCAGAAGTTGTTAAGAAGGCAAACAAAATAATTGGCTTTATAGGCAGATCATTTGAGCATAAATCCAAAGACGTAATCCAAACCCTTTACAATTCCTTAGTCCGCCCTCTTCTGGAATACTGCGTTCAATCCTGGTGCCCTTATTACCAAAAAGACATAAACAAGCTAGAACGAGTTCAACGTAGAGTTACCAAAATGATACCTAGCCTAAAGAACAAACCATACGAAGAGCGTCTTAGAGAATTAAATCTATTTCCTTTAACCCAGCGCAGATTAAGAGGTGACTTAATTCAAGTGTTCAAAATCATCAAAGGCATCGACAATATGAACTGTAGTAAGTACTTCACTATCGACCAATCTAATTACACGCGGGGAAACGGTTGCAAAATTATTGGTAAATCTTTTAACTCGCACGAATCTAAGAATTTCTTCTTCAATCGAGTTGTCAACTTGTGGAATGGGCTTCCCCGAGATGTTATAGACTGCAGCACCGTTGATTCATTTAAATTCCGCCTAGACAAATATCTCGCATCAAACCCGCGACTGACTGCGTTTGTAAATGAATAACTTTATTTTATCCTCCCCTCAATTACTAACCCATATGTCCCCTACTAACTTCCTAGTCCTGCCACGTTAGTGGCAGGGCAGTAGTTCCCTTTCCAATGTTCCCTTACCCACTCTAAACCACTGTTTGGACACTTGATCCTCAGTGTTTTGGAGGACAAGCAGCCTAGAAGGGTCACTAGACTGTTGTTGCTTGATTTCCTTTGTACTCCTTTGTACTCCTTTGTAGTAATGATGGTGGTGATTGTGGTAGTAATGATGGTGGTGATTGTGGTAGTAATGATGGTGGTGATTGTGGTAGTAATGATGGTGGTGATTGTGGTAGTAATGGTGGTGGTGATTGTGGTAGTGATAATGGTGGTGATTGTGGTAGTAATGATGGTGGTGATTGTGGTAGTGGTGATTGTGGTAGTGGTGATTGTGGTAGTAATGATGGTGGTGATTGTGGTAGTAATGATGGTGGTGATTGTGGTAGTAATGATGGTGGTGATTGTGGTAGTAAAATGATGGTGATGATTGTGGTAGTGATAATGGTGATGATTGTGGTAGTAGTAGTGATGATGACAGTAGTAGTGATGATGGTGTTATTAGTAGTGATGATGGTGACAGTAGTAGTGATGATGGTGGCAGTAGTAGTGATGATGGTGATATTATTAGTGATGGTGATAGTACTTGTAATGATGGTGATAGTAGTAGTGATGATGGTGGCAGTAGTAGTGATGATGGCGATATGATTAGTTATGATGGTGGTAATAGTAGTGATGTTGGTGATAGTAGTGATTGTGATGGTGACAGTAGCAGTGATGATAGTGATTTATTAGTGATGTTGGTAATAATAGTGATGGTGATAGTAGTAGTAATGATGGTGATAGTAGTAGTGTTGATGGTGATAGTAGTAGTGATCATGGTGATAGTAGTTGTGATGAAAGTTGACAATAGTAGTGATTATGGTAACCGATCGCAGAGTTGGGTATGCCGTTTTGTTTTTTGACAAACCGGCACGTTTATTTCATTTTTAACATAGTTTTTAACACCAATAACCCCCAATGAAATTTATGAAAACATGTGATTCTTCCAGGATTGGAACCCAGGACACCACTTACAGAACTTACACTCTATAATCATTACACCATCATGACAGTTAAAGGTACAGCACATGACCACGATTAATATCCATTTATGGAAAACTGGATATCAATCTAATCATGTACTGTATAGCTAACTGCACTATGAATAGCCTAAAGCCGATATCACACAAGAACCTATTTTAGTTAACATTCGATGATCAACATTTTTCTGGCAACATTTCTGGAATCTGGAGCACTGACATCGGAAACCCGTATAGTGGGTACCACCGGAAAAAAATGTCTGTCGTTGTCGTTGTTGTTGTCGTCCGTCTGTCCCGAAACTCCTCCTAGACCGTTGGACGGATTTTTACCAAATTTCACACGAACATTTGTTGGGTGAAAGCGAACGTCAGTCAAAACAGATTTTTTGAATGTGTGCAATAGTTATGATGTTAGGTCCAAAATATATAGTTTTACCCCCTTCCCCCCCCCCCCCCCCCAGACCCAAACTAATGGGCCGAACGTCTTATAGTCGGAAAATTTAAGGGGCTAAGCACGAGGGAGACGAGGGGCCAGAAAAACCGACCATCTCCCCTTAATTTTTGTTTTCATTGTAGTAGATTAAACCCCCTTCAAGTTCGAGAGCACCCCCCTTAGACCCCCTTCAAGTTCACCCATTCAGTACCGGTGACGTCCTTTTCATTATATTCTGGACTTGCTATTTGACGATTTGATTCAGTTTTAAAAAGGGCCTCCAGCAATCAACAGGCTTCGAACTATCTCACTTAACCCTTTTTACTATAGGTAGCGCCAGCGAACTTGACAATAATCTTGACCCTTAACTTCTTATAACTCGAAATGAATGAAAGCAATCGGACTGACGTTTCTATCTTTTGGGAAGAGTCCACCAAGAAAATAAATAGGTGTGGATATTTACAGCCAGTTTGGTCTAGACCCTTTTGAGTTACAGAGAGGTCAGGGATCAAGATTAGTGTCAAGTTCGTTGGCGCTATCTTTTACCACATATACTTCCCAAGCTGCATAATATCGTCTAACCATAGCTAGAATACAATATAACCCACGTCGCTGGTACTCAAAGCGTTAACCCACTTAGTACCGGTGACGTCCTTTTCAATATATTCTGGCAACTGTAAGACGATAGTATTCAGCTTAGGAACGATGTCTACCTTTTAAATGATGACAGACTATGTCAATTCATCCTTTTAGCTACCATACATCCTTCCTAAGCTTCATAAGATCGTCTAAATGCAGCTGAAATAACAACAACAACAAAAGTCACCGAATCAATGGTTTCACCTGAGAATACCTTATCTTGAAATTATACAGTTATAGGGAGGTTTGTAGTTTCCTCCCTAGACCTCCATCAAGCTTAAAATTACACCCCCTAGATAAATTTGTAAATTTTTCGAGAAAAATTTCCCGGCCGAAGGCCGGTTCCTCTTAAATTACAGGCTCTCTTTCGCTCGCCAGGAAAAAGTCGACACCTAAATGGCACGAAAGGTCTTAACATTGAGATAAATGGGGTGAAAGTTTTTAAAATCGCCAAACTAATGGGGCGAATATAAAACAAACACAATGGGGCTAAACATGAGGGAGAAAGGGGGCCAGAAAAAGCAGCCACTTCCCCCTTACAAAACACAAGTGGGTTGACATTCTACACTTAAGGGGAGGAATACAGTTTTTCTGGACCCCCTTCTCTCTAATATTTAGCCCCACTATTTTTCAGGTTATAAGACGTTCGGCCCATTAGTTTCGTGATTTTAACACCTTATATTATGTTGTCCATCATTTAGGCCCACAATGTATGAATATGAAACCGATCTGAAAAAAGGTTCCAGAAAAGTTGATTATAGAAAAGTGCAATAATCTATCTCACTAATAATAATAATAATAATAATAATAATAATAATAATAATAATAATTATAATAATAATAATAATAATAATAATAATAATAATAATAATAATAATAATAATAATAATAATAATAATAATAATAATAATAATAATAATAATAATAATAATAATAATAATAATAATAATAATAATAATAGTAATATAACAAATACTAATACTCTGAAAATAACTAATACATTAAAGCAATAAAAACAATAAAAGGGAATCGGCAGGAGACTCAACCTTGGAGCCCTCAAAGTACGAGCTCCGGATGTGTCAGTTCCACCACGGGTCTCCCTAATCATAACATTATAATAAAATTCTCTTAACCCTATTAGATCGGTGATATCCGTTTCATTATAATCGGTACCAATATGATGTAGCTTGTATTAAGGGGCAATATTCCCTTCGAGCCTTCCTTTTCCTAAAACTAATATTTTTGAGTAAGCTTTCGAAGGACCTTCGGCGACTACGTTGTTCTCAATATTATCGTATAAAAAGGTAAACAAAATAAGTAAACAAAAACAGTCAATTAAGTCAAAGATCTTACTACATAGATGGCTGACAAACCTACATTCGCGTGTGATCCTAGAAGCGCCCTGGTTACTGGAGACCATTTGTATCCCATTCAGTACCGGTGATATCTTTTTCATTATATTCTGGCAACTATTATACGGTTTATTCAGCTTCAGAAGGATGTATGCCCATTAAATGATTACATAATATCTTAATTAATCAGCTACCATATATCCTTCCTAAGCTACAAATAAACGTCTGAATGCAGCTGAAATCTAAACAAAAAGCCGTCGTCGGTACTGTAAGAGTTATGATTGGGATAGTAGAGGTGCCCTCCATGGATCTTTGTGCTGTCCATGCCTGGTTTGTGTTCTCTAATATTCTCATTTAGCTTGTGTTACATACATTGTACTTTCTTAGCGTATGGCGTATTTATTTATTTATCTCGGTTTAGCTAATATTTACGATGCAATTATTTGTATTAATTTCTTTACTGTGTTTGGCAGGCATTTAATTAACGTTGTCGAGTTTCTTAAATTAATAGGCTGTTGTTATGTTAGCTGAATAAGAGAGGGGAATCCTTACCCACTATACGGGGGGGGGTGGGGGGGGGGGGGGGGGGGGGGGGGGGGGGGGGGGGGGGGGGGGGGGGGGGGGGGGGGGGGGGGGGGGGGGGGGGGGGGGGGGGGCGATACCAAACTCTGCTTACGCAGAGTTGATTATGTACGATGATTACATTATGTACTGTGCCTATAAACTAATCTACCGGTGCCGCCCTTTTAACTTTATCCTGGCTACTATTAGACGATTTTATTCAGTCTAAAAAGGGCCTCCAGCAATTATCGATAGTGAGCGCGTATAATGTTAGAAGAACCGGCCTTTGGCCGGTACATTTTTCTGCCGAAAAATGTACAAATTAATCTAGAAGGGGGATCTAGTGGATGTGGTTTAAAATTTGATGGAGGTCTAGGGAGGAAACTAGAACAATTATGAAAACATGCAAAAATCGCCCAAAAAACGATTTTGTTCAGATTAGGAAGGATGTCTACCCATTAAGAGGCTACATACAGACTATCTCAATTAATCATTTTAGCCACCGTATATCTTTTCTAAGCTTCACAAAATCGTCTAAATGTAGCTGAAATCAAATAACAAAAACGTCGCCGGTACATAAGGGACTTAACCCATTTTGTACCTGCGACGTCTGTTTAATCAACTCTGCGTAAGCAGAGTGGTATCGCCCCCCGTATAGTGGTACATGCCGGCCGAAATGTCTGTCTGTCTGTCTGATGATGGCGTTCTGTGTGTGATGGCGTTCTGTGTGAGTGTGCCCCTACGGGGCACACTCACACAGAACACCATCATAATTACTTGGGAATAGTTACAAGGTGGGGGGGAGGGGGAGGGAAACCATATTTTGGACCTAAAATCATAACAATTGCACAAATTCATTTTTTTTTTTTAATTACCGTCGCATTCACGCACCGAATGTTTGTGTGAAGTTTGGTGAAAATCCGTCTAACGGTCTAGAAGTTATCGGCTCGATCCCCAACAGATCATAATTATGTCTGCGCGACAACATTAAATAAAAGTCCTCATAAGACTCTTCATGCGCTGTCACCTCCAAACCACTCTGGTCCTCCCGCCCTCGCCACTGCCCGCTAACCTTCCCCACCTCCCGCCCCTGCCAGCTCACCTTCCCCCCCCCCCCCCCCCCCCCCCCCCAACGCCACCAGGAAGCCCAGTATCATGACACTTAAGAAACCCATGGGTTTTTCTATATTTGTGAGGACTTTTAACATTCTAAAAGCGAATGGTCATATATAAGAAGATATGCATCAAACATAATTGGACAAAAAAATAGGGATGGTGTTGGTAGAAAGGTATACAAATAATCAGAGGCTTTTCACATACATACAAACACACATTGTATATATATATATATACTTTATATACATATATATACAGGTATGTATACAGTATATATACAGTATATATATATATATTATATATACAAGTATATATAATTATATATATATATATATATATATATATATATATATATATATATATATATATATATATATATATATATATATACCGGTACGGTATATATATATATATATATATATATACCGGTATATATATATAATTACAGGGCTGGTGCTGTGTTGCAAGACGGGTACTACGTAGATTACGTAGAGGAGGTGGTATACACTGTGTGAGCTCTGTGGAACACTGTTGTAGTAGCGATATAATAGCGAGAGAGATGCAACAATGCGGCGAAGAGAGAGAGAGAGAGATTGCAGAGTTGGTGAGTGAACGGGAGTTAATGATACGAGAGGCTTTCCTAAGCTTCAAAATAATGTCTAAATGCAACTGAAACAAAAAGACTTCAAAAAATAGCAGTGCTTTCCTGTACCATTTTACAGGTATCAAGACAGTGGAGACAAATGGGAAAGAAGCCGACTTACTCCAATTCGTTCTTGCAATAAGCATAACGAACATCCATCTTAATTAAGGGGGTAGTATTCTCTTTTTATGGACCACGGTCTCTCTCATGTTTAGCATATTAGTTTTGTGGTTTTAACAGTTTCGTGCAGTTAGTTTGTCGATTTTAAGACCTTTCGCCCCATTTCTTCGTCAATGTTAAGACCTTTCGTGCCATTTAAGTGTCGATTTTTTCCTGGCGAGCTATAGCGAGCCTGTAATTTTAGAAGGAACTGGCCATGACATTTTTCTACCGAAAAATTTACAAATTTATTTTGAAAGGGGGTCTAGGGGGTTCTATTGTAAGCTTGATGTAGGTCGAGCGGGGAAACTCAAAAATAAATAAATAAATAAATAAATATATAGACCAAAAACCAAGCACTATATCCCCTTAACTCTTAAAACCGGTATCACACTAGCGCTTTTTCACTCAACATTTATCTCCAACACTGATCTGGCAGCTTATGAGGTCAACATTTAGAATATTTCGGTCACCTAAATTCATCTATCAACAGTCTAGTTTCCAATACCAGTGAAAAATATGCCAGAAATGTTGCCAGAAATGCTTTGATCATCGAATGTTGACTATAAAAGCTCTCGTGTGATACCGGCTTTAACAGTACCGGTGACATCCTTTCCATTATACTCTTGCAACTATTACGCGAGTTTATTCAGTATAAGAAGGACGTCTACCCATTAAAAGGCTACAGACTATCTCAGTTCATCGTTTTAGCTACCCTGTATCCCTCCTAAGCTTCATAAAATCGTCTAAATATAGCTGAAATGAAATAAAAGAGACGTCGCCCGTACAGAGGCGTGTATACATTTTTTTTCTAGCTATATTTAGACGATATTGTGCAGTTTAAGAAGGACCTGTGGTAGGAAAAAGGGTTAAGTGAGATAGGTCGAAGGCTGTTAATTGCTGGAGGCCCTTTTTCAACTGAATAAAATCGTCTAATAGTAGCCAGAACACAGATGAAAGGACGGCACCGGTACAGCAGGGGTTAAAGCCGAAATTACCGGTGAAACGCTAGATTGGAGACTTGAGGTTAAAAATGGCATCTCTTTAGGGAAGAAAAATCATCTGACAAGTTTAAATGAACCCGCGAATTATCATGTAAGGAGAGAGAGAGAGAGAGAGAGAGAGAGAGAGAGAGAGAGAGAGAGAGAGAGAGAGAGAGAGAGAGAAATAGATAGATATAGATAGATAGAGAGAGAGAGACTGATTCAATGATATAATTCCCATAACAACCGTAGTTTTCCATCATCGTAGACGATGCACCGACGAATTTTATTAATTTCCTTCCAGCTGTTACGAAACTGCAAGATTGTAAAATGATCGGCAAAAATGAGAAGGTACACTCGGATACCATAGTCTCTAGCCCACCCATAAGTATTCGTGAACTTCACCTATTTCTAACTATGGAAGTATATCTCTGGAAACCAACTTATGAATATAGTTTTCTATAAATCAACTACAAAACTATATATATACTATTTATGGACAAGAAAGTTCTATCCAAAAAACAACCCAGATAGTTATAATTGCACACAGAAAAAACATAGGGGTCTACGATTTCTTTTGTGTGGGCTAAAGACTATGGTATCCGAGTGTACAGATGAAGAATGGATGGTACAGTCGCGCTAATGAGTGATGTCTCGGCACCAAGTATGTTTTGTTCAATAATTGGGTTTCAGAAATCTCTAAGCTTCATTTCTTCCTATCGAATGAAATATACAAACATGTTCTTACACTTACTCACCCTATTCAACATCTGACAGACATTAATACAGCACAGAGCAAGCCAAACGTAATGACAGCTGGGACATTACTTATTAGCGCAACCGTACAGTTGACGAATGAATGGTATAACTGATGACCGCGAGATGTTTATATTTGCGTCCACCGTCCACAATACAATCGTCTAATGATACTTAGAATACAAACAAATATTACTATTTCCTTTCATCTATGCATAGCCTCCGATAGTGCTGTTGGGATATTGTACATGCTATGATTGGTATGCAGGATTCGAAACTGCATAATAAATCGTAGGCTTGTGCAGTATTCTTAACTGTCTTCGTGGTGCAGTGCATAGTGTGTTGATTTTCGGTGTGAGCATCCTAGGTTCGAATCCCCGGACTGCTACGTGTGTTTGTTAATTTCATTAATCGATTTTAGGAGTAGAGTTGGTTACTGGAGAGAACATAATAATATAGATAAACAAACATAAAAACAGGTCCTCTTATCATGAAAGTGTTAAGGGAAGGGGGGGGGGGGGTTAGAGGGGGAGGGTTAATTTGCTACCTAGACCTCTATCAAGCTTAAAATAACATTCCAAAGCATACGCCGTTCTACATTCTAGTTCAAAGTGTACATTTCCCTAAATTACAGGCTCGCTAATCACTCGCCAGGAATAAATAAACACTTACATGGCATAAAAGTCATAATTAGGCTAATATTGGCAAAGAAATGGGGAGAAATATCTTAAAATCGCGAAACTAATGGGGCGAACGTCTTAAAATCTCAAAACTAATCGGGCTAAGCATGAGGGAGAAGGGGGTCCACAGTCCCCACATCTGCTTTGTGCAGATTTCCGTTTCTTGTGTTTTTAACCCTTTCACTACCGGGGATGTCTCTTGTTTTATTTCCGCTATATGTATACTATTATATGCAGCATAGGAAGGATCTGCGGTAGCTACAACGGATAAATGAGTTAGTCTGTATCGTTTGAATTGCTACACTTCCTGCCTAAGCTGAATAAACGGATAAATGAGTTAGTCTGTATCGTTTGAATTGCTACACTTCCTGCCTAAGCTGAATAAACGGATAAATGAGTTAGTCTGTATCGTTTGAATTGCTACACTTCCTGCCTAAGCTGAATAAACGGATAAATGAGTTAGTCTGTATCGTTTGAGTGACCTGATGAAGCTATCTGCGAAACGTTGTCAATAAAGTGCTCTTCCTCAGATGGTGTTTTTTATCCATCGTTTGAATTGCTACACTTCCTGCCTAAGCTGAATAAAATCGTCTAATATTGCCAAAATATAATGAAAAGGACGTCGCCGGTGCTGAAGGGGTTAAGGACCGTACGTACCCGTGTAGGTTAGCCGGTACTACAGGTCATCCGGTACGATAATGTTACTGGGGTACACATCCGCATACTCATACATGCTTGCTCTCTCTTTCTCTCTCTCTATCTCTATTTCTTTCTCTCTCTCCCTCTCTCTCTCTCTCTCTCTCTCTCTCTCTCTCTCTCTCTCTCTCTCTCTCTCTCTCTCTCTCTCTCTCTGTTAAATTCACTTGTTCTCTCTCTTCCCCCCACCTCTCTCTCCCTCTCTCTCTCTCTCTCTCTTTCTCTGTTAAATTCACTTGTTCTCTCTCTTCACCCCACCTCTCTCTTTCTCTCTCTCTCTCTCTCTCTCTCTCTGGACATTATTAATAATTTAAAGATACAAATATGTTCTTCAGAAAGGATATATACACACTGGTCACTGTGTTTAACATATCATACAGTCCTTCGAAATGAAAGCAGTTTTTGTTTTCATATCCAAGGAATCTCCCTAAAATCGACCGTAAGGTCTTTAAAGCTACTGAATGTGTCTTGTAACTTCTGGTACACACACATAATCACACACACTCTCTCTCTCTCTCTATCTCATTCTCAAACACACCTGATTATATTCTTTGACTTTCATTTCATCTTCGTCAATTTTCTCACGGTTCTCTTCTTCTTCTTCTTCTTCTTCTTCGTCTCGTTCTTTACCGGCGCCTTTTCTTGCTCGTCAGACATTTTCCTCGTACAAGTTTAATTAATTCCCCCAGCCTCGGCGTCTCTTTGATTAATTCCCCCAGCCTCGGCGTCTCTTTGATTAATTCCCCCAGCCTCGGCGTCTCTTTGATTAATTCCCCCAGCCTCGGCGTCTCTTTGATTATTTCCTAGCTATATTTAGACGATTGTGTGCCATTTAACCCCTTCTGTACCGATAACGTCTTTTTGCGTTATATTCTAGCAACTATTAGACTATTGTTTTCAGCTTAGGAAGGACGTCTACCTATTAAAAGGCTACACACTCACAATTTACTCTTCTGGGTACCGTATATACTTCCTAAGCTTCATAAAATCGTCTAAATGTAGCTGAGATTAAATATAAAAGACGTCGCCGGTAGAGAAGGGGTTAAGGTGGGTCAGGTTAACCCTTTGAGTACCAGCGACGTGTTATAATTCATTCTAGCTATATTTATGCAATATTATGCAGCTTATAGGAAGGATCTGTGGTAGTTCAGAGGGTTGGTTGAGATAGTTAATTGAAGCCTTATTATGGCTTGAGGTCCTTCTTAAGCTGAATAATATCGCCTGATAGTCTCCAGAATGTAATGAAAAGGACGTCACCGGTACTGTACGGGTTAAAGGGTAATTGAAATCGTTCGAAGCCTATTAATTGCTGGAGGCCCTGAATAAAAGGGTCTAACAGCAGCCAGAATAAAGTTAAAAAGACGTCGCCGGTACAGAAGGGGTTAATTCATTGCCCCGGTCCGGCGTCGTCAATGGGTTATTTTTCAGTCTGCGCGTCGCCTGAAAATCGCTTAAGGGAGGTGACCTGCTTTTTGTTATTTCTGGCCTTTTCTCTCTTTCTCTGGTTTGTATCCATTCGGCCCCATTCAGCCAACTCTTTTAAGACGTTTATCCGCATCTAGGTGTCGATTTTTTCCTGGCGAGCGTTAGCGAGCCAGCATTTTATGAAGCAATCCGGCTTCGCCGGAGACATTTTTCTATCGAAAAATTTACAAATTTAGCCTGCTGTCTAACAAAAATTAAAAAATATGCTGGCTCGCTACCGCTCACCAGTAAGAAATTGACACCTGGATGGGGATAAACGTCTTAAAACAGTAGGCTGAATGGGGCCAAATGGATACAAGCCAGAGAGAGATAAACCAGAAAAATACACAAGCAAGCAAAGTAAACTAAACAGAAAGACAAAAAACACAAGCACACAAAACCAACTAAACCAACACAGAGAGAACTAAACACAAGCCAGCGAAACAAAAACTAAACAAAACGCAAGAAACCGAAAAAAAGAAGAGAAAACGGCAAGACAATATATAGGGCAACTCGGGCAGAATCCAACACCCCCCCTCCCCCCAGTATTTGCATGTTTTGTAAGTTCAGCGAAGAGTAAGTTATCAGACTGTCACGGGAGAAGAAGAGAAGAGAGAGACCCCCCGGAGAAAAATGGTGACAGGGGTGCACTGGAAATTGATTCCTTGTCGATTGTTTTCGAATGTATTTTTATTTTTATTTATTTATTTTATTTTTTTTTCTGGCATAAAAATAATTGATTGGTTATATTAGTTAGTACTCGACTTTGGTATTAACACGACACTATTATATCCCTCTCATCACATTAAGGGGAGATTTCCACTTGAGTATTTTTTTCTTCTGGGCCCCTTTCTCCTTCATGTTTAGCCCCATTGCTTTTGAGATTTTAAGACGTTCGCCCCATTAGTTTGACGATTTTAAGAACTTTCGCCCCATTTATGTCAATTTTAAAACCTTTCGTGCCATTTAGGTGTCGATTTTATCCTGGCGAGCGATAGCGAGCCTGTAATATAAGAGGCACCGGCCTTCGGCTGGGACATTTTTCTACCGAAAAATGTACACATTTATCTTGAAAGGGGGTCTAGGAGGTGTAATTTTAAGCTTGATGGAAGTTTTAGGGAGCAAACTAAAAACCTCCCCTTAAAAGGTACTCTCTCTCTCTCTCTTTCTCCTTTATATTCTGACACACACACAATATATATATATATATATATATATATATACCTTAAACTCACAGTATATAATTACTGTATATGATGACTGGTTGTTCCTATCAAAGTGAAGATTGAAACCGGAATAGACAATTTATGATTTCAAGTTTCTTCACATGTGTGTACGTTCAAAATTACCTTTATTCTACTCCTCTCTCTCTCACCCTCTCTCTCTCTCTCTCTCTCTCTCTCTCTCTCTCTCTCTCTCTCTCTCTCTTTCCAGACCTTCGCATATCTCATGTTTTACTCCAGCCCGTCTAATTTCCTGGGCTCCTCACCTCTCCTCCCTCTCACACCACACCCTCTCCTCCCTCTCACACCACACCCTCTCCTCCCTCTCACACTACACCCTCTCCTCCCTCTCACACCACACCCTCTCCTCCCTCTCACACCACACCGTCTCTTCCCTCTCACACCACCCCCTCTCCTCCCTCTCACACCACACCCTCTCCTCCCTCTCACACCACACCCTCTCACCACCACACACCCTCTCCTCCCTCTCACACCACCCCCTCTCCTCCCTCTCACACCACCACACCCCTCTCCTCCGTCTCACACCACACCCTCTCCTCCCTCTCACACCACACCCTCTCCTCCCTCTCACACCACACCCTCTCCTCCCTCTCACACCACACCCTCTCCTCCCTCTCACACCACACCCTCTCCTCCCTCTCACACCACACCCTCTCCTCCCTCTCACACCACACCCTCTCCTCCCTCTCACACCACACCCTCTCCTCCCTCTCACACCACACCCTCTCCTCCCTCTCACACCACACCCTCTCCTCCCTCTCACACCACACCCTCTCCTCCCTCTCACACCACACCCTCTCCTCCCTCTCACACCACACCCTCTCCTCCCTCTCACACCACACCCTCTCCTCCCTCTCACACCACACCCTCTCAGATTCGCTCTCTATGCTAGTCTTTCTCACATCTTTATCAATTTCCTGTTAACCCCTTCTGTACCGGCGACGTCTTTTAGATTATATTCTAGTTTTATTGAGACGGTTTTGTGCAGTTTAATATGGATCTGTGGTAGTGAAAAGGGTTCAGTGAGATGGTTCAAAGCATGCTAATTGCTGGAGACCCTTCTTAAACTGAATAAAATCGCCTGATACTAGCCAGAATAAGGATAACAGGACGGCACCGACACTGAGAGGGTTAATACAACTTATTAACCCTCTGAGGATCGATGGCGCATTTCTTTTATATTTTCTGGCCATTATTAGACGATTTTATTCAGATTAGGAAGGGTATATGGAAGTCAGAGTGTTGGTTGAGATACTGTTTACCCTTATAAGTGATGGAAGTACTAGAAAAGTGTATGGGAGTGAGGTGGAAGGGCAGAGAGGGAGAAACAGACCGAGAGTGAGGTGGAAGGATGAAGTTGAGAGGTTTATGACTGAAGGTGGTGTTAGGTGGGAGGAGGGGCGCTGGCTATCGGATGACACAGGTGCATGGAGGCGGTTAATTCGTGTCCACCCCCTCGGGGATCAAACGTCTGGCAATAAATTGATCAAAGTATATAATAAAAGTATATAATTAAAGTATATAATAAAAGTATATAATAAAAGTAAATAATAAAAGTAAATAATAAAAGTATATAATAAAAGTATATAATAAAAGTATATAATAAAAGTATATAATAAAAGTATATAATAAAAGTAAATAATAAAAGTAAATAATAAAAGTAAATAATAAAAGTAAATAATAAAAGTATATAATAAAAGTATATAATAAAAGTATATAATAAAAGTATATAATAAAAGTAAATAATAAAAGTAAATAATAAAAGTATATAATAAAAGTATATAATAAAAGTATATAATAAAATCGTACATTGTTTCATAATAGTCGTTGCTATTTGGTTTCTACAACGTCCGACTGCTTCCCACTGTAACTCTCACTTCCCGCTCTGGTAATTGTATTATCCGTATGCATAGCAGATAACATCTTCCCCCAGACAGTGTTCACGGCAGAGGTCCTATTGTAGGTACAGTAGCGGATAGGCACTTATGGACACATTTTAGAACACTGCCGAATAACTTTATCACTTTCACCAATTACTTTAGCTACCGAAAAAATACAAAATAATACAAAATAATATATATAATTATATATACCTATATATATAATTATATATATATATATATATATAATTATATATATATATATATATATATATATATATATATATATATATATATATATGCCTATAATGAAATAAGATTAATACAATAGATAAATAAATTAAAAAACTCGGTTTCAATAGTTAATGTTCACTCTCATGTAAAGTGAAAACACGATATACTGTAGAACACTGAAAAGGGTTTAAGAGGAACAGACGTATTATTTACTTTAAGAGGAACAGACGTATTATTTACTTTAAGAGGAACAGACGTATTATTTACTTTAAGAGGAACAGACGTATTATTTACTTTAAGAGGAACAGACGTATTATTTACTTTAAGAGGAACAGACGTATTATTTACTTTAAAGGAACAGACGTATTATTTACTTTAAGAGGAACAGACGTATTATTTACTTTAAGAGGAACAGACGTATTATTTACTTTAAGAGGAACAGACGTATTATTTACTTTTCCTCATATTAATCATTCTATAAAATGTTAGCTGGGTGGGTTTAGTTGACGTAGGCGTGTGAAATATTCTGTTATGGGGGGATGGTTTACTTTTTGGGCGATTTTTTCATGTATTCATTATTTTTCTAGTTTCCTACCTACAGGTAGACCTCCATTAAAAAAAAAAAAACACACACAGAAAAAAAGACATCCATTAGATCCCCCTTCTAGATTAATTTGTACATTTTTCGGTAGAAAAATGTCCCGCTCTTCCAACATTACAGGCTCACAATCGTTCGCCAGGGAAAATATCGACATCTAAATAGCACGAAAGGTCTAAATATTGACGAAGAAATGGGGCAAAAGGTCTTAACATCGACTAACTAACGGGGCAAACATCTTAGCATCTGAAAACTAATGGGGCTAACTAAACATGAGGGAGAAAGTGGTCCAGAAAAAAGGCCTATCTCCCCTTAAATGTGTTTGTGGGCGTATTGGTGAAAAAATACACTACAGAGAAAATGTTGGAGCGGGTGTGTTCATTCGTGGGCGTACGTTGTGTGAATGTTGGAGCGGGTGTGTTCATTCGTGGGCGTACGTTGTGTGAATGTTGGAGCGGGTGTGCTCATTCGTGGGCGTAGCGTGAAAGACGATTTGTGGACATTATTTTATGGTCAATGTTAGTTCGATTTTACCGTTGGTTATAGGTCGTGTGTATTTCTAAATGTACCGTATTATTAAGGGGGGTGACCTGCTTTTGTTTTCTCCTTTTCTCTCTTTCTCTGGCATGTATCCATTCGGCCCCAATCAGCCTAATGTTTTAAGACATGTATCCCCATCCTGGCGAACAGTAGCAAACCAGCATATTTAAAGCAAACATTTTGACAGCAGGCTAAATTTGTACATGTTTCGACAGAAATCGATTAGAAATCCGGCCGAGCCGGATTTCTCTATACAATACTGGCTCGCTATCGCTCGCCAGGAAAACATAGATACCTGGATGGGGATAAGCGTCTTAAAAAACAGTAGGCTGAATGGAGCCGAATGGATACAAGCCAGAGAAATAGAGAAAAGGAGACAAAAAGAAGGTCATCCCTCTTAATGCAACTGTAGGCTCTCTCTCTTTCAGAATACAATTTGGTACTTCTATATTTTAATCTGGCTATCACTCAATCACCCTTTAATTATAGGATGTATAGGATTTGTCTATCTATATTTTTGTTCATTATGCTTTTTGGTTGATTTGTTATATTGTATTTAGTTATTTATTAATGTATCGTTATTATGGGAAGGCAGCTTTCCCTCGTTTTGTTTGTTATGCTTTTCTATTGAATTGTTATATTTTATGCATTTATTTATTCATCATTATTTATGGGGAGGCAGGTTTCCCTCGTCTCCTTATTACGCAGAGAGCACCACAACACAACAACAATAGAAGAAACAGCAAGGAAAAGATAATCAGGAGCGAAGAAATAATGCTGGACACATATGAAGGAATAATGCTGGAGACATATGAAAGGAATAAAGCTGGGGACATATGAAAGGACAAGGACAGAGAAATAATGCTGGGGACATATGAAAGGACAAGGACAGAGAACGCAAAGGCAAGAGAAACATGGGCGAAGAAATGGGAGAAGAAATGTATGGAAAAATTGCGATAGAACAAAAAATAAATACAAAAGCGTCCTGGGAGCTATAACCAGACATAATTCAAATTCAAATAATTTATTTAGCTCATAAATATACATGGACAATTTTACACAGTAATTTATATAAGATGAGCCCGCTAAGCATATACTTTCCAGCAGGCACCTTGTTTTATGTTAATGCTGTCACTAAAGATACACGGCAGCTATGAGGTAAAGATACACGGCAGCTATGAGGTAAAGATACACGGCAGCTATGAGGTAAAGATACACGGCAGCTATGAGGTAAAGATACACGGCAGCTATGAGGTAAAGATACACGGCAGCTATGAGGTAAAGATACACGGCAGCTATGAGGTAAAGATACACGGCAGCTATGAGGTAAAGATACACGGCAGCTATGAGGTAAAGATACACGGCAGCTATGAGGTAAAGATACACGGCAGCTATGAGGTAAAGATACACGGCAGCTATGAGGTAAAGATACACGGCAGCTATGAGGTAAAGATACACGGCAGCTATGAGGTAAAGATACACGGCAGCTATGAGGTAAAGATACACGGCAGCTATGAGGTAAAGATACACGGCAGCTATGAGGTAAAGATACACGGCAGCTATGAGGTAAAGATACACGGCAGCTATGAGGTAAAGATACACGGCAGCTATGAGGTAAAGATACACGGCAGCTATGAGGTAAAGATACACGGCAGCTATGAGGTAAAGATACACGGCAGCTATGAGGTAAAGATACACGGCAGCTATGAGGTAAAGATACACGGCAGCTATGAGGTAAAGATACACGGCAGCTATGAGGTAAAGATACACGGCAGCTATGAGGTAAAGATACACGGCAGCTATGAGGTAAAGATACACGGCAGCTATGAGGTAAAGATACACGGCAGCTATGAGGTAAACATACACGGCAGCTATGAGGTAAACATACACGGCAGCTATGAGGTAAACATACACGGCAGCTATGAGGTAAAGATACACGGCAGCTATGAGGTAAAGATACACGGCAGCTATGAGGTAAACATACACGGCAGCTATGAGGTAAAGATACACGGCAGCTATGAGGTAAAGATACACGGCAGCTATGAGGTAAAGATACACGGCAGCTATGAGGTAAAGATACACGGCAGCTATGAGGTAAACATAACACTTACAATGTAAACAATGGTTAATAAAAGGAAGCGAACAAAATGTTTAAAGTAAAACAAAAAAAAAAGACAGAAACGAGTAGAACTATAACACACTCAAACGAAAAATAAAACAGGAGAAACATACTGATGGAAAGATATAGAGAACCAAAGAAAGGAGAAACACGCAAGAAGGAAGGAAGGGAAGGGGTGGGGGGGGGGGGGGAATATACGAAAGAATGGCACTAGGAACAAATCATATGAACAATGAACACAAAATATAAAGACAATAGAAAAACAATGAACACAAAGAAGAGCAGATGAATACATTAAAGGAAAAAAATCGAAAAACAAAGAACACAGAATAAAAGAGAAGATGAATACACTAAAAATAAAAAAGGAAACATAACAATGAACACGAACAAAGAGACAAGATAATACATTAAAGTAAGAACAAACAAAAACTATGAACACAAAATAAAAGAGAAGATGAATACATTTAAAAGGAAGAACAAAATAGCAATGAACATAACATAAAAGGTTAGATGAATACACTAAAGGAAGAACAAAGAATAACAATGAAAAAAAAAAAAAAAAGTAAGAACAAAAAAACTATGAACACAAAATAAAAGTCAATTAATACACTAAAGGAAGAAAGGAGAAAAACAATGAACACAAACCAGAGAAGATGAATACACTAAAGGAAGAAGATAGAAACACAAAGAAGACAGAAACACGAGTCAAAATGTCGCCAGTTTAAGGTGAGGATAAATATAGCTTATTGAAGGGACTGGAGTTCTCGAAAAGGGGCTCCAGCCCTGAAAATATTCTTGACTTACAGTGTGCTGGCTTAATAATCCAAAAGGGTTGATAGCTTCTGAAGTCCTATTTTAACAACAAAAAATAGATTATTGATCGCTTATTATGCAATCTACGAACTAGAAAATATATATTAAAGGGAGTATTGTTTTTAGCTTTTGTTTATGCCAGGTAGAAATTAAATGTGAAATTCTGATTTATTAACTCCTTCAGCAAAATGTCGCCTTATTACCTTTGATTCTGGCTAAAATTACATGATTTTATGAAGCTCAAAAAGGACCTACGATACTAAGAGGGTTTATTGAGATCGTATTTACCCATTTGAGTCACATAGATTACAAGCTAAAGAAAATGGTCTAATGGTAACCAGAATATAATACAAATTACGTAATGGTGGGGAAGGGATTAATCCTTTGACGATTTAGACATATTTTAGCAGTATGCTATGGCTAATACTAGACGATGTTGTTTAGATAAAAAGGAACTGTCTTTTTTGTTTTCTATGTGAGTGAGGGAGACAAAGGGCAGAACTGCCTGTAGCGAGTGCCTCCCCCAGAGTTGAAAGAGTGACAGTGCCAAAATCAAGGGACGTTCGAGCCAAAATGCCTGGACACACGGAGTTTGAAGCAATTCAAGTCATAGAAAGAGGGGAAAACTGATTCTGGGAGAGAGTTCCAGAGCTCAGCAGTTGAATAAAAGAAAGACTGATGATAGCGTTTCACTCTTGGGTTGGGGAGTTGCACAGAATAGGGGTGGGATTGTGTTGCAAGACGAGTACTACGTACACTACGTAGAGGAGGTGGTATACACTGGGAAAGCTCTGAGGAGCACTGATTATTGTAGTAGCGATAGAGATGCAACATTGCGGCGAAGAGAGAGAGATTGCAGAGAGTTGGTGAGTGGACGGGAGTTAACGATACGAAAGGTTTTCCTTTCTACTTTGTCTAGGAGTGAGGTGTGAGAGGATCCTCCCCACACATGTGAACAATACTCAATTTATCTGAGTCAAAAAGATACAATTACTATCTCATTTAACAACTGTAGTATGACAACAAAGTAAACCCGAGCTACGACGACGACGAGTATGTGTAATCTGTCCAGTGTATGAAAGATATATTAGGAGGCTGGGCAGGATACGCAGGAAGGGCTGGAGGCTATTTACTATACCAGGGTATTCATTATGGAGGCATGAATTATTTAGAGGGGCCGGGAAAGTTATTAAATGCTGATTTGTGTGAGAGAGAGAGAGAGAGAGAGAGAGAGAGAGAGAGAGAGAGAGAGAGAGAGAGAGAGAGAGAGAGAGAGAGAGGTAAAGAGAGAGTGAGAGGGACTGCAATATTTGCAACAGTATTGCTAAACCAAAAATAATATATTCTATAAATTACTAATATTTGACCTTGATGCAAATGAATATTAATCTACCAAAACAAGACTAATATCAAACTCTGCAATTGTTCAATACTTGCAACTGGAAATGCAGGAAAATACAAAGCAATTTCCCCCAGCTCAAGCCTATAAGAACCAGAGACACCAGTATTTCTGAGACCGCCTCCACATTCTCGGTTTTGGCAACGAGGTAGTTTGTCCCTGTCTTTTCCTACTCTTACCCTCCCACTCTCTCTCTCTCTCCTTTACTTTTACTCACGCTCTCTCTCTCTCTTACACATTATCTCTCTCTCTATCCCTCACTCTATCTCTCTCTCTCTCTCAATTATTTATTCAGCTGGAGAACACTCTGGAGAATATATTTTAGAGTTGGAGGTTTAATAAAATACCATCCACAACAGTCATATCAACTTATTCTTTGGAGTATAAATGTCTAGATTTGTGCCTACCATTGCTATCGAAAAATATACACATTTATCTTGAAGGAGGGTCTTGGGAGGGTGTCTATTTAATGTTTGATGGAGGTCTAGGGAGGAAACTATAAAATTGACGATATGATACATACATGATGAAATAGCTACGCCCGTCCACTCTCAGCCAGATTCTTTACCACCATCTTTGTCAGACACAATAACAAACTAATAACACGTATAACAAAGTCACTCCAACACTTTCCTCTCTCTACAACACCCCTTCTCCCCTCTCTACACTCTTCGGAAAAACAAAAGTAGAAATTAGCTATACGAGGTGCCGTTGTAAAAGTTTATCCCTCAATATCTTCACCCGACATGCTAAAGTCTGGAACCGTCAACTCTCCGTCATAAGAGGCTGCAAAGTGTCTTGGCAACTCTATTTACAGATTTGTGGTGGAATTTTTCACCTATCATCTGCAAAACAGTGATCATGAGTTATATTGAAATATTATGGTTTTCAAATTATAAATGAATTAAAACAGAATTTTAGAATAGAACTTATTTTTATTTAAAAACAAATCAAGCATTATATATTCATGGTAGCGCTCCATTGCTAGTCAGGAACAAAATCGACACCTAAATAGCAGGAAAGGTCTTAACATTGATAACGAAAATGGGTGAAAGGTAATAAAATCGCCAAACAAATGGGCCGAACGTCTTATAATCTCAAAACTAGTGGGGCTAAGAATGAGTGAGAAGGGGGACCAGAAAAGCAGCCCATCCCCCCTTAAACAACTGATGGTTTTACAGGGCACGTCTTTGTAATTGTATTCAAGCTATATTTAGACGATTTTCCGTAGTCTAGGAAGGATCTGTGGTAGTAAAAGGAGTTAAGGGGAGACTGGCCGTTGTTTTGGTCTATTAATTCATTTATTCATATATTTTTATAGTTTCCTCCCTAGACCTCCATCAAGCTTAGAAAAACACCCTCTAGACCTCCCTTCAAGATAAATTTGTACCTTTTTCGGTAGTAAAATGTCCCGGCCGAAGGCCGGTGCCTCTTAAAATTACGTGCTCGCTATCGCTCGCCAGGAAATAATCGACACCTAAATGGCACAAAAGGTCTTAAAATTGACAACGAAATGGGGCGAAAGGTGTTAAAATCGCCAAACAAATGGGCCGATCGTCTTATAGGAAGAAGGGGGTCCATAAAAACGGTCTGCCTCCCCTTAAGTGAGATAGTTCGAAGACTGTTAATAGCTGGAGGCCCTCTTAAAACTGAATAAAATCGTCTATTAGTAGCCAGAATAAAGTTAAACGACGTCGCCGGTACAGAAGGGGTTAAGGGGAGATGGGCCGGTTTTCTGGAGCACTTTCTCCCTCATGTTTAGCCCCATTAGTTTTAGATTTTAAGATGTTTGCCCCATTAGTTAGTCGATTTTAAGACCTTTCGCCCCATTTATTCGTCAATATTTAGACCTTTCGTGCTATTTAGGTGTCAGTTATTTCCCTGGCGAACGATAGTGAGCCTGTAATGTTGGAAGAACCGGCCTTCGGCCGGGAATCTACCGAAAAATGTACAAATTAATCTAGAAGGGGGATCTAATGGATGTGTTTTTTTTTTTAATTTGATGGAGGTCTAGGGAGGAAACTAGAAAAATAATGAATACATGCAAAAATCGCCCAAAAAGTGAACCATCCCCCCTTAAACAACTGATGATGGTTTTACGGTGCACTCTTCATCAAGGCTTTGTGATTGGCCTCGAGTTCGGAAATCCTTTGACGTCCAGCGAACTTCAATTCGTGGGGGACAGAGAAAAAAAAAGAGGGGTGGACAGATTTGATCAGATAAAATACTTCGGAAACTTTTACCTCGACACCGGTTTGGGGTATTATTATTATATTATTGCGGTCTTGTTATTATGGTCTTACTATTTTGGTCTTATTATTTTGGTCTTATTATTTTGGTCTTACTATTTACTTTGACACGGGTTTTGGGTTTTACTATTTTATTATTATGGTCTTATGATTATGGTCTCATTATTTTGGTCTTATTAACCCTTTCACGCATTTATGACGCAGAGGTTGCCAGATTAGAAATAAGAAATAGAGTTCTCTCACTCTTATAATTACCTCTCCAAAATTAGTTTTCTGCCCACAGCTAACTCAAAGACAACTGCAGAGGTTGAAGTAACTAAACTAAAGGTTTCTAAATAGTACCCCTGATGGTCACAAAGGCTTTAAAGTATCCCCAATAGGCTCAAAATCGCGTCATATGTCGGAGAGGGTTAATGTGGTTTAATTTTTATGGTCTTATTATTTTGGTCTTATTATTTACCTCAACACGGGTTTTGGGTCTTACTATTATATTACTATTATGGTCTTATTAATATGGGCTTATTTTTATGGTCTTATTATTTTGGTTTTGGGTCTTACTCTTATATTACTATTATGGTCTTATTATTCTGGTCTTACTATTTACCTTAACACGGGTTTTGAGTCTTACTATTATATTACTATTATGGTCTTATTAATATGGGCTTATTTTTATGGTCTTATTATTTTGGTCTTACTATTTACATCGACACGGGTTTCGGGTCTTATTATATTATTATGTTTTTGTTATTATTATGGTCTTATAATTTTGGTCTAACTATTCCTGGTGTCATTGGGAGGCAGGCTGCATAATTAGGATACAATTAACTATTTATTAAGGGGAGATGGGCCGTTTTTCTGATCCCCCTTCTTCCGGTGGAATGGGCTTCCCCGAGATGTTATAGACTGCAGCACCGTTGATTCATTTAAATAGCTCGCATCAAACCCGCGACTGACTGCGTTTGTAGATTAATAACTTTATTTTGCCCCCCCCCCTTAGTTACTAACCCATCTGTCCCCTACTAACTTCCTAATCCTGTCACGGACATTAGTTCCAGGGCAGTAGTTCCCTTTCCAATGTTCCCTTACCCACTCTAAACCACTGTTTGGACATTTGATCCTCAGTGTTTTGGAGGACAAGCTGCCTAGAAGGGTCACTAGATCTGTTGTTGCTTGATTTCCTTTGTACTTTGTACTCCTTTGTACTCCTCATGTTTGTTTAGCCACATTAATTTTCAGTGATTAAGAGGTTTGCCCCATTAGTTTGTAGATTTTAAGACAGTTCACCCCATGTCTTTGTCAATATTTATACCTTTCGTGCAAATTAGGTGTCGATGTTTACAAATTTAGCCTGCTGTCAAAAAACATCTAAAAAAATATGCTGGCTCGCTAAAGCGCGCCAGGAAAAGATGGACACCTGGATGGGTATACACGTCTTAAAACAGTGGGCTGAATGGGCCGAATGGATACAACCCAGAGAGAGAAAACAAAAACGAGGGGGGGCTCCCTTAATGTATAGTTTGCCAATAACGACCTAGCCAGATAATTTCTTAAGGAGCAAGCGCGCCAAATTTGTTATCGGTGTAGGAGGGCTAGAGAATTTAATTTATTATCTAGGGAATTTAATATGGTATCTAGCGAATTTAATTTGTTATCTAGGAAATGTAATTTGTTATATAGGAATATAACTTGTTATCTAGGGAATTTATTTTGTTATCTAGGGAATTTATTTTGTTATCTAGGGAATACAATTATTTATTATCTAGGGAATTTGATTTGTTATCTAGGGAATTTAATTTGTTATCTAGGGAATTTAATTTGTTATCTAGGGAATTTAATTGGTTATCTAGGGAATTTAATTGGTTATCTAGGGAATTTAATTTGCTATCTAGGGAATCCATTTTGTTATCTAGGAAATTCAATTTGCTATCTAGGGAATTTAATTTGTTATATAGGGAATTTAATTTGTTATCTAGGGAATTTAATTTGTTATCTTGGGGATTTAATTTGTTATCTAGGGAATTTAATTTGTTATCTTGGGAATTTAATTTGTTATCTTGGGAATTTAATTTGTTATCTATCTATCTATCTATCTATCGATATACTCAGGCCCAATCCCCACTTTTCCTCCTTTTCTTGTTTTCTTTTTTGAATTTAATTTGTTATCGGTGTAGGAGGAGGGCTAGGGAATTTAATCTTCAGTTTACAAGAATCCTCGGCATGTGCGGCAGTGCGTGGTTCCAATAGTTGGCAAGGAGTGGACGGTCCGAGAAGATGGAGAGGGGCTCGTGGAAATTAATGAAAGGCTTAAGGGGATAGTGGCTGCTTTTTTTTTTTTTTTTATTCAGTTATCCCTAAAAACAATTGTTTCCTCCCTAGACCTCCATCAACAAAATAAAAATAAAATAACAAATACAATTATTACGTTTTTCGGTAGAAAAATTTCCCGGCCGAAGGCCGTTTCCTTCTAAAATTAAAGGCTCGCTATCGCTCGCCAGGAAAAAATCGACACCTAATTGGCACGAAAGGTTTTAATATTGACAAAGATATGGGGTGAAAGGTCATGAAATCGACAAACTAATGGAACGAACGTCATAAAATCTCAAAAACAAATGCGCTAAACATGAAGGAGATGGGGGTCCAGAAAAAGCGACTATACCACCCCCTTAATCATTCTCACGAGTATTATTAAATGCATTGTTTAGTTTAGTGGTTATGCAGTGTAAGTGAATACGAACTTTGGATAAGATTTGCTGGAAGGGAAGAGAAAGCCGTAACCCACTGTTAAGTTAAGGGCAGATCTCCACTTGAGGGATTTTTTTCTTGACCCCTTTCTCCCTCATGTTTAGCCCCATTGCTTTTGATATTATAAAACGTTTGCCCCATTAGTTTAGAGATTTTAAGAACTTTCACCCCATATTAAGACCTTTCGTGCCATTCAGGTGTCAATTTTATCCTGGCGAGCGATAGCGAGCCTGTAATTTAAGAGGAACCGGCCTTCGGCCGGGAAATTTTTCTACCGAAAAATGTACAAATTTATCTTGAAAGGGACTCAAGGGGGTGTAATTTTAAGCTTGATGGAGGTCTAGGGAACCAACTAAAAACCTCCCCTTAATATATATATACTTGATTATTGGTAGAACTAAGCTATTCAGGTTCCATTGTTAAAAAGGACATAATATTAAAAGTAGATGAACGTAAATTGCTATTTAAAAATGAATAGTTTCGTATGTTGAGTTTTAGTTGCATTTTACCGTTGCTTACGAAATTAAAATCGTAATTATCCAATAATATCGAGAGGGTTTTAGTTGTTGTTGTTGTTGTAGTTGCTTGTTGCTGATCCTCAGGCTGTCTGACCGAGCGGGCCCAAGGTCCCGAGCAAGGCCAAGGCCATAACTGAGCGCCCCCACAGAACACTCCCAGCTTTACCACAAAATATGCCCAGGACACAATTCGAAGCCCCTTTCAGAGCCCTGTGCCCCTGCTTTGTTTGATCTTTCTCTCCTTTTCTCTCTTTCTCTTACTTTTATCCGTTTGGCCTCATTCAGCCAACTGTTTTAAGACGTTTATCCCCATCCAGGTGTCGATTTCTTATTGGCGAGCGATAGCGAGCCAACATTGTATGGAGAAATCCGGCTTCGCCGGAGAAATTTTTCTATCGAAAAATGTACAAATTTAGCTTGCTGTAAGACAAATATATATATGCTGGCTCGCTACCGCTCGCCAGGAAAATATTGACACCTGGACGGGGGTAAAAGTCTTAAAACAGTAGGCTGAATGGGGCCGAATGGATACAAGCCAAAGAGAGAAGGAGAGAAAGAGAAAAAAAGCGAGGTGGGCTCCCTTAACAAATATGAAGGGAAAGTTGAGGTAATAACGCATAGTGTTGAACATAGTGTTTCTTCTCGTGTGTGTGTGTGTTTTTTTTTGTTTTTTTTAACTAGGCCTATATACTATCAATATATATTTTTGCAGTGTGGGAAGAAATTTGGAATCGAATGGGCACAAGCTATCCCGGTTAACCTTTCGAAGATTATGACGCATTTTGACATTATATTCTGGTTATCATTAGACGAGTTTAAACAGTTTACGAAGGATCTGTGGGAATTATTAGGGTGAAGACTATCTCAATTAACCCTCTGACTTCCATATACCCTTTCTAATCTAATACAATCGTCTAATAATAAACGGAAAACAAAAAATAAAGGCGTATTGAATCTTGAGAGGGTGTATTGAATCTTGAGAGGGTTTATTGAATCTTGAGAGGGTTTATTGAATCTTGAGAGGGTTTATTGAATCTTGAGAGGGTTTATTGAATCTTGAGAGGGTTTATTAATTGAGGCTTGCATTTCCTACTAACCTGAATAAATGAGTCTAGTGTAAGTCAGAATATTAACGTAAGTTTATTAAGGGGGTATGGCTCGTATTTCTGGCCCCCATTCTCCTGCATGCATAGCCCCAATAGATTTTAGATAATATGACGTTCGCCCCATTAGTTTAGCGATTTAAAGACATTTCACCCCATTTTGTTGTCAATTTTAAGACCGTTCGTACCATTTAGTTGTCTATTTTTTTCCTGGCGAGCGATAGCAAGCCTGTCATTTTATAAGGAACCGGCCTCGGCCCGGACAATTTTCTGACAAAAAATGTACAAATATACCTTGAAGTCTGGGGGGGGGGTACGGTTTTAAATCTTGATGGAGGTCTAGCGAAGAAACTAAACAATGAATAAATATATATATGCAAATAGGCTAAACAAATATATAAGTACAGAATTAAATAAATACAATTAAAAAACGTCTATCCCCCTTAAAGGTTGCAGCTTACATGTACTTATATCACTTCCCAATGGTACACCGGGTTTGCCTATGATAAGAACACAAAAGCACGGAAATCTACGACAGTCCAACTAGCTTATCTACAAGACACAATTCCATGCACCCTACTTGCCTCACGAGCTCTATGCATATAATCGTAAGTTCGTCTCCCCCAGTTTTCCACTCCGACTCCCCCCCGATTAATCTTCCAGTCCTTCAAAAACCTGTCATGAGGCCGAGTGATAAATTTAACGCACTAGTTCAATTTTCGCACGACTGGCTCGCGTGTAGTTTTTTGTGTGTATATCTGCATTGTTTAGCAGTCTGACTTCTCCCCCTCCCCCTCCCCCTCCCTCTCCCCCCACACCTCACCGATAATATTGATCTGTTCAAAGTTACATATTTATTCATTTATGTTATTGTAATTTCTAGAACTCATTGTCTTGAAATAGCAGCTTTGGCTCATTCTTCCCCCTTCTGTACCGGCGACTTCTTCGCAATTTTGTTCTAGCTGTATACAGACGATTTTGTGCAGCTTAAGAAGAATCTGAAGTAGTGGCAAGGGTTAAGTGAGATAGTTCGAAGGCTGTTAATTGCTGGAGGCCCTTTTTAAACTGCACACAATCGACTAAACATAGCTAGAATAAAATAAGAAAGACGTCGCTGGTACAGAAGGGGTTAATTTATAGCAGGAATTATTCTCATAAAACCACTGAACTTAGATGTTGTACAATTGTTTGGCAGGTGTCTAAAGTGCTATAGCTCAACCACGAATGCATAATTAACCCCTTCAGCACGATGACGTCATTTGCATCATATTTTGATTACCATTAGGCAATATTCGTTGGCTTATTAATTACTTCTAGGATTCAATTTCTTTGTCAATATTAAGACTTCTTTTGTGTCATTTAGGTGCCAAATTTTTACTGGCGAGCGATAGCGAGCCTATAATTTAAAAGGAACCGGCCTTCGGCTGAGACATCTTTCTATCAAACAATGTACACATTTATCTTGAAGGAAGGTATTGGGGGTGTTATTTTTATGATTGACGGAGGTCTAGGGAGGAAACTAAAAAATTTGATAAAAATATATATAAATGAGGAAATACTGTAGATACGCACATCCCCCCCCCCCCCCCCTTAACCAAACTCAGAACAACCAACATTATCCCAAGTAAACTCAACCTAAACAAACTTAAATATTGATAACCTAGACATAACCGTACTCTCTCTCTCTCTCTCTCTCTCTCTCTCTCTCTCTCTCTCTCTCTCTCTCTCTCTCTCTCTCTCTCTCTCTCTCTCTCTCTCTCTCTCTCTCTCTCTCTCTCTCTCTCTCACTGGTGGGTTGGGAGAAAGCCTTCTGCTTTGCTAGCCTTACCTTCCACTTAGTAGTAAATTTTGTTAGAATTAAGTCTGAACTGCCTAAGCAACTAACTAACTAACTCGCTCTCTCTCTCTCTCTCTCTCTCTGCCAATGTCGTATGGAGCCCGACAGGAAATTAGGTTGGCAAGCAAGTGCCTCGATAACTGCCTCTAAAATGTTCCCCAGGCCCCGCAAGGCAAGCCAACTTTAACACAATATGGACTATACTAGGGATCTCTACTACTGTATGTACTGTATGCCGGAGAATAACAAACAAACAAACAAACAAACACACACACACACACACACACACACATTAATAGTAGAATAATTGCACACGGGACAACACGAGCGGTTAACTCGCAGTTCCAGTCAGTTTTTACGCAAGAACAAGCAGACCTGCCGGAACTGTCACCATCACCACACCCGACTATACACACCCGACTATACCCCGACTGACTATACACACCCGTGGAATCGAGAAACTCTTATCAGAGGTAGACGTTGACAAGGCGACTGGACCAGGCAATGTTCCCTGCAGGATACTTAGGGTGAATATTGCCATTCTTGCCCCTATCCTGCAGGTTTTATTTCTCACATACTCTTAGTACCGTAGCATTTCTCCACGACTGGTATTTGGCGAACGTGACCCCCATTTCTACATCCAGAGCCAGAACCCTCCCAGTTAACTATAGACCTGTTTCTTTAACCTCAGTTCCTTGCAACATTTTAGAACACATCCTCCATAGACATATAATGGGCCATTTTAACAACCAATATACTATATACTGACCGACTTACAGCACGACTTTCGGCTGAAACCCTGATTCGAGACGCAATTACTTGTAACGGCTCATGACATATCCCAGTTCCTAAATTACCCTTAAGTCAAACAAGTTGACGCCATAGTCCTTACTATGGAATCCGAGGGCCACTTATTCACTGGATTAAGACTTTCCTAACCAATCGAGAACAACGCGTTAGGTGTCGTGTCGATATTTCCCTGGCAAGCGATAGCCAGCCTGTAATTTAGGAGAAATCAGCCTTTGGCTGGGACATTTTTCTGTCGAAAAATGTACAAATGTATCTTGAAGGGGGATCCTGGGGTCGATTTGTTATGCTTGATGGAAGTCTAGAGAGGAAAGTAGAAACCAAATAAATTAATGAAAACAAAATCGACCAATAAGTGAACCATCCCCTTAATGTTCTCACGAATTAATTTGTAGTTTAAAGGTGAGTTTGCCTATGTGCAGGTTAATGTTGTTAGCAGTGAGGGTCATCATTCATGCACCCTATTCCTATAATATGATAATAATCCCTATATGATATAATCCCTATATGATATAATCCCTATATGATATAATCCCTATATAATATAATCCCTATATGATATAATCCCTATATGATATAATCCCTATATGATATAATCCCTATATGATATAATCCCTATATGATATTTTCCCTATATGATATAATCCCTATATGATATAATCCCTATATGATATAATCCCTATATGATATAATCCCTATATGATATAATCCCTATATGATATAATCCCTATATGATATAATCCCTATATGATATAATCCCTATATGATATAATCCCTATATGATATAATCCCTATATGATATAATCCCTACATGATATAATCCCTATATGATATAATCCCTATATGATATAATCCCTATATGATATAATCCCTATATGATATAATCCCTACATGATATAATCCCTATATGATATAATCCCTATATGATATAATCCCTATATGATATAATCCCTATATGATATAATCCCTACATGATATAATCCCTATATGATATAATCCCTATATGATATAATCCCTATATAATATAATCCCTATATGATTTAATCCCTATATGATATAATCCCTATATGATCTAATCCCTATATGATATTATCCCTATATGATATAATCCCTATATGATATAATCCCTATATGATATAATCCCTATATGATATAATCCCTATATGATATAATCCCTATATGATATAATCCCTATATGATATAATCCCTATATGATATAATCCCTATATGATATAATCCCTATATGATATAATCCCTACATGATATAATCCCTATATGATATAATCCCTGGTGGTAGTCAATTATTATGGCCAGCCCTCCCTATAGCACTTGTATCTGCCTCATCTGTTTATATTGTTATTTGTGTCTATGTGAATGAGGGATACAAAAGGCAAAACTGTCTCTGAAGAGTGCCTCCCCCAGAATTGAAAGAGTGACAGGGGCAATATCAATGGACGTTCGAGGATTGGGGGGGGGGGGGGGGAATGGGTTGTTTTTCTGATCCTCCTCCTTCATGTTTAGCCATATTAGTTTTCAGATTTTAAGACGTATAACCAATTAGTTTAGCGATTTTAAGACCTTTCGCCCCATATATTTGCCAATATTAAGATTGTTCGTGTCATTTAGGTGTCAAGTTTATCCTGGCGAGCGATAGCGAGCCTGTAATTTTAAGGTTGATGGAGGTCTAGGGAGGAAACTATTATAAAAATAAATAAATATGCAGTACATATCGACCAATATACAGTACATATCGACCAATATACAGTACATATCGACCAATATACAGTACATATCGACCAATATACAGTACATATCGACCACTATACATTACATATCGACCAATATACATTACATATCGACCAATATACAGTACATATCGACCACTATACAGTACATATCGACCAATATACAGTACATATCGACCACTATACAGTACATATCGACCACTATACATTACATATCGACCAATATACATTACATATCGACCAATATACAGTACATATCGACCAATATACAGTACATATCGACCAATATACAGTACATATCGACCAATATACAGTACATATCGACCAATATACAGTACATATCGACCAATATACAGTACATTATATCGACCAATATACAGTACATATCGACCAATATACAGTACATATCGACCAATATACAGTACATATCGACCAATATACAGTACATATCGACCAATATACAGTACATATCGACCACTATACAGTACATATCGACCAATATACAGTACATATCGACCAATATACAGTACATATCGACCAATATACAGTACATATCGACCAATATACAGTACATATCGACCAATATACAGTACATATCGACCAATATACAGTACATATCGACCAATATACAGTACATATCGACCAATATACAGTACATATCGACCAATATACAGTACATATCGACCAATATATACAGTACATATCGACCAATATACAGTACATATCGACCAATATACAGTACATATCGACCAATATACAGTACATATCGACCAATATACAGTACATATCGACCAATATACAGTACATATCGACCAATATACAGTACATATCGACCAATATACAGTACATATCGACCAATATACAGTACATATCGACCAATATACAGTACAGTACATATCGACCAATATACAGTACATATCGACCAATATACAGTACATATGGTCTACCATACAGTACATATCGACCAATATACAGTACATATCGACCAATATACAGTACATATCGACCAATATACAGTACATATCGACCAATATACAGTACATATCGACCAATATACAGTACATATCGACCAATATACAGTACATATCGACCAATATACAGTACATATCGACCAATATACAGTACATATCGACCAATATACAGTACATATCGACCAATATACAGTACATATCGACCAATATACAGTACATATCGACCAATATACAGTACATATCGACCAATATACAGTACAGTACATATCGACCAATATACAGTACATATCGACCAATATACAGTACATATCGACCAATATACAGTACATATCGACCAATATACAGTACATATCGACCAATATACAGTACATATCGACCAATATACAGTACATATCGACCAATATGCAATCCTTACCCCCCCTTAAAGGAACCTCCGAAATGTACATTCCTTACATCACGTAAGGAATTAATGAGTGCTTCAACATTAATGAGTGCTTCAACATTATTAGATAGCGTTAAGGGCAGGTTTTTAGTGTGTTTCCTAGACTTTCATCAAGCTTGAAATTACACTCCCTTGACCCCATTTCAAGATAAATTTGTACATTTTTCGGTAGAAAAATGTCCCGGCCGAAGGCCGGTTCCTCTTAAATTACAGGCTCGCTATCGCTCGCCAGGAAAAAAATCGACACCTAAATGGCACGCAAGGTCTTAAAAGTGACAACAATGGGGTGAACGTTTTTAAAATCGCCAAACTAATGGGGCGAACGTCTTAATATCTCAAACGCAATGGGGCTAAACATGAGGGAGAAAGGGGTAAAGAAAAAAATCCCTCAAGTGGAAATCTCCCCTTAACGACGGCAATTGTACAGCTGCCCACACATTGGTTCTGTTCCTCGTCTTGATCTTATGAAAGTATGATATTGGGGGTGTGGCTTCTTTTAATTGGGGGTGTGGCTTCTTTTAATTGTGGGTGTGGCTTCTCTTAATTATTAGTCGACTAATCAGATGAGTTAAGGGGAGGTGTTTAGTTTCGTCCCTAGATTTCCATCAAGCTTAAAATTACACTCCCTAGACCCACTTTCAAGATAAATGTGTACATTTTTCGGTAGAAAAATGCTTAGGCCGAAGGCCGGTTCCTCTTAAATTACAGGCTCGCTATCGCTCGCCAGGAAAAAATCGACACCTGAATGGTAGGAGAGGTCTTAAAATTGACAGAAATGGGGCGAATGTTCTTAAAATCGCCAAACTAATGGGGCGACCGTCTTAAAATCTCAAAAGCAATGAGGCTACACATGTGGGAGAAAGGGGTCCAGAAAAAAATCACTCAAGTCGATATCTCCCCTTAACCACTGCATAAGAAACTAACCTGGAAGAGGACCATATGCTTTCATTAGTTTATTCAAGTGCATTGGGGTTTGTAATTGATGATTAATGTTAAGAACGGGGTGTTACTGAATTCAGTCACGCGCAGTATATTTCTATGTATAAGATCACGGATAGGAACAGAAATTATGTGGGCAACATTACATAATTTGCATCTTCCCTGTGTGCAGATGCATTGAAACAGCAACATAACACTGGCATGTAGAGTTTGCCGAACATATGCCATTTCTCAACCATCCCAGCAAATCGACACCCATAGGTGTCGATTATTTCCTGGCGAGCAATAGCGAGCCTGCAATTTTAGGAGTAACTGGCCTTCGGCTGGGACATTTTTCTACAGAAAAAAATACAAATTTATCTTGAAAGGGGGTCTAGGGGGTGTTTTTCTAAGCTTGATGGAGGTCTTGGGAGGAAACTAAAACAAAAATATGAATAAATGAAATAATAGAGCAAACAAACGTCCAGTCTCCCCTTAAGGGGAGGTATTTAGTGTGTTCCCTAGACCTCCATCAAGCTTAAAATTACACCCCCTTGAGCCCCTTTCAAGATAAATTTGTACATTTTTCGGTAGAAAAATTTCCCGGCCGAAGGCCGGTTCCTCTTAAATTACAGGCTCGCTATCGCTCGCCAGGATAAAATCGACACCTGAATGGCATGAAAGGTCTTAATAAGGGGTGAAACTTCTTAAAATTGCTAAACTAATGGGGCAAACGTTTTATAGTATCAAAAACAATGGGGCTAAACATGAGGGAGAAAGGGGTCAAGAAAAAAATCCCTCAAGTGGAAATCCCCCCTTAATGACATTGAGCGAACAAAAAAGTTGCCTTCGTTTTATAATTCTTGAGTAAGGTATTATATAAACTACATTATATACACACGGTTTTTCAAAATAATATTCTCTGACGTCCTGTTTTCTTACAGCTTGGACACGCACTAACAATATTGCATATTTTTGGCGCATTTTGTGAAAATATTGGCTATCAACTTCCTCTCCAAAAAAGCAATATATAATAATATGACATGATAAAACAGATAGCTTGATACAATATACAGAAAATAATTTGGCGGCAAATAATTTTCATATTTTTGTTGAATTAGTGAATGCAAGTAGAGCTAATAAGTTTAAATTGTTTAAGTACGTATGACAAGTCTCAATATTATCGTGGTGATTCGTATTTGGCTAACCACTGGATATAATGCTTTCCTAATAAAACTAAATAAGTACAAAATAAAACAGAACTAACTACTAAGTTATTATAATGTAGTATGGTTGTATACATACAATATATATATATATATATATATATATATATATATATATATATATATATATATATATATATATTGGATTTTGGATCTGACCTCATCCGTACCCCCATTTTGGGGGGCTGCGAACAACTTTCGTTCCATACACCTTTTCGATCGGAGGCCTCCTGCCCCAAACGGCCATTTGTTTCATGTTTTTTTTCTTCAATTTCGGCCTCGAAACGACCTCCGATCGTGGCCTCGCCCACTCTATTACCTGACCCAGGTCAATTGACACCCACATGCAAAGTTTCAGCTCCCCAGGTCCAACACTGCGGCCGCCTATTAAGAACACACAGACAAACAGACACACGAACTGATTTAATAATATATATATATATATATATATATATATATATATATATATATATATGTATACAGTATATGTGGGAGGGAATGCATATTTGATCTAGGTGGGAGGAAAATTACTGTGGGGAAAGAATGTACTGAATTAAGGGGATTTTTTTCTTCTGGACTCCATTCTCCCTCATGTCTTGCCCCATTAGTTTTAAAATATTAGGACGTTCATTCCATTAGTTTTGCGATATTAAGACGTTTTGTGCCATATAGGTGTTTATTTTTTCCTGGCGAGCGTTAACGAGCCTGACATTTAGGAGGAACCTGCCGAACCGAAAAATGTACAAATTTATTTCGAAGGGGGGTCTTGGGCGTATTTTTTAAGCTTGATGGAGGTCTTGGGAGGAAACTAAAGAACATAATAAATAAATATATGAATTAACAAATATATACAAGTCTCCCCTTAAAATCTATATACCTCGGATATCGTCGACCTCAGGGAACAATCTCTATATGTTTACCTCCCGCAAACCGCAAACGCAAACATATGGAGAGAACAAATCAAAGGAAAATATGGGGTAGTTTTTCATAATACCTTTAGTTTTCTTTTAGAATGAGAATGGATACTATATGGGAAACAAGAGAGTAAAAGAAATTAAGGTGGAGATTTTTTATTTTATTTTTTATTCGGTTTATTATTATTATTTGTATTTATTTTTTTATTTTTTATTTATTATTATTATTTTATTTTTTTTGAGAATGGGAACGGATATTAAATGGGAAACAATAGAGTCGAAGAAATTGAGGTGGGTATTTTAATATAAGTTTCATTTTTTTTTTTTTTTTTTAATGAGAACGGAAATAATACGGGACACTACAAACTATGAAGGAAATTAAGGTTTAGTTTTCATCTCACAGTTTTCTTGAATAGGAACGGATGGTATATAGGAAACAACACATAAAGGAAATTAAGTGTGTGTGTGTGTGTGTGTGTGTCTGTTTGTTCCTGGGTGTGTGTGTGTGTGTATGTTTGTGTGTGGTTGGGAACATTGCAATACCTACAACACACATACCTGAATAAATGTATTGCATGTGGGCACAGGAGCTACGAGTGTTTGTATATAATCCCATGAGAGTGCTACGTTCAATTAAATGATGATGGCGAGCTTACAATTCGGTCATATCAATTATTTCAAAAATAACACACACACACAGACAGACACAAACTCTCTCTCTCTCTCTCTCACACACACACACACACACACACACACTCACTAACACACATTCACACACACACACATTCACACACACACACATTCACACACACACACATTCACACACACACACATTCACACACACACACATTCACACACACACACACACACACACACACACACACACACACACACACACACACATGCATATGCCCTGTTCCAAATAGGTAGGCCAGACATCGTGAACCCTAACCTCTGTAGCTCAAAAATGGCTGGAGCAAGTGAGTTGTAAATTTCCACACCTATTCCTTGGCTGGCCCTTCCCAAATGGTAGAAATATTAGCTTGATTAATTTAGTTACTTGGGAGGTATAGAAATTAACGTATAAGTGTTTTGGCCTACATACTTGCAACAGTACTCTCTCTCTCTCTCTCTCTCTCTCTCTCTCTCTCTCTCTCTCACACAGTTCCATCCTTGGCCGTCTTCTATTATTATGTTCCTTCCAACAACCAACCATACTCCTAAAATCGATTAATGAAATTTACAAACACATGTGGCAGTCCGTGGATTCGAATCCAGGATGCTCACACCGAAAATCAACACCTTATGCATCGCACCACGTAGACAGTTAAAGAATGGTGGACACTGCCTACGATTTATTATGCAACTTCGAATCCTGCATATCAATCTAAGCATGTACACACATCCCAACTGCAACTCACGTAGGCTATGCATATGTGAATGGAAAGAGCAATTAATGGGGCCTTAACCACTAGGGAAGTCCTCTCGATAAATTACCCCTGAACCAATATCAATTATTATGTTCCTTCCAACAACCAACTATACTCCTAAAATCGATTAATGAAATTTACAAACACATGTGGCAGTCCGTGGATTCGAATCCAGGATGCTCACACCGAAAATCAACACCTTATGCATCGCACCACGTAGACAGTTAAAGAATGGTGGACACTGCCTACGATTTATTATGCAACTTCGAATCCTGCATATCAATCTAAGCATGTACACACATCCCAACTGCAACTCACGTAGGCTATGCATATGTGAATGGAAAGAGCAATTAATGGGGCCTTAACCACTAGGGAAGTCCTCTCGATAAATTACCCCTGAACCAATATCAATTATTATGTTCCTTCCAACAACCAACTAAGCATTTTTACCATCACCTCAACTTGCATTGTTATCGGCACCTATACGGAGCAAATATATATATATAAATGCTATGGGTTTAATTTCAACAAAAGAATCAACTCAAAATATATTACCATAACTATTTACAGAACACAATAATATAAAATAAAATGTGTATATAGCAAATGTTCCTGTGTTTCTCAAATTACACAATGCTCTATGGCGCTATAATAACGAAAGGAAGACATTGGTTAAGGGAAGGTTTCTAGTGTATTGTTTAAGGGGAGGTTTCTAGTGTATTGTTTAAGGGAAGGTTTCTAGTGTATTGTTTAAGGGGAGGTTTCTAGTGTATTGTTTAAGGGGAGGTTTCTAGTGTATTGTTTAAGGGAAGGTTTCTAGTGTATTGTTTAAGGGGAGGTTTCTAGTGTATTGTTTAAGGGAAGGTTTCTAGTGTATTGTTTAAGGGGAGGTTTCTAGTGTATTGTTTAAGGGGAGGTTTCTAGTGTATTGTTTAAGGGAAGGTTTCTAGTGTATTGTTTAAGGGGAGGTTTCTAGTGTATTGTTTAAGGGAAGGTTTCTAGTGTATTGTTTAAGGGGAGGTTTCTAGTGTATTGTTTAAGGGGAGGTTTCTAGTGTATTGTTTAAGGGGAGGTTTCTAGTGTATTGTTTAAGGGAAGGTTTCTAGTGTATTGTTTAAGGGGAGGTTTCTAGTGTTGTTTAAGGGAAAGTTTCTAGTGTATTGTTTAAGGGGAGGTTTCTAGTGTATTGTTTAAGGGAAGGTTTCTAGTGTATTGTTTAAGGGGAGGTTTCTAGTGTATTGTTTAAGGGAAGGTTTCTAGTGTATTGTTTAAGGGGAGGTTTCTAGTGTATTGTTTAAGGGGAGGTTTCTAGTGTATTGTTTAAGGGGAGGTTTCTAGTGTATTGTTTAAGGGGAGGTTTCTAGTGTATTGTTTAA
>CM064497.1:6314066-6446566 GCA_032716605.1 Paralithodes platypus
GACTGTACTCCTACGTCAGCACTTTCCAGCCTTCCCAGTCGGTTCTGTGATCATTAGGGTTCACTACCAGGTGATTTGTTGAGAGAGAGAGAGAGAGAGAGAGAGAGAGAGAGAGAGAGAATTATAATTAGCTGGTCTATGGTTTTCACTTTCACCAGCATGATATATATAACAATGTTTAAATCAATATATAAAAGAGAGAGAGAGAGAGAGAGAGAGAGAGAGAGAGAGAGCAATCAGCATAATGGCTCTGCAGGTTTTCTTCGTAGCTTTCTTCCCTCCCCTCCCCCCTGCATCCATCTCTCTCTCTCTCTCTCTCTCTCTCTCTCTCTCTCTCTCTCTCTCTCTCTCTCTCTCTCTCTCTCTCTCTCTCTCCATAAACTATAAATACGATGAGTGATATTTTTCCATATTTCGTGGTTCTCAAACCACAGCACAACCATCCACCTCTCTCTCTCTCTCACACACACACACACATACACACTCACATACATATACCACACAGTCAAACCCCTCGCACACAAACACGAACAGACACTGACACATACACACACACTCACAATTCACAAACATAGATACACCACACAGTCAAACACACACAACACACACACACCACAAAAACACAGCCAAGCACACATACACACACATAATCACACAAGCACATCACTCACAAGCATAAACCCACACACAAACACACCTGAGCCCTGAAGGTATTATCACCAACTAGTCACGGGAGGCCTGTATCTAGTGTTGCCAATTTAGCTACTTTCCCGCTAGATCTAGAGGTATATACTTCCAGCTAGTGGCAAATAATAACATCTAGCGACATGAATTCTAGCGATATTCTGGAGATTTGAGCCATTTTTGAGCACTACTCCTGAGATGGGGCAATATTCTAGCGATATTCTGGAGATTTGAGCCATTTTTGAGCACTACTCCTGAGATGGGGCAATATTCTAGAGATTTGAGCCATTTTTTAGCACTATTCCTGTGATGGGGCAATATTCTAGCGATTTTCATCTTTTATTTACTATCTAGCGGATTTGAGTTGGTAACCCTGCGCTGTATCTCACTCACTGAATCCTTTATGTACGAGCTTATAATCTTCCTACATAGCCGTTCATAGGAGACATAGGTACAACTTATTTTTACAGTATTTTCCGTGTTAACTATATTCTGTTCATTATAAGGAGGCCAAACAATCTTGACAACAAACCTTTATAACTCAAGAAAACGACTGGACTCATCAAGCGATCCTTCCTACCATTTGGGAAGAGTCAGCCAGAGAACAAGTATGAATATGTACAGCCCATTTGCTCTAGCCTTTCTTGAGTTATTAAGGTTTGGGGTTAAGAGTTGTGGCCTATTTATAATGAATAGATCATAGACAATGGTTGTACTCAATTAAATTAAGGGAGCCCACCTCGCTTTTTTTTTTTGTCTTTCTCTCCCTCTCTCTTTGGCTTGTATCCATTCGGCCTCATTCAGCCTATTGTTTTAAGATGTTTACCCCCATCCAGGTTTCAATATTTTCCTGGTGAGCGGTAGCGAGCCAGCATATATATATTTTTGTTTTAACAGGAAGCTAAATTTGTACATTTTTCGATAGAAAAATTTCTCCGGCGAAGCCGGATTTCTCCATACAAAGCTGGCTCGCTATCGCTCGCCAGGAAGAAATCGACACCTGGATTGTGATAAACGTCTTAACACAGTTGGCTGAATGGGGCCGAATGGATACAAGCCAGAGAATGAGAGAAGAGGAGAGAAAGATAAAAAAAAGCCGGTGACCCCTCTTAAAAACAAATATATATATAAAATATATCCATTGATCACTAGTCTTAAGCTTTAATTTTCTCCACCTCTTGGGCCATCACACACGAAGGATGATACGAAAAATATATACCAAATTAGGAGGAATTATAAAGTAGATGTCGGGTTTCTAAGTGACATTTGACGTTGTACAATTTAACTTTGTGTTCTGCGTCTCTGTGGCATTTAGCTAATCGGATATATTTTTTTACTTGGAAGCTTGATTGATCGAAATCATTGGTTTGATATACTTGATTGAAGGGTAATTAGCTTTTTCTATTATCATTTTAAGACCAATTTTCTATGGTTTGAAAGAATGATCTAAAATATTTTTGAGGAGGGAATTTAGTGTATTTGATCTTATATATATTCTACCCGAAGTTTCATGGATGAATTTGTTAAGTGGGGATGGTTGCTTGTTTTAGCCCCCCTTCTCTCTCATGTTTAGCCCCATTAGTTTAAAAAAATTATGAGTTTTTGCCCCATTTCCTCATCAATATTAAGATCTTCAGTTCCACTTAGGTGTCTATTTTTTCCTGGTGAACAATAGCGAGCCTGTAATTTAGGAGGAACCGGCCTCTGGCCGGGCCATTTATTCAACCGATAAAATGTACAGATTCATTTGGGGGATATTTTCTTAAGCTTGATGGAAGTCAAGGGAGGAAACTAAAAATAATAATAAAAAGCCAACTAATAAATATATCCTTCCCACCTTAACCCTAGAAGTGCAAGTGGCCTCACGGAAGCAAGACCATGAAAAAACCCTTCAAGCACGCCTCAGGGGCTCTCAAAACAAAGGAATATGTCATTATGTGAGATAATTCCCCTCTAGTACTTTCTACCACTCATCCATAAGTTTCTCACCCCCTTCCCCCCCTTTTTCCCCCTCCCCCCCTTCCTCAATTATTACCTATTTTTCGTATTATTTTCATCATTTATTTAACGATCTCATGTACAACAAAGTGCCAGAGGGCTGGGAGAGAGCTTTCATCTTTGCTATACTTACCTTCCACTTTCCCTTACCCTTAGGGTTGCTATCTGTACTAGGAATAAGTCCAGGCAACCTGGCAAGGATCGTAAGATACGTGTGGCACAGTTTATCTATGTAAATCTCTCTCTCTCTCTCTCTCTCTCTCAGCAGTGTTTGAGGAGTCGTAAACACCCCCCCTCCCGAATTTTATATCCCCGTAAAGAAGGAATTTGCCGAGATTAAATGGTGCGTCAAATCATGGTCGCCTCGGTGGAGTTGGCTAGTGTCCAGGGTGAGAATTGCTCAGTGTGTTTCGGCTGATACTGTATAATGCTCACTCACTCACGCTATTTTTGTAATGCTCTCTCTCTCTCTCTCTCTCTCTCTCTCTCTCACACACACGCACGCACACACAGCCGCGCGGCTGTCTCAGTGGTACCGTCCCCGCCTGCAACCCAGCAGACCGGGGACCAAATCTTGCTCAGGTTGATGAAGGTTTTCTGAGACATAGCCGGCGGTTACCATCTCCCTTGAGCAAGGAGATGGGTAATTGTCAATGATGATAATGTCAAGGAAGCGGGACAATATGAGCCAAAAACTCAAGTCCTGTCAAACTACAATTATAAATACACACACACACACACACACACACCACATAAAGCAAATGAATACTGCACCCAATCGCACACCAATCTACCAAAACCAGACTTTCACCTCTATTGCCTAACACTATCCAAATCAATCAAGTTGAAAGCCTATTATCTTGTCTTTGGTGTCAGTCCTCCAACGAAACACGGTACTAGTTGGAATGATTGGTTGTACATATTTAATTCAGAATATAGGTCACACTGCCTTACTATGAAACGCTATACCGGTTATATTATAGGAATAATGCAAACAAAATAAATACAAATAATATATCTATTGATAAATAGAAAACAAAATAATGAAATGGATAAGAAATAAACCTGTTAAATTTGATATATACTCGACCGAATCATCTGGAAAGGTCACACACTACAGTAGAATTTTAATATATTACAAATTCAATTAGACTATCAAATTGAAATCTGCGGCATCAACAAAGGCAGAAGTCGTAGAGTTCACCCACAAACTAATTTTACACCTAGATACTTATACTATGAAATGGTGAAAAATGCTGTGTATATTAATTGGGCCTTTTCTCTCTTTCTCTGGCTTTTATCCATTCGGCCTCATTCAGCCTACTGTTTTAAGACGTTTAACCCCATCCGGGTGTCGATTTCTTCCTGGCGAGCGATAGGGATCCAGCATTGAATGGAGAAATACGGCTCCGCCGGAGAATTTTTTCTATCGAAAAATTTACAAATTTGGCCTGCTGTCGGGATGGATGTAGGATAAGTCTTAAAACAGTAGGCTGAATGAGGTCGAATGGATACAACCCAGAGAGAGAGGGAGAGAGAGCAAAAATCAAATAAAAAACGAGGTGGGCCACCTTAAGAGATTCGATTCCGTTCGAGATAGCTTCGAAAACGTAGATAACGCCTTGTTCCTGAGCTGTATTCAAGGTGGCATATTTCAATGTACAGTCTATCTATCTATCTATCTATCTACTGTATATACTCAGGCCCAATCCCCACTTTCCCTATTTTTATTTATTTATTTTTTTTTGGGGGGGGGGACGACTCAATACAGAGCCAGAACAGGGACAACACAACAGAAAACAATACACACACAAAAACAAAACACAAATTCACACACGTACAGTCGAGAGCATAAAAAGCGACGCAGCCATTTGAATCAGTATCGAACACAAACGAGGCACGACAATACATTATTATTGCCCAGATGCTTCACAACTTGGCTTTAATAGTCTAACCCCTCCAATATTGGTGACGTCCTTTTCATCATATTCTGGACTCTATTAAACGATGTTATTCAGCTTAGGAGGGATCTGTTGTAGATCAAAGGATTAAATGAGATAATATGTAGCCTTCTACCTGTCAAAGGTCCTTCCGTAGCTTAATACAATAGTCCAATATTTGCCAGCATATAATGAAAAGGATGTCACCGGTACTGACTGAGGTAATGATTGGGACTGGTGTAACTTTCTACATAATGAGAAGTGAACATACCAAGTAGTGTTGGAGGCCGAGGTGAAGAGGTCAGCCAGGCGTTATGGAGTACACTACAAGTCAGCCTTCCCTGTTAAGAGAAAGGTTATATATTACTGTAATGTAATTTAAAAAAAAAAAAAATGGGGCATTATTTCTTATAATTTACAGCACAACATTTCAGAATACACTTGTTTATCAATAATACATACAAAGGCTGTGAGAGAAAGTTGTCAACATATTATTTTGGTTTAACCTTTCACGCACAAGGACGCAATTTGCACCCGTTCTGGGATATTTAAAATCTTTTGTGACCATCAGGGGTGTTTAGAACCCTTTAGTTAAGTTACTTCAACCTCTACAGATGTCTTTGAGCGAGCTGTGGACAGAAAACTAAATTTGGGGAGGTAATTACGAGATTAAGATAATTATATTTCTGAATACTAAACTGTATCCCCCGCTGCATGAAAGGGGGATAAATCTACAGTTATAATCCCCCCCCCCCCCTTCCTCCTTCAAAATACGCATTTTAGCGTTTTTTTGTATGGTTCAGCAGGCGTGGAAACATAAACAAAAATATATATATATTTTTACTAATAATAATAACCTATTAGGAGCAACAGAAAAGCGAAAATATAGGGGGACCATAGCTGTAGATTTTCTTAAACATCCACGAGATACCCCCTTAGAGATAAATTTGCAAATTTTCTCAGTAGAAAATATCAGGGCCGAAGGACGGTTCCTCTGAAATTACAGGCTCGCTATCCCTCCCCAGACCCCAGAAACAAAAATTGATACGTAAATGGCTCGTTAAGCCTTAAAAATAACAAAGAAATGGAGCAATAGGTCTTAAAATCGACAAACTAATGGCGGCGAATGTCTTAAATTCCCAAAACTAATGTGGCTAAGCATGAGGGAGAAGGGGGGACCATACAAAACATATAATTATTTTCCCCTTAAATTATGGCGGCGGCGTTATCTTACCTCTCCATCCCCGGGAGCAGCTGTACACCTCCTCACCTCACAAGGGTAGAGGGCCCACAGAAATAATCGCGCCCACTGAGAGAACGAGATGACGCATAGGGTTTATATGGTTCGAACTAAATTGATCGAACCGTTACAGTCTGTTCGAGCATTATGGAATTAACTTTTTTATACTTATAATTATGCATACCTTTGTATTACTGTATATTATGAGAATTATTAATTCCCAAGGAACAAACCTGTTTCTCATGTAATATGTTCACTTTTAATGAAGACATATCAGATCATATCTCAGATTCCAATTATTTCCGCAGTTAATTAGAACAACTAGCAGTTATTTGAATTTATGAAGGTTCCTATTGCAAAATTACCATTTCTGCCAATACTGATTGAACTTCAATAATATATTATGACAAATGACAATTAAATATGGATGTGTATATTATAGCATATTCACATATCAAGCAATATACAAACATACCGAAATACACACCCATACAGGTTTAAGGTAAGCCCGAAAATGTTGTTGCATTAAAATATGTGGATATTATTGGAGGAAATGAACTGCAAATTGAAGAACACCACACAATAGTATATTAGGTCAATATTTACGAGTCACACCACAGCTGGAATCTCATTTCTAAGGGTAGTTTTGGGTTCCTATCATTCTATGCTTCATTGCTATATACTTTTTATCCACCGGATTTTTTTTTTTTTTTTAGCATTAACCTAACCTAGAAACGAAACCTAACCTAACCTATCCTAACCTAAATGTATTTGGGGGCTATTAGGTTAGGTTAGGTTAGGTTAGGTTAGGTTTTTTGGTTAGGTTAATGCTAAAAAAAACACATATTTAAAAAAAAAAAAAAAAAAAAAAAAAAAAAAATCCCGTGGATAAAAAGTATACAGCAATGAAGCATAGAATGATAGGAACCCAAAACTACCGTTAAAAATTAGATCCCAGCTGTGGTGTGACTCGTAAATATTGACCGTATATTTACCTTGTTGCTGGAGTATAGACGATGGGTAAGGTTATGTGGTGTGGTAACAAGGCAACGAGAGAGTGGTGGTGGAGTTTGGGTGATGACAAGTGGCGATCAAGAGGAAATTAGTGGATAATTAATGATGGAAGGGGGCCTCAAGACTTAAATTATAATTAGGAGGGTGATAATAGATGATCGGTGAATCGATGAAAGCTACGTTAAGGTTAGTACTAACATATTAATGGAATGAAATGAGGTGAGGTCCGGTGAGAGAACCAGTCGAGTTAGGTCTGGTCCCTGTGGTGGTTGCCTGGTTGGAGAGCTAGTAAGGGTTCCTTGTCAAATTTGCGGGAGCCTCACCTTTTCGCGCATGCGCAATGAGGTCAGGACTTATTTCCCTTCCCAAGAATTATTACTTAAGTTTATAGGAACGATATATTACTTAATATCTAATACAGAACATAATCCAATATTCTTCCCATCTATACTAAATCATATTATTATGATACTTATTCCTACAAACTTATTACTTAAGATTACACTTAAATTTAGACTGTCCAATACTTAGGAAAATAAAGTATGGACATAATACAAATATTTTGCTATACCGTATCTGGGTGTAATTTACCCAATTGTCGGTTTTATTTCAGATGGCGGTAAATTGAATCCCTTAACAAACGATTCCTCAATACTTAATGAAAATATACAAATAAATCATGGTAATATGAATATCAACACAACTGCATGGCGATTTTATAATAATTGCCACATACTAGCAAAGCATAAATCATGGTTATATAATTACTGTTTGTCAAAGCCCATTACGTAATTAATCGGATATTTGCCACTTATCAACGAATTCCAATACTACCCTACTCCCACCTTAACTTATCACAGCCTCCTTTCCCACCTCCCTAACACTTCCACCCCCACTCCGCAAACCATCACCCTCCCACTATCGCCTACTTCCACTCCCGTTCTCTCGCCGCAACTCTCGCCGAGGCCGCTGAGGAGGCCGAAACAACTCAAGGTAAGGTATATCCCCCTCCCTCCCACCCCCCCCTCCCCCACCCCCGCACCACCACCATAACTCTTCTGCCAGAAAGGACACACCAGAGGTTCTCCGTGACTGAGTACGTGGGCTGAGGCGGCGTCTCTGTGTCATATAATGCTCGGAACTGCATCATTGCGAGCCTGTGGAGTCGTGATTTAACTGATTTTGGTTCAAATGAACGTATGGAAAGCGAGAGAATGACTAAGAGGGTGTACGAGAGCGAGGTGGAGGGACAGAGATGAAGAGGTAGACCGAAAGAGAGGTGGAAGGATGGAGTGAGGAAGTATATGAACGAAGACGGTCCCCAGTCGACTGACTGGGGACAGAGGTGCATGGGGGCGGTTCGTTCGTGGCCACCCCTTCGGAGATCACGGCGTCGGGCAATAGATAGATAGGTTCAAATGATAGGCATATGGGCTGTTTTAACCTGTCACAATTGCACGGGGAAGAATATCACGTCACACCGGCGTCGTCCTTTTAGCATTATTGTGACTACTATTGGACGATACTATTCAGTTTAAAAAGGGCCTCCAGCAATTAACAGGCTTTGAAATATCTCACTTAACCCTTTTTACTACCACAGATCCTTCTTAAACTGCACAAAATTGTCTTAATATAGCTTAAAATTAACTTAAAAAGACGTCGCCGGTACAAAAGGGGTCAAAATTCCTGTTACCCCACATACCCGTTTTCCTTACGTTTTCTTTGGTTGTAAGAATGTACAGAAAACTTCCGTGATTGTGAACAGACCCACTATCGTTCGCCAGAGAAAAACTCGACACCTAAATAGCACGAAAGGTCTAAATATTGACGAAGAAATGGGGTAAAAGGTCTTAAAATCGACTAATTAATGGGGAAAACATTTTAACATCTGAAAACTAATGGGGCTAAGCACTAGGGAGAAAAGAGACCAGAAAACCTGCCCATCTCCCTTTAAACAAAGCTAAATACAATCTGATTATTATTAGTATTCAGTTTATACAAAGCTAAATTCATGCTTTATTTAATATACAGGATGTACAAAGATAAATGCATGCTTTGTATACAGTGTTTACAGAGCTAAAGTAATGCTCTATGTTATTATACAGTATTTAAAAAGCTAAATTCATGCTCCCTATTATTATACAGTTCATACAAAGTTAAGTACATGCTCTATATAATTATACAGTATATACCAAGCTAAATTCATGCTCTACATTCGTATACAGTATATTCAAAGTTAATTCATGTTCTATATCATTGAACAGTATATCTAAAGCTAAATTCATGCTCTTTATTATTATACAGTATATGCAAAAACAAAAAATGCTCTCTACAGTACATACAAAGCTAAATCCATAGTCTATATTATTATACAGTATATGCAAAAGACAAAAAAACATGCTATATACAATAGATAAACAGCTAAATCCATGCTCTATATTATTATACAGCACATAGAAAGCTAGATCCAAGGTCTATATTATTATACAGTATATAAAAAGCTAAATTCATGCTCCACAATTGCCTTCATATCCCTGGAAGTGATTTAATGACAACACAACGCAATTTCATGTAGCCTTTCCTGTATTCTATTTCATGTAGCCTTTCCTGTATTGTATTTTTATGTATTGTAGTATTATGCATGTATATACAGTATATAGAAACATAATGGGCAGTGCAAGGTATTTTGGTAAATATATACACTAACTAGAGATGCAGTTTATATACACGAAATAAAAAGCACATAATTATACCAATATCAGAAATGCCAGGAGACGAAAAAATATATATAAAATCTTAATATATAAAAAAATAAAAAATATATATAACCAAGCATCGCATAAGTATACCAAAATCACAAATACCAGGAGAAAAAAATAAATAAAGCAACCAAAATAAATAAAAAAATAACCAAAATCCCATAAGCATATCAAGATCAGAAATACCAGGATAAAAAAAAAAAAAAAAAAAAAAAAAAAACGCACCTATTTTATGCGTGGCTTAAACCCCCGGCAAAATCCAGAAATGGCCAAAGCTAATATGAAGACAAAAATGAGGGCTGGACATTGCCAAGGCCTCATACTGTCCTCGCCAAATTAATTTACTTTTCTTCTTTTTCGGCTAACTTTCGGTAAAATACAGGGGAGTGGATAATAATTATGAAGGTTGGATATTCTAGAGCATGTTTATATATTTATATGTTTATTTGTTGTTAATTTTACATCTCTCTCTCTCTCTCTCTCTCTCTCTCTCTCTCTCTCTCTCTCTTTCGAGATATAGATAGATAGATAGACAGAATCTGATAGATAGATGCAATATATTCAGGTATATACGAAAAACTATTAATTATGTGACAACAAAAAAATACCCACAATGCACTACATACTCATAGGCTTAGGGATAACCAGAGGAACAGCCGACATCCCCATAACTTAACCCGTACAGTACCGATGACGTCCTTTTCATTACATTTTGGCAACTCTTAGACGATTTTATTCAGATTAGGAAGGACCTTTAGCAATAATAAGGCTTCAAACTATCTCAACCAATCCTTTTAACTACTGTAGATTCTTCCAAAGCTGAATTATATCGTCTGAATATGGCTAGAATAAAAGATTACACACGACGCTGGTACTCAAGGGGTTGAAGAGCAGGTTATTTATGTTTTTTCCTTTAGACCCCCTATTCCCTCATGCTTAGCCCCATTAGTTTTGGGATTTAAACATATTCGACCCATTAGCTTGGCGATATAAAAAAAAACATTTCGCCCCATTTATTTTTCATTTTTAAGTGTCAATATATTCCTGGCGAGCGATAGCCATGTCGTGGAAGCAGAAGTTTAGGAGGAGTAATACATCAAAGGTTGCGCAGACAACAAAACACACTCATTTCGGCACAACACAGTCCTCTTTATGGGGGTAGGGTTGTTTTATTAATTGATTATGTATTATTGTGTTAGTCTCCTCCCTAGTCCTCCATCAAGTTTAGTAAGACAACTAACTATTAGACGATTTTATTCAGTTTTGGAAAGATATGTGGTAGCTAAAAGGATGAATTGATATACTCTGTAGCTTTTTAACAACATCTGAAAATTAATGGGGCTAAACATGAGGGAGAAGGAGGACCAGCAAAAAGCAATTACCTCCCCATTAAAACAAAACAAAGCAATATCTCACATATTTCTTATAACCGAGCATTGAGAGATTGCACGCCAGAGGAGAAACAACATATATATTGTCAGCTGTTGTTCAGTTCTTGCTCAAACTATAAGGGGGTTCACAGGCTTTTTTTCTCTTTCTCTCCTTATCTCTCTTTCTCTGGCTTGTATCTATTCGGCCCCATTCAGCCAACTGTTTTAAGACGTTTATCCCCATCCAAGTGTCAATTTCTTCCTGGCAAGCCAACATTATATGGAGAAATCCGGCTTCGCCGGAGACATGTTTCTATCGAAAAATGTACAAATTTAGCTTGCTGTCATAAACAAAACTATATATATGCTGGCTCAATCCCGCTCGCCTGGAAAATATTGACACCCGGATTGGGGTAAACGTCTTAAAACAGTAGGCTGAATGGGGCTGAATGGATAAAAGCCAAAGAGAGAGGGAGAGCAAGAGAAAAAAAAAGCGAGGTGGGCTCCCTTACTACCACGATATCAGAGAAGATTATCGTAAAAAGTTATAATTTCCTGCCTCGACGATGCACTTCTTTTGTTTCGGTGTAAAGTTTGTCGTGCGTTGTTTCTTGAGATCGCTTTTCGATAAGAAACTTGTGTATTGTCGTCCGCTTTTCACATTTAATCTCTTCTCTACCTGCGACGTCTTTTCATATATTATGGCTACTGTTAGACGATTATATTCAGTTTAAAAAGAGACTCCAGCAACTAAGAGGCTTCAAACTATCTCAATTAATCCTTTTTACTACCACAGATCCTTCTTAAACGTCGCAAAATCTTCTAAGTATAGCTAGAATAAACATAAAAAGACGTCGCCGGGACGGAAGGGGTTAATCCCTTCAGTACCGGTTATGAGTATGAAAAAGGCCATATATTATCCTTCATAATTCACCCATTGAAAAGCGTATTGATGGCAGCATAAACAAGGAATTCACTGTCAATATGTATGTATGTATGTATGTATGTATGTACTCAGACATATCCCATAGCTGGGGGTGACCGACTCGAGACAGAGCCCGAACAGATCGTAAAATGGTTGACCACCGAAAATTGCCGGTAAATGCCCTTGACTGACACCGCCTTAAGGGGAGGTGGGCCGTTTTTCTGGTTCCCCTTCTTCCTTATGTTTTGCCCCTTTTTTTTTTAGATTTTAAGACGTTCGACCCTTTAGTTTGGCAATTTTAAAACCTTTCGTCCCATATCTATATTAATATAAAGATTTTTCGTGCCATTTAGGTATCGATTTTTTCCTGGCGAGCGATAGCGAGCCTGTAATATTAAGAGAAAACGGCCTTCGGACGGGACATTATTCTATCGAAAAATGTACAAATTGACCTTGAAGGGGAGTCTAGGGAGTGTTTTTTAAAGTTTGACGAAGGTCTAGCGAGGAAACTAAAAAATACATTAATATATAAATAATTAGACCCCCCCCCCCAAAAAAAAAGGAAAAGGAAAGTGGGGATTGGGCCTGAGTAAATAGATAGATAGATATACAAAAATAACCACTGTCCCCTTAAGGAGGAGCGACTGTTTCCTTCCTCACGGGGAGGTAATTTTCCGGCGGCTGATGATCTGGCCCGGGAGGAAGCCTTTGTGCAGGTGGGTGGGAAGGAACCCTCACTTCTGTCTGGCCAGGTACACCACACAGGGGAGAGAGGGTTAAAGGTGATTGAAATTGGAGAGGATTTTTATATATTTTACAGAGGCAATTAGAGAGAGAGAGAGAGAGAGAGAGAGAGAGAGAGAGAGAGAGAGAGAGAGAGAGAGAGAGAGAGAGTTAGCTATCCAGAAGGTGATTGAGATGAGCTACTTTTCTTACAACAATATACCGGTACGTTAGGAATTCAGAAACAATATCTACTGTATGCGATTATGTGGCCATTTTGAAACCCTAAAATTGGCTTCTATATTTAGCTCCCTTTTGTGAACCAGGCCAGCATAGATGGTTAACGGTAATACTGCACTTGCCTGAAAGCAATCACACATAATATATTGTTTATTCAATCCATGATGTCATGTAAAATAACAAGGGCATCTGGAAATGAAAGGGGATAAGATCAATCTCAAATATCTCTTTATCACCCACAGATCCTTCTTAAGCTTCATAAATGGATCTCATCATAGCAAGAATAAAAACAAAAAAATATATATATATATAAAAATGCATGCTGGAACACAGAAAGGGATAATTGAAGTCCAAATGGCATACACTTATCAGGAACATAGCAAAGTGTCATGCTGGTTTAGTTGTAGCAAGGATATAATCAGAATATTGGTAATCACACTGTATGAATGGTGGTGGTGGTAGAGACGTTAATTATACTGGTTAAGTAGTAGTAAGAGTTGTTGTTGTTGTTGGTGGTGGTGGTGGTAATGATAGTGAAGTTAATTATGCTGGTTTAGTAGTAAAAATTGGTGGTGGTGGCGGTGGTGGTGGTGGAGAAGTTAATTATACTGGTTTAGTAGTAAAAATTGGTGGTGGTGGCGGTGGAGAAGTTAATTATACTGGTTTAGTAGTAAAAATTGGTGGTGGTGGCGGTGGTGGTGATGAAGTAGTTAATTATGCTGGTTTAGTAGTAAGAGGAGGAGGTGGTGGTGGTGGAAGTGGTGTGGTGGTAGTGGGGGTGGAGGTCTAGTTATTCTGGTGGAGTGCAGAAATATGGTGTAGTCGGTGGTTGGCTCGCCGTAATATAATGTGGCTAAGAAATTACACACGCGGCCGTAACGATAAATACACGACTTGGTATTACGCCAAAAACCAAGCCGTATGTATGTGTGTGTGTAAATTGTGTGTATATAAATGTGGGTACTTATATATATACGCACACACGTCTAGTAATCAGAGAGATGTATTATATCGCCATTAATTCGTTGACTATCTTAAATCCTTTCAAAACAGTGAAATCGCATGAATAAAAAGACAAATAACTTCACATCATATTCATAGTTACTACAGGCATTCTATTAATGGCTATAAGGGGACATAACTCAAGGTAATTCTCTAATGACAGGCCTTTAGGAGAGTCAAGGGATCATTTATAACGGCTCCCCTCGACGACATTTACGAGTGTGGTGTCATTTGGGTAATAGGGCAATATCACGCAATACTTATATAGCCTACCATTATTAAAGGTGAGAGAGAGAGAGAGAGAGAGTGAACAATTTCACCAACAGAGCATATTAACTAACCGACATTCATACATTAACATAATTACATAAAATATAGGACTGCACACATGACGGGCGAAATATAGGACTGCAAACATGACGGGCGAAATATAGGACTGCACACATGAAGGGCGAAATATAGGACTGCACACATGATGGGCGAAATATAGGACTGCACACATGACGGGCGAAATATAGGACTCCACACATGACGGGCGAAATATAGGACTCCACACATGACGGGCGAAATATAGGACTCCACACATGACGGGCGAAATATAGGACTGCACACATGACGGGCGAAATATAGGACTGCACACATGACGGGCGAAATGTAGGCGTACATTTGAGGACACAGGATTCCCACATTAAGGGGGGACTGATATTTTTTTTTGGTCGATTACTTAATTTATTCCTTTATTTCTTAGTTTCCTTGTTAGACCTCCATCAAGCTTAGAAACACTCCCTAGACCCCCCTTCAAGATAAATTTGTACATTTTTCGGTAGAAAAATTTCCCGGCCGAAGGCCGCTTCCTCTTAAAATTTCAGGCTCACTATCACTCGCCAGGAAAATCGACACCTAAATGGCACGAAAGGCCTTAAAATGTTCAATTAAATAGGGTTAAAATCGCCGAACTAATGGGCCGAACGTCATAAAATCTGAAAACAAATGGGGCTAAACACGAGGAAGAAGGGGGCCCAGAAAAACGGCCTGTCTCCCCTTAACTGATAAATTCTGGTCATTTGCGTCCACCATCACCATTTTCAGGCCACCAATGTTCTCTTTTTGGCAATCACAGTGAGGTAATCGGTTTAAGGGAGCCCACCTCGCTTTTTTCTCGTTCTCTCCCTCACTCTTTGGCTTGTATCTATGCTGCCCCATTCAGCCTACTGTTTTAAGACGTTTACCCCCCATTCAGGTGTCAATATTTTCCATCACCATTTTCAGGCCACCAATGTTCTCTTGTTGGCAATCACAGTGAGGTAATCGGTTTAACCCCTTCTGTACCGAGGATATGTTTTGTGTTATTTCAGCCCGATTTTAGACACTTTTATGCAGCTAAGGAAGGGTCTGTGATAGTTAAAATGGTTAACCCCCTCTCCGACATATGACGCGATTTTGAGCCTATTGGGGATACTTTAAAGCTTTTGTTACCATCAGGGGTACCGGTATTTAGAAACCTTTAGTTTAGTTACTTCAACCTCTGCAGTTGTCTTTGAGTTAGCTGTGGGCAGAAAACTAATTTTGGAGAGGTAATTATAATAGTGAGAGAACTCTATTTCTTATGCTAATCTGGCAACCTCTGCATCATAAAAACGTGAAAGGGTTAAGTAGATAGTTTGAAGCCTTTCAAATGTTATACCTCCTTCATAAGCTACACATATCGTCTACCAATTGCCAAAATATATTGAAGAATAAGTCCCCATCTTTTGAATTTTATTGTAGCTGTATTTAGAAAAAAAAAAATGCAGCTTAGGAAGGATCTGTGGTACCTAAAAGGTATAATTGAGCTGGTCCGTAGCCTCTTAATTACTACACGTCCGTCCTAAGCTGAATAAAAAACGTCTAATAATGAGTGGAATATAATGAAAAGAACGTTACCGGCTGTGAAAGGGTTAATTATTGCATGCATGGATGATTTAAGGGGAGGCAGACCGTTTTTCTGGATCCCCTTCTCCCTTATGTTTAGCCCACTAGTTTTGAGATTATAAGACGTTCGGCCCATTAGTTTGGCGATTTTAACACCTTTCGCCCCATTTTGTTGTCAATTTTAAGATCTTTCGTGCCATGTAGGTGTCGATTATTTCCTGGCAAGCGATAGCGAGCTTGAAATTTTAAGAGGAAACGGCCTTCAGCCGAGACATTTCTCTTCCGAAAAATGTACAAATTTATCTTGAAGGGTTAAAGGGGGTTCTAGGGGGTGTTTTTCTAAGTTTGATGGAGGTCTAGGGAGGAAACTAAAAAAATATATGAATACATGAATTAATAGACCAAACACACGGCCAGCCTTCCCTTAACTACACCATGCTGTGCTTCGATGCTGTACCCAGTTTCAAATTAGGTAGGCCAGAAATATTAACTCGATTACTCTGGTTGTTTGTGAGGTATACAAGTTAAGAGGGGCTGGTTCATTTTGTTGGTCGATTTTTTCATTATTTATTATTTTCTAGTTTCCTCCCTAGACCTTCATCAAATTTATTAAAACAACCCCAGGATCCCCCTTCAAGATATCCAGTATTTGTACATTTTTCGGTTCCTTCTAAATTACAGACACGCTATCGCTCGCCAGGAAAAAATCGACACCTAAATGACACGAAGAGTTTTAATATTTACAAAGAAAAAGGAGCGAAAGGTCGTATAATCGCCAAACTAATGGGCCGTATATTGGCCGTTCCTATGAGTTACGGCAGTGTTAGCAGCCATGCAGGGAATCGATCACGGACCACCAGATTAATTTATAACCACTTATCTACTACTACTACCAAGCTTATTATAACCTATTGTAAATGATTTACTTGCGAACGGACCTCTGAAGGAAAGAACACTACTACTGAAATTAATTATGCCCCATACCACATCTCTCTCTTTTATCTTATTACTCACCAACACCTCCACCCCAACCAGTCCACCACTCTAGACCACCCCTCCACCACAACCAGTCATCCACCCTAGACAACCCTTCCACCTCCACCACAACCACTCCACCAATACCAGTTCTCCACCTTAGACTACCCCTCCACCAACAGCTCCACCACTCTAGACAACCCCTCCACCTCCACCTCCACCACTCCTCCACTCTAGACTACCCCTCCACCTTACCTTACTCATAGTTCACGTCTCTCCGTCAAGTACCAGCTCTCAAGTTCCGGTCCACACAGGTAAGTTGTCCCGTGTTGCTTGTGTGAGGTCCTAGCCAGGCTTCTCCCTTACACTACACAACGATCAAGATTAAGGGGGGATGGGCCTATTTATTTTCTCATTTACGTATCTTTATAATATATATATTTTTTTAAATTTCTTCCCTAGACTTCCATCAAGATATAGAATCCCCCCCCCCCCCTCGTCCCCAGACCGTCTTTCAAGATATATCTGAACATTTTTCGATATAAAAATGTCCCGGCCGAAGGCCTCTCTTAGTCACCAGTACCAGTAGAGCGACCCTTAAGGAAGACATACTGGTGATCTGAGAGTAGATTATGAGAAGAGAAATGCTTAAGAAATTTGGAAGCAAGAATAGTTTCAAATACCTTAGAGATACAAGAGATGAGAGCAATTGAACGATAGTTGGAGAGTTGAGAGCGGTCACCTTTCTTTGGGACAGGTTGAATGAGAGCAAATTTCCAGCAATAAGGGAAGACATTAGAGGAGAGACAGAGAGGAAAGAGTTTGCCTAGGCAGGGAGTCAGCACAGATGCACAGATTTTGAGTACAACAGGAGGAACACCGTCCGGACCGTACGCCGTCTTAGTATTAAATCCAGAGAGGGTAGCAAGAACATCTTTAGAAGAGATTAGCATATTAGGCATAAGTAGGAGATACATACATACTGTATATACATGCATACATACAATTTACATATTGTGTACATTCAAAAAGGAAACACACAGACTATAAACGTGGAAATTGGAAATACATTAACATGACTCCAGGGAGATCCCCAGTAAAATTATTATACGCCGTGACATTTTTATGAAACGAAATATCATTGAAATACTCGTGGCAATTACATGTATACTGTATATACAATATATAACGCGGTCACCAGCAAAAACCATTGATATCATAATCATATTAATACCATATTCCTGGAAATGTTGATTAAACACAAGGGCTCTAAATTCCCGTGTTGGTGTTGCATCATATATATAGTATTATAGGTGATCAAAGTGTTCTAAAACATATGGAAATATTTGTGTTTTATGAGCACATATGACTGTATCATGTGAGGGATACATATCATGTGTATCATGTGAGGGATAATATCTGGAGAAGCAACAAAAGCTGTATGATGTCTTTATGGACTTGGAAAAGGCCTATGACAGAGTGGATAGAGAAGGTATATGTGGAAAGTCCTTAAAATATACAGAGTAGATGGCAAGTTGCTGAAAGCAGTGAAGAGCATGTATGAGGGTGCAAAGGCGGCAGTACGTGTGGAGAATGAGCAGAGCGAGTTCTTTGATCTGAATGTTGGGTTGAAACAGGGGTGTGTGATGTCCCCATGGTTGTTTACTGTATATATGGATGGAGTCATGAAAGAAATACATGGAAGAGCAGTGGATGTTGGTATATCGCTGATAAGGGAGGGAAATGAGTGGAAGTTACCTGTACTGCTGTTTGCTGATGATACAGTTCTGATGAGCGATAATGAAAGGGAGTTGCAGGGTCTGGTAAATATGTTTGGAACAGTATGCAAAAAACGGAATCTGAAGGTAAATGTGGGGAAGAGCAAGGTTATGGTCTTCGAAAGGGGTGAAGTCACAGAGTGTGAGGTGAAGTTGAATGGTCAGGCTATGGAGATTGTCAGCTCATTTAAGTATCTGGGCAGTGTTTTGAGTAAAGATGGGACTATGGATGAAGAAGTGTGGGAGAGGGTGCAACAGGGGAAGAGGGTTGTAGGAACGCCTAAAGCAGTAACAAGAAATAGGGTGGTCAGTATGGAAGTGAAGAAGTCCTTGCATGACAGTGTGGTAATCCTGACACTGACTTATGGAAGCGAAGCATGGACGTTGATGGAGAGACTCAGACCAAGAGTGAGAGAGGTGTACTTGAGGAGTGCGTGCGGAGTTACATGGAGGGATAGACAGACAAATGAGGAAGTAAGAAGGAGGTGTGGTGTGGAGGTAGATGTGCTAGAAAGTGTGAACACCTCGAGATGATTCGGCCATATGGAACGTATGGGAAGCGAGAGAATGACTAAGAGGGTGTACGAGAGCGAGGTGGAAGGACAAAGAGGGAGAGGTAAACCGAAAGAGAGGTGGAAGGATGGAGTGAAGAAGTATATGGATGAAGGCGGTGCTGGTTGGGAGGATGGGCGTCGACTGACTGGGGACAGAGGTGCAGGGGGGCGTTTCGTTCGTGGCCACCCCTTCGGGGCAATAGAAAAATAGATAGATAGATAGATGTGAGGGAGGACATGTGACAATACATGTAAAGAGAAGGGATATTGAAGAGTGATCTGCCATATTTAATGACTATTATGCGTATTCTCTATACATTACAATACAAATAGTGTGTCTGTGTGTGTATGTGTGTGAAGGAGACAAAGGGTAAGCTGACTGTAACGAGTGCCTCCCACAAAGCCAATAGTGTGACAGAGCCAAATTCAAGGAACGTTGGAGTCAGAATACCTGGACACGCGAAGTTTAGAGCAGTCTAAATCATAGGATGAAGGAAAGATTGAGCGAGAGAGAAAGAGTTTCGGAGTTCCCTTTAAAATCAAGTAATGCCACTTGAGAAAAACCTCATACACACCACCCGGGATTCGAACCCTGGATCAACAGTCACTCGTGCTAACCACTACACCACACTGGCCACAAAAGAGGTCTTGCAACCTGGCAACAACTGTCACCCATGATCTGTCTACGCGGACATCCATCCACCCATAGACGATTTTACACAAGCTACCCCCTACCAGTGAATGTAGAGGCAGCTCCTAGTCCGTGGGAAATCATATAACCTTTTAAATTAAGTAATAGACGTCGCCGGTACAGAAGGAGTTAACTAAAGGGCGTGAACTGTAATTTGCTTACTGTAACTGGAAGATAAAAGAGTCTAGTGGACGTGCTAGGCTCTCAGTAATTCCAGCAACATTAATGTCTGCTTAAGGGGGGATGTTTAAGGTGTTTGTTTCCTCATTTATGTATCATTTATGTATCTTTTATGTATCTTGTATTCATTGTTTTAGTTTCCTCCGTAGACCTCCATCAAGCTTAAAACAACATCCCCCCCCCCCCACAACACCCTCCTTCAGGATAAATGCGTACATTTTTCGATAGAAAAATTTCCCGGCCGAAGGCCGGTTCCTCTTAAATTACAGGCTCGCTATCGCTAGCCAGGAAAAACATCGACACCTAAATGACACGAAAAGTCTTAATATTGACAAAGAAAGGGGTCGAAAGGTCTTAAAATCGCCAAACCCATAGACCGAACTTCTTAAAACGTGATAACTAATGGGACTAAACACGAGGGAGAAGGGGGACCAGAAAAACGACCCATCTCCCCTGAAAACGTGAAATAATTATCAGTCCCACTCAGGTAAATGTGATGAGTGTGCCGGCCCGAGGAGATGGACAAGTATAGCACTAATTAATGTTGAAGAGACATTTAGAGTTGTATCCCATTCAGGGGGGGGGTCTCCGTTTTTTTTTTTTATATCTCTCTCTTGTTCTTTCTTTCCCTGGCTTGTTTCCATTCGGCCCCATTCAGCCAACTGTTTTAAGACGTTTTTCCCCAGCTAGGTGTCGATTTCTTCCTGGCGAGCGAAAGCGAGTCAGCATTGAATGGAGAACTATCTGGCTTCGCCGAAGACATTTTTCTATCGAAAAATTTACAAATTTAGCTTGCTGTCAAAATATACAGTATATATGTTGGCTCGCTACCACTCTCCAGGAAAATATTGACACCTACAGTAGATGGGGGTAAACGTCTTAAAACAGTAGGCTGAATGGGGCCGAATGGATACAAGCCAAAGAGAGAGGGAGAGAAAGAGAAAAAAAAGCGAGGTGGGCCCCCTTAAAACGTTGAGAGATATGCTTGGGGTGTGTGTGTGTGTGTGTGTGTGTGTGTGTAAGTGTGTGTGTGTGTGTGTTTGTTGTCGTTATTCACTGCTTGAACGTATGCTGTAAATATTAATGAGCAAGAATGTGTTTAATTTTGTGACTGAAAAAGCGTGGAACAGTGTCGTTTTAAATGCAATTTCTTAGAATTACCCTCGAGAATGTGTGTCTGTATTTTCACCATTACATTATGAACAAACAGGTAATGCGATGTAAAGTACAAATATCAGTTATTTGTATTATGACTATGTTATTTTTATGCACGGTAATTTTCTTTAATTTTATGAACATCAACAAAATGAAACGGATTTGTCTAACATCTGACCTGAATTGGATTTTCCTCTCGAGTTTAATATATTGGCGTATCAATCGACAACTTCCCCGGGCAGTTTTGTGCAATGAATAAAGGCTTGCAAGAACCGAATACCTTACCAACAACCCTGGAGCCATGGGGTAAAAGATCGGACTGTATTGGCAGTACGATAACAGCCTACGGTGAAATACTAGAAGACCCAACGTGTAAGTAATACCAATGCTTTCTAAATCATTGTTCGAGTGTTTATATTTAAATTTATTCGTGTAATAAAACAAACACAAAGGACAAATAAAATATATAGATACAATAACAAGTTTGTTCCATTCCTCTCACACACTCTCTCTCTCGTCTCTCACACACGCACACATGCTCTCTCTCTCTCTCTCTCTTTGTCTCACACTGCACACGCTCACGTTCTCTCTCCCTCTCGTCCTGTCTCTCCCTCTCTCTCTCTGTCTCACACACACTCTCTCTCTATGTATCTTTGTCTGACACACACACTCACTCTCACTGTATCTCTCTCTCTTTGTCTCACACACACGCTCACTCTTTGTCTCACATACACGCTCACTATCTCTCTCTCTCTCTGTCATATGCTTTTCTTGCACATGCAGCTTCCATTGATCTCTCGTACGTCAACGTTGTCTCAGTCTGTATCTATGTCCTCTTGTCCAATCTCCACTCGTCCCTTGCACACATTGTACATTTATTCTCTCCTCGGATTTGTTTCCATTTCAGTCGATTTAGAACTCACAGATGGCTGAGCGTGGTAAAGCCGGTATCACACGAGAGCTTTTATAGTCAATATTCAATGATCAACATTTGTCTAGCCTCATTTCCGGCATATTTTGCACTGGTATCGGACACTAGACTGGTGGTAGATACATTTAGGTGACCGAAATAATATAGATGTCTACCTCATAAGCTGCCAGACCAGTGTTGAGGGAAAACGCGCTCGTGTGATACAGGCTTCAGTGTGATCTGCGGGGATTCGTGAGGAAAGGATTGGGAAAGGGATAATTATATTTTATTAGTTACGTTTACTTTATAGTGAGAGATATTGATAATGTCATATGCTGATATTATAGATATCTATCTTTCTATTGCCTGGCGCCGTGATCCCCGAAGGGGTGGCCACGAACGAACCGCCCCCATGCACCTCTGTCCCCAATCAGTCGACGCCACTCCTCCTAACCAGCACCGCCTTTATCCATATATACTTCTTCACTCCATCCTTCCACCTCTCTTTCGGTTTACCTCTTCCTCCTTGTCCTTCCACCTCGCTCTCGTACACCCTCTTTGCCATTTTATAGCAAATATGTAACTTAAGCAACACCCCGTTCTTAATATTAAACCTCCATTACAAACCCCAATGCACTTGAATAATACCATATAGCTGGATTATTTCACTATGCGTTGATCATATAGCAAATACATGCTCAATATATAGCAGGATTATTTCACCATCAGCTGTTCTTATACACACACACTATTACTGTAATATCAAACGTATACACATAGCTGGATTATTTCACCATTAGCTGATCTTATAGCAACATATACACACCCTATAGCAGGATTATTACACCATTAGATCGTGTGCCTTGCTCAGCTTACTGTACAATAGAATATAGCCTAGCATATCGTCTCTCGTGGTTAATAGAATATAGCCTAGCATATCGTCTCTCGTGGTTAATAGAATATAGCCTAGCATATCGTCTCTCGTGGTTAATAGAATATAGCCTAGCATATCGTCTCTCGTGGTTAATAGAATATAGCCTAGCATATCGTCTCTCGTGGTTAATAGAATATAGCCTAGCATATCGTCTCTCGTGGTTAATAGAATATAGCCTAGCATATCGTCTCTCGTGGTTAATAGAATATAGCCTAGCATATCGTCTCTCGTGGTTAATAGAATATAGCCTAGCATATCGTCTCTCGTGGTTAATAGAATATAGCCTAGCATATCATCTCTCGTGGTTAATAGAATATAGCCTAGCATATCGTCTCTCGTGGTTAATAGAATATAGCCTAGCATATCGTCTCTCGTGGTTAATAGAATATAGCCTAGCATATCGTCTCTCGTGGTTAATAGAATATAGCTTAGCATATCGTCTCTCGTGGTTAATAGAATATAGCCTAGCATATCGTCTCTCGTGGTTAATAGAATATAGCCTAGCATATCGTCTCTCGTGGTTAATAGAATATAGCCTAGCATATCGTCTCTCGTGGTTAATAGAATATAGCCTAGCATATCGTCTCTCGTGGTTAATAGAATATAGCCTAGCATATCGTCTCTCGTGGTTAAGAATATAGCCTAGCATATCGTCTCTCGTGGTTAATAGAATATAGCCTAGCATATCGTCTCTCGTGGTTAATAGAATATAGCCTAGCATATCGTCTCTCGTGGTTAATAGAATATAGCCTAGCATATCGTCTCTCGTGGTTAATAGAATATAGCCTAGCATATCGTCTCTCGTGGTTAATAGAATATAGCCTAGCATATCGTCTCTCGTGGTTAATAGAATATAGCCTAGCATATCGTCTCTCGTGGTTAATAGAATATAGCCTAGCATATCGTCTCTCGTGGTTAATAGAATATAGCCTAGCATATCGTCTCTCGTGGTTAATAGAATATAGCCTAGCATATCGTCTCTCGTGGTTAATAGAATATAGCCTAGCATATCGTCTCTCGTGGTTAAGGGGGGATCTCCACTTGAGGGATTTTTTTCTTGACTCCTTTCTCCCTCATGTTTAGCCCCATTGCTTTTGATATTATAAAACGTTCGCCCCATTAGTTTAACGATTTTAAGAACTTTCACCCCATATTAAGACCTTTCGTGCAATTCAGGTGTCGATTTTTATCCTGGCGAGCGATAGCGAGCCTGTAATTTAAGAGGAACCGGCCTTCGGCCGGGACATTTTTCTACCGAAAAATGTAAAAATTTATCTTGAAAGGGACTCACGGGGGTGTAATTTTAAGCTTGATGGAGGTCTAGGGAACAAACTAAATACCTCCCCTTAATGTAGAAAACAATGACTTATCCTTTTACTTTAAGGGCACAGTGGCTGGTTTTTGGGGCTATTAATTCATTTATTCATTTATTTCTTAGTTTCTTTGCTAGACCTCCATCAAGCTTAAATAAACACCCCCTAGACCCCCTTCAAGATAAATTTGTACATTTTTCGATAGAGAGAGAGAGAGAGAGAGAGAGAGAGAGAGAGAGAGAGAGAGAGAGAGAGAGAGAGAGAGAGAGAGAGAGAGGAAAGAAGGAAAAGAAAAAGTAAGTGAGGGATGGAGGCAGGTAGGGAGGCAAGAAGTGAGGGGTGGGGGTGGGGGGGGGGGGGTAGACGATATCTGAACATTAACTCCCCCGCCCCTCCCCCCACCCCGATTCCCCTTCAACAACTTTACAAGAGCTCTATCATTAGTCAAGTGGGGGGGGTCTAATAATAACACGGGCTAATAATCCCTCCGGTACGGTTGACCAAATAAGTCGTGCCGCCGCTAGCATCACGTTTTGCTCGCTGTGTGCTGTATTAATGTCTGTCAGATGTTGAATACGGTGTGTAAAGATAGGATCATGTTTATATATCTCACTCGCAACGATTAATTAATGCTTAGCTAGTGCTGATGCCAATTATTGATCGACATATACTTGTGCCGCGACATCACATAATTGGCCGACTGTACAGTCGAGGTTGATAAGTGTTGTCAGATATTTCACATAGTTTCGAACACTGACTAATACTCTGAGGGATAAGAACTTTTCCCAGTAACTATAAAGATACCAATAACACTTTTGGAGCGAAAATCACTGGAATTTATGACAACACTTCATACACCGATTGTACCAGCGACGTTTAATTGTTATAATTTATTCTAGCTGTATGTAGTCGATTCTATGCAGCTTAGGAAGGATCTGCAGTAGTAAAAACAGGGTCTATTGAGATAGTTCGAAGCCTTATAATTACCAGCGATCCTTCCTAAGCTAAATATAATCGATTAGTAGCGTAGTAGCCAGAGAAACTCAAAAAGGATGTCGACGGTTCAGAAGAGGCTAATAATGAAGGGAGAGAGATTGACGGGGGTGCAACAGGAATGATGGATGAAGCTCCCCTGATGGTCCTAATATTTTGTACCCTGGGTGAGACTATAGTGGGTGAGGTGGTGGTGGTGGTGGATGAGTGTGGTTGAAGGGTCATCCGTTATGGGGGGTGGAGCAGGCACGGAGGTAATGGTTCACGATATTTTTGGGGGGTTGGCACACTTAGGGGGCAGAGGAGGGAGGAGAAGGAGGAGGGGAAAGAGGGAGGAGAGATAAAAGGGAAGATGGAGGAGAGAGGAGAGAGAATAGGGAGAGGGAGGAGGGGAAAAGGGATGAGGGGGAAGAGGAAGGAGAGGGAAGAGGGAGGAAGGAGGGGAAAGAGGGAGGAGAGAGAAAGGGAAGATGGAGGAGAGGGGAGAGGGAGGAAGGGAAAAGGGAGGAGGGGGGAGAGGTAGTAGGGGAAAGGGGGAAGAGGGAGGAAGGGAAAAGGGAGGAGGGGGAGAGGGAGTAGGGGAAAGAGGGAGGAGGGGGAAGAGGGAGGAAGGATGGGAAAGAGGGAGGAGAGAGAATAGGGAGAGGGAGGAGGGGAAAAGGGATGAAGGGGAAGAGGGAGGAGGAAGGAGAGAGAAGAGGGAGGAGAGGGAGGGGAAAAGCATCAGAGGAAGCCTCGAGTGGCCGGAAAGAAAAAGATGATAAAGTAGAAGAAAGGAAATATTACGTGGGGAACGGTTTATTTATTGGTCGTTTGATTAATCTATTTATATATTTATCTATATTTATATATTTATCTATATTTATATATTTATCTATATTTATATTAATCTATATTTATATTAATCTATATTTATATTAATCTATATTTATATTAATCTATATTTATATTAATCTATATTTATATTAATCTATATTTATATATTTATCTATATTTATATATTTATCTATTTATATATTTATCTATATTTATATATTTATCTATATTTATATATTTATCTATTTATATATTTATCTATATTTATATATTTATCTATTTATATATATTTTTAGTTCCTCCCTAGACCTCCATCAGGCTTAGAGCAAAATCCCAGAGATCTCCCTTCTAGAAAAATGGGTATATACATGTTTTGGTGGAAAAATATCCCTGACGAAGGCCGGTTCTCATTAACAGGGTCGCTATTGCTCGCCAGGAAAAAAATCGACACCTAAATGGCACGAAAGGTCTTAATATTGAGAAAGAAACGGGGTGAAAAGGTCTTAGAATCACCGAAGGAATGGGCCGAACGTCAAATAAATCTGAAAACTAACGTGGCTAAACATGAGGAAGAAGGGGGTCATAGAAACCAACCATCCCCCCTTAAAGGTCACACAGCCCCAGTATAACCATAAGCGTATTTGTGTGAGAGAGAGAGAGAGAGAGAGAGAGAGAGAGAGAGAGAGAGAGAGAGAGAGAGAGAGAGAGAGAGAGAGAGAGAGAGAGAGAGAGAGAGAGAGAGACCTTGAATGGGAGAAAACATAGTGAGATAGAGAGCTCGTAAGTACGGAGAGAGAGAGAGAGAGAGAGAGAGAGAGAGAGAGAGAGAGAGAGAGAGAGAGAGAGAGAGAGATCTTAAATGCGAAAAAACAGGCAGTGAGATAGAGAGCTCGTAAGTACTCAACCACTTCCCTTGTCAAGAGTATTATATGGAGAGAGCGAACCCAGAACACCTGTGACACCAAACCAAGACTTACTGGATGTTAGAAAGCCGCAAATACTCTGTTAACCCCTTCCTTACCGGGACCGTCCTTTAAACTTTATTCTGGCTACTATTAGATGACTTTATTCAGTTTAAAAAGGGTCTCCGGTAATTATTAACCGACTTCGAACTATCTCACTTTACCCTTTTTACTACCACAGATCCTTCTTAAACGGCACAAAATAGTCTAAATATAGCTAGAACAAAATTAAAAAGACGTGACCGGTACAGAAGGAGTTACAATAGTAGTAGTAGTAGTAGTAGTAGTAGTAGTAGGGAGGCCACTGGATTGAAGTTGCATGGTGTAGAGTAGTAGTATAGTAGAATAGTAGGAATTAATAATAGCTGATGTTTGTCAAATATAATGATAGTACAATATTACATAAACATCAAAGTAGTAGTAGTCGTAGTAGTATTTACCCTTACACTACCGGCGATGTCTTTTTGTTATATATTTCAGCTGCATTTAGATGATTTTATGAAGCTTAGGAAGGCTATATGGTAGCTATCTATCACTATCTACTGCCCTACGCCTAACTCCTGTTGAGGGTGGCCATACACAAAACGCCCCAAGTGGACCTATTCCCCATGAGGACAATCCGTGCCAGTTTATGAAGGACTTACAGGACTGAACACTCCACTTAGGGACCGTCCGACTCAGAGACTTTCTATGTATTTTTCTATGTATTTTTCTATGTATTTTTCTATGTATTTCTATGTATTTTTAGCACATTTTCTACAGTGGTGGGCGGCTAGTTCATCCACCAACCTGCTTTACCCTTAGGTAAGCAGTAAGGATTTATTTAAGGTTGTCTCCCCTAGATGGGTTGCCGACAAAGGCTGACGTGATTGGTAGACGGGAAGAGAGAGGGGGGGGGGGGCGATAATGAAAAGAAATAAGGGTACTATTAAAAATATATAATGACAGCTTGATGATATGAAAAACAAAATGCAGAAGGAAATAGAATAATGGATGGAAGGAAACGGGAATAAATGGAAGGAAAGATAATAACCAAAGTATGGATAAAGAAAAAGGACAGCTGAAGAGAAGAATATAGAACAGACGGAGATAAAATGGAGAACTGTCTATAAGATAGAACTAAAGCCAAAGAAAAGGTAAAATGAAGGAGAAGAAAGGGTGAACTCTATCAAATTTAAGAAACACCCCCAACACTGCCCTTCGAGATAAATGTGTACATTTTTCTGTAGAGAATGTTCCGGCCGAAGGCCAGTTCCTCCTAAGTTACAGGCTCGCTATCGCTCGTCAGGGGAAAATCGACACCTAAATGGCACGCAAGGTCTTAATGTTGGCAAAGACGTGGAGCGAAATGTCTTAAAATCGGCAAACTAATGGGGCGAACCCATTATAATCGCATAACTAAGCATGAGGAAAAGGGGGTTGAGAAAAACAAAGACCTCCCTTTAATGAAGGCCTAGACTGGGTAACCGAATTTTCTGTGCCACCCTGTGTTAATTTTAAGATAAAACTAAAGAAAACAAAAAAAGTTAGAAGAAAGCGATATATATATATATATATATATATACTGTATATATATACTGTATATATGTATACTGTATATATATATATATATATATATATATAAATATATATATATATACATATATATATATATATATATATATATATATATATATATATATATATATATATATATATTTTATATATATATATATGTGTGTGTGTGTGTGTGTCAATAGAGAGAGAGAGAGAGAGAGAGAGAGAGAGAGAGAGAGAGAGAGAGAGAGAGAGAGAGAGAGAGAGAGAGAGAGATGAAACATAACAAACATATTTATCCATTCATGAACATAAAAGAATCAGTCAAGTTTAGGTTGCAAGAGCAACACGAATGATATTATTCATTTGGCAGAAACGCAAACAAGATCCTCACCTATAATATTCAGAAGTCAGGCTAAAGATATCCGATTACATTTTTTGTTTTGTTATACTGCTTCGGGAGTTGTAGTCATATTAACCCTCTCAGTACCTGGCTACTAATAGACGATTTTATTCCGTTACAAAAAGGACCTCCAGCAATCAACAGGCTTCGACTATCTCACTTAACCCTTTTTACTACCACAGGCCCTATTTAAACTGCATACAATCGTGTAAATATAGCTAGAATATAATCAACAAGACGTCGCCGGTACAGAAGGGGGTTTAAACTAATAATAAAACTGTTAACCCCTTGAGGATTATGACACATTTTAACAGTATGTGCTTTGGGCATCACTATACTCGATTTCATTTCAGTTGACCGTAAATTGAATCCTTTGGCAGCTAATTTCTTGATATATACTTGGAAAAATATGAAACTGTTATATCTATGCATCATACTAAGACCAGGTATATATAATTAGCACCATATTTCACGACAACATCTTCAAAATAACTGCGAAATCTGGGTGGGAACTTTGCAATTTATTGTCAGTTGAAAAGAAACAGACGATTTTGTTTAGCGTTGCAAGGATCTTTGGGAGTCAGACACAATTAAATTAGCTTTGACTTAATTTTAGATTCAAGGAGATCTTCTTATAGCTAAACATAATTAAGAATTTAACAACAAGTACTGAAAGTGTTAATACTATTACTACTATTAGTCGTTATATCAATAAGTGTACTTAAAATATTGACATAACATTATAATATAAATATACCTGATACTATAGTTGGCTTACTTTCAGTTGATGGTAAATTGAATCCCTTAGCAACTGATTTCTTGATACTTTATGGAAAAACATGAATCTACCTTGTCTCTGCGTGGTAATAATGCCAAGTTTGCATAATTAGCAGCATATTTCGCTACAAAATCTACGTATACAATAGCCGAGTAATCAAGATAGTAACATAGCAATATAGCTGGAACAAATAGACTATAGTAGCAATAATAACAATGATAATTTTAACAACAATAATAATAACAATACAAAAACATAATGTACACTCTGATGCCATAGTCTCTAGCCCACTCATAAGAATTCGTAGAACCCCTGTTTTTTTATGCAATTAAAACTACCTGAATTGTTTTTTTTTGGGATAGAACTTGCTTTTCAATTAATAGTATATATAGTTTTGTAGTTGATATACAGAACATTTTATCATAAATTCTTTTCCAGATAAATATTTCCATTAATATAAATAGGTGACGTCCACGAATTAGTATGAGTGTGCTAGAGACTATGGTATCCGAGTGTACCTTTGTGTTACACTGCGTATAATAGAACACAAAAATAAAACACCAGATGGCGTACACAATACAAATGAGGGTCCATAAAATAAAACTTAGAACAATATAAGTTATCGACAACTTATCAATAGAAGTCTGGGCCAATAAGTAATCAATGGCGACCTTTTTCTGCCCTTCTGGTCTTTCCTTTTTGTTCTTTATACGAGAGAGAGGGGCTATACCTTTTACAACCAGGCGCCATGTTGGTACCCTCCAGTAGTATGTATTATGTTTAAGATAATTTATTGTATGAAAAGCCATTGTATATTTAAGGAGAGACTGACCGTTTTTGTTTTTTCTATTAATTCAATTATTCCTTTATTTCTTAGTTTTCTCGCTAGACCTCCATCAAACTTAGGAAAACAGCCCCTAGACCCCCGTTCATGATACATTTGTACATTTTTCGGTAGAAAAATGTCCCGGCCGAAGTCAGTTCCTCTTAAAATTTCAGGCTCGATATCGCTCGCCAGGAAATAATAGACACCTAAATGGCACGACACCTAAATGGTCTTACATTTGACAACGAAATGGGGCGCAAGGTATTACAATCGCCAAACTAATGGGTCGAACGTCTTATAATCTCAAAACAGAAATGGGGCTTAACACGAGGGAGAAGAGGGTCTAGAAAAACGATCTGTCTCCACTTAATGGAAATAAAATAATCTGAATATGAATCTCCTGTGAACTGTTGTACTGTCGGCCAAATAAGTAATGTCTGGGCATCAAGTCTATTTTGATCAATAATTGGTATCGGCAATAGCTAAACTTGATTTAATCATTGCGAGTAAAATATATGCACATGCTCCTACACTTACCCGCCCGATTCAACATCTGACAGACATAAATACAGAACAGAGCGAACCAAACGTAATTACAGCTGAGACATGACTTAACCCAGGAGCTGCCGGAAGACTCTTAAGAGTTTCCCCGGGCGACTGCGGGAAGACTCTTAAGAGTCTGGGGAAAACAAATCCATTTAAAACACCCCCAAATTTTGTTTTTGTTTTTGTTTTGTTTTTTTGCCCCAGGGCTATGCCAAATATCACTCCTCCACCTCCCCTCCTTCCCCACTTTCCTCACCTCCTTCAGTTATCACCTATTTTTCCTGTTATTCCCTTATTCTGTGGTCTATTTTCGTGCTAACATTAGAGAGTTGCAAGCAGGGCATTGTCATCACTGTTACCAAGCGAGTGCAAGAGAGAGAGAGAGAGAGAGAGAGAGAGAGAGAGAGAGAGTATCGATCGACAGTCTCCCTCCAGACGTGGGGAAAAGTGGAGGGGAGGGAGGTTGCCTCAGCTATACATTATGTAAATCCCGGCCTGTATCGCCGATTTTGACCATCCAAACGCTGTTTCCACTTATTTTATTGTTGTAACAGGTTAATACCTTTATAATAAACCTATAATAGGTGCATATGGATAAGTATTAATGCTATTTATGGTAAAATAACTATGTTAGTGATGGGAACAGCTCAAATACGTGCACACAGGAGTGTGGTGTCTCATACCCCCCATGCGCACGTCTTAGGTTAATATAGCGCTAACGGTTGGCCAAAAAAGTCTTGTCGCCGCTGGCATTACGTTTTGCTCCCTGTATGCTGTATTTATGTCTGTTAGATGTTGAATAAGGTGTGTAAATATAGGTACAGGTTTGTATATCTCACTCGAAATGATGAATTAATGCTTAGATAGTGCTGATACCAATTAGTGATCGAAATATACTTGTTGCCGCGACATCACTTATTTGGCCGAGTGTACAATGGGCATTTTGCTGCACTATACTCCATTCATTATAGTTAGGCCAGAGATCGTGGTCCCTAACCGTTATAACTAAAACACAGCTGGATCAAACGAGCTGTAAATGTCGACACCTTCTTGTCTGACCGACCTTTCCCAAACGGTAGAAATATTAGCTCGATGATTCTAATCGTTCAGGAGAAATATAAGTTAGTGGTCAAGACTTCTGGTCTACCTATACTTATTATTCGTCCTCTCCATAGTCTCCCTCTCTTTCATTCTCCTCCTTCTTCTTCTTCTTTTTCTTCGCCTCTCTTTCTCCGTTCATCTTTTCGCTAGCCTTCAGATCAAACGCCCCCCCTCCCCCCCCCCCAAAAAAAAAAAAAAAAACACCGACCGTCAAGACTCTCCGTACAGAGGGCGGTAAGTGGCATTATTACTGATGGTGTAGTGGGGAAAAAGAAACCTTTGTTATATTTCCCGTGCCCCTGGTTGGCTATTGGCTCTCTTTGTTCGGTTGGAGCTACAAAGAGTTACACAGATACTCAGACCACACAGACATTGCGGTCCCTACTAGGTGGTCTGGCCTTAATACTACTAGACAGGGTCAGTTTATAGTAGAAGAATAGGACAGCAAAGTAGAAGGCTCTCTCCCAACCTTCTGCTCTCTTTCAAGCCTCCGCTCACTCCCGCTACAAAAGCCGTACCGGAAAATAGGATGAAATTTAACGTTATGGGTCAGGAAATGCCCACAAGGAAGGTTTGTATAAAGTATAGGAAGAAATTAGTCTGAAAGAGAATGCACAATTACCTACTGATTCATTCATATTAATCCAATGTCCACCAGATAATCGTCCAGTCTCTTTTTAAACGAATCAATTGAATTACTATTGATCACCTCAAAACAAAAAGAGAGAGAGAGAGAGAGAGAGAGAGAGAGAGAGAGAGGATTTTGACAGTTAATTTTGGCTCTGATTAGACGATTTTATGCTACTTAGGAAAGATCTGTGTTTTTGTTGTAGTTTCTGGTGGTGGTGACAAGAGTGGTGATGGTATTATTGTGTTTGTGTTGTTGGTGGTGGTGGTGACAAGAGTGGTGATGGTATTATTGTGTTTGTGTTGTTGGTGGTGGTGGTGACAAGAGTGGTGATGGTATTATTGTGTTTGTGTTGTTGGTGGTGGTGGTGACAAGAGTGGTGATGGTATTATTGTGTTTGTGTTGTTGGTGGTGGTGGTGACAAGAGTGGTGATGGTATTATTGTGTTTGTGTTGTTGGTGGTGGTGGTGACAAGAGTGGTGATGGTATTATTGTGTTTGTGTTGTTGGTGGTGGTGGTGACAAGAGTGGTGATGGTATTATTGTGTTTGTTGTTGGTGGTGGTGGTGACAGGAGTGGTGATGGTATTATTGTGTTTGTGTTGTTGGTGGTGGTGGTGACAAGAGTGGTGATGGTATTATTGTGTTTGTGTTGTTGGTGGTGGTGACAAGAGTGGTGATGGTATTATTGTGTTTGTGTTGTTGGTGGTGGTGGTGACAAGAGTGGTGATGGTATTATTGTGTTTGTGTTGTTGGTGGTGGTGGTGACAAGAGTGGTGATGGTGGTGATATTGTTGTTGGTGGTGGTGACAACGGTGGTGATAGTGGTGCTATTGCTGTTGGTGGTGGTGGTGGCGAAAATGGTGGTGAAAATGGTGGTGGTGATTTTGTTGTTGTTAGTGATGACAGAAGTGGTGATGTTGGTGCTGGCCGCGATAGTGATGGTGGTGGTGACAATTAATGGTGGTGGTGGTGGTGACAATGGTGAGAATGGTGGTGATAGTGATGGTAGCGGTAATGCTGAATAATAGAGAGTAATTTGCTACTACTGTGGTGCTGGAACTAAATCGTAATATTGAAAGCCTGACATAATGTTAAATAAATTACCTCCGAATCAAATTAATGGGGGATCACCGGCTTTTTTATCTTTCTCTCTTTTTCTCTCTTTCCCTGACTTGTATCCATTCGGCCCCATTCAGCCAACTGTTTTAAGACGTTTATCCAGGTGTTGATTTCTTCCTGGCGAGCGATAGCGAGCCAGCATTGGATACGAGAAATCTGGCTTCACCGGAGACATTTTTCTATCGAAAAATGTAAAAATTTAGCTTGCTGTCACAACAAATATACAGTATATATAAGCTGGCTCGCTACCGCTCGCCAGCAAAATATTGACACCTGGATGGGGGTACACGTCTTAAAACAGTAGGCTGAATGGGCCGAATGGATACAAGCCAAAGAGAGAGGGAGAGAAAGAGAAACAAAGCTAGGTGGGCTCCCTTAATGGCATGGGATTTCGTTATAACTTCATGAACATTTTGTATTGTATGCCCTAATCGACAATGACATTCAAGCCAAGCCTACTTTTTTTTTTATATATATTGCATAGACTCAATACTTCATACATTATCCCTTTGAGTACCAGTGACGTGTTTTATATTTTATTCTAGCTATATTTAGACGATATGATGCAGCTTAGGAAGGTTCTGCGGTAGTTAAAAGGGTTGGATGATATAGTTTGAAGCCTTATTATTGCTAGAGGTCCATCCTAATCTGAATAAAATCGTCTTATAGTTGCCACAATATAATGAAACAAATTTGTTAAATAATATATATATATATATATATATATATATATATATATATATATATATAAATTTACTGCATTATGGATCCACAATTTCACCTTCTGGGGATCATGACGCATTTTAGCAGTTTTTCTGTCCATTATTAGGCGATCTTATACAGTTTAGGAAAGACCTCTAGCAATCAGAGGGGTAAGTCGATCTCAGTTAAGGCGAGATGGGCGTATTTATTTGTTCATTTATGTATGTTATTAATATTTTATTAGTTTCCTCACTAGACCTCCATCAAGCTTAAAAAAACACTCGCCCATTATCAACAAAATATTTTTGCTACGAAATCATCGCATTGCATGAGTAACCAAGGTGAGAAAATAATGTATCGTGAGCTGAAAGAAAACACATTTTGAGATTTACTGTATGGTAATATTAGCTGACTGTATTTGCTTAAGGGGGTAGTGCTTGGATTTTGGCCTATATATTTATTCATTAATTTATTTTTAAGTTTTCTCAGTAGACCTCCATCAAGCTTAGAAAAACACCCCCTAGACCCCCCTTCAAGGTAAATTTGTACTTTTTTTCGGTAGAAAAATGTACCGGCCGAAGGCCGGTACCTTCTAGAAGTAGAGGCTTGCTATCGCTCGCCAGGAAAAAGTCGACACCTAAAGGGCACGAAAGGTTTTAATATTGACAAAAAAAAAAAAAAAAAAATGAGACGAAAGGTCTCAAAATTGCCAAACTACTTAAAACCTCAAAACTAATATGCTAAACATGAGGGAGAAAGGGGTCCAGAAAAAGCGAGTAGTACCCCCTTAAGCCGGTGGCACACAAGCGCTTTTCCCGGCAAATATCGATGAGCAAGCTTAATCTCGTACTAGTTTGAGGCTCTTTCGTATTGGAGTCGGAAGCTAGACTGGAGGTATATTGTGTTAGGTGGCTGAATTCTGATAACAAACTTTGAAGAGTAATATTTGTTTTCACCAACCCACCAATTAATTTACCAACAAACCTAACTAATGACATCAATGAAAGTAATGATGCCAGAAAACAATTGCCAGTAAAGATTGACGAAAAATAAGAGCTCATGTGAAACCTCCTATACATTTAGATATGGAAGTTGTCAGAAAAGAGGTGCCGAGAAAAAATAGGTCGGAAAAAACTCTAGTGCTTTTCCGTGTTCACCTTCATTCAGAATTCGCGAAACGTATTTGCAAACTAAATATGCCACTGTTTTATCGCGGATGATTCACACGGTTGCCTACTGCTGAAGATAAATACACGGGTCTGATTAATTGTATCGAGTGGTGATATGAGAGAGAGAGAGAGAGAGAGAGAGAGAGAGAGAGAGAGAGAGAGAGAGAGAGAGAGAGAGAGAGAGAGAGAGAGAGAGAGAGAGAGAGAGTCAAAACAAGAAAGAGAGGAGAGGATGTCAAAAGTGAGCTGGTCTGCCTTCTAGTGTGCCTAAAATCGTCTAATAGTAGCCAGAATATAACTGAATCAACGTTATCTTAGTGAAGGGGTTAAATAACTCCAGTTTTTGTTAGTTCCTGATATTTTTGTTGACAATCGTTTATAATTAAACAAGCGAAAGAAAAATATGGGAAAATGGGGTGAACAGTGATGGTCTGAGTCGCTAATAATAATAATAATAATAATAATAATAATAATAATAATAATAATATTAATAATAATAATAATAGTTATACTACTACTAATACAAATAATAATCATATTAATGCAAATAATATTAATAATTGACATGCAAAACTGCCCATGTGAACCTGCTCATTACTTATTCAGTATTTGACGAGATTTGATGAGATTTGACGAGATTTAGTATTTGACGAAACATTTTTGCTATTTATTCAAGCATTTTTTAGACGAAGAGGTAAGAATATCTCGACTAACTGTCTAGCTCCCACAAGTTTTTCCCATATTGAATATAATCGTCAAATTTAAGTTATACTAAATTGTTAAAACGTGTAATAAAAGGGTTATCAAACAAACGAAAGTAAAATTGGGGTAAATGGGATGGAAAGTGATGGTCAGAATCGGTAACAGGCTTTAAAGAAAAAATAAAGAAACAACAAATCACCGAACCAATAGCCTATGTGACCCAACTTTAAGAATACGATCGATAATTGACCACTTGCGAGTATCAGGGTATAAGGAAGTTGGATCTGTAGACGTAGATCTTTACAGTATTACCAGCTATAATATGATTGTATTACATATTCTGCATTAGCATATAAAATAAAATTCAACCAACTTTGTATCCAATACAAATTCGCATGACTCTCTTATTTCACTTGAGTTTCAATAATTACGACTCCAACGCCTTGTTGTTGTAGTAGTAGCCCCAAGATGCCCTTTATGGGAATCCCGCGGCATCCAGCTAGTCCTATAGTCCATTCATCCTAGGTTGGGCAGAAATCGTAACCTATAACCTCTGTAACTCAAAAAGGACTAGAGTAATCGAGCTAATTTTCCTACCAAATAGGCAGGCTTGGCTAGGGAATAGGTGTGGAAATTGACAGCTCATTTGCTCTAGCCCTTTTTGAGTTACAGAGGTTAGAGGTTACGATTTCTGCCCAACCTAGAATGAACGGACTATAGGTGCCGCACGTCCCCGGGGGAGGTAAAGTGTGGTGAAATCCGTTTGTAAGAGGGTAGTGTGGAGGAGGTCAGTTTCCTCCATCCCACTTTAAGGCGCCTTGTATGACACGCCAAAGTTATTATAACCTGTAACTCGCCAGTGGTCAATTCGCAAGCCAAAGTGACACATTCTGCAGCCTCCTTTGATTTCTATGTTTATCTGCCAATGTGTATTTATATCTAGCTGTGCCTACCTGAGTATGTACCTACAACAACGTCCAGTGGTATTCGGTTCTTGCACACACACGCACATGCACATACACACACACGCACGCACAATGACAGCCTCTCACACATATACACAAACGGACACAGACACATGCAAACAGACACATATATATAATTATACACACACACACACACAGAACAGTGAAGTTCAGTCAGAGAGAGAGAGAGAGAGAGAGAGAGAGAGAGAGAGAGAGAGAGAGAGAGAGAGAGAGAGAGAGAGAGAGAGAGAGAGAGAGAGAGGCGGCATGATAGTGTCTTGATTTATGAAGAGATAAAATACAATTACACCTTCAGGGGAATGGGAACCAATCTTCTCTCTCTCTCTCTCTCTCTCTCTCTCTCTCTCTCTCTCTCTCTCTCTCTCTCTCTCTCTCTCTCTCTGACATTATTTATTATTTACTTACATTTCACATAAATAAGGAAAGGATGCTGATACTGGCTAAGACTTTATTGGAGCCTCATCCTGAACGTGTAGCACATTATTGGGCACCCATCTCCCGGCCGAAGGCCGGTTCCTCATAAATTACAGGCTTGCTATCGCTCGCCAGGAAAAAGTCGACACTTAAATGACACGAAAAGTCTTAATATTGACACAAAGAATAGGGCAAAAGGTCCTAAAATCGCCAAACTAATGGGCCGAACGTCTTAAAATCTGAAAACTAATGGGGCTAAATATGAGGAAGAAGGAGGACCAGAAAAGCGACCCATCCCCCCTTAAATTGATGTCGATGCAGCGAAATTCTAAACAGATGGTTTCGCTTTTTGGTTAATTATAATAGGACTTCAGAGGATATCAAGCCTTCTAGATAATTAAGCCAGCACACTGTAAGTCAAGAATAGCGTCAGGAGTGGATCCCCTTTTCGAGAACTCCAGTCCCCTGCTTCTCAAAAATACAATTTACTTTTGAGGTTGGTATCAATAAAGAATGGTGATTTAAAGCTAGATTGGTACGGTGATTCATATACTGTAGTGTACTTACAATATTAAATAACAAATTATATGGTAAAGTAACAAAGAGTCTTATGCTATGGGATGATAGAGTAACTCTAAAATTAAGTGACTTCTATTTAATCAATTGAACAGGCTCTTAGAATTCTTAGTTGATGGCTTCACAAAAGATTAACTTAGAAACAGTTTAGACGGAAAACTCCTAGCTACATCTGTCTTGATAGCGTAATGCATAAGTGCGCGGAATTTCGGTGTGAGTATCCTAGGTTCGAGTCCTTGGAGTGCCACATGTATTTGTTGATTTCATTAATTGAGTTTAGAAGTTAAGTTGGTTGGTGACAAAATATAATATAGCTAGTGGGAAAAGGATGGTGAAAAGCAACCATGGAACGCAGCTCTAGAACTCGCTCTCTCTCATTCTATCTTTAAAATATTGTCTAAGCAAGGTAATCTCCTATATACATTCCAGAAGGGTCAACACCTTTTGCTTTCCTTCCCTTGTCTTGCACTGATCTACTATGTTGCAGTCGAATAGTCTGTGTATATACTGTAACACACACACACACACACACACACACACACACACTTTCAGTCTCAGTCTCTCTCTCTCTTTCTCTCTCTCTCTCTCAGTGTCAGTATCCATTACACCATGGTAGTGTTCTGGGCCCCGACAAAGCCAGGCTAAATTAACATTCAACTGCTTCCTCCGGGCCTAACCATTTCTCAGACCGCCCAGTAAGGTTCACAGAGTTACAGGACTATTACAGCTTCACACCGGCAATTAGCCACTTGGCGAATCTCAGGACATAAGGAAGTGCATTCTGTAAAATAATAGTATTTTGCGGAATTACGATACACAAACAATAAATATATGAATACAATAATTAAATACAAAATAGGAAACATGGGAAATGGGCCTGAGTAAATACATCCAGTACATACAGTGGATTTATAATATATTCATATGGATAATACAACAATCGCCACATGATCATCATATAAAGAACCTGCTTCTTTATGTAATTTTTCCAGCACATTTTCTGTTATGCATAGGTATATGCGCGCTCGGCTTAAGGGGAGATCTCCACTTGAGGGATTTTTTTCTTGACCCCTTTCTCCCTCATGTTTAGCCCCATTGCTTTTGATATTATAAAACGTTTGCCCCATTAGTTTAGCGATTTTAAGAACTTTCACCCCATATTAAGACCTTTCGTGCAATTCAGGTGTCGATTTTATCCTGGCGAGCGATAGCGAGCCTGTAATTTAAGAGGAACCGGCCTTCGGCCACGAAATTTTTCTACCGAAAAATGTACAAATTTATCTTGAAATGGACTCAAGGGGGTGTAATTTTAAGCTTGATGGAGGTCTAGGGAACAAACTAAATACCTCCCCTTAAACCCATCAGCACGATGACACCATTTTACGTTTGATTTTTGCTAATATTAGACGATTTTAGGCAGCTTAAGAAGGCCCTATGGTATTCAGAGGGTTTAATATAAGATTGCATTTACCCCTTTGAGTCCTAGAGGTAGATTATAAACTTAAAGAAATGATCTCATGGTAACCAGAATATGTCATCGTGCTGAAGGGGTTAACACTCAATGCACCAGTCCACCTAGCAGTAAATGAACACCTGGAGTTGTTGTTGTTGTTGTTGTTGTTCCCTAAGCTGCCTGGCCGAACAGCCCCGAGTCCCTAAGGAAGGCCATGGCCACGGTCGGGCTTTCCCACAGAGCTCTCAAGGAGTGTAGATTGTGTTGTTGGCGTAAGTGATTGTGTGAAATGCAGTCTTCTATGATGTGTTTAATGGTATGGAGCGGCTTTGGTCGCGCCGGGCAACTACCACACCTGGAGGAATACTTAGACAGTGAGATATGGGAGTTGTTTGGAGGATGAAGCACAATAGAGGGGGCTGAAAGGGGCCAGAGTTGTAAGTACACATAAGGGGAGATTTTCACTTGAGGGATTTTGTTTTCGAACTTCCTTCTCCCATTTGGTTAGCCCCATTATTCTTGATATTTTAAGACGTTCGCCTCTTTAGCTTGGCAATTTTAAGACATTTCGCCCAATTTCTGTCAATTTTTAGACCTTTCGTGCCATTTAGGTGTCGATTTTTTCCTGACGACCGAAGGCGAGCCTGTAATTTAGGAGAAACGGGCCTTCGGCCGGGACATTTTTCTATCGAAAAATTTACAAATTTATATTGAATTAGGGATTAGGGATATTTTTGTTTCCAAAGTTTGATGGGGGTCTAGGAAGCAAACTAAAAATCTCCCCTTAACGCAAAAGAAAACGCTGTATTGATTCCGATGTTGATGCACAGGAGTAAAGTATGGACGTTATTGGAGAGGCATAGATCAAAAGTGAGAGTGGTGGACATTAATTACCTGAGAAGTGCGTGTGGAGTTACAGGGAGCGAGAGACTGAGGCATAAAGAAGTATGAGATTTTTGTTTTTTTCTACGTGGTGTGGATGTGGACGTGTGAAGAGGAAGTATGAGGTGATGTGGATCGCTAGGAAAGTGGGAGGATGACTAATATAATGTATGAGTGTGATGTGGGGTGGATGTGGAGGCGTGAAGAGGAAGTATGAGGTGATTCAGTTATGTGGCTCGCTAGGAGAGTGGGAGAATGACTAAAAGAATGTAGGATAGTGATGTGGTGTGGATGTGGACTTGTTGGAGAGGGAGAATATGAACATCTGCAGGTGGTTCAGTTATATGGAGAGTGAGATAATATAACTAAAATAATGTATGAAAGTGATGTGGCAGCTCAGAGAGGGAGAGGCAGACCGAGAATGAGATAGAAGTTGAAAGGATTAATACCCCTTCTATACCGGTACCTTCCTTTTAACTATATTATGGCTACTGTTATACAATTTTATTCGGTTTAAAAAGGGCCTACAGCAATTGACAGGCTTCGAACTATCTTCCTTAGCCCTTTTTGATATCACAGATCCTTCTTAAACTGCACACAATCGTCTAAATAAAACTAGAATCAAATTAAAAAGACGTCACCGGTACAGAAGGGGTTAAGAGATAATGATGCATGTGTTGGACAGGATGAGGGGAGTCAGCTGATGGAATGACAAAAGATAATTAAAGCGATTAATTCGTGGCTACTCCTTCGGGGTTTAAGACTTCTGGCAATAGATATAATGGAGTTTGCTGACATTTATTACATCCACCCTCCCTACACACACACACACTATATATATCTCTCTCTCTCTTTCGCTCCTTTTTTTTCTCTCTCTCTCACACACACACACACATTCCCTCTCACACACTCTTTCTCTCTCCAACAGCTCCTTTAATGGATCTGTCCCAAGGCTCTCTGTTTTCTTTCCTACTGATATTCCAAACCCAATCCGGTGTTATTCTTCTTAGCTGTCCTTGGTCGGCATTTCTCTCTCCTTGATATGCACCTTCCTCCTCCTCTCCTCTCTCTCTCTCTCTCTCTCTCTCTCTCTCTCTCTCTCTCTCTCTCTCTCATTCGTCAACGAGTGGAATAAACTTACAGAGAAAGTGGTACAATGTAATCCAATTGGTACATTCAAAAGTAGTTTAGACATCAATTTCGAGGAGGTTCGAGTAAAAAAAAAAAAAAAAAAAAAAAGTTAAGCATTAGTAGTATACAAGATTTGTAACTTCCTTCTTTACAATGAATATCACATTATACATTGTTTCATGCTGCTGGGGACCTTGTATCCCCAACTAATGGTGGGTGGGGAGAGAACATTCTGCTTTGCTATTCTCACATTCCACTTTGTAGCAAATTCTATGTTAGCATTAAATCCAGATTGCCTAGTAGGGACCGCAAGGGGTGTGCAGCCTGTGTATCTATGTAACTATATGTAATTTTCCCTGCTCTACATTTTGTTCTCCTATTTTTTTAAGGGAGCCCACCTCGCTTTTTTTTCTCTTTATCTCCCTCTCTCTTTGGCTTGTATCCATTTGGCCCCATTCAGCCTACTGTTTTAAGACGTATACCCCCATCCAGGTGTCAATATTTAAAACAGTTGGCTGAATGGGGCCGAATGGATACAAGCCATGGAAAGAGAAAAAAAGGAGAGAAAGATACACGAAATCCAGTGATACCTACCCCCCCCCCCCCCCCTCCCCCCCTTAAGGGTGAAAGTATTGTTGATCTTACCTCTTGTGTACATTGGTGTTTACTCTCACTCCTTGTACAGTATTAGTATTGTTGTGTGTTTGTGTATGTGTGTGAGTGTGTGTGTGTGGGGGAGGGGGGAGTGTGTGTGTGTGTGTGAGTGGGGGGAAGGTGTGTGTGTGTGTGTGTTTTGAGCGTGTGTGTGGGGGTGGGCGGGGGGTGTGGGGGTGAGCGTGCGTGTGTGCATGTGTGTGTGTGAGAGAGAGAGCGTGTGGTGTGTGTGGGGGTGAGGGACTGGAGTGTGTGTGGGGGTGAGGGAGTGGAGTTTGTATGTGTGCGTTCTGTTATACTCATGTGACAATTTAACGAAGCCTGTCGCTAGCTACTTAGAATGAACGGAATCGCGGCTTGGATACTTTAACTGCAGTATTCTCAGAAGGTGAATTGCAAATGATTTCGCCATGGCATCAGCTCATTTAGTTTGATTATTTGATATTTACGGTTCGTGATCGTACATGACATTATTAGATAGTTGAAGCTGAGGTATATTTTATTTTTATCTTTATCTCATTACTTTCTACACCGTTTTTCTATCTATTTATCTATTTGCTCAGGCCCATATTCCCGATTTTATTTTGCTTAGATTCAAAGCGCGATTCAGTCTATGATGTTAACTGAATTTTGATTCATATTCCTAGAGTTTCTTTCATTTAATATCACACACATACACGGTTCGCTATGGTCCAGTGGTTTAAGGCGCTGTGTTTTGTGTTGACCGCAAGGGACCGGGGTTCGAATCCACCAGAACCCTAAAGTTTTTTCGGCCATCGCGATGGAGAGAATTGTATCGTGGTTCCTCCCTAACCAAGCTGCTATCAGCCAGTGTTAGCCTACACATTTTCTCACCAATACAAAGTGCATCTGCGTATGTACTTGGTGGGAAGCCAGCCACCTCACGGTCGCCAAAGGTCGCATGTGACCTAGTAGTTAAGGAAGAATTGTACTGTACTTAGGTTAGAAAAACTCTGTAGATATTCAGCCTCAGGGCTGCAATGAACAATAAACCGACAATTATTATTATTATTATTATTAATACACACATACACACACACACACACACATATTCACCGATTTACAAACACTCCCACATCCACATACACACAGACACATTTACCCACCTACACAATCCACAATGCCTGGCTTCAATTCTCTGTTACCAGCAATTGATGACCTGAATTTTCTCTTCCTTCAAGTTACCCCTTAAATTACTCCTCTATTAAGCTGACCTCACATAATTTTCTCTCACTATTTTCTGTTTCCTTTCGCTTTTACTTGCTCTCTCTTTCTCTCTCTCTCTCTCTCTCTCTCTCCCTCTCTCTCTCTCTTTTTTTCTCTCTCTCTCTCTCTGACCGGAATTTTGCCTTCCTTCTTTGTCTATTTTTTTCACGTTAGCTTCTCTTTTTTCTTCTTGTCTTTTGCCTCTTCGTCTTCCTAATTTTCTTACTTTTATCATTGTTTTTCTTGCTTCTGTTTATCTTGTGTCTTTGTTTATGTTTATATTATTATTATTATTATTATTATTATTGTTATTATGTTTATTATTATTTTTATTTTTATTATTATTATTATTATTACTCTTTCCCATCAACACCAATACTTTTCCTGTCTGTTTTTCCCCATCCTATTTCCTTCGTCATTCGAGGGCTCCTATTCATTCAAAAAGAGTCAATTGAGATCCTATAATTTACACCTTTGATTACTAGACGTGCTACCCATTCTGAGAAAAATTGTATATTAACCTTTAACTGTGTTGGTGGTGTAATGGTTTAGGTGCTTATGTTCTGGGTGTGGTGTCCCAAGTTCGAATCCCTGGAGGACCATATGCTTTCATTAGTTTATTCAAGTACATTGGGGTTTGTAATTGATGATTAATGTTAAGAACGGGGTGTTACTAATATTATCCAGAATATAACATAGTATCATTACATCGTACAGAGGGTGCTAAATTTATGCTACACTCGCAATAGAAATCTGTATTAATGACTTTCGTTTTTGTTACATAAATGTTTTGACAATTTCTCTCTGTAACAATTCATTAAGGGGGATGGGCGTATTTATTTGCTTCCTATCGCTCGCCAGGACAAAATCGACTCTACATGGCACGAAAGATCTTATCATTGACAAAGAAATAAGGCGAAAAGTCATAAAATCACCAAACTACTGGGCCGATCGTCATAAAATCTGGAAACTAATGGGACTAAACATGAGGGAGAAAGGGAGCCAGAGACCCCCCCCCCCCCCCTTAACCCCTTCTGTACCGATCACGTCTTTTTTATTTGATTCTAGCTACTATTAGACGGTTTTATTCAGTTTAAAAAGGACATCCAGAATATAACAGGATTCTATCACACTTAACCCTTTTCACTACAACAGTTCCTTCTAAAACAACACAACATCGTTTACCTATAGCTAGAAGGAAATGAAAAAGACGTCGCCGGTGCAGAAGGGGTTAAAAGCTTCAATGAATAACAACACCACCATAAATAAATTACCACCGCAAATAATAATGGCCTTTAGATTTAGGTATTTCCGCCATCTGGAAGTATATTTGTTTGACTAGCTAATAGACCCATCATGATAGCAAAATTTCGACACACAGCATAAACAATGTAAGTAAGGGGACAGTGGTTATGTTTTGGGTTCTATTTACTGTCTTGATAGCGTAATGCATAAGTGGGCGGAATTTCGATGTAAGTGTCCTAGGTTCGAGTCCTTGGAAGGCCACATGTATTTGTTGATTTCATGAATTGAGTTTAGAGGTGAAGTTGGTTGGTGGAAAAAAAATCATAACCATTCATTTATTATTTAGTTTCCTCGCTAGACCTCCAATCAAGGTTAAAAAACACTCCCCAGAAACACTCGATAGAATAATAGCCCGGTTTCTCTTAAAATTACAGGCTAGCTATCGCACAGATTCTACGATCCCTACAAGGTGGTCTAGCCATAATACGACAGGGGCAGTTTAGAGTAGAATAATAGAACAGCACAGTATAATGCTCTCTCCCCACCCCCCGAGAGAGAGAGAGAGAGAGACGAGGAGCGACAGAAACAAAGCAAGAAAGAAAGAGGGAAAGAGAATGAGAGCACTATGAGCGAGCAAGATCCTGGGACCTGGCACCATGTGACTGAGGACTTAGTGCCAGTTGGACAGTGGTGGAGGTAGGACGTGCGTGACACAAGCTCCCGTATAGAGTCAGTTGAGCGGTGGTGGTCGGTCTGTGATGCGGTGTGGGGCACGCTCTCTCAGTTCTAACTTAATTCTTCCTATCCCTTTCTCCGCTTTATCATGGTATTCATTAGACGTTTTTAATCAGTTTAGGAAGATGGTTTCGAAGTAAGCTGGTAAATTAAGATATTGCTTGGCCCTTGATTCCTAGAAATTAAGATATTGCTTGGCCCTTGATTCCTAGAAATCCTTCGTAAGCTGAATAACATCTCCTAACATTTAAAGGGAAATAAGGTGATAAGATACTCAAAGGATTAATATAGTGGTAATTACGATATAGTAGTGAAAGTATGATGACAATAATTACATCAACGGAATGTTACTTTAAAAACACATGGACACTTGTTTTCAGAACTACGAAGCTCTTCTTGATTAATTGCTTAATTCGTGATAGTGACCATAGTTAATGGCTGAACAACTGGATGACTATTTTAAAAGGACCCTATTATATCTTTAACCCTTTCTGTACCGGTGACGTCTTTTTCATATTGTGGTACCTACTAGTAGACGATTATATTCAGTTTAGGAAGAGCCTGTAGCAATTAACAGGCTTCGAACTATCTCACTGATACCCTTTTACTACCACAGATTCTTCTGAAGCTGCACAAAATCGTCAAAAATACCGCTAGAATAAAATGTAGAATACGTCTCCGGTACAGAAAGGGTTAAACAGTTTGTCTATGATAAATATGCATAGCCTACGTGAGTTGCAGTTGGCATGTGTGTACATGCTTAGATTGATATGCAGGATTCGAAGTTGCATAATAAATCGTAGGCAGTGTCCACCAACCTTTAACTGTCTTCGTGGTGCGATGTATAAGGTGTTGATTTTCGGTGTGAGCATCCTGGGTTCGAGTCCACGGGCTGCCACATGTGTTTGTAAATTTCATTAATCGGTTTTAGGAGTATGGTTGGTTGTTGGAAGGAACATAATAATATATCAAGAAGCAGAGACATGCAGTCAATTATTGTTATACATATATTCTTTTTTATATATATATATATCTCTCTATTATATTTATATTTCGTGCTGATGACTGTGATAAATAAATGAACGAACAAATGATTGTGATTGCCAGGGAGCGCTACGAAAATAATAAGTCAAATCGTAGACTAGATTTAATGCAGTCAAGAGAATAAAATTAATGGCGATCACTCATTTAATTAAGAGGGTACTACTCGCTTTTTCTGGACCCCCTTCTCCCTCATATTTAGCAGATTTGTTTTGAGGTTTTAAGACGTTCGTTCCGTTAGTTTGGCGATTTTGAGATCTTTCGCCTCATTTTTTGTCAATATTAAACCCGTTCGTGCCCTTTAAGTGTCGATTGTTTTCCTGGCGAGCGAAAGCGAGCCTCTGAGATTAGAAGGAACCGGAATTCGGCCGGGACATTTTTCTACCGAAAACTGTACAAATTTATCTTGAAAGGGGGTAAAAAAAATTTTTTTTTTTTTTTGTCTAAGCTTGATGGAGGTCTAGCGGGGAAACTCGACAATAAATAAATAAATAAATAAATAAATAAATAAATAAATAAATAAATAAATAAATATATATAGACCAAAAACCAAGTTCTACCCCCTTAACTAAACCTTACCATAATCGAAATCTATCATAATCTTGACTTCCTTGGAGATGCTTTCCACAAACTTACAACCAACGTTTTAATCCAGTTGTTACAAACGTTTTATGAATGGAGCATGCTTTTAAGCGTATGGACCATTTTTAAAACGTGTTGTCTTTGTATTTCGTTAATCCATTCATTCTCTTTAAAAAAAAAAAAAAAAAAAAAAAAAAAAAAATTATATATATATATATATTTTATTTCATTTTTAGGGTTTCAAGAACGCGATAATGCACTTAACCCCTTGAAGCTCTGACGCGTTTTATCATTGTATTTTGGCTATCATTAGACGATTTTATGCAGCTTAGGAAGGATCTGCGGGTATTAAAAGGGTAAAGACTATCCCAATCAACCCTCTGACTTCCATATACCCTTCCTAATCTGAATAAAATCGTCTAATAATTACCAGAAAACAGAACCGAAATTCGTATTGGATCATGAAAGGGTTAACTTACGTATATTAGTTAATCTATTGCATATTTCAAGATGCAAATGTTACTATATGATTTTATCTTTTAACCCCTTCTGTACCGGTGATGTACTTTCCATTCTATTCTGGCAACTATTAGACGATTGTGTACAGTTTATGAAGGACGTCTACTCATTCAAAGGCTACTGCCTATCTCAATTAATCCATTTAGCTACTAGATATCCTTCCTAAGCTTCATAAAATCGTCTAAATGTAGCTATAATAAACTTTAAGAGACGTCACTGGTAGAGAAAGGGGTAATAAATATTAAAGGCGGTCACTCACATGGAGTTTATCGGATTAAACATTAATTTAGTGAATTACATGGCCGGGCCCTGCATTGTATTACTAATCCCATTTAATGAAACTCCCAGCTTTTATATCCGGGAGCTTTGGACCCCCTCAAACACATTAATGTTGGTCGGAGTTTTTGGCAAAGCTTCAACAGAAAAAATAAAATGAATAAACAAATAAATAAATAAATAAATAAATAATGATAATTATAATATTAGTAATAATAATAATAATAAAAACAAATATTAATCATAATAATAATAATAATAATAATAATAATAATAATAATAATAAAATACTGAAAATAAATAACAATGTTGTACAGTCACGGTCGAAAGTCATGTTCCACCTTCACAATAGTCGGCTTAATTTCAGCTGGTGATAAATTGCCATGTCTTCTGATTACTCGGCTATTACACAGATTTTTCAGTTAAATTGTTGTTTATTGCTGTTGTTTATTTTGAAAACTTGTTATTAATAAGATGCAGAGATATAATAGTTTCATAGCCTATATTTCCATTTAAGTATTGACAAATCCGATTCAACTTACTGCCAGACAAACCAACGTGAGACTTTATCGTCAATTTTCGATGGTCAAAAATGTCTGGCATCCTTTCAAGGACCTTTTGCACTGGTATCAGAAACTGGCCTAAAGATAGATTGGAGAAATAAGGAATTGCTGGACCTCCTGTTTCATCTTCCTGGCTTCCCCCACTGTTTCTATTTGTGCCTCACCTACACAGAGAGTAATCCAGCTAACTCTTACAAACACCTCCTCCTCCTCCTATTCATTTCACTACACTTATTAGGCGCACCACACTTTATTCCAACACACCTAGATTACCTCTAACGTACACTCGGATACCATAGTTTCTAGCCCACTCATACAAATTCGTGGACTTCAACTATTTATAGTCATGGAAGCAAATCACTGGAAACGAATTTATGAATAGAATTTTCTATAAATCAACTACAAAACTATATATGATATTTATTGAAAAAACAAGTTATATCCAAATATAAATCCAAATAGATATAATTGCATAGAGAAAAACATAGAGGGTCCACGAATTCCCCTGAGTGGTCTAGAGACAATGGTATCCGAGTGTACCTTGCTATTGGCTCTCTATCACTCCTTCAACCTTAGGGGGAGACACTTGTTACAGGTAGCTTTGCTTAGTACTTAACATGGATACAGGCTGTCATTAATCACTACCATGGATTGTTGTCAACCATATATCACTGCAACATTATTACGAACAACATCATTACTTCTCACGATGAATTACCACTACCCTAAGACAATAATTCACCACGTTCTGCCGACATGGTGTCTTTTGTAGGATACTTACTGTGTCAAATCACTATAATTTAGCTCTAAGACTGGAATAGTATTCTTTTCTACGTGAATGAAGGAGACAAAAGGCAAAGCTGCCTGTAACAAGTATCTTCCCCAAAGCTAAGAGTGACAGAAAGCCAAAATATGAAGGAATGGGCCAATAGGAATATTTACATACAATGAGAGTGCCTTAGCCAATTATCCCTTCCCAAACCATAACAAGAACTTAAACACCTTGGTTGAACCTTGAATATTAAAGAGAAAGGATTAAAAATTAGGGGCTCGGTGTTACGACAGGCTTTGGATGGTCCTACGTTTACCAGCCTCATTAAATTCGAAAATATCTCATGACAAAATAACTAGAAAGTTTTGTCGCGAAAACAACAATGAAGTAGAGGGGCACTCGGTAGAGCGCATACTTCTGCCTACCCAGATTTGTTCTTTAACATTAACCCTTTCAAGCATAAATACACGTTTCTGTTCTGTTTCTGGCTACGATTAGACGATTTTATTCAGAATAGTAACGGTATATGGAAGGCAGAGGGTTGATTTAAATAGTATTTACCCTTTTAATACCCACAGATACTTCCTCAGCTGCATACAATCGTCTATTGATAGCCAAAGTAAACTGCTAAAACGCATCAGAGCTTCAAAGGGTTAATAACATAGGCCTAAATATTATTCCGAATCAGGGTTCCAGGTTCGGATCGCCTTTCAACAGTTTTCAAAAAGTAGATACTTTATCCCTTAATACCTTAACCTACCTACGTAATTATAGCCACTCCAACAGCTTCCTCTCTCTGTCTCCAATACTCTGTCTCCCCTCTCAGCACTCTTCGAACAGTAGATACGCGGTGCCGTAGTAAAGGCTTATCCCTGTACCTTAACCTGCCCTGACCTGAACTATACACGGGGCTCATAGGGCGTTATATCCCTCACACTCCTTTAATATTATTCAAGAAAGCAAAAGTGAAGAATTGGAAACGCAGTGACTTATCCATCACCTACCTAACTAAAGACGGGTTCCTAGGGCGTTATATCCCTCACAATCCTTATATATTATTGAAGAAAGCCAAAATAAGGAGTTGGAAGGAGTGTGTTGGAGTGACTGAACCACCAGACCACCATGGAGACGCCCTTGTTCCTGCCAGCCATCACCCTTCTCCTGCTGACACCTACAGGTTAGTGTGGTGGAGGTGTTATAATGGTATGCATGTCACACTTACAGACACAGACCCACACTCTATGGGTGCTTAAGGCACGCGCTCTCTCTCTCTCTCTCTCTCTCTCTCTCTCTCTCCATATACATATTATAATTATATTTAGTGTATATATATATACTGTATATATATATATATATATATATATATATATATATATATATATATGTGTGTGTGTGTGTGTGTGTTTGCGTATTATTGTATGACTCCAAGATGGATGGATTAATTTGATTATTAAGTCTTTTCGACAGGCACTGAAATGTTTTCAATATCTGACACAGAACTTATACCTAAATTTGTGTCGGCTGAGGTTTCTTGATAGTTTAGTCTGCTACTTAAGGGGAGAGGGGTATATTTATTGGTATATATATTATATATAATATTATATATATATATATATTTTTTTTTATATATTATTCTTATAGTTCCCTCCTTATAAATATCCAACAAGCTTAAAAAATAATCCCCAAGATCGCCCCTTCTAGATAAATGTGTACATTTTTCAGTAGAACAATGATTTGTCTGAAAGCCGATTTCTCCTAAATTACAGACTCGCTATAACTAAGTGTGGTGGAGTGGTCTTGCCACTGGCCTGGTAATCCAATGATCCCGGGTTCGAATCCCGATATATCAATGGTAAGATACTATTGGGATGGAATTTGTGCTGTACCTAGTATCAGTGCATTACCACAAAGCTCACCGAAACGCCAACAAAATACCCTCATTGCTCCCTGGTTAAATAGCATTGTATGAATATTCCCATATTCAAAATATGCAATAGGGGGGCAATGCCTAGCGAGTTAATTGCTCAATAGGTGGCATTCTGAGAGTGAGGGTCCTAGTCTAGGTGGTGAGACAGTGAAGCACGAAGGCAAAGCGGCTTCAGAGATTGGGCTGCTTCGAGCCGTGAGTGGAACTCTAAGTGCTTCACATGTCTCACTCCCTAGGCTGGAACAAGACCTGAGCGGTTTGATGTACAGGTTCTCAGCCTATGCCCGAGAGGGAGTAGTTGGAATATAGAAGAAAAAAAACATTACCCATCCTCTTGTTCAAGGGAAATGGTACCAACCAGGGCTAGTGAAAAAACCTTCACGCTTGAGTGGGCGGGAACTCGAGACTTCTGTAAGACGCTATTTATTTACTTCAAGGACCTTAAGGTACCGGTACAGTACCGGTACCGTATTTTTAACTTTATGCTGGCTACTATTAGACGACTGTACTCTGTTTAAAAAGGACGTAAAGCAATTAAATGGTTTCGAGCTATCTCACTAAACCCTTATTATTACCACAAATCCTTCCTAAACTGGACACAATTGTATAAATATAGCTAGTAGGCCTATACTGTATAATGTTAAAAACGTCGCCGGTACACAAAGAGTTAAAAGTTCATTAGTGGGCGAAATCTATAAAAAGTGGCTCGGTTTCCTTGGCAACCATATTTTTTAGGGATCTAGGGATAGATTGATGAAAGGATGGTTGGATAGCTGGATGGAAAGGGAGGAGGAGAGGGAGGAAAGGATGCAGGTATAGGGAAGGTTGGAAGGTAGGATGGATGAAGAGAAAGAGGGGAAGGGAGGGGAGGAACGATAGATGTAATTTTTATGGAAGGAGGTGGGACAGATGAAGGAATAGACAGATAGGAGAGGGAGGGAAGAATGCATGTATAGGGAAAGGTGGATAGTAGGATGAATGGATAGAAAGAGAGGGAGGGAGGAAGGTGGGATAGATGAAGGAATGGAAAGATAGGAGAGGTAGGGAAGGTTAAATGGTAGGATGGATGGAGAGAAAGGGAGGGGAGGAAGGATGGATGTAATTATTTTGTAAGGAGGTGGGACAGATGAAGGAATGGATAGATAGGAGAGGGAGGGAAGGACGAAGGTGTGGGATGGAAGGATGGATGGAGAGAAAGCAGAGGAGCGAGGGATGTAGATATGGATGGTTGAATAGATAGATAGATAGAAGGATGGTTGGATAGATCAATGGAAGGAAATAAGCAGCGGGAGGGAAGGAGGCAGTTATGGAAGGTGAGAGAGAGAGAGAGAGAGAGAGAGAGAGAGAGAGAGAGAGAGAGAGAGAGAGATAATCAGGAGGAGGAATCTATGGAAGGTTGGATAAAGGAGTGGATCGAGGTGAGTTAGTGGAGAGTTGGTACTTTTTGTTTCTGGTCCCCCTTCTCCCTCATGTTTAATCCCACTAGTTTTGAGATTTTAAGACGTTCGGCCCATTAGTTTGGCGATTGTAGTACCTATCATCCAATTTCGTTGTAAATTTTAAGACTCTTCCTGCCAATTAGGTGTCGATTTTTTCCTGGCGAGCGATAGCGAGCCCGTAATTTTAAGAGGAACCGGCTATCGGCCAGAACATTTTTCTACCGAAAAATGTACAAAATTATCTTGAAGGGGGGTCTAGGGAAAGTTTTTTTTAAGCTTGATGGAGGTCTAGGGAGGAAAATAAAAACAATATAGAAAGATGAAATAATAAGCATATAAATATGGCCATCCCCCCTTAATGGACGGATGGATGGAAAGAAAACAATATGGAGGGATGGTTTAGGTGGGGGAGGGGGGGAATGGTTTATTTATTGGGCGATTTAATTATGTATATAAAGAAAGACACACATATACACACACACACAAAACACACACACAAGGCAACGACAACAACAACGACTTTTAAAATACTTAGAGTGAACAATACAAAAATAGAAGAATCAAATGCAAGCTGAATTCAGAAAATATCACAGAACAATGGGCAGGAGGGTGCAAAAAAAAAAAAAAAAAAAAAAAAACGTTGAAGCGGGTCGGAGGAAATTGGAGAGTTGTTATTGACGGGGAAACTTGAACGAAAACAGAGTATTAAGGGGGAGATGGGCTGTTTTTGTTGGGTCCTCCTTCTTCCTCGTGTTTAGCCCCATTAGTTTTCAGATTTTAAGATCTTTGCCCTATTAGTTTGCTGATTTTAAGACCTTTCGCTCCATTTCTTTGCCAATATTAAGACCTTTCGTTCTTTCAGCTGCTTGGCATAGAGCCATGGTATTTTTTATAAAAAGAAACAAAGAAAACGATCTTTCGTGCAATTTAGGTGTCTATTTTTTTCCTGGTGAACGGTAGTGAGCCTTCGGCCTTCGGCCGGAACATTTTTCTACCGAAAAATGTACAAATTAATCTAGAAGGGGGATCTAATTCATGTTTGTTTTAAAGTTTGATGGAGGTCCAGCGAAGAAACTAAACACAAATAAGAATAAATTAATTAAATGACCAAAAATACAGTCATTATTTATTTATTTATTTATTTATTGATTTATTTGCTGTTGTTATATTTGTTGTTATTGACGGGTAAACTTGAGTATGAAAGGTGGTATGGTTTATGTATTTATTTGTTTATGTTATTTGTCTATGTACATGAAAGATACAAAAGGCAAAGCTGCTTGTACTGATAAACACACTGCCGCTTACATGTGCATGTGTGTATGTTATTCACTTTCACTTGCTTGTTCGTGTGTGTGTGTATATGTGTATGTAAGTGTGTGTGTGTGTGTGTGTGTGTGTGTGTGTGTGTGTGTGTGTGTGTGTGTGTGTGTGTGTGTGTGTGTGCCAAAGCAAAGGCTACGACGACTTGTATGACACTGGTTTACACTAACAGTCAAAGAAGCACTTACACTCAGGTAATTACTTTTGCTCACTATAGTAGTCATTATTTTACCATTACATGTGTCTACGGAGATTTCACTCTGCAACTCATATATACTTTTCTTTGCCTTATATTGTTATAAGCCTATTTGATACATTTTGGCTCTAAGATTCCTTGATTTTGGCCCTGTCACTCTTTCAACTCTGGGGGAGGCAATCGTCACAGGCAGTTTTGCCCTTTGTCTCCCTCATCCACATAAAACAAAACAATTATATATATATATATATATATATATATATATATATATATATATATATATATATATATATATAATAGAGAGTGGGGTGGGGTGGGGGGAGGTTAGGTCACTCATATTATCAAATTATCTTCCCCCACAGAATATCCATCACAAACGCCCTCTCTCCATTCTATCATAACTATTCTCCTTTATTAACCCAGCAATATGAAACGACACAAATTACGAGTGACGTGCCCCCCGGATGTCCACTGTCAAACGAGCAATATAGTAGATATGAATGTTGGGGTGTATATTCGATTGACTGGTTTAGAAATTGCTTTCTCTAAAGTATCTATTTCTTTTATCCTCCCCTTTTCCCCAGCTAACCTAATCCCACAAGGACCCCAATGGAAATACGCCTAACGGCCTTATTGGGCTATCCTTAGTTGGAATTATGCAAAGCTAGTACATGTCATATTTGTAACATACTTTGTGGTACCAACTCTGTAAATTGCATGCTAACTGAATAAATATTATTATTATTATTATTATTATTATTATTATTATTATTATTATTATTATTATGGGATTTTAGATATTTTGAGTTTGTTTTACATGTGAAGATGCATATAGTACACACACATATTACTACATACACGAACACAGGGGTATGTGACGTAAGTGTTCAGTGTAAATATCATTACTGCAATGGTAGTATGCCATTGTGTTAAAATGGTTAATTAATTAACTTGACTAGTTTGATAACCTACGTTGAATTAGACCATTGTTAACATTCGAGGACATAGCTTCACTTTATTCTGCCTAACATACGCCAATTTGATTAAGTTTAAGAAGGTTCTCATGGAATTAAATGAGCACATTCTTAAATAACTCCCTGACTCCCACAATTCCTTCCTAATCTGAAAAGAACTCGTCTACTTACAGCCAGCATAAGATACAAGAACTCTTCTACTTACGGCCAGCATAAGATAAAAGAACTCGTCTACTTACAGCCAGCATAAGATAAAAGAACTCGTCTACTTACAGCCAGCATAAGATAAAAGAAGGCGTCCTGGTAATCTGAAAAGGTTAACCCACACAGTACCGGGGACGTCCTTTTCTTTATATTGTGGCAACTATTAAGCAATGTTATTCAGCTTGGGAAGGACCTCTAGCAAATAATAAGGCTTCAAACTATCTCGACCAAACCTTTTGACTTCTGCAAATCCGTCCTAGGCTGAATAATAGTGTCTAAATATTGCTAGAATAAAGTATAACACACGTCGCTGGTACTAAAAGGGTTGATATTTTGATTTTATTTATTTTTTGTATGTGGCTATAGAGTTGGCCATAGCAAATTAGGTACCCCTCTGTGTCTTTGTATATGGATGCAAACATAGTGGGATTAAGGGGAGGTATTTAGTTTGTTCCCTACGTTTTCATCAAGCTTAAAATTACACCCTCTAGACCCCCTTTCAAGATAAATTTGTACATTTTTCGGTAGAAAAATGTCCCGGCCGGACGCCGGTTGCTCTTAAACTACAGGCTCGCTATCGCTCGCCAGGAAAAAATCGACATCTTAATGGCACGAAAGGTCTTAACATTGACAGAAATGGGGCAAAATGTCTTAAAATGTCCAAACTACTAGGGCGAACGTCTTAAAATCTCAGAAGCAATGGGGTTAAACATGAGGGAGAAAGGGGTCCAGAAAAAAATCCCTCAAGTGGAAATCTCCAATTAACGCCTTGAGGATCATGACGCGATTTAACTCTCTATTCGGGCTATCATTAGACGATTGTATACGGCCCAAAAAGGATCTCTGTGGATCAAAAGGGTTAAAGAATATCTCAATTAACCCTCTGACTTACATACACCCATCCTAATCTAAATATAATAGTCTATTAATAGCTAAAAGCATGGGCTGTAAAACCTTTAATTGGCCGTATTGTTTATTCACGGCACACCTTACACCTCTATAACGATCGTACCATTTCTACTCATATACTTGTGCCATGGAGCTTAAGGGGAGGTTTTTAGTTTGTTCCCTAGACCTCCATCAACCTTAAAATTACACCCCCTTGAGTCCCTTTCAAGATAAATTTGTACATTTTTCGGTAGAAAAATTTCCCGGCCGAAGGCCGGTTCCTCTTAAATTACAGGCTCGCTATCGCTCGCCAGGATAAAATCGACACCTAAATGTGCTGCAAGGTCATAATATGGGGTGAAAGTTCTTAAAATCGCTAAACTAATGGGGCAAACGTTTTCTAATATCAAAAGCAATGGGGCTAAACATGAGGGAGAAAGGGGTCAAGAAAAAAATCCCTCAAGTGGACATCTGCCCTTAAGGGGGTAGTGCTTGGTTTTTGGTCTATATATTTATTTATTAATTTATTTTTTAGTTTCCCGGCTAGACCTCCATCAAACTTAGAAAACACCCCCTAGACCCCTTATCAAGATAAATTTGTACATTTTTCGGTAGAAAAATGTCCCGGCCGAAGGCCGTTCCTTCTAAAATTACAGGCTCGCTGTCGCTCGCCCGGAAAAAAATCGACAGCTAAATGGCACGAAAGGTTTTAATATTGACAAAGTAATGGGGCGAAAGGTATCAAAATCGGCAAATTAACGGAACGAACGTCTTAAAACCTCAAAACTAATATGCTAAACATGAGGGAGAAGGGGGTCCATAAAAAGCGAGTACTACCCCCATTATTGTATTAGCCAAATGTGTGTGGATATTTGCTACCACTCTACCAGTAGGCCTATCCACAGGTACTATGCCCCGCTGGTCCCAATGCCGCTTCTATACAGGCATTAGTAGTGTAAATACGGCCTAATAATATAGTAGTGTAAATACGGCCTAATAATATATCGCGTGTCACTGATGATTATAGCGCTATGTATACTTATAGGCACCCTAGCTCCTATACAGTATATACCCAACACTTACCATAATTGCTCCCTACTGCCATTTGTCGTGGTAGAGGCTGGTATATGGCTTGCGCTTGCCTATATATATATATACAGTATATATATATATATATATATATATATATATATAAAGAGAGAGAGAGAGAGAGAGAGAGAGAGAGGGAGAGAGAGAGGGAGATAGAGAGAGAGAGAGAGAGAGAGAGAGAGAGAGAGAGAGAGAGAGAGAGAGAGAGAGAGAGAGAGAGAGAGAGAGAGAGAGAGAGAGAGAGAGAGAGAGAGAGAGAGAGAGAGAGAGAGAGAGAGAGAGACTCAACAAAATGGGAACACTGCTTTTCATTTGATTGACTTAAATGAATGTACATGATTAACAACAGAGCGATATTGTGTGTATGTACCTTTCTTGTCATTTAGGTGTCGATTTTTTTCCTGGCGAGCGACAGCGAGCCTGTAATTTTAAGAGTAACCGGCCTGTATATATTTTGATAGAAAAATGTACACATTTATCTTGAAGGGGGTTCTAGGGAGTGTTTATTTAAGCTTGATGAAGGTCTAGCGAGGAAACTAAATAAATTAGATGAATATATAACTAAATAGACCCAACAAATAACCAGTCCCCTTAAACAACATCATCAATATTATGTTATTCTGTTCCAGGTGACGGTCAAATGTTATATCCCTATCTTGATCATTTAGCTATTTCGGCTACAGTATATTAAAGCGAAATGTGTTGTCAATTATGAGAATGTGGCCTTTCCTGTACCGGTATAATATGACAGAGACATTATAAGTAGGGGAGATATTTTAACTTTTAACTTCCGTAACTTTAAAAGGGCTAGAACAAATGGGCCGTAAATTCCCACACCTATTCCCTGGCTGACGCTTCCTAAATGGTAGATTCTATGACTCTAGTAGTTTGTGAGTTATGGAGGATAGAAGTTAAGATCTCTCGCCTAACTATAATGAATGGGTTATAGTTTCATATATCTCCATAAGTAAAACAAATCGGCTGCTAAGGCAAGAAATAGTCCATCAACTGAAAACAGACTATAGTGAGTAGACTGGTAAATAGACAGTTTATTTATTAAGCCGGTATCACACGAACGCTTTTTCCCTCAACATTTTTGCGCAACACTGGTCTGGCAGCTTATGAGGTAAACATTTTAACTATTGCGGTTACGTAAATTCATCTATCACCAGTCTCGTTTCCGATACCAGTGCAAATTATTCCAGAAATGTTGCCAGAAAAATTTTGATTATCAAATGTTGACTATAAAAGCTCTCGTGTGATACCGGCTTTACAGTATTGCACCAGTTTTGTGTGGGTGCAATTTAAGGGGGAGGTAGTCGCTTTTTCTGGACCACCTTCTCCCTACTGTTTAGCATATTAGTGTGTTTTTTTATTTTAAGACGTTCGTTCCATCAGTTTGGCGATTTTGAGACCTTTTGCCCCATTTCTTTGTCAATATTAAGACCTTTCGTGCCATTTAGGTTTCGAATTTTTCCTGGCGAGCGACAGCAAGCCTGCAAGTTTAGAAGGAATCGGCCTTTGGCCGGGATTTGTTTCTATCGAAAAATGTACACATTTATCTTGAAAGGGGGGTCTAGGGTTTATTTTTTTATTTTTGCTTAAGCTTGATGGAGGTCTAGCGAGGAAACTAAAAAATAAATTAATGCATATATATATATATATATATATATATATATATATAAATACATAGACCAAAAAAACAACCACTACCCTCTTAAATAAACGACTGGGATTTATAGGGCTTCGATGACAATGGGAAATTTACAGCATTACTTTGTTTTTCTGATTCATTGTTTCAGTATCTTAATTGAAAACATCCGTAACTATCTTTGTTATGAATATAAAAAGTATTTACCCATATTAACGAAACGTGAGTGAGAGAGAGAGAGAGAGAGAGAGAGAGAGAATGAATTTCCATGGTTATAATATACCCCTTCTCAACCTTTTACCTACCATTGATTTTGACAGTGTATGGCATGCTATTTTTCTCAATATTATATATTACATAATTATATATTATTATATATTATACATTAGGCTACCATAGCACAGTTAGAATGTTAGTACATGCTCAGATTAACATGCAGGATTCGAAACTGTATAATAAATCGTAGGCTTGTGCATAATTCTTTAACTTTCTTCATAGCGTAATGCATTAATGCGCGGAGTTTCGGTGTGAGTATCCTAGGTTCGAGTCCTTGGATTGCCAAATGCATTTATTGATTTCATTAATTGATTTTAGAAGTAAGGTGGGTTGGTGAAAAAATATGATTACTGATATTTTGCTAACCCTTTCCTCTCTCTTCCCCAGGTGAGCTGAGCAATACGGAACAGGTGACCAAGACAATTTTAAAGGAGCCCACCTACCTTTGTATATCTTTCTCTCCCTCTCTATTTGACTTTTATCCATTCGGCCCCATTCAGCTTACTGTTTTATGACGTTTACCCCCATCCAGGTGTCAATATTTTCCTGGCGAGCGGTAGCGAGTCAGCATATATATATATATTTTTTTTGACAGCAAGCTAAATTTGTAAATTTTTCGATAGAAAAATGTCTCTGGCGAAGCCGGATTTCTCCATACAATGCTGGCTCGCTATCGCTCGCCCGGAAGAAATCGACACCTGGATGAGGATAAACGTCTTAAAACAGTTGGCTGAATGGGGTCAAATGGATATATGCCAGGGAAAGAGAGGAAAGGAGAAAAAGAAACAAACAATCCGGTGACCCCCCTTAACCAATTCAGTACCGGTGACGTCCTTTTCATTATATTCTAGCAACTATTAGACGAGTTTATTCAGGTTGGGAAGGAGGTCTACCCATAATTAAAAGTCTACAGGCTATCTCGATTCATCCTTCTAGCTACCCTACATCCTTCCTAAGCTTCATAAAATCGTCTATATGTAGCTGGAATCAAATACAAACGACGTCGCCGGTAGAGTAAGGGGGGTCACTGTTTTTTTTTATCTGTCTCTCTTTTTCTCTCTTTCTCTGGCTTGTATCCATTTGGCCCTATTCAGCCAATCCAGGTGTCGATTTCTTCCTGATGAGCGATAGCGAGCCAACATTGTATGGAGGAAACCAGCTTCGCCGGAGAAATTTTTCTCTCGAAAAATTTACAAATTTAGCTTGCTGTAGAAACAAACGTATATCTATGCTGGCTCGCTACCACTCGCCAGGAAAGTATTGACGCCTGGATGGGGGTAAGCGTCTTTAAACAGTAGACTGAATGGGGCCGAATGGATACAAGCCAAAGAGAGAGGGAGAGAAAGAGAAAACAAAAGCGAGGTGGGCCCCCTTAAGGGTTAGGTAATCTGCAAGAACATATTCACCTACGATTGTAAGGGATAACAACTACTTATTGCAAGGAAAGGTTTTTGGCTAATTGTAACAGCAGGTTAATGGTATAGATGCAAATATTAAAGTTAGCGGGAAAACAAATAAATACATACATAAAATATATAAATTAAAATGTAAAACTTCCAAACTAAACAAACCAAAACTTGGAGAAGACAATATAAAGGCAAAATAATTTATCAAAATCGTTATGTAAAAAAAATAAATAAATAGAAACAATATAAATTAATTAAATGCACAAATAAATAAATATGAACACATCAGGTAAAGCATGCCAAATAAGTAAAGAGACCGTATTCTAGATTATCTAAACGAGCAGGTTGGATATAACAATTCATACGTTAGAATACCTATAAGATCTGGTAATGCAAAAAAAGGTAGCTAACTAGACTTACTACTTTATAGAATGCATACTCACTATATATTGATTTGAATGATACAGATCAAGGTTAGCTGAGAAATTTGGAAAGAAGAAGAACAAACTTTTGATGGGATATAAAAGGCAATAATATGCGATAGGTATTAGGTCAGGTATTATATAAGAACCACTTATATATATATATATATATATATATATATATATACTGTAGTGATGCAGTCCACAGTCGCATGAAGGGACTCGAACACTCAGACACAAACCAATAAACACACAAATGCACACACCACCGCCACACACACACACGCACTCACAGTACCACCACCAACACACACAAACACACACATAGACACACAAACACACACAGACCAATTACTCCACATCCAAAATATTCCCTTACTTCTGATCCGAGGTAATCCCAGACTAACCTATTTTTGTTCTGCCAGTGGAGAGGTAAAGGTCAGAGGCTCGACTTCTCCTACATTACGTTTACCGAGTTCGGTTCCAAGCTGAGAGGACCCTACTAGTTCTATTCCCGGCCAGAACGAGACACCTGATATGTTTCTATACACCTGGCAGTAATTAAGGGGGGAAGTAGTTTCGCTTTCTGGACCTGCTTTTCCCTCATGTTTAGCCTCATTAGTTTTTAAGACGTTCGTCTTATTAGTTTGTAAGATATTTCGCCCCATTTATTTGTTACTTTTAAGACCTTTCGTGCAATTTAGGTTTCGATTTTTCCTGGCGAGTAATATATGTTAGAGTTATAACCTTACTTAAGGGGTGGTTTTTAGTTTGTTCCCTAGACCTCCATCGAGCTTAAAATTACACCCCCTAGCACCCCTTTCAAGATATATTTGTACATTTTTCGGTAGAAACATTTCACGGCCGAAGGCCTGTTCATCTTAAATTACAGGCTCGTCACAGCTCGCCAGGAAAACATAGACACCTAATTGGCACAAAAGGTTTTAAAATTGACAGAAATGGGTCGAAAGTTCTTAAAATCGCCAAACTAAGCGGGTGAACATCCTAAAATATTTAACTATAGCATGGTTCACACATACAACAGTCGGTGCCCGAGTCCAGCACGAGTGAGGACATTTTCAGATTCGGCCATGACTCAGGCATACTCTTCGTGACTCTTCGTGACTCATGTTACACTCGTGTGAGTGAGTCGTGTTGGTATCAGGGTGTGTCCTGGGGACTCGTGACGTGACCTAGAAATTTCATGCCTGCATGAAATTTCTTGTCCCCATCAATAGTCCGAAGGACACACGTTGACTCTTGTTGACTCTTGTCTCGTGTCTGTGTTGACTCTTGTTGAACTCTGCATAACTCTTCGTGACTCGTATTGACTCTTGTTGAACTCTGCATAACTCTTCGTGACTCGTATTGACTCTTTGGTGAATCGGGCACCTTCACAATCGGGCCACTTTTGAGAGCACTCTTCGTGACTCTTGTTACACTCCTGTTGACTCTTGTTACACTCCTGTTGACTCGTACCGACTCTTTGTTTTCGTACCCTGAAATTTTACCGTTATTTTTCAAATTTTCTCAACTCGTGTTGGGTTCATGTTACACTCTTTGTGACTCTTGTTGACTCTCCGTGACTCGTACTGACTCTTGGATGCACACGTACCGACTCTTGTTGACTCTTGGTGAATCGGGAACAGTGACCTACTCGGGCTGGTTCTTGCCAGAGTCACGAAGATCCACGAAGAGTGTCAACCATCGTTCACTCGTGCTGGACTTGGGCACCGACTCTTGTATGTGTGAACCATGCTTTTAATAGGGCAAATCCTGAGAAAAAAAAGGGGTCCAGATAAAATCCCTCTAGTGGAAATCTCCCCTTAACTTAACCTAAACCAAAGTACAGGTTGAGTTCACACTGGTTGAAAGCCACTGGTTGAAATGGTCTACTGGTTGACTTGTCCGGTCACCATATCACTCTGCCTTCCACAGGTTTTCCCTAAGCTGCAAACAATCGGTAATGATAGCCAGAATAAAATACAGAATTGTGTCCTTATTCTAAAAAGGTAAACATTCGGCAGAGAATCTCACTCTGTGTGTGTTTTGTGTGTGTGTGTGTGTGTGTGTGTGTGTGTGTGTGTGTGTGTGTGTGTGTGTGTGTGTTACTTGGTGTTTCTGGCTGTCTATCTCTCTGTCTCTCGGTCTTCCTCTGTCTATCTTACAGCTCATCTATCCAGCATACGTGTTTGTCTGTAATATATCAAAGCATTCCCAGAGTTTCGCCAATAACGGGGCCCGAGTCTCTCACTGAACACTCTATGATGAAGGGCCAAGCTCTCCTGAAGATCACCCCACTTGAATTAGCCTCACTAAAGCATTCCCTTGGTGAGGATACCCGAAGGAAATTACACTCGAGAATAATGGTCGAAGGATGAAATGAAACTCTGGTTGGTTTAACTGCTTTTGGTTTGGGATACTATGTCTGCACAAAGCATGGCATTGATTTACTTTTCCATTTGTTATCTTCACAAATATTTGTCAAACCTTGAGCAGTTTCAGAATCAAATGAAACGTTCAGGCACCACATCCCAGTTAAGTACAGAAAATACTGGTAAAAGTATTACATTTCACCTTATGTTGGATATTTCAACGAATGCCAGTGTTTCTAAAAGAACTTAGCCATATTGATACTTTGTTGTTCTATGTGAGTGAGGGAGACAAAAGGCATAACTGTCTGTGACGAGTGCCTCCACAAGAGTTGAAAGAGTGACAGGGCCAAGACCAAGGGACATTCGAGCCAAAATGCTCGACATACGGACTTTTGAAGCAATTTAAGTAATAGCATGAGGGAAAGACTGAATCTGGGAGAGAGTTCCAGACCTCAGCTGTTGAATAGAAGAAAGATTGGGAATAACGTTGCACTCTTGGGTTAGCGAATTGCTCAGAGTAGGGTGCTATTAGCTTCTCTTTACAATCAAATAAGCTCATGCCCATACTAACCATTCGGCAATACTGCAGCAGGATATTCAGTTGGTCTTTGGATCTAAATTACGGCACCAATATGTCGGCCACTCAAATAGATGGCCGATCTCTTCTACTCCAAATTATCGACTCGAATCCGACACAATATTTTGTTTAGCTAGGCAGAAAAGTTGGTCAAATTAGATTAAGGTGTTCGGTGTTGGAGCAAGAGGAAGTTAATGTGAAGTTGGATTGATTATATACTTTCTTTATAGTCATAGTAACGGTATTGTTGTCATGTACTCTCTCTCTCTCTCTCTCTCACACACACACACACACACACACACACACACACACACACACACACACACGCATACATACACTATCTCTCTCTCTCACACACACACACACACACGAAAATTCTCTCTCTCTCTCTCTCTCTCTGGCACACTCAGATCAAGTTTACCCGTGCATGATTCCGTATATCCAAACGAGAGGATACATTAGCTGATAGAGAACAACGGCATAACGTTGGAATGTCCTACATCTCTGTCGTTTCAGAGTACACAACCACCATCTTCTGAGAAACCCATCACCACATTCTTTGATGACACAGTTATGCATAGCACAAACAGTTGGGAAATCAAAAGGTTCCAGATTTTTCTTTTGTGAAATTTTCCTACACATTGCATTACATTTCCGACATGTATGGAACATACATACTTATGATAAACTGTTGTATAGAATTATGTTGGTATTGTAGATATGTTGAGAGAGAGAGAGCGAGAGAGAGAAAGCGAGCCATCCAGTGTCCCATTACAACCAACTATTACATTACATTACTAGACCTGTCACCGAGGTAAACACGACGCTATAAATATCACCATGACAATTATGTCAATAAATGTCGCTGCGTTGTTGGCCAGAGAATAGCGAGACACTTTTAATATATTTAATTGTGTTAACATTAAGTATTTCGACGTCTCGTTAGGGTAATTGTAATGTGCTATAGTATATATATATATATATACAGTATATATATATATATATATATATATATATATATATATATATATATATATATATATATATATATACTGTATATAAATATATATATATATATATATATATATATATATATATATATATATATATATACAATGTATATTAAATGTTATTGAAGGCTTTGCTTATTTTTACTATATTCGAGCATTTGTATATGGTTTTCCCCCTAGATCTTTTTCACACTACAAGCCATTTCTACTTCCCAGACCCCTCTTTAAGCTTTATATATATATATATATATATATATATATAAGCAAGATATTTTAGATTTATAGAAGATCGACCATTACTTGCACTCCTATTTTTACGACTGCAACCTGTAATCAAAAGCTACATCCTTCCATCCCATCTTCGCTCGGAGTGAAGCTAAATTCAAGCCCACGGGAAAATAGAACATCATATAATCTGTATAAATTAAAGTGTAACACTTGCAAAATAAACAAACCAAAACTGGAACATGAATACAAAAAAAAAAAAAAAAAAAAAAATGCAGTACAAAGTTGCTGCTTGTTCTTTGTTGAACTGCTTTATCTCAGTAACATCCAAAATGAGCGTATTTTTGTTGAGCTGTCAAATTGAAGAAAGATGTTCCAAAGATATTGGAATAATAGGATTCGAAGGCGAATGTGTTCATTTACATTTACTTTTACTAGCTCTAATACTCTCATACTCTCTCTCTCATACTCTCTCTCTCTCTCTCTCTCTCTCTCTCTCTCTCTCTCTCTCTCTCTCTCTCTCTCTCTCTCAATAAAACCAATTTGTTCTCGGTGCCGTTAGATGACATTTACTGAATTTGGGAGTTGCTAGGTGAATACAGTATGTGAGTGATTCTTGACAGTCAGTTGATTTATATTTCGGGATTGGTCTTATCAAATTGACAGGTACCACGAAAATATTTAAGGCATTATTATACACATATCTAGACTGTTTTTTTGTTTTATCTCAGTTAATGGTATATTGAATCCCTTAGCAACTGATTTATCGATAGTTAATGGAAGAATATAAATGACTGGTATGTTGTTGTACCATAGAAATACCAGCATTTCTGAAGTAACAACAAATATCGCTTCATAACCTTCCAAATTGTTCAGTAATAAGGAGGAGGACATTGCAATATACCGTCAACTGAAAATAGACAGACTATAGTTACAAATATCTTTAGTAGAGTTGCTGTGAATAGTTTGCATAGCTTACTCATACATGGATTGATATAGTTTTTGCAATAACTGAATCGAAAATGATGATGACAAATATTTAATTACTAAATAAGCCACGAATTTTTATGAGTGGGCTAGAGACTATGGTATCCGAGTGTACAATGAATTTTGTCAAACTGCTCTGGGGTTGAATCATGTGTGGGATGTCAACAACCATATATACTGTAAATTGTTTATGTGCATGAACGAAATGCTAACCTTACGGTACCCAATAATTTAATATTTAATGAATTGCCTTCATGACATATTAATGATATTTCAAATCCTTAAAGAAGACTTTGTCAGGTAAAGCGATATATAGAAATATGTGTCAATATGTTTAGCCAGTATTAATATTTACAATATAATTAAGTAAAATTTGTATATGGTCCGACTAACCAAAACACTCCCATTTCAATACAACAGCTCAAATCAGTTGCATGTCCCAGCTTTCACTATGCCAACACTATTGTACTATACTATGTTCCAAATAAGTAGGCCAAACCTCTTGAACATTAACTGCTATAACTCAAATACGACAAGAGTAATCGAGTATATATTTCTAGCATTTGGGAAAGAAGAGAGAAGAAATAAGTGTGAAAATGTATTACCCATTTGTTCTAGCCCTTTTCGAGTTACAGAGGTTAGGGTTCGCGATGTCTGGCCAACCTATTTGGAACAGGGTACAGTATTCCCAAGTACTAGGGTGAACAGAATGATAGGTGACCGGACAACTCAACCAGTAGACCATTTCAACCAGTAGCTCTCCACCAGTACCAAATCAACCAATACGGTTTGGTTAGGTTAGGTTAGTATTATATTTTGGCACTGGTTTGGTTAGTCTTGGTTGATTTGGCTCTGGTTGAGGACTACTGGTTGAGTTGTCTGGGAACCAAATGATATGCTGCCTTTCTTTGAAGTCAATATATGGAAACGCGATTATGACAATACCGCGGCCCCGGGGAATGACAAAAAGTTACCGAAATGGATGGGACCTTATTGAGTCAGGGAGTAATGGATTATGTATGACTGAATTCACCAATCTCTTTGTATACTAACGCCATTTTGATTACCAAATGTAGACATTATGAATGACAGAGTTCACCCCTCTGTTTGTGTCTCACCTACACAGGGAGTAATCCAGCTATCTCTCACAAACCCCTCCTCCTCCTATCAATTTTACTACACTAGACAAACACATAACTTTTCTTTCCAATATTTTTAATTAAAAAAATAACAAAATACATATGATAATTATAGAGCGTCTCACTATCTCAACTTTGGGGGAGACACTTGTTATAGGCATCTTTGTCTTTTGTCTCCTTCATACACATGAGAGAGAGAGAGAGAGAGAGAGAGAGAGAGAGAGAGAGAGAGAGAGAGAGAGAGAGAGAGAGAGAGAGGGGGGGAAAAAGAAAAATAGAGAGGGAGAGGGAGAGCTACATAGATACACAGACCACAAGGTCCTTACTAGGCAGTCTGGCCTTACAAACTATATATGTATATATGCATATATATATATACATATATATACACCGGTACATACATATACACACATACACACACACACACATATACACATACATACATACACACATACATACATATATATACAGTATATATATATATACATACTGTACAGTGCACACACATACATATTTATTTTTTTATTTTTTTTTTCCATATCACCCCAGCCCTCTGCAGATAGAGGTCAAGCCTTCCCTTGAAAGCGTTTATTGTGTCGCTCTCCACCACTCTCGCTGGTAGTTTATTCCACTCTGTCGCCACACTGTAGGTGAAGAAACTCTTTGTGACATCTAGGTTTGCCTTTTTGGTTTTTAATTTCATTCCATTTCCGCGAGTTTGATTAGTATTGTTTAATGTGAATAGTGCATTTACATCGACTTTGTCGAAACCTTTTAGTATCTTAAAGCACTCAATAAGCTGACCCCTCAACCTCCTCTTTTTTAATGAGAACAGGTTCAATCGTTTAAGTCTTTCTTCATATGGTTTATTTCTTAATGAGGGTATCATCTTCGTCGCTCTACGCTGTACTGACTCGAGTCTTACAATGTCCTTGATCAGATAAGGTGACCAGAACTGCACCCCATATTCAAGGTGGGGCCTCACGATACTTTTGAACAGTGGCACTATTACGTTTTCATGTTTATATGTAAATTTTCGTTTAATAAAGCCCAATGCTATGTTTGCCTTATTTGCAGCTGCTATACATTGGTCGGAAGTTTTTAGGTTTTCAGATATTAGTACCCCTAGGTCTTTTACTACCGTTGCGGTTTTTATTTGTTTGCCATTCATTTCGTATTTGTATTTCATATTTCTGCTACCAACCTGCAGCACCTGACATTTATCGACATTGAAGGGCATCTGCCATTTTTTCGACCACTCTGATATCTTGTTTAAATCAGATTGCAACGCATTTCTATCATCTTCGTTCAGGACTGTATTTCCTATTTTTGTATCGTCGGCGAATTTCGAAATGGTGTTGTTTACCCCTACATCAATATCGTTAATGTAAATGAGAAACAGGACCGGTCCAAGGACTGAACCCTGTGGAACTCCACTAGTGACAGGCTCCCACTCCGATTCCACTCCATTTATCACCACTCTCTGTCTTCTGTCTGTAAGCCAATTTTTTATCCAAGAATGAATTTCACCTTTGATACCTATCCTCTCCAGTTTAGCCAATAGTTTTCGGTGAGGCACCTTGTCGAAAGCTTTTTGAAAGTCCAAGAAGATTATATCTAGTGATTTCGTCATGTCGTTATATGTGAATAGTTTGTTATAAAATTCAATCAAATTTGTTAGGCATGACTTATTTGATCTAAAGCCGTGTTGACTATTTTTGATTAGGTTGTTTGAATCGAGGTAATCTACTATCTTATCTCTAAGGATTTTTTCCATGATTTTTCGTACAATTGAAGTTAGACTAATTGGTCTGTAATTACTCGCTTTGGCCTTGCTACCCTTCTTGTATATCGGCGTAATGTTCGCATCTTTCCAATCACTCGGTACAGTCCCCTGTAGTAATGATAAGTTAAATAGTTGTGTCAGGGGTTTTGCTATTTCGTCCTTAACATTCTTAATTATTTTCGGGTGGAGCATGTCGGGTCCCGGGGTCTTATTTACATTTAAATTACTCAATTTGCTTTGTACTTCGCTAACACTGATGGTGAAATCTGAGAGGGAGAGAAAGAGAAAGAGAGAGAGAGAGAGAGAGAGAGAGAGTAAGCGAGAGAGTAAGAGAGAGAGAAATAAAGTGTGTATGCGTGTACAAGTGTGTGTTGGTAATTTACGATCAGCCATAAACATTGCTAAACCCCTGTACACTTCCCGCCATAAACACCACTAACACCACTAACACCACTGCCATTACATAACACATTTACCAGATAACCATATACTCAAAGGTTATATTATCCCTGCCTCTGTTATGTTGTTATTATGTTGTTATTATGTTATTATTATTATTTGTTATTATATGTTGTTATTATGTTATTATATGTTGTTATTATATGTTGTTATTATGTTATTATTATGTTATTATATGTTATTATGTTATGTTATTATATGTTATTATATGTTGTTATTGTTATTATTATTATTTGTTATTATATATATATATATTTTTTTCTATATTCCAACTACTCCCTCTCGGGCATAGGCTGAGAGCCTGTACATTCCACCACTCAACACGGTGAAGCCCGTGAGGTCTTGTTCCAGTCTGGGGAGTGAGACATGCGAAGCATCCATCATGGCTCGAAGCAGCTCCATCTCTGAAGCGGCCGGTTGCTTCGCTCAAGTGCTTCACGGTCTCACCCTCCAGACTCAGACCCTCGCTCTCAGAACGCCACCTATTGAGCAGTGAACTCACTAGGCATTGTCCCCCTGTAACATATTTTGAATATAGGAATATTCATACAGTGTTATTTAGTCAGGGAACAATGAGGGTATTTTTTTGGCATTTCGGTGGGCTTTGTGGTAATGCACTGATACTAGGTACAGCACAAATTCAATCCAAATAATATCTTCCCATTGACATATCGGGATTTGAACCCGGGTCCATTGGATTACCAATCCAGTGGCATGACCACTCCACCACACCTCCCCTATATGTTGTTATTATGTTATTATATGTTATTATATGTTGTTATGTTATTATTATTATTTGTTTTGTCTATGTGAGTGAGGGAGACAAAAGGCAGAACTGCCTGCAGCGAGTGCCTCTCCCATAATTGAAAGAGTGACAGGGTCAAAATCAAGGGACGTTCGAGCCAAAATGCCTTGACACACAGAGTTTGAAGCAATTTAAGTCACAGGAGGAGGGAAAGACTGATTCTGGGAGAGACTTCCAGAGCTCAGCTGTTGAATAGAAGAAAGTCTGAGAGTAACGTTTCACTCTTGGGTTGGAGAGTTGTTATTATGTTGTTATTGTGGTGTTATTATGTTGTTGTACATTTGGGTTTGTAATAATGGATTAATGTTAAGAACGGGTGTTCCTTAACCCTTTCACGCACATATGACGCAGAGGTTGCCAGATTAATAATAAGAAATAGAGTTCTCTCACTCTTATAATTACCTCTCCAAAATTAGTTTTCTGTACTAAAACTCTCTCAAGATACGATTATGTATTGCTTTTCTGTTGGCTGGCTTATTATTAGACGATTTTTTTCAGATTAGGAAGGGTATTTGGAAGTTAGAGGGTGCATTGAAATAGTCTTTGCTCTCTAAATGCCCACAGATCCTTCCTAAACTGTATAACATCGTTTAATGATAACCAGAGTATACTGCCAAAATACATCATAATCTTCAGAGGGTTAATTATATTTGGGTTGGTCCTGTGGGAATCATTGGGTAAAAGGGAGCTTATGACTTAATGTTTTTTTTTTTTGTGGACCCCTTTCTCCCTCATGAGTAGCCCCTTTAATATTGGGACTTAAGGGGAAACTGACCGTTTGTCTGGTCTATTAATTAATGTATTCATATATTATGTTAGTTTCCTCCCTAGACCTCCATCAAGCTTAGAAGAACACCCCCTAGACCCCCCTTCAACCCTTCAAGATAAATTTGTACATTTTTCGGTAGAAAATGTCCCGGCCAAAGGCCGATTCCTCTTAAAATTGCAGGCTCGCTATCGCTCGCCAGTAAATAATCGACACCTAAATGGCACGAAAGGTCTTAAAATTGACAACGAAATGGAGCGAAAGGTGTTAAACTCGCCAAACTAATGGGCCGAACGTCTTATAATCTCAAAATTAGTGGGGCTAAACATTAGGGAGAAGGTGGTCCAGAAAAATGGTCTGCCTCCCCTTAAAAAGTGCATCCTATTAGCTTGGCGATTTTGAAACCTTTAGCCACATTTCTGCAAATTTTAAGACCTTTCGTGCAATTTTGGTGTCGACTTTTTCCTATCGAGTGATAGTGATCATGAAATTTAGGAGGAACCGGCCTTTGGCTGGAACATTTTTCTGCCGAGAAATGTACATAATCATCTCGAAGGAGGATCTTGGGGGTATTTTCTTAAGCTTGATGGAGGTCTAGGGAGAAAACTAAAAACCTCCCCTTAGTCGCTCTATTCGTACCGATATGACATAGTATTCAGAAAATTGAGAACATTGGTTAGTGTTTGCCTCAATACAGTTGAAATGGTGTCATCATTCTAAAGGGATTAAGAACATTTAATAAATACAATACGATAGAAAATATTATTCTTACCTCATGTTTACAAAAGCAGTTGACGAAATTATGGCATTCGCTTAATTGAGCTTACGTTCTAGGTGGAGAGAGAGAGAGAGAGAGAGAGAGAGAGAGAGAGAGAGAGAGAGAGAGAGAGGGAGAGACAGGGAGAGGGAGAGAGAGAGAGAGAGAGAGAGAGAGAGAGAGAGAGAGAGAGAGAGCGTTGCATCTAGAACCATGAGATGTACTGTATATTACCATAACTGTGTATGTATGTTCCCCGGGGTAAGCCACACAAGGCACAGATCACAGAGGCACGATGACGGCTTAAGGGGGGTGGAGGGGGGGGGGGGGGGGATGGGCGTATTTATTTGCTAATTATTTTATCTTTATATTATTTTTTAGTTTCCTCCCTATACCTCCATCAAATTTAAAACACTCACCCTAGACCCGCTTTCAAGGTAAATTTGTAAATTTTTCGATAGAAAATTGTCCCGGCCGGAGTTCGGTTACTACTATATTTCCGTCCACCTTTTCTTACTCTTGTGGTTGTTATCTTTACTATAATTAAATCCTGGCCACCTCACAGGGATCCCAAGCCGGCTGAGTGGTCAGTGTATCTATGTAAATATATGTAAAGGTATGCAAATCTCTCTCTCTCTCAATGACTAACTATTCCTTGCTACCTCTCTCTCTCTCTCTCTCTCTCTGTCTTAATGACTAACTATTCCTTGCTACTTCTCTCTCTCTCTCTCTCTAAGTGTCTCAATGACTAACTATTCCTTGCTACTTCTCTCTCTCTCTCTCTTTGTGTCTCAATGACTAACTATTCCTTGCTACTTCTCTCTCTCTCTCTCTCTCTTTGTGTCTCAATGACTAACTATTCCTTGCTACTTCTCTCTCTCTCTCAATGACTAACTATTCCTTGCTACTTCTCTCTCTCTCTCTCTCTAAGTGTCTCAATGACTAACTATTCCTTGCTACTTCTCTCTATCTCTCTCTCTCTCTCTCTCTCTCAATCTCTCTCACTCTCGCAAATAAAGTGTGTAATGTAGAGTGTAGAGCGAGGCGGCTGGTGGAAACAGGAATGTCTAGGTTATTGAAGGACCTCCTCCTCGCCTCGTCAACAAACCATTTTATTTTTTTAGAGTAAGGCCGGTGTCACACGAGCGCTTTCTCCGGCAATTTCTTTTTCGGGCAATTGTGGTCTGGCATCTTCTTAAGGGGAGATAGGCTATTTTATAGAACCCTTTCTCCCTCGTGTATAGCCCAATTAGTTTTGATATTTTAATAAATTCGGCCCATTTTTTTGGCGATTTTAAGACCTTTTGCCCCATTTCGTTGTAAATTTTAAGACCTTTCGTGCAATTTAGGTGTCGATTTTTTCCTGGCGAGCGATAGCGAGCCTGTAATTTTAAGAGAATCCGGCATTCGGCCGGGAAATTTTTCTATCGACAAATTTACAAATTTATCTTGAAGGGGGGTCTAGGGGGTGTTTTCTAAGCTTGATGGAGGTCTAGCAAGGACACTAAGAAATACATGAATCAATGAATTAATTGACCAAGAAACCAGCCAATAGCCCCTTAAATAATGCTATATAATATTTCAGTCTATTATGATCATATACGTTGAGTCTAGTTGTTGATTTCAATGCGAAAAGAGCAAAAACTAACATGAGAAAATGCATGCTCATCGAAAATTGACGGAAAAAGCGTTCGTGTGACACCGACTTCAGCAGGGTCACCGGCTTTTGTTTAACTTTCTCTCCTTTTCTCTCTTTCCCTGGCTTGTATCCATTCGGCCCCATTCAGCCAACTGTTTTAAGACGTTTATCCCCATCCAGGTGTAGATTTCTTCCTGGCGAGCGATAGCGAGCCAGCATTGTACGGAGAAATCCGGCTTCGCCGGAGAAATTTTTGTATTGAATAAATTACAATTTTAGGTTGCTGTCAAAAACAAAAATATATATATTCTGGCTCGCTACCACTCGCCAGGAAAATATTGACACCTGGATGGGGGTAAACGTCTTAAAACAGTAGGCTAAATGGGGCCGAATGGATACAAGCCAAAGAGAGAGGAACAGAAAGAGAAAACAAGCGAGGCGGGTTTCCTTATAGAGTGTTGACAACGAATTGGCTGTGAACACTTATTACATCGTTTATTTATGCGTTATTTCTGCACACATAAGTTTCTATGTACGTATTTTCATTATATATTTGCATGTCTGTCTCTGTCTCTGTCTGTCTGTACGTATGTCTGTATGTATACTTGCATGTAATAATGAATGTATTCTCGTATGTACAGTACGTATGTATGCCTATAGTTCTATGCTTGTCTGTACGCCAGTCTGTCTGTATGCATGTATATCTGTCTGTCTATCTGTCCAGCTCTCCAACCCGAGAATTAGTATATTTTATATCTTTCTTCTAGTTAACTAGTGAACAGAGTGACAGAGAGCCAAATACAAGGGAAGTTGCGGTCAAAATGCCTGGACACATGAAGTTTAAAGTGTCTAAGTCATAGGATGAAGGAAAGCTAGATTGAGGGAAAAAATTCCACTCTCGCCCTCAATCACGCTTTTCTTCATCCTATGACTTAGACTGCTTTAAACTTCGTGTGTCCAGGCATTTTAACCACAGCTTCCCTTGTATTTGGCTCTCTGTTACTCTTTTGGCTTTGGAGGAGACACTCGTTACAAAAACCTGCCATTTGTCGCCTTCATACACATAAAAAAGCATGCCTGTCTGTGTATCAGCCTCTGTGCTTATCTCCGTCTGTGGGCAACGAAAAGGCAACTACAAACGAATCCACCGCCACTCAAGTCACTAACTCCCCACCAAGAAAAATATAAATCTGAAAATACAATCGGATGCGCCGGTTTTCCCATGAATAAGAAACCAGGCAAACAAAGAGATGATCCAATAAACAAGCCGGGTGGAAGGCGGTTATTAGGGGTATAGATTTCGGTCTAATAATATATTTATATATTTTATAGCTTCCTCGTTAGACCCCCATCAAGCTTAAACGGAAACAAAAAACCTAGATACATTTGTACAATTTTCGTTAAACAAATTGGCCGGCCGAACGCTGATTCCTCCTAATATTATAGGCTCGCTATCGCTCGCAAACAAAAAGAGAGATAAAAAGACAACAAAATCGACACCTATACGGCACAAAAGGACTTACAATCGCCAAACTACTGAGGCTTCTGCGATTTAGGAGAGAGGGCATTACGAAGAAGAGGAATCTCTGGGATTTTTGTCTTTGCCATCTTAAGTCATCTTGCTGGTTCGTAAATCAAATTAATCTCTCTCTCTCTCTCTCTCTCTCTCTCTCTCTCTCTCTCTCATATTTTCGTCAACCAAAAAACTATATCTTAATTTTCATCAGCAGCATTAATGATACAGAGTGATTCTATGTTATATATATGCATCATAAGAAAGAGGATAACCCCTTCACCACCATTAAGTAATTTTCATCATAGTCTGGTTACCATTAGCCGATTTTCTTAAGTTTATAATCTACCTCGACGACTCAAATGGGGAAATACCATCTCAATGAACCCTCTCAATAACGTAGGTCCTTCTTATATTAAACTGCATAAAATCATCTAATTTTAGCCAGAATTAAAGGTAAAAGGCGTCATGGTGCTGAAGGGGTTAACATGAGCCACTGATGCTAATTAACAAAAATATATACCTAACAAAACAAAAATCTTGAATATTGGTCGTACGCCAAATATATTGGTACTTATGTTCTCCGAGTTTAACCCCTTCAGCACGATGACGTGTTTTTACCTTTGATTCTGGCTAAAATGTGATGATTTTATTCAGTTTAAGAAGGACCTATGTTATTCAGAGGCTTTATTGAGATCGTATATATCCGTGTCAGTCCTAGAACTCTAAAAGTAGATCAGAAGCTAAAAAATCGTGTAATGATAACCAGAATTAGACGAAAATTACGTCATCGTGCTGAAGTGGTTAACTGTAATCATATTGTTTTATAGATACCGGTAATTTATGTATTGCAGTTGTTTGTCCTCAATATATTCCAATTGAAATTCATAAACATTTACCATTATTCCGCTACAGCCAAGACTATCTATCTATATACTCAGGCCCAATCCCCACTTTTCCTTTCTTATTTTTATTTGGGGGGGGGGGGGGGCTGACTCGAGACAGAGCCAGAATAGGGACAACACAAAACACAACAGAAAACAATGAACACACAAAAACAAAATATAAATTCACACGCATCTAGGTCATTCAAGACTAAGTGCACTAAATTGAACCAATAGTTGACAGCGAAACTTCAGCCTGGGATCAGTAACACAAGAGCCTCACAGAACAGCTACACACATTTCACGGGAACGGTAACAGATTTAAACACTTCTACCTTCATTTAACTTGGGAACATATACAACAAGTTTTTTAACCCGGGAAGCGCATCTATAGTCTATTCGCTGTAAGTAGGCGATAAATCATAACATCTAACCTCTGTAACTCAAAAACGACTTAAGTAATCGAGCTAATATTTCTACCATTTGTGAAGAGTCAGTCAAGGAATAGCTGTGGAAACTTACAGCCAATTTGCTCTGGCCCTTTTTGAGTTACAGAGGATAGAGTTCATGATTTATCGCCTACTCATAGCGAATAGACTATAGGTTGAGGTACGGTATGGTTATGTTATGTATGTATTATGTATGTATAAGCTGTGTATGTATAACGTATGCGAACGGAGGAGACTAGGCCTATGTTAGGTTGGGTTTTAATAGCAAGGCTGTACTAAGCTATGTTACGCTGTTTTTGGATTAGGATAAGGCACCGTGATTAGTGTAGCCATTTAGCTACTTTCCCGCTATATCAAGAGGTCTTTACTTTACATTTAGCGACATGAATTCTAGCGACACTCGGATATTTGAGCCAATTTAGAGCGATATTGTAAAGATCGTGGCACTATTTTGTCAATTTTTGGCATTCATTTACTATCTAGCGGACTTGATTGGTAACCCTGATTCATAACCCTTTGAATACCAGCGACGTGTGTTATCTTTCGTTCTAGCTATATTTAGACGATAGTATGCAGCTTAGGAAGGATCTGCGGTAGTTAAAAGGGTTGGTTGAGATAGTTTGAAGCCTTTTTATTACTAGAGGCCCTTTTTAAGCTGACAAATATCGTACAATAAGCCTAGTAGCCAGAATAAAGATAAAAGGACGTCACTGGTGCTGAACGGGATAAACAGGTAAAACAAAAGTAGCAGGACAGGGAGGGACCAGTAACCTGAGAATCACAACATTTCGCACACTCAGTGGTCCAGATTTTACCACGCTTATTTTTTTCTTTAAGGGGGAGGTATAGTCGCTCTTTCTGGAAACCCTTCTCCCTCATGCTTAGCATATTTGATTTGAGATTTAAAGATTTTCGTTACAGTAGTTTGGCGATTTTACCACCTTTCGCCCCATTTATTTGTCAATATTAAGTCTTTTTGTGTCATTTAGGTGTTGATTTATTTCCTGGCGAGAGAAAGCGAGCCTGTAATTTTTAGAAGGACCAGGCCTTCGGCCGGGACATGTTTCTACCGAAAAGTGTACACATTTATCTTGAAAGGGGGTGTTGGGGGGTGATTTCTTAATCTTGATGGAGGTCTAACGAGGAAACTAAAAAATACATAAATACATAGACCAAAAAACAAGTACTACCCCCTTAAGCCTAACTTGCAACAGGAGATTTCCCATTATTTGGTTTCTGGCTAGTTGAGGCAATTGCTTATTTTTTCTTTAAGACTTAACTCACAACGAGAAACTGCACATTATTTGGTTTCCGGATTCATAGAACATATTACTTCGTCGAGGCAGGAAATTTCTTACCAACAAATTAAATAGTTTTAAAGATTTATTCCTTTTCTCATTTCATATGGACGCAAATAATTTGTAATCTATATTCAAGTAGGTTAAACAACTAATTTTGAAAATAGATGTTATATGTACAGTAGCCCAACCAAGTTTAGCAACACAATATTAAGGTATATGGATAATCTGGGACCCCTGCCTAGTTACCACGCCCGCCCCCTGCTTGTGTGCTGATGCCTTAAGGGGGGATGGGCCGGCCTCCCTTCTCCCTTATGTTTAGCCCCATTAGTTTTCAGATTTAAAGACGTTCGACTAGGCCTAATTAGTTTAGCGATTTTAAGACTTTTCGGGCACATTTTTTTTTTCAATATTAGGCCTTTTCGTGCCATTTAGGTGTCGATTATATTTTATATACTTCTATAAGGAACCAGCCTTCGGTCGGGACTTTTTTCTAACGAAAAATGTACGAATTTATTTCGAAAGGGGGTGTTTTTTAAAGCTTGATGGAGGTCTAGCTAGGAAACAAAAACAAAACATACAAATTAATAAATAAATTAATAAATAGGCCTCAGTATACCAAAAATATCCCCTACCCCCTTAAGCCTAGACATCAACACACACGATTGAGACGGGAGTGGTAATTAGGCAAGGATTAATATTGTGTGTCATGCCCCAGCCAGGGTTCGAACCCAGGCCAGGAGTGCAGCAGATTATCCATGTACCTTAACCCCTTCCATACCGGCTACGTCTTTTTAGCCTTATTCTGACTACAATTAGACGATTTTATGCAGTTTACAAAGGACCTCCAACAATTAGCAGGTTCGATTTATCTCTCTCAACCCTTTTTACTAACACTTATCCTTCTTAAACTGCCCAAAATCGTCTAAATATAGCTACACTAAAATATAAAAGACGTCGCCGGTAAAGAAGGGGTTAATACTATGTTAAAAATGGGCAACTAAACGTTTCTGCGTGTGTTTGGAAGTATATATTTGTGAATATTTGTATTTGTATTTTGTATTTTACATTGCAAGTGTCTGTGTGCTTGCAATTGCATAAGAGCTGCATGTATTAGTGTGAAGACATAACTTCTCAGTTTTCAATTTAATTTATGCATGTATGAGTATATAATATTATGTGTGTGCGTTTGTTTTCGTGGTGCCTCTAAGCTTCTGTGTGTGTGTGTGTGTGTGTGTGTGTAGTCTTCTGAGATAGTGTGTGGGTGTGTATATATATATTATGTCTGATAGAGTGTGTGTGTGTGTGTGTGTGTACCAAACCGCTCGACTCTCATGGGAACAAAGCAGCTCATGATGTTGTGAGATGGTGAGATGGTGGAGGAGGAAGAGGAAGAGGAGGAAGAGGAAGAGGAGGAGGAGGAGGAGGAGGAGGAGGAGGAGGAGGAAGAGGAAGAGGAGGAGGATTGATAGAAGGAAGACTATAATTACCCCTGGACGATTATGACTCATTTTGGCAGTTTATTCTGGCTATTATCAGACTATCTATCTATCTATCTATATGCTCAGGCCCAATCCCCATTTTGGGGGTAGCCAATTAATCAATTATCAGACGGTTTTACACAATTTAGGAAGGATCTGTGGGAATTATAAGGGTAAAGACTATCTCAACAACCCTCTGACCTTCATAATATTAAACTTCCTAATCTGAATAAAATCGCCCAATAATTGCCCGATATCAATAAAGACATGCGTAACCGGAACTTAAAAGGGTTAAAAGGGTAGGGAAAGCCAGATAGAATAAAATATATACACGAAGGCAGAAGAGATGAAAGGCAGATGATTAACTCCTTAAAATGTTGTCGCCCGTTGTTCTTTTAAGGGAAGGTAGTTGCTTTTTCTGGACTCCGTACTTCCATTAGTTTCGAGATTTTAAGCCGTTCGTTCCATTAGTTTGGTGATATTTACACATTTCACACCATTTATTTGTCAAAATTGGGACATCTTGTGCCATTTAGGTGTCAATTTTTTTTCCTGGCGAGCTATAGCAAGCCTGTAATTTCAGGAGGAATCCACCTTTGGCAAGGACATTTTTCTACCGAAAAATATAAACATTTATCTCGAAGAGGGGTCTAGGGGAGTGTTTGTTTAAGATTGGTGGAGGAGACTATAAATAAATTAATCAATTATTAAATAGACCAAATAATGAACCCTACCCTTCTTATACAGTAACATCCCTGAAGAACTGTTATGAGGTACACTTACAACATGGCTCAGGCTCGTAAAGACATGAAACATCATATTAAACATACACAAACATAACGGGAAAAGGACACATACTAATAATAGCTTGTGTGCTCCAAATCGGTAAATATTGTTGATTCCGTTCAATTCGTAGTTGTCGTAATCGCTAATCGGTGTTATCGCAAAGAAAATAGAACGATGTCTTGGAAATTCGTCACACACACACACACACAAACACAAACACACACACACACATTAACGCGTTCTGTACCAGCGACATTTGTTATATATTATTGCAGCTATATTTAGACGATATTTGGCAGCTTAGGAAGGATCTGAGGTAGTTAAAAGGGGTGATTGGGATATTTTGATGTCTAATAATGGCTAGAGATCCTTCCCAAACTAAATAAGATCGATTAGCAGTATTCCACCATTCTCCTTCCTCCCACCCCCCTCTTCCCATCCCCCCCATAGACCCACCTAGGTTTAAAAAAAAAAAAAAAAAAAAAAAAAAAAAAAAAAATATTTAGAATATGATAGTAAGGACGTCGACGGTACAGAACGGGTTAATCGAGTAAGTCAGTAACAAGATTACTCACCGGCATCAATGGTAGACAGGTATTACAGTTGATCAGTCCGTCAGCTTCCAATAAACCGGTGTAGTCAGTATTTTTCCAGTCACCAACTCTCACTATAGTCTGCTCATTCTTGGTTGTAACTCCAATTACGTGCACCTGAAACAAATACGAGGAAAACGTTATGTTATTTCTCCCATTATCCAACGATCTTAAAACACTCAGATGTTAGTAATATTCAGAGTAAATATAAATTTTGTTTGCCTTTGGATACAGGATGGATTGAGGGGGGGGGCTTTGACCCCCCTCATCTCCCCATGACTTATTGAAATCAGCATCTATTTCAACAGTAGGGGGCTTAATAAGAGTTTCACTGCCGTCAATAGGGATTTTTTTGGTCAATATACAGGAGGCGCTACAATATAGGTAGCAAAATTATAATGGTAGTTTTGGGTTCCTATCATCATATGCTTCATTTCTATATACTTTTTATCCCCGGGGAAAAAAAAAAAAATCTTGGGATTTTTCATTTATTTTCTTGGGATTTTTTGTTTTGGTCATTAACCTAACCAAAAAACCTAACCTAACCTAACCTAATAGCCCCCAAATACATTTAGGTTAGGTTAGGTTAGGTTTTTTGGTTAGGTTAATAAAACAAATAAAAAATAAATCCAAGAAAAACATAAAAAACCCAAGATTTTTTGTTTTTTTCCCGGGGATAAAAAGTATATAGAAATGAAGCATATGATGATAGGAACCCAAAACTACCATTAGAATTTTGCTACCTATATTGTAGCGCCTCCTGTATATTGACCATTTTTTTTTACAGTACTTTATATAGTGCACATAAAATGTATCTCCGGAGGTTGAAACACATTTTAATATGATCTTTGCAACATCCTTATTCTATAATAGCCTTCAAATATTGAGAAATAATTAGTGGTAGTTTCGTTTATAAGTACCGACGAGTTTTATCTTTTTTAGAAGGCCTATAAGTATAAAACTTGTACTAATTCACCCACTGACTCCCACAATTCCTTTAATGACTGAATATAGCCTAGTCTTCTACTGATAACCAGCATAAAGTACATAATACAACGCCCTCAACTACTGAAGGAGTTTAATTAAGTTCCGTCACCGGTCGCTCACTAACAGCAGTGACCAGAAACTTGGTCTGTCCCAGTTGGCGACCATAGTGCCCCACGCCATGAGGGGAGGCGCTTTGGTCTCCTCGGTCTCTTGTGACGTCACAGTATAAACAAAGATAAATACTCAACAACTCATGTACCGCTGCTTAGAATGCAATACCATCTTTAATGATAATGATGTGGATTGTGAACACTTATCAAGATGCACTGGTAAGTTTAGCAAGTGATCCCATAAATCCATTGTCAAAATGCTTCAACATTTGTATAAACAAATTACCTAATGCCCTCTGGGCTATAAACAGGCTAGTACAACGTAATATTTAGATTGTAAAGGTTTTCTTTCATTATTTGTTATTTCATTACCTGTTACCATGGTAACAAGGCAGCTATGTTTACAAGCACAGACTGGTCACCTACCGAAAATTTGGGCTGTTCGTTGACTTGTCTATTAACGCACCGCAGACTCCCACCTATACAACTACACACACTAAAGGTCCACAGTAAACTGACTACATTAACAAGCTTGGGGTTCACTGTACCACTCTAAGGTTCGGCTGGAATTCGAACCAGTATCGTTTTATGTATTATGATTTTGTATTGCCACGCTTAACCCCATCACCGCCATTACGTAATTTTCATCATATTCTGGTTAACACTAGGTAATTTTCTTTAGTTTGTAATCTACCTATGCGACTCAAATGGGTAAATACAACTCAATAAACCCTCTTCGTAACATAAGTCCTTCTTAACCCCTTCTGTACCGGTGACGTCTTATTAATTTTATTTTAGCCATGTTTAGACGATTGTATGCAGTTTAAGAAGGATTTGTGGTAGTAAAAATGGTTAAGTGAGATAGATCGAAGCCTGTTAATTGCTGGAGGCCCTTTTTTAAACTGAATAATATCGTCTATTGGTAGCCAGATTGAAGTTAAAAGGACGGCGCCGGTTCAGAATGAGTTAAACTGCATAAACTAATCTAATTTTAACCAGACTCAAAGGTAAAAAGGCGTCATGGTGCTGAAAGGGTTAAATAAAAGGGGTGTACAGTCTAAGACACAAATCGTGGCCCAATATGAACCCTAGCTGAACAACAAAACGAACCTCTTGACATGTATAATTATATTAGTCGGAGAATTTATGAGAAGATTCCATTCAGTTCGGGATAGTTGAAGGAGAGTTTTTTAGTTTGTTCCCTAGACCTCCATCAAGCTTAAAATTACACCCCATAGACCCCCTTTCAAGAGGAATTTGTATATTTTTTTGGTAGAAAAATGTCCCGCGGTTCCTCTTAAATTACAAGCTCGCTATCGCTTGCCATGAACAAAATCGACACCTAAATGGCCCAAAAGGTCTTGACATTGACAGAACAGGGGCGAAAGTTCTCAAATTTACCAAACTAAGCAATGGGGCTACAGATGAGGTTAAAAGGGATCCAAAATAAAATCCCTCAAGTGGAATTCTCCCGTTAAAAGAAATAAGGCTCCGATTTATGTTCTTAGTTTACAGTTTATATACGTCATTAATGGTAAGATTAAATTTCGTCCGGGATAGTTTATAAAGCTTCCGGGCGGCAATCGTGAATCCGAAACACATGAGGGTCGAATTCGAAGGATCAGAAACAAGTGCAATTGACACTCATATTAGTTAGTTAACAAAGAAAGGACTTCAGTGGCTATCAACCCTTCTGGATTATTAAACCAGCACACTGCAAGTCAAGGACATTTTCAGGACTGGAGCCCCTTTTCGAGAACCGGCCAGTCCCTTTGACACTCAACAAATGGATCGTGTTTCGGATTCACACACTGGTTGTTTGGGGGGAACGAACTTTTGTCGTTGATAGTACAATTCGCGGTCATTCGGGCGGTCTATATATTTTCGAAGCTGTCACGGGTTGAATCTCAATTAACCCTCAATTAACCCATATACTCCTTGTAAACTGAATAAAATCGTCCAATAATAGCCATAAAACAGAAAAGAAACCCGTAATCAGATCTTGACAGGGTTAATGACCTCAATAGAACACTAATCCGGATTGATTTTGAGATCTCGAACAATTTTACCCATGCAGTACCGGTGATGTCCTGTTCATCACATTCTGGACGATGTTAGACGATTGTATTTAGCTTAGGAAGACTCTGTGGTAGCTCATAGGATTAAGTGAGGTAGTCTAAGCTATTAATTGTTAGAGGTCCTTCCTAAGCTAACTAAAATAATCCATTAGTTGCCAGAATATATAAAAAAGAACATCACCGGGACTGAATGGGTTAAACGTCTTTCCGAAATGCAAATATGATGAAAGCAATAGCTGATATAGGGTTCCAATCAGTTGGGGATAACTTTATAAACCTTAAGGGGACTCACCTCGCTTTTTTTCTCTTTCTCTCCCTCTCTCTTTGGCTTGTATCCATTCGGCCCCATTCAGCCTACTGTTTTAAGACGTTTACCCCCATCCAGGTTTCAATATTTTCCTGGCGAGCGGTAGCGATCCAGCATATATATATTTTTGTTTTGACACCAAGATAAATTTGTACATTTCTCGATAGAAAAATATCTCCGGCGAAGCCGGATTTCTTCATACAATGCTGGCTTGCTATCGCTCGCCAGGAAGAAATCGACACTTGGATCTGGATAAACGTCTTAAAACAGTTGGCTGAATGGGGCCGAATGGATACAAGCCAGGGGAAGAGAAAACAGGAGAGAAAGATAACACAAAGCCGATGAACCCCCTTAAAGCCGAGATTACGTCATAAACCGGGGTCTAACTTTTCGAAACTATCCCGAGCTTAATCGATTTTTTTCTTTAATTCTTTCTATAATATCTATCTAATATTAAGTATATATGAGAGAGAGAGAGAGAGAGAGAGAGAGAGAGAGAGAGAGAGAGAGAGAGAGAGAGAGAGAGAGAGAGAGAAAGAGGGGGGTAAACATTGAGAAAGAGATAAAGAAACTCCGTCAGAAAATCAGATAATGCAATAGTGAGAGAGAAGCCTTTGACAACCTGGAAAAGAAGACGGGAACTACTCAATGATTTTAACTCCAGAGGCAAGAGAGAGAGAGAGAGAGAGAGATATTAGTATAGTTCTATAATTAAATATCGGTAATATATGTACAAAAAGATTGCCATGGTTTAGAATTTGGGCGCCTTCCTCCATACATGATTTGCTCAGTACGTTAAGGGGAGATGGGTTGTTTTTCTCATCTTTCTTATTCCTCATGTTTAGCCCCATTATTTTTCAGATTTTAAGATATTTGTCCTATTAGCTTGTCGATTTTAAGACCTTTTGCCCCATTTCTTTGTCAATATTAAGACCTTTCGTGCTATTTAGGTGTCAATTCTTTTCCTGGCGAACGATAGTGATCCTGTAATTTTGGAAGAACCATACGCCTGGTCCGTACGCCTTCTTAGTATTAAGCCATGAGAGAGCATAAAGTACATCCTTAGAAGATATTAAGATATTAGGCATAAGTAAGAGAGAGAGAGGTGGAGAGGGAGGAGTAGCGCTGGAATCATCCAAGGTAGATTTTATAGTGAAAGTTAGAGTGTAAAGTTCAGCTTTTTCCGAGGAGGAAGTGAAGGTGGTGCTGTCGGAGTGGAAAAGTGGAGACAAAGACGAGGAAGAAAAGTTGTTAGGGAGGGTTTTGTCATATATATTAATACATGCAGTATATAGAAATCAATTTTGTAGATATATTGACTTCTCTCTTTCTACACAAGGTCTACGGGAGGTCCACATATTTGCTAAGCCTCTGCTGTCTGTCCTAATTTCTTAGGTATTCTCTCCATGTCATTGATATTCTGTCAGGCATTCCCTCTAAGACTTTTGTCTAGTTCTGACTACACATAACGGTACAGACATATTCCTGTATGACTTTGTTTCAAGGAATGTAATTAACAAAGCTTCAAGACTGAAAAAACACACTAACACCAACCAAAATAACGGACATTCCTGATATCAGATTATTGATCTTCTTTCTTCCCTTCCCTCACCAGGAGTATCGAGGGGCCATTCCAACACCTACAGTACAGTAGATACTACTATGACTAATCAGACTATTAACCTTCTCCCTTCTCTTCTTTTCCCAGGACTACCGACGGGCCAGGCTAATGCCTACAACAGCTACTACTATGACTAACCACACTATTAACCTTCTCCCTTCTCTTCATTCCCCAGGACTATCGACGGGTCATTCCAACGCCTACAGCAGCTACTACTACGACTATGATGAAGGTGTTGAGCAGGAGCCCCCGACCTTCCAGGCTCGCTCCCAGACCTTTACTGTGGAGGTGGGACAGTCGGTCATCATACCTTGTGATGTGGACAATGCAGGTGGGAAGATTTACTTATTAAGTTTTTATGTCTTTTGTTGCCTTTGTTCCGTGTAAAATTTTGCGTGACCCAAATAGGCATGGCATGCTGGTACTTAGGTAATAGCTAAGATTGACATATTTATGATTATTGTATTTAATAGAGGGAGGACAACTTCAACAATTAGATAGAATATAGAATGTCTGGTACTATGTTTCGGATTGTATATGTGAGGGGCATACAAATCTATTTATTATAGCGACAGTTTCACTATTTACAACAGCAATGCACAATTCGTATTATGGGTAGAATTTTCATCTACCTTTACTATTATTTATATTATTTGTCTTCTAGGCTATCACAATCTCAATACAAAACTCAATCTAATAAACCCAATTATCACATTCTCCCAGGCACTCACAAGCTAATCATTAGAAAGGTGCCTCCCCACGGCGGGAAGGATAAGCTACTATCGGTGGGTAATGAGAAGGTGACCAGAGACCGACGCATCTCCGTTGAGGGCGCCCGACTCACCATATCCCACGCCCGTCCCCGCGACGCAGGCACCTTCATCTGTCAGTTTGAGGAGTTAGAGCCGCCCGTTGAGTTGAGACACACGCTGGATGTACAGTATCCTCCTACTGTACAAGCTGAGGTGCCGCCGGAGCAACATATTCCTAAGGTAAATAATGTTTAATCATCTATTCATATATAAGTGAGGGGGATTTCAACTACTGATTTTAACGGGCCATGCAGCAACATATCCTCTAGGTGATTAACATAGAGGCCATTCGTCATTAAAGCTTTTGTATATAATTAATAGTTAGATAGAAGTAAGAAGATCTGTAAGTTCATATAGTAAGACTAGAGTACTTTTCGTCCTCAATATCTTTAAACGAATATAAGATTTAATTATGCATATAATTGTGCAATATAATATGCATATATTTTTATACAGTATATTTTATTGAAAGGGAAAGGGAATTGAGAAGAGAAAAGTGGTACTACATTACTTTGTGTGCCAGGGAATGTCTTTACTCATACTAGACAAATGCAAGCTCAGTGAAACATTCACACAAGATATCAACAATGGACTGAATACTGGTAATTGTGGAACATTGTGTGAGTTTTGAGAGGAATTCCAAGTAGTTCATGTCAGGTAATAATGTTGAACTGAGTTTAACACAAGACACTTTTGAACTACTGCTAGTCTATGGGGAAGCGGAAGCAGTTATTGATCATGTCTTTGAAACTCAAAACATGCATGTCGCCTGAATTCCCTCTAATCACTGCATCCAAAATTCGACATCTTGATTCTAGGACTATTAACACTAAAAACAAGTCATAACTGGGTAATAACACTAATGATAATAAACAAATTCCCAAGTATGAGGAAGTTTTGAAGTCATGGGAATGGAGTGCGCTATTATTTCATTGGTTTCTCACCTTGCCGTAACTTATGCCATCTTTGAGTATCCAGGCTTTGGTCTCTGGTCTTATACAGAAAGACAAATTACTGTCAAGTGTGGTGAGCAAGCAACCCTCTTCTTCCATGAAAATTTAGGAGTTGGATTAGAGTGTGTGTTTTTATCTTTTCATGAACTAGTTACTGGGCCGTACAGTCTTTTGTATTCAATGAGGTACTTGCTGAATCATTGTTGTTTCTTATACTTATTCTTGAGACACTTCATGAAAAGTCGGAACCACTGGATATGAAGGCTAAACGGATAATGTAACTTTTCTGGGCAGCGAGCAATTTCGCTGTTTATCTATGCTTATGAAAGAGATCAAGGCAAAGTTGCCTGTAGCTAGTGTACTATCAGATTGAAAACGTAATAGAGAAATGAAAGAGTGATAGTTAATCAGACCAGGATGCTATGCTTTGTTTTATTATACCATAATAAGTCATGGACCCTCTTAGCAAATGTATATGGCTCTGTTGATAGCTATGCAGAAGGATCTTCAAGACATGAGTGTCCTCGTCTTTTTCATGGTTGAAAGACAAGGACTCTTAACAACAGTGACTTGAAGAATGAAGAGACATATCAAATCCTTTGGTGCCATATATCTTCGCAGGATCATGGCTAGCACTGATGCAACCTCATATCAAACCTGTGTTTACTCTCTGAAATTGATTCAAGACATATTGCTTGCATTGCTCACGAATGTCATCTTTGGCTATATTAACATGAAGCTCATCTTGCTGAGGTTGACTCTGCAGCAACTAGTGGGTGACAATCTTGAATGAAGGAAACAGAGAAAGACCATACAAATATTGCTAAGGTAACTCAAGAGTTTATATATAATACTACTTGGGTTGGAATGAGATGGTGTCTGAACTCCTCCCCATGGAAGACCCGCAGGAGTGAAGCAACTGGGCAAGTGTAACTATATATTGGCACAGCGTATGACCCCCGCAAATTTGATATTGTGATATCACTGAAATTCATTTAACTTAATCACTTCCCCAGGGCAGTTCAGTGACATTGGCCTGTAAGGCTGATGGCAACCCAGAGCCCATCATCCGCTGGTCACGACAGGAAGGTCCTTTACCATCAGGATTACGGACTGAACAGGTAACAATACTCAACATACATTTGATGAAGTCATTAGTTGTCAAATTATTTAAATATATATTCAGGATCATATCATATCATATGTAAGCTGGATTGTGTGTGCATGTGTGCCTAGGTGGAGGGCATTAAGGTTGGTTAGCCTTGATCCCTGTGAGGTGGTATGCCTCACGTGTCTTTACAGCACAATGCCTCCTCTTTGAGATGGAGATGGAGATTCCTACGGTTTAATGTGCTATGTAATCGTACCAATCTTATGCTGCAATAGTAATGTACGTATTCTTTTATGAACATTAACTTGAATGTTCTAATCCATCTACTCATAAATGGTTTTGATCTGTTACTCCTCTAGGGTCAGAGTGTAACCTTCGAAGGAGTGGACAGACACGTGGAGGGCACCTACCTCTGTACTGCGGACAACGGTATTGGGGAATCAGCAACAGCCGCTATGACCATCTCTGTCGAGTACCCACCAGAGATTTCTACAGAGAAGGTTGGTGTTTATTTGTTTATGTTTGTCTGTAACCTAGCTGTCTGCATGTTATCTATTTGTCTGCATCTTTATCTTTCTGTCTATTTATCTGTCTGCCTGTTAAAATAAACTTGAGATCGTCACACACAGGGTTTGTATGCAATGTTTTCCATTTGCCTGCTTGTCTGCCTGTTCCTTCTTTAATTGTGCCTGTTGGCGTTGTTGTTTAATCTCATCGTTACTACATTTTTATCGATGTCTGTTTGTGTTTATTATGTTTACTTTTTACATTAGTCTCTCTATTTTTCTGTCTGTAGGTCATTATACGATTATCACATGGCGACAATCAGTCTACTATCTGTCTAAGTATCCTTATTGAGTATCTGCCCAATAATATCTATAAAAACAACATGTCTGATTTGTCTTTAATTGTCTAAAAGCAAGACTGAGTATATTTCTGTTCCTTCGTCTGAAACTGTCTGTCTTTCTTATATATTACAAAGATATTGTGGTGAAATATATTGTTAATTATGAAAGCTTGGTATTTATTAGAATACAGAGACAAAGTAGTTTCATGTTTTTCCATTATGTATCGAAAAATCAGTTAATAAGGGATTCAATTTACCAAAAGCTGATATAATACCGACTTTAGTGTACATCTACTAACCAGTCACTGTATATATTTTTTGACAGGAGGTGGTACGGACCGGTGAAGGTGACCAGGTGGAGCTGGTGTGTCTGGTCCATGGACGACCTGCCCCGGACGTGATCTGGACCCGTGACGGACACCCACTCCCGGACACGGACATGGACACTCAGCTCCACCTCCCAGACTCACGGACACACGACGCCCACGGACGCCACCACGTCAGCCTGCTCCATATTGCCCACCGCCACACATTAACCATCAACAACGTTACTGAGAAGGACTTTGGGGCATACGTCTGCATTGCTGAGAATTCCCATGGACAGAAGGACGCCATTATACAGATGACAGGTATGAGATAAGTCTATCACATCACTCCTTAGTATTTATTTTTATTTGTTAGTCATAAACTCAGCACCATGAGTAATTTAAGAATTGGAAGGATGGCATTAGACAGATGAAAGGTCAGAGTCAAGTGTATCACGCGATCCCTAGTATTAATATATATTTGCTAGTCATTAAAGACAACACTATGACAACATTTAAGTAGGTTAATGCTAGGGTTCCACAAGGATCAGTGTTAGGCTGTTACCCCAAAATCCTTTCCTTGTTTACATTAATGATTGACCGTATTTTACTCATAACCCAATTCACTCCTATGCAGATGACTTAGCACTTCATATATTTTTTCACATTTAACACATCATTCACATTTAACACCGTAGGCTTCTCTTAACCCCAAGAGAGCACCGGTGTCATAGTACATGTTATTTTGTAAAAGGAATGCGTTGCCGGCGCCGGTGTGATAACATATACGCTTCATATCGATTATTATCATAGCCCTCCTTATCTCCCTCCGTCTTACTCTCCTATCATTCCACAGTTCCTCTCCTCTTCTCCCCCCCCCCCCCTTCCTTCTTCTGCCTCTGTTCCTTCTTCAAAGCCATCTGGTCTGGCTTAATGAATAAATTGGGCTAGATTTTCTGTTATTTTTTTTTTCATTTGGGATTTAGGAATTATTCTATTCCTCTCTTCCTACCTCTTCCTCTATTCATTTATCAAATAATACGAATATCAGCCATATGTTTATAGTGTTTATTTATTTTTTTATTTGTTGTAGGAAATATATTCTTTTGGCAGCAGTCACTTCGTTAATAATAATAGATAGATAGCTCAAAAATACCAAAAATAAAACAAAACATACACATTGTAATTTGTAGTGGTGTACATTCTACAATTAGGTCCAAATAATGATAATAAAAACAAAAAATACAAATCTTAAACTAAACATTTCGGTCTAGGTATTTGGGATAATTTATTGCCTTACAAGGGACCTTGTCTACTTTACTTGTATATACTCTTTATAATTGACCCAACTAAACCCATGGAGCAAAAACAAAAATAAATACAAAATTAATAAATATATACATAAATATGTAAGTAAATAATAATATAAATATATAAAAAATACATATATACATATACAGTATACATAAACAGAAAAATAAAAACATATAAATAAATGAATAAGTAAATAAATAAATAACACCATGAATTAAAATATTAACAAGTTGGCCAGCACAGCTGGGATATTTTCAGCGACGCATTATGGGTTAATAATGACATTTCCAAAGTTACTGAGTAGGGTCAAAACAAACTTGTTTATTTAACTAAAAACAAAATTGAACACATTCAGATCACTCATGGCAAATTCAACCTGAATCCTATATTACTTTCATTCAAACAAACATTCCCACTTCTATCAGTATTGAAATGCTTGATGTATGCCATGCTATAGCAAAGTAGGAAATTTAAGAGTTTTGGATAGAGGAAGAATAAGTTGAGAAAAGGGAAGTACAGTGAAAGATAAAAGTACTTAGGCTCAAGGACCAGACCAGATGGCTGGAGTAAAGTAGGAAAGAAGAGCAATTGGACAGAGGAAGAACAAGCTGAGAAGTGAGAAGTACAGTAGAAGACTGAAAGTTATCGGGCTCAACCAAGTTGCTTCATTGTGGCCATCCTCATATTATTTCATATAATAAAAGACTGAAAACTTGCTGGTGTCTTTATGGCCAAGATATATTTTCTTCTAACCAGGACTGCCCAAGCCTCCTCTAGTGACCAGCAGTCCCCATGGCGGCGAGATCACCTCTTATACAATAACCTGGGAGACAGAGAGCTTCTACCCCATCACAGAATTCCTCATCAAATATAGAAAGGCCCACATGAGTGCTTGGCAGGTAAGCTATTTCCATGTTACACATATGTTTTGCAAACAAACATTTCACATGCATGCAAACACTCATAAGCATCAATGCTGTAATGCATAAAAGCAATAGCCTAAAATTTTAATGTTAACCTGGCAGCGGTGAGATCTTGATTTGAAAAGCCCAATGTCGTGCGAAGGTATGAGCACAAAGCTGACCCTCGCAAAACGTAATGTAATGTACATCAGCATGTCGGTATCGCACCTACGCATCCCACTGCGAATGTATTTTACATAAAATGTATGTTGGTTGGGTATGTTGTGATCATCTCTATAAGTAAATAATGACATGAATAATCGAGGTAATATTACTACCATATGAGAAGAGTAAGCCAGAGAATAGTTGTGGACATCTACAGATGATTACCCTATCCCTTTTGAGCTACAGAGGGTAGGGCTCAAGATTCTTGGCCTATTTATAATGAATAGGGTGTAAAACATAACGTGATTCTCCTTCCCTCTCTAACCCCTACAACCAACTAACCCGACTAAGTTGAAATTACCTGAATTTCAGTCACCTAATATTGAACACCCCTCTTTCCTCTCTCTATCCATCTAACCCACACAGAACAGAATTCCAGTTGACTAATATTGAACGTCTTTCCTTCTCCCACTATCCCCTCCAGCCAAGTAACCGGACTATGGTGATGGCCGGGTCTTGGGAGAGTGTATCACAAGGGGTCCGACCAGTAGTTGTTGGTAGACGTGGTGGTTCCCGACACTCTATGGCCCACACCCTCCATCACCTGGATGTAGCCACCGACTACCTGGCTGTCATTAGGGTCAGGAACAAGTACGGATGGTCTGCAGAGTCTAAACACTTTGCATTCTCCACTAAGAAAGGTATCATATATATTGTTCTCTCTCTCTCTCTCTCTCTCTCTCTCTCTCTCTCTCTATATATATATATATATATATATATATATATATATATATATATATATATATATATAGACTACAGTAGATATGGACTGGACACTATAATGGAACTTTGCAGTAAGGGACCCAAAATCGGAGAACGAGCCCCCAAGTTCGAATCTCGAAACCGCGAAAATATCACCTTTTCGCGGTTTCGAGGTTCAAACTTGAGGTTTCGTTTTTCGATTTTGGGTCCCTTACTGCAAAGTTTCGTTTTCGTGTCAAGTCCAGATCTACTGTAATCTATGATATAACATATACTAAGGCAGACAAAATTTGCAATTTTAGTTATGTTAGGAATAATTTGAATTTTATTACTGTCTGCTTGGCCAATGGGATGGATTATCAATAAGTCATCCAGTGATGCAGCCTAGGATTGCTGACCTAAGAACTTGAGCATGGTGATTGCTAACTTTGGGATAGTTGTACTCTTTTTTGGCCCCTTGGATTCTGAGACATCCTTCTTAACCCTCACTGTACCAGCGACGTTATACAGCCGTCAGTAAAAAAGTAACTCGTCAGTACCAGCTACGGAAGATGTCCGTCAGTAATATGCGGTCCTTGTAACTGCCTGTATCGAGCGGTACCTGGTATCATGACTTGTACGCACTGCTCTGAGACATTGGCAACACTTCTCAGCTTGGATCCAAGCCTGTGGGAGCTAGCTGAGACTTCCAACTTTCGGGGTGAGAGGGTGTTCTCTCTTGACTCTGAAGCCCTTTTGGCCACAGTGCCTGGTAATGGAGGGTACATTTATAGTAATACCCTCTGGTAGAGTAGGGGTTAAGTTTTATAGATTCGTCTAATAGTAGCCAGAATTAACTGAAGCATGGCGTTGTGGAATAGTGAAAGGGTTAGATTATTATGCAGGCCAATATATTACCCCCTTTATATACTGTATGTTAAGGGGGGATGGGTGTATTTATTTCCTAATTTATTTATCTTTTCATTATATTTTTAGTTTCCTCCCTAGCCCTCCATCAAGCATAAAATACATCCCCAAGACCCTCCTTCAAGATAAATTGTACATTTTTTGATAGACAAATGTCGCGGCCGAAGGCCGTTTACTCCAAAGTTACAGGCTCGCTTTCACTCGCCAGGAAAAAATCGACACCTACTGTAGAAGACACGAAAAGTTCATATTGACAAAGAAATGGGGCGAAAGTTCTTAACCCCTTCTGTACAAGCGACGGCAGGGACCCGTCAGTAGGTAAGTCACTCCCCAGTCTCAGTGACGGCAGGGAGCCGTCAGTAATGTACTTTCCTTGTAACTGCCAGTATCAGGCAGTGCATGGTACCACGACCGTTTGAGCACTGCTCTAGAGTTGGCAACACTTCTCAGCTTATATCCAACACTCTGCAGGCTGGGAGAGCCAGTATTCCTTCATCTTTTGAGGTGGGAGGTTGTTCTATCTTTCCATTTTGGCCACATTGCTTGGGACTGGGGGGGACTTTTATTACTGTACCCTACGGTACAGTAGAGGTTAAGTTAAAATCGCCAAACTAATCGAACGTCTGAAAATCTCAAAACTAAGGGGCTAAACATGAGGAAGAAGGGGGACCAGAACAAAGACCCATCTCCCCTTATAATATGATCTCTTTTTGTTTCTGTTACAGCAGCGATGGCGGTGTTGCAGTCGACGAGTGGCAGCAGCAGAGCACGATCAGCTGTTTCTCTGCTGCTGATCATCTTCACACTCTCTGTCTGCCGGATGTCGTAGGAATGCTAAGTGAAACAGTCAGACAGACGGAAGAATAAAACAGTAGACAGACAGACAGTAGAAAAAAGAAAACAATTGACTGAAGACAAAATATGGCAATACTAACAAAAGTTGAGGAGATACATATTTTTAGTTAGCCCACCAGTCTTAGAAGAAAAACTGAAACAGATCATTATTGTTATAAGGAGAAGGAATATGAAAATGTAATAGACTGCTGATGGAAGAATAGAGGAAATAATTATAAACATGGAGAAGAAAGGGTAAAAGGAATAATAATGAAAATAATAAATACATAATCACAAGTACGAAAAAGATACATTGTAACAGGAAGAAAAGCAGACATAGAAGATTATTAATATCAAACGTGGAGAAAATAGTAATAAAACAAGAACACAAATGGTAGAGAGTAGGAATATTTACAAAGAAGTGATAGAAAGACAATATCAATAGGAAAAACGACAAAAATTTAAAGTTTTGTAATTAGTAAGTGAAAGAATAGGAACAGAAAGAAAATAATATGACAAGAACAAAAACTCTTGGATCAAGAACAAGCTCATTTATACGATTGTGTTTTCGGCAATATTTTCAAAGGCAAGTTTGTGGTGGTAGCTTCTACATAAACGCGGCATAACACTTGATCTACCTACGATGCTAATTAATTAGTTTAGTTTCCGATACGGTACCACGACAACATAGCCCAGAAATTACACCGATTTTTTTGTTTTGGTCGATCGAGAAATTGGCAAAAAAATCACTCGTGTGACTTCAACTTATCTATTGCCACTACCAGCTGTTTAATATTATGTGCACGAAGGAGACAAAAGGCAAAGCTGCCTGTAACAAGTATCTCCCCCAATGTTACAAGAGTGAAAACATTTGATTTTGGGTGTATTGGAAAGAAGTGTGGTGTGCTTATTGTGTGGTGTAATGAATAGGAGGAGAAGGTGTTTGTGAGAGCTGGCTGGATTGGTGTCTACAAATTCCCCTTATATATCAATATCGCAAGCATCTAAATTGACATAGTGTAAGGTAAGGCTACATTATGTAACTCTTATTTGGGTTTATGATCATCTACTCTCACCCATTATTTTTCATACAACAAGCACAGTATTGTAAGAGAGTGTGAGATAAATGTCTAAACAAACATCAATGCTTTAAGGGAGCCCACATCGCTTGGTTTTCTCTTTCTCTCCCTCTCTTTTTGGCTTGTATCCATTCGGCCCCATTCAGCCTACTGTTTTAAGACGTTTACCCCGATCCAGGTGTCAATATTTATATTATATATATATATATATATATATATATATATATATATATATATATATATATATATATATATATATGTATGTTTAGACAGCAAGCTAAATTTGTAAATTTTTCGATAGAAAAATGTCTCCGGCGAAGCCGGATTTCTCCATACAATGCTGGCTCGCTATCGCCAGGAAGAAATCGACACCTGGATAAGGATAAACGTCTCAAAACAGTTGGCTGAATTAGGCCGAATGGATACAAGCCAGGGAAAGAGAGAAAAGGAGAGAAAGATAAAAAAAACACAGGTGACCACCCTTAACAAGTATTTGTGCTCTTTCAAATTACAGTTATGCACATGATTGTTAAGACCACTCGTTTTCCCTACATTAATATAAATCAATGTCATGTAAAACCGTAGCAAAATACGGTAAACGGAATGTACCCACGGATGTCATAGTCTGTAGCCCACTTATAAGAATTCGTGGCCCTCGAATGTTTTTCTTTATGCAATTATACCTACCTGGATTATATATAGATTATTATATAAGTTTCGTAATTGATATATATATATATATATATATATATATATATATATATATATATATATATATATATGTTTCCAAGCTCTCAGTGGGGTTCGAACCGTCGACCGTCAGACGATAGCCGACGCTTTAATCAACTACAACTATCAACTTAATAAACTTAATCAACTTAATCAACTATCGCCTGTCGGTCGACGGTTCGAACCCCACTTACAGCTTGGAAACATTTAGTGCCTCACCTGTGTTTGTGATATATAGTCAATATATATATATATATATATATATATATATATATATACTATATATATATATATATATATATATATATATATATATATATATATATATATATATATATATATATATATGTATATATATATATATATATACATATATATATATTACATTCGTTTGCAGATATATACTTCTATGATTAGTAAACAGGTAATTAAGGTCCATGAATATTTATGAGTGGACTAGAGACAATGGCAGCCGAGTGGACCCTTAAGTGGTAACCCTTAGCCTACAGTACCGGTGACGTCTTCTTCATAATATGATCTCAGCTACATTTAGTCGATTTTACGAAGCTTAGGAAGGGTATATGGTAGATAAAAGGATGAATTGAGATAGTCGGTAGCTTTTTAATGGGTAGACGTCCTTCCTAAGCTGAATAAAGTCCTGTAATAGTTGCCAGCATATAATACAAAGGATGTCCCCGGTATTGAATGGGATACATTTCTACCCGCACACGACTACATGTAAATATTGAAGCTTCACAAATGACTACCATTCCAGGATTCCCAGGGGAGTGTTTTCAATGTTAAAAGGGGTGACATGTTGCTTTTTGTTCTCTCACCTTTTCTCTCTTTCTCTGGCTTGTATCCATTCGGTCCCATTCAGCCTACTGTTTTAAGACGATTATCTCCAGCCAGGTGTAGATTTTTTTTATTGATTTTTGTTTTGACAGCAGGCTAAATTTGTACATTTTTGTTCGATACCAAAATGTCTCAGGCGAAGCCGGATTTCTTCATATATTGCTGGCTCACTATCGCTTGCCAGGAAGAAATCGACACCTGGATGGGGATAAACGTCTAAAAACAACAGGCTGAATGGGGCCGAATGGATACAAGCCAGAGAAAGAGAGAAAATTAGAGAAAAACAAAAACAGGTCACCCCCCTTAAACTACATTTAATGGTCTAAATATAGCTGCAGTAAGATTGAAAAGACGTCGCCGGTACAGAAGGGGTTAATAAACTTCTATGGTATTTTATATATTCGCATCTGAATATCCGTATAACTGCACATTTACCGGTCGCATACTTTACTCTCGTAGTTGTTTAGTTGTTTATTTGTTTACTACTTTAGCACGATTCACCGTTAATTATGTTAACCCTTAGAAGATCCGCTGGTGCATTTATTTTCTGTTTGCTGACTATTATTAGACGAATTTATGCAAATTAGGAACGGTATATGGAAGTCAGAGGGTTAAGGGAGCCCAAACGGTATTGTGCAGCATAATTTACTGGTTCGGCTCAATGGTTTAAGGAGGGGGTTTAGTTTGCTATCTAAACCTCTACCAAACTTTTTAAAAACACCCACAAGAACCCCCTTCGATATTAATTTGTAAATTTTTCGGTAGAAAAATGTCCCGGCCGAAGGCCGATTCCTCTTCAAATACAGGCTCGCTATTGCTCGCCAGGAAAATAAATCAACACCTAAATGGCATGAAAGGTCTTAATATTGGCAAAGGAATGGGGCAAAAGGTCGGAAAATCGCCAAATTAATGATGCGAATGTCTTTAAATCTCATAACTAATAGGGCTAAACATGAGGGATGAGGAGGACTCGAAAAAACAACTGCCTCCCCTTAATTGAGATAGTCTTTACTCTTAACCCCTTCTGTATCGGTGACGTATTTGTATTTGAGTTTAGCTACATTTAGATGATTTTATGATGCTTAGGAAGGATACATGGTAGCAAAAAGGATTAATTGAGATAGTCCGTAACCTTTTTATAAATAGGTGTCCCTTCTAAGTGGAATCAAGTCACTTAATAGAGGCCAGAATAGAATGAGGAAAGAGGTCGCCGGTACAGAAGGGGTTAATATTCATACAGATCCTCCCTAAATTGTAAAAACAAAATTGTCTAATGATAGCCAGCATAAACCGCCAAAATGCGTCATAATCTTCAAAGGGTTAATCGCACAGAATATATTGTCCATTATGAAACAAATGGTGATAAATGTACTATCTAGTATTGTATATATAAATAATCCATACGCCAGGTACCAAGCCAAAGCAGTTTACACCCTGTTCAAATTAAGTAGGCCAAAAATCTAGAACATTTAACCTCTATAACTCACAAACGACAAGAGTAATCGAGCTAATATTTCTACCTTTTGCGAAGGGCCATCATAGGTATGGATATTGTACAGCCCATTTGCTCTAGCCCTTTTTGAGTTATAGAGGTTAGGGTCCTTGATTTCTGGCCTACCTATTTGGAACAGGGTATAGGGGTAATTATTTCTGGCCTAATTATAGTGAATAGATTTTTAGTTAGTGTAGGACTGTAGGAAGTGCATGTCACATAAACCAATTGACCACTTAAGAGTTTCAGGCTATAAGGAAGTTGGAGCCGTGAACATCGATATTAAAGAGACATGCAATAACAAGGTGGGTTTCTGATGGATAAAAAGTATGATCAATTTGGTTTTATGTATTTATATATGTATTATGACCGTATTTCAGCTGTTAATTCGGCTAAATATTGATGGCCACATCTCCAACTTCCTCATAGACCAAAAATTCGCAAGTGGTCAATTCAGCGACACAAATGGCTGAGAGTAACAGATCTGAGTACAAATTGGCCCATTTTTTTTACATTTACGATAGACTTTTTGTTTCGATAGCCAGTGATATATTCGAATTAGAGAAATACAAACACGTGAATCATCGTAAAAGGATACGCTCCCATATTATCAGACAATAAGACTAATAGTATGATAAAAAAATGTGTGTGTTTTTCTTTCATGTAGAAGTAGCACACATATGTCATTATACTCTGTTTCTTTTCGGCTGACAGTAAAAATTGAATCCCTTAGTAGCTCATTTTTCGATAACCAATGTGAAAATAAGAAACTTCTCTTTCTCTGTATCATAATATGACCAGGTTTATATAATTGCCCCATATTTCACTACAAGATCTTCAAAATTAGTGAACAATCTCGATAGGGACTTTGCAATTTACCGTCAGATGAAAAGAAACAGAGTATAGTTTTGTTTTCATGCTATCGATATTTTAGACGAAATGTACGTTTGCCCCCCAGTCTGTCACAAATATAGGTAGCGCCAACGAACTTGATAATAATTTTGATCCCTGACCTCTTGGTAACTTAAAAGGGCCTGGAGCAAACTGGCTGTAAATATCCACACCTATTTCTTGGTGGACTCTTCCCAAATGGTAGAAACGTCACTACGATTGCTTTCATTAATTTTGAGCTATAAGAAGTTATAGGGGTCATGATTATTGTCAAGTTCGTTGGCGCTACCTATAGTTTCAGTGAAGGGGGAGATCAACATTTCTCGGAACTATAATAGAACGACAATTTTCCTATTTTATTGATCTTATTTTCAGTTCGAGGCTTCAAAAGGTATCAGACTTAATGACGACGACTGTAAACTCAGATCTGTAAACTCAGGCTAACATCTGTTGGACAATGAGTTAATGTGACCTCATTTCAAGAAGACTGGTTGTTTCTGAGACAACCGTTTTACAACTCCTTGAGGGCTATGGCGCGTTGTGGCAGTTGATTTTGGCTATCATTTGACGATATGATTCAGCTTAGGTAGAATCTTACATTTGGAAACCCATTAACACCATCAGACATTACACTAGGACCATACGGCTGGGAGGGTGTAAATAGCAGAGAAGGGGTGTTGTAGATAAAGGAAGCTTTTTGGAATGGCTTTAGTATGTGTGTTAATAGTCCGCATACGTTGTCGATGTTTCCCCCCGACTGGGTGCGAACATGATCTGTGGGAGTCCGAGGCATAATTAGCTTGCTTTGGACCACTCAGATTCCTAGAGGTCCTTCCTAAACTGAATAAAATCTTCTAATGATGGCCAAAATAATCTGCTAAAACACGTCGTAATCCTCAATGGGCTAATCTCTATCGTGTGTACTAAGTACATGTGACCAGGATAACGATATTTGTGTACATGTCTACTGTAAGTATTGTAAATAAATGTTCTTTGTATGAGTAACTTATCTTTTTATTACCCTACAATAAAATATACAAACATGACGTGTTTCATCCATATACAGTATATATATATATATATATATATATATATATATATATATATATATATATATATATATATATATATATATATATATATATATTTACATATATTTAAAACATTGACGAAAGCAAAAATATAAGAAACTCCAACTGATAAGAGAAAAAATTAGAAACTTTAAGGCATTCGCCCCCTTAGTTTGACAAATTTAAGACCTTTCATGACTCTTCAGTAAGACGTTTTCTATTGCACCAGATATATCGAAAGCCTTCGATAATGTCAGAACTTCAGAACTTAGCTTTAACCCAGGAAGTGCTAGACACCCCTAGGACTCGCCATTGCCCTGTGCTAGACGTAGGCCGATATGGCGACTCTTCCGAAACACAACAAAAAACACATTATCGTGTAGGAAATGCAAGCGTGCATCCAATCATATATATATTAATACCCAAAAGATGTGTGGTTGAGGTGTTACAGTGGTCCGCAGTTGAAAATGTGGCGCAAAATTGGCAACAAGCGGCTGTGCGTATGGGAGCATTGGTAGGGTGGAGGGAGGAGAAGGAGGAGCAGGGTGGAGGTGAGATGGGGAACAGCAAATATCATTGGATTTTCACCCCTGTAGCCCTGAAAGTCACACTTGCTGAAAAGTGTTTTGGTAAGTGTTAGAGATCTCATCTTCTGAGAGGAGCATCACAGCCCACCAGTAAATCAGCCGCTTGATTAAAGGTTCAAAAGTTTGAAATGGTGTAACCATACTTATATTCATGACCGTACCTCCAACAGCACTACTAGTTCTCCACATAACTGATCCGCCCGCATCCACACAAACAAAAGAATTACCAGCCTTTCTTTCCCCGGCAACGATGGTAAACAACAGATTAAGAACAGAGCTAGGCAGGCGGTCGAGGGGAAAGAAAACAGTCAGGGGCACTCACAAAGAAGAAAAATTGTAACCACCACATTGTCTTGTTTTCGCATCAACTCTTGTCGTAAAAGTGGAAACGAGAAAATATGAAATAAAAGTCGAATCACAATGCAGTACAGTCGGCAGGTGCTTGTTTTCACGTGAATCTTTGTGTATGGTTGAATAGGGAAAGTTGGTGGATAAATAAACACACAAACCACTGCACTTTGAGGAACAGGCATACACATGAGGACTAATAAAAACAGACATTCGAAAAAATATGCAGAACGGAAATTTAGTCAGCATAAATTGTGTGTGTTTGTATGTGTGTGATATATAATAATAATTGATTGATTGATTGAAAGATTGTTTATACCCACAAATGGGCTAAGGCATTACAGTAATTGTTCGATACAGCAAAATAATGTAATTTAAGCATTAACAGGAGGAAATATCATCCAAGGAAGTTGTATGATGAACATATGAGGTACATTAATTGATTCTTTCAATCAGAAGTTGCAGAACTTTGCATAATTTGCCACCTCCTGAAGACTTAATTCAAGTTAGGGAGAGCATTTGGGAGTCAGAGAGATTATAAATAGTAATAATACTATTAATAATAATAATCGTCTGGTTACTTATATAGCGACCGTATCTACTCCTTCGAGGATTCTCAAGCGCTATATCTCAGAAACAATTTTCAATCTAAGCCGGGAATGAACGCGAGACTGCAAGATGGGAAGCAGTGACGCTATCAACTGAGTGGTACATTTAACCCACCAACACCCACAGTAACCGCCCCCCCCCCCCCCCCAGATAAATGAAATCGACTGATGGTAGCCACATCCAAACATACCATGCACCATCTGATTGAAATGGCCAAGCTACGACAATCCTATTGGTGACCAAACCCAGGGAAAAGCAACAGTATGTCCTCCAGAATACCACTCTCCAAGAAGTAGTTACATAGTACATAATACGTCATGCCCCGGTAGTCTAAACTCCTGTATGTAACGACACTCTACGATATAATGTTTCATGCTTAGCCCTAATAATTTTGAGATTTTAAGACGTTCGTTCCATTAGTTTGATGATTTTAAAACCTTTCACCAGATTTCTTTGTCAATATTTACCAACAAATTTACAAATTTATCCCGAAGGGAGGGCATTCGGTGTGTTTTTCTTAGCTTGTTGTAGGTCTAGCAAGGAAACTAAAAATGAAATAAATAAATGGATATATAGACCACCAAATAAACCCTTTCCCCTTAACCGGAGACACAGTGGATAGAACATGACTATCGGCCGTGACTGTGCCTCCCTTCCTCCTCCACCACGACCCTCTGTTTGTTTCTCATTACTGAACCAGGCACCTCTCTATCCACCCGAAATCTCTGGCAGTTAAGAGGACAGTCAACGGCTCTGACAACCCCCACTTGACGTACGTAAGGATCCTGTTTGATCTGTTTTTTAATTTTGATTTTATATTTGTATTATATATTTTTGTGTATCCATTTGGTTCTGTGTTTTTCCTTTCTTCTGTTATTTCTGTGTGTGTGTGTGTGTGTGTGTGTTTTTTTTTTGGGGGGGGGGGGGGGGGGGGTAAATGGTGGGTGGGAAGGGATCGAGCCAACTAGAACACAAATATTATATGAGTAAAAACAAGTACGTTCATGCACATGACTTAGATTTCATTTTCGCCCAGCCATTCGCCCAGAATCGAAAATATGTTTCTCAAAAAACCTTGGGCCCAGGCAAATCGGTGATTTTGGTCGAATTTTGACTTGTCAATATTATTACATATTTGGATTCGTCTCGCCGTTGCGGATTCAACGGTATAATTTTGTTTTTATTTTGACCTATTTTTAGGCCCCCTAGGCCTATTTTAAAGATTAAAAACTCCATAGACGAGTTATTTATGAACGGAGTTTGTTTAAATTTATACCTTAAGTACACTTTGGCAAGCTGAATCGAATGGTGCAAACAGAATTAAAATCGGACAATTAGGTTAGGATTTCGATTTTGACTGGGCCTTCCTGGAGGGCCCAGGGGACCATTTTTTGGACTTTAAAAGTCCTCTGTAGCCCAAACTATAAGTCCTAGGGAATTCCACTTGGCGCCATTCGATTTTTCTCGCCGAGCTGCTTCTAGACATGGTCTTAGATTTCATTTTCGCCCAACCATTCGCCCAGAATCGAAAATATTTTTCTCAAAAAACCTTGGGCCCAGGCCAATTGGTGATTTTGGTCGACACTATAGATACCCGGCAGCCGCCCCTATCACACTATAGATACCCGGCACCCGCCCCTATCACACAATAGATACCCGGCACCCGCCCCTATCACACTATAGATACCAGGCACCCGCCCCTATCACACTATAGATACCCGGCACCCGCCCCTATCACACTATAGATACCCGGCACCCGCCCCTATCACACTATAGATACCCGGCACCCGCCCCTATCACACTATAGATACCCGGCTCCCGGGGTGCCCCTATCACACTATAGATACCCGTCACCCGCCCCTAGCACACTATAGATACCCGGCACCCACCCCTATCACACTATAGATACCCGGCACCCGCCCCTATCACACTTTAGATACCCGGCACCCGCCCCTATCACTCTATAGATACCCGGCACCCGCCCCTATCACACTATAGATACCCGGCACCCGCTCCTATCACACTATAGATACCCGGCACTCGCCCCTATCACACTATAGATACCAGGCACCCGCCCTTATCACACTATAGATACCCGGCACCCGCCCCTATCACACTATAGATACCCGGCACCCGCCCCTACCACACTATAGATACCCGGCACCCGCCCCTATCACACTATAGATACGCGGCACCCGCCCCTATCACACTATAGATACCCGGCACCCGCCCCTATCACACTATAGATACCCGGCACCCACCCCTATCACACAATAGATACCCGGCACCCGCCCCTATCACACTATAGATACCTGGCACCCGCCCCTATCACACTATAGATACCCGGCACCCGCCTCTATCACACTATAGATACCCGGCACCCGCCCCTATCACACTATAGATACCCGTCACCCGCCCCTAGCACACTATAGATACCTGGCACCCGCCCCTATCACACTATAGATACCCGGCACCCGCCCCTATCACACTTTATATACCCGGCACCCGCCCCTATCACACTATAGATACCCGGCACCCGGGGCGCCCCTATCACACTATAGATACCCGGCACCCGCCCCTATCACACTATAGATACCCGGCTCCCGGGGCGCCCCTATCACACTATAGATACCCGTCACCCGTCCCTATCACACTATAGATACCCGGCACCCGCCTCTATCACACTATAGATACCCGGCACCCGCCCCTATCACACTATAGATACCCGTCACCCGCCCCTAGCACACTATAGATACCTGGCACCCGCCCCTATCACACTATAGATACCCGGCACCCGCCCCTATCACACTTTATATACCCGGCACCCGCCCCTATCACACTATAGATACCCGGCACCCGGGGCGCCCCTATCACACTATAGATACCCGGCACCCGCCCCTATCACACTATAGATACCCGGCTCCCGGGGCGCCCCTATCACACTATAGATACCCGTCACCCGTCCCTATCACACTATAGATACCCGGCACCCGCCCCTATCACACTATAGATACCCGGCACCCGCCCCTATCACACTTTAGATACCCGGCACCCGCCCCTATCACACTATAGATACCCGGCACCCGCCCCTATCACACTATAGATACCCGGCACCCGCCCATATCACACTATAGATACCCGGCACCCGCCCCTATACAATATTTACCTTTACAATAGCTTCTCTATCTGCCGGAAGACGACGAAAGCTTTGCAGCTTCGTGTTTAATATTCCTAGCGAGTACAAGAAATATGATGTGCTTGTGTGTGTGTGTGTGTATGTGTGTGTGTTGTGTGTGTGTGTGTGTGTGTGTGTGTGTGTGTGTTGTGTTGTGTGTATGTGTGTGTGTGTGTGTGTGTGTGTTTGCTGGTGTAGTACTGACACCGTCCCAACCAGTCAGAATAAAAACAAGTCTTTAGCCATGGAGGGTAGAGGTCAGAGGGGAAAAGCAATCGTGATATTTGAAAACGAAAACGAGAGGGTCCTTGGTGGGTGGTGGTGGTCGTGTGTGTGTGTGTGGGGGGGGGGGGGGTCTATTTGTGGGGGAGGGGGGAGAGGGCAGACGGGAAACATTAGGGGTAGTATCCTGTCCAGGATTCGAACCCACTCATTCCAGGTATATTTGGGAGAGTCGGGCACCGTAACCACTCGGCCATGAGCGGATAAATAGGAAAACAACCTTAGATTTTATTTGAAGAACCAGGATATAGTCTGATGGAGGACTATGCCTTCGAACACGTGGTGAGTTTTTAGACTTAACCATGACTATTTTATACTTCCCCTCTCGCCAAGTCGGCTAAGTGATACAATTTTAATCGTCCTGGTATTGTTATGGAACCTCTCTGAATGACAAATATCTAATGATATTTGTCATTCAGAGAGGTTCCATAATAGTACCCTTAAGAAATTATATACTGTATAATTTTCCAACTTTCAATGTAATGAAGAGTGGTGTTTTACCGCTCATATAACATGGACGATGTTGGTACGAGTGAAATATTATCCATCACCAACCCTCATCATATTGGGAAGATTATATAAAGACATCAAAGAGGGAGGCCGCCCTTTAGCGTATAGACTTTGATGTAGGCCGAAATATTTACCAGTGAATTATGGAGGCTCTTTCATCAATGGAAGGGCATCATCTGAGGGATTTCCTTCATTGAGTCTTTGGCTATATCCTAGGCTCATACATACACACACACACACACACACACACACACACACACACACACACACATACACACACACGCACACACACACATTCTTATTCTTATTATTATTATTACTAGACACACACACGCACTACAATTTGAATCCTAAGCATTGTTTGGGAAGATACATGGGATAGATCAAACTTTTTTTATGATAATGTATATGTTAGATTTATTCTGGCTAACATTAGGCGATATTAGCTCAGTTTAGGAAGGCTCTGTAGGAACCAAAGAGGTAAAGTATATCAATTAACCCTCTGACTTCCTAAATAACTTCCAAAGCAATATAACCCTTTGAGAATCATGATGCATTTTGAGTTTATTCTGGTTATCATTAGACGATTTTATACAGCTCACGAAGGATCTGGGGGAATGAAAAGGATGATGACTGTCCTAATTAACCCTTTGACTTCCATATATCCTTCCCAATATGAGTAAAATCTTCTAATAATAGACACAAAACAGAAAATAAACGCGTATTGGGTCCCCCAAGGGAATACTATCATCCACTGATAAATAGAAATAACCCCTTGAGGAACATGACGCGTTATGACAGCTTATTCTGGCTATTACTAGACGATTTCAGTTTGTTTAGGATATACTTGTGGTAGGTAAGAGAGTTAGTGGAGATAGATTTTACCCCTTTGATGCCTAGAGATCCTTCCTAAGATACATACAATTATCTAATGAGAACAAGAACAAAGTGTAAAAATGCATCCTCAAATACTGAAAGGCCTAAACGATATAAACGATTAACCCTTTCAGTATGTGACTTACAATGTGTGTGTATATGTGTGTGTGTGTGTGTGTAAATATATGTGTTTGTGTGTGTGTGTATGTATTGTGACGTTAACCACTCCGTTAGAACCGCATGGCTTGTCCTACGGTGACTCGCTAGGATCGCCAGGGCAGTGGATGTGGCTACAGTTGATGTATTATTGTGTGCTTAATTTCATATGAAAGCTCGTGTAATGGGCAGTCCAGAAAGGCTCTTTGTTTTCGCCCATGTCAAGGCTTTATATATTTAATTGCAAAGTATATGTTTTATCATTAAGTAGTAATGATAGGATTTGAGAGAGAGAGAGAGAGAGAGTAGAACAGAGTGTGAGCAGGCGCGCAGTGTTTTTTGCCATGCTCGATGACGTCATGGCTGGCTGGCCTCTTGGGGATTGGTTGGAGGAGTTTTTTACCATGCTTGGTGACGTCATGGTTGGCTGGCCTCTTTGGGATTGGCTCGAGGACTTGTTACCGCTTTGCCTATGCGGTGCGAGCTAGTGCCAGTATATATACAGCTCTCTTGCCACTCTCTCCCTCAGATCTGGTTTCTAGAACGCATCCCTCTTATCCCTTTGATATCTGTTCCCCTCTCTGCACCTGAGAACCTTTTCCTCTGCCTATCTCTCTCATTTTCCATATCTTTCACCACCTTTTATTAATATTATACCCCCTCTGGTTAACTCTGCATAATCAACTTCATGCTGGCCAGTTGTATTGTGCGTTAAGGTCTTATATAACCCCTGTATTTTAGTTGTTAAGATAAGTTGATCACGAAGCATTGGTTGGCATCCATATTGTTCAGTACTGCTTCCTGTAATTATTAGTGTTCTGCTGGATTAGATAATGCTAGACTAGGAGTCTGATACTATAAGGTATTGTTTCCGATGGGTGCTGGCTTTAGTTAAAAGCTGCACGACATACCTGAGAACTGGAGTTGATTGGGTAAATTCTAGTCTGTGTGCCATTGAGAGTAGAGCATGCACGAATGAGGGCTTTTTGCCTATACCATTCTGCACTGTTCTAAGCTCGGTTGTTTGTCTTGAGGTACGCCAGGAGAACGCTTAATACTTCGGTATTAAGGTTTCTCAAGAGCGCTACCCTTCACTATAACGTAATACTTGACGCACAGACTTGAGATTTTCAATAGGCTATGCGGCATGCCATGCGCACCAGTATCTCGTATCATTGACTCTAGCTAGACTTTATCAGTCATAGTAGACATTAAGTATATTAAACCAATTACTCTTATTATGCATACCCGTTTATGATTACACAAGCATTTCGCAACCTAGTTTGATGTATTGAGACACAAACGACATAGGCTCTTTTTGTTGATAGGAATACTGCATTGTCGTGGCAATTATTATTATTGTTGTAGCGTTTAGGATATTCTTGGCTCCGACTGCATTATATATCCTGCCTTTTGTGTGCATAGCCTGCACGAGCATTGTTCCGCTGCCTGCCTTTTTGGGTTCCATTTCCGAATAGCATCTTGATAGCATCTAACATTTAAAGAAGATTCCTTGTTGGTGTTGAAGGACTTTAGTGCACTTTCTTTCATGCAGGAGTGCCTGACATTTATTGATTAAAGTAACGTAAGCTGTAACTTCTCTTACCACCTTACTTTGCATACCATAACCAAGCACCTTCGGTTATAGGTAGTAATAGGCTGTTTTCACATAACATTAAGCCTAGAGTTGACACACATTTATTGAGAGTTTGATAACCTATTATTGCATATAGAACTCTGGAGAGTATTTGTGTTCTTCGTTCACTGGGAGGTTGTTCAGAGGTTGGATCTAGCGCTTTCCGTTGTAGCATTTATGCCATTTCTAGTCCAATGAATAAGAGCCCTGATATATTTAAACTTCAGTCATAACAGTATATATATGTGTTTGTATGTATATGTATGTGTGTGTGTGTACAAAGTACAAAGGAGTACAAAGGAAATCAAGCAACAACAGGTCTAGTGACCCTTCTAGGCTGCTTGTCCTCCAAAACACTGAGGATCAAGTGTCCAAACAGTGGTTTAGAGTGGGTAAGGGAACATTGGAAAGGGAACTACTGCCCTGGAACTAATGTCCGTGGCAGGACTAGGAAGTTAGTAGGGGACATATGGGTTAGTAACTGAGGGGAGGATAAAATAAAGTTATTCATTTACAAACGCAGTCAGTCGCGGGTTTGATGCGAGATATTTGTCTAGGAGGAGTTTAAATGAATCAACGGTGCTGCAGTCTATAACATCTCGGGGAAGCCCATTCCACAAGTTCACAACTCGATTGAAGAAGAAATTCTTAGATTCGTGTGAGTTAAAAGATTTACCAATAATTTTGCAACCGTTTCCCCGTGTGTAATTAGATTGGTCGATAGTGAAGTACTTACTACAGTTCATATTGTTGATGCCTTTGATGATTTTGAACACTTGAATTAAGTCACCTCTTAACCTCTGAAGTGCGCATGGGGGGTATGAGACACCACACTCCTGTGCTGACGTATTTGAGCTGGTCCCATCACTAACATCGTTATTTTACCATAAATAGCATTAATACTTATCCATATGCGCCTATTAAAGGTTTATTGTAAAGGTATTAACCTGTTACAACAATAAAACAAGTGGAAACAGCGTTTGGATGGTCAAAATCGGCGATACAGGCCGGGAGTTACATAATGTATGGCTGAGGCAACCTCCTTTCCCACCACTTTTCCCCACGTCTGGAGAGAGACTGTCGATCGATACTCTCTCTCTCTCTCTTGCACTCGCTTGCTAACAGTGATGACAATGTCCTGCTTGTAACTCACTAATGTTAGCACGAAAATATACCACAGAATAAGGGAATAACAGGGAAAATAGGTGATAACTGAAGGAGGAGAGGAAAGTGGGGAAGGAGGGGAGGTGGAGGAGTGATATTTGGCATGGCCCAGGGGCAATATTTTTTTTTTTTTTTGGGGGGGGGGGTGTTTTAAATTGATTTTGTTTTGTTCTCTTACTCTTAAGAGTCTTCCCACAGTCCGCCGGGGGAACTCTTAACAGTCTTCCCGCAGTTCCCGGGTTAATCTGCGCTGGGTTAAAGGAAATAGATTTAATTCTCTAAGACGCTCTTCTTATGGTTTGTTCTTTAGGCGAGGTATCATTTTGGTAACTCTACGTTGAACTCGTTCTAGCTTGTTTATGTCTTTTTGGTAATAAGGGCACCAGCATTGAACGCAGTATTCCAGAAGAGGGCGGACTAAGGAATTGTAAATGGTTAGGATAACGTCTTTGGATTTATGCTCAAATGACCTGCCTATAAAGCCAATTATTTTGTTTGCCTTCTTAACAACTTCTGAACATTGTTTACTCGGTTTTAGGTTACTCGATATTGTTACTCCCAGATCGGTTTCTCTGTTTACATTCTTAAGCTGAGTGCCATTCATCGAATAGTTTGCTTTCTCATTTAGGTATCCGATATGTAGTACTTTACATTTATCCACATTGAAACTCATTTGCCAAATTTGGGCACAATGTGACAATTTATCTAGATTGTGTTGCATATCGTCACCTTGTTCTTTTGAGAGAACGCTATTTGCAATTTTTGTATCGTCAGCAAATATTGAGATTGTACAGGTGAGACCCTCATCTATGTCGTTGATGTAAATTAGTAAGAGAATTGGTCCTAGTACCGATCCCTGGGGTACCCCGATACTTACATTGGTCCATTTAGATGCCTTACCGTTTATGACTACTCTTTGCTTTCTGTCGCTGACCCAATTTTCTATCCATTTCAACACACCGTCTTGTATTCCATGCGCTTTTAGTTTTAGCAGTAAATGTTTGTGGGGAACTTTGTCAAAGGCCTTTTGAAAATCAAAGTATATAATAATCTACAGCTTTACTCTCATCGTAGAGGTTGAGGATATCGTGGAAGAAGTCTAAGAGGTTTGTTAAACAGGAACGTTTTTTACGAAAGCCGTATTGAGTATCTTTAAGTATGTTATTTTCCTCTAAGTGATTTACGAGTCTGTCTCTTATGACCGTTTCTAGCATTTTACATACAACTGAGGTTAAGCTAATTGAACGATAGTTACTGGGTAGGGATTTGCTGCCTTTTTTGAATATCGGTGTTACGTTGGCTATCTTCCACTGATCAGGCATAGTTCCAGCCTGCAAGGATTTATTGAATAGTAATGTCAGTGGTTTGGAGGGCTCATCCTTAGCTTCCTTTAGAACTCTAGGCGAGATTGTATCAGGTCCAGGCGTTTTATTTACCTTGAGTTTATCTAAACAATTCAATACTTCTCTCTCTGTAATGGTGATATTGCTTAGAACATCTGAATTATCAATCTGAATCGGCGATGGTGTAGGGATATCACTGAGGTCTTCTGTTGTAAAAACTGATGCAAAGAAGGTATTGAGGGCATTACTCATTTGTACTTCGTCTTTGGTGTATTCTCCATTTTCATCGACTAACGGTCCAACAGTTGAAGTAACTACTTTTTCTTTCTGATATAACTATAGAATTCTTTCGGGTTTGTTTTACTTTGATTCGCAATATGTAACTCTAGGGTCTTTTTACTTTGCTTAATTAACTTTTTGGCTTTGCGTCGTAGCTCTACAAATTTCACACCCGTTCTTCGTCATTTTGTGAGGATTTTAATCTATCATTAGCAATTTTTTTAGCAAGCAGGCAGTTTGATATATCTTTATTCCACCATTTGGGCTTATTATTATGGCCTGGACGCCGTATTTTCGATGGTATGCAGTCTTGCACTGCTTTTAGGTAAGTGGTTTCGAATAACTTCCAAGATGTATTTATGTCGTTATTGTTAATTAAAAAGCTCCAGTCAGTTTCTTTAAACATAGCTCTAAGTTTATGAAAGTTTGCTTTCTTGAAATTAGGGATTTTTTCGATGCTACTATTTGGTTCGTTACTAGTAAAGTTTAAAGTGAAAGTTATCGTACGATGGTCGCTGTTACTGAATTCATCACCAACATTCAAATTCTCTATTAATTCTTCTTTTGTTGCAAGTACAATGTCAAGAACGTTATTACCACGGGTCGGTGTTCGAACAAATTAATAAAGCGAACTCTCTTGCAAGTTCGTATACAAGCCATGTCCGGAGTGTGAAGTAAGAGTATCGCCCCCCTTGGTCACAGGTAAATTAAAGTCGCCAAAAATTACGGTATCTTGTGAGTTACTTACATCTGCAATTTGTTCATAAATTTCTCGGTCAGTTTGCACTGATTGAGCTGGAGGTCTGTATATTAACGCAAGTATTATTTTTGTACCTTTATTATTCTTTATTAGCACAAAAGATGTGTCGACGTTCACAATTTGAGGTTTTGACAAGAGGGTAGGGACTTTCTTTGATATAAAGTAAAACGCCACCTCCATTTCGATTTATTCGGCATTTCTCAAACATTACATAACCGGGAAGTGAATACTCTGCTGAAAAGTTTCTATATTCTGTATTGAGCCAAGATTCTGTTATGCCAATCACATCATAATTTTCTGTAAACACTAGCTCCTCTAAATCTGAAAATTTATTGCGTATGCTACGAGCATTTGCATAGTAAACCTTTAAATTTGTTATTTTAGAACTCACGGAATGCTCTTTAATAATATTGTTGGTTCTTGTCGGATCTACATGTATGTTCATGGCTGTCCTCGGTCTTCGCTGTCTTCAGTCCTTATCGCTGGTGGTCCTCGGTTGCCTCTGTTTTTTGCTTGGCGTTGGATGATTTATGTCACTGCTGCTTCTTCTCGGATGGCGTTTTTTTGATCCATGGCTGCGGACTGCTTCGTGTAGGAGACGACCCATGCGTGCTGAACCCACAGGGTTTAGATGAGTGCCATCCTTGCGGAACAGAGTAGGCTGGTTATAGAAATTATCCCAGAGGTTGATGAATTCAACTTCTTCCTTCAGACACAAATATTTTAGTCGGCTATTTGCGCTGAAGGCCTTGTCGTAGAATTTGTCAGGTGCGTCGATCTTGGGGAGAATGCCTGAGATGATATTCCTTGACTTGTTTTTGTAGTGCTGGATCATCTTGCGATATTTCTCCATCAACTCTTCGGATCCGGTGCGCATGATGTCATTTGAACCAGCATGGATGACAAAAAGGGTATTTTCGTTTGCATCCTTTGTGGTATCTTCGAAGGCTTCCACAATGTCGTCCAGTCCAGCTCCTGGAATGCAAAATCTTGTTCGTCTATTTGGGAATCTGTGTCGGAACTCTTCGACCTGTCCTCGTAGGATGGAATCCCCAACGAGCCTGGTCTCTTCTGGTTCGTCTTCCATCTCTACCAAGATCTCAAATCTGTTTGACATTGTGACTGGTAGATGAGAGCTTTTCTGCGTTGGTCGTGCACCGTTCCTCACTGGTGTAAATCCGGAAATCTGTGGTGGCGAGACTCTGCGTACAGGTCGGGTGTGTGTGTGTGTGTGTGTGTGTGTGTGTGTTACTCAGTTACTCAGTTACTTGTTCGTTAAGGGGAATCCACGCAATGCGAGCTAAGCTCATTATTATCGCGCCTCCTTAACTGGGAATGTATTGCGTGAAATGCATGTTAAGTGTTTTATGTACTGTTGGAATGGCTGTGGATGTGTGTGTAGTCTGTATTTTTAGCCAATTGGCGACATCGGAAACGAAGGCTTAGGGTGGATCTGTATGGTACCATTCTCACTATAGACGGTACCGTCTCGCCCGAAGGCTTAGGTAGCCATCAGCTTAGGTGAACCATATGATACCCATCTCGCCTTGTACCATTTTTGCCAACCCCAGATGGGACGTCACAACGTCGTCCACTTATTCCAGGTACCTATTTACAGCTAGGTGAACTGAGGCTAACACATGAAAGGAGACAAGCCCAATTTGTCTCCGCCCGGCCGGGGATTGAACCCCCGACCCCTCGTGTGTGAGACGAGAGCTCTACCTACTAGGCTACGGGCTGTGTGTGTGTGTGTGTGTGTGTGTGTGTGTGTGGCGGCGGAATGGTGAGGGTCTTAAAGTTGAATGACTGTACCTGCCCGATAAAGGTTAATGCCTGAATAATGAAAACACGATAAACTCACACGAAGTCAATGAGAAAAACGATCAAGGAATTGCAAGGAATAGTTAATATCTGGCACGTCCCTTAAATTTTATTCTAGATAGGCTACATTTAGACAATTTTGAGCTGATTAACCCCTTCAACGCGATGACACCTTGTTACCTTTTTTAATGGTTAAATTAGACGAGTATGTGTAGGTTAAGAAGGACCTATGTTATTCAGTGAGTTTCTTGAGATCGAATTTACCCCTTTGAGCTCTGAAAGTAGAATATAGGTTAAAGAAAAACGTCTAATGGAAAGCAGAATATTATGAAAATTACGTCATCGTGCTGAAGGGGTTAAGAAGGATCTGTGGTAGTAAGAGGAGTTAAGTGAGATAGTTCGAAGCCTATTAATTGCTGGAAGCCCTTCTTAAATGGAACAAAATCGTCTACCAGTTACCAGAATAAATTTAAAAGGACGGCACCGGTGCTGAAAGGGTTAATGACGTGTGGGGGATATCGAGGATAACTTACAATGACAATTCACGAACAAGGTTTTTGTCGGCGAACGATTGTGTTTTACTGTACGCGCTATCCCATGTTTGCAGCTAAAACTATAACAAAATAATAATAATAAGTAAATGTATAGATAAATAAATAAATACAAAAGTACAAATATATACATATACAGTATATATGAATAAATATAAAACAAAATATAAATAAACACACGAGAAGTGGGGGGAGGTAAAGCCTGCCTTATATTATTCACATCTAACTTTATGTCTTCAGTAACACTTTATATATATATATATATATATATATATATATATTGTCCAACGCTGCCACACTCCTAGTCTCATATTCCTGCTAGACTAATTAGGGTTTACGAGGAATTGTCGCTCACAGGTCTTTTCGCTCGCGGTAACTTCGTACACATCATAGAAGGTAATTTCGCTCACACCTAACCTAACTAATTCTGATACAACGTTAAGGGGAGGTATTTAGTTTTTCTGGACCACCTTCTCTCTCATTCTTTGTTCCATTAGTTATGAGATTTTAAGACCTTCGCCTCATTACTTTGGTGATTATAAGACCTTTCGCCACATTTCTTTGTCAAATAACCCTATCGTGCCGTTTAGGTGTCGACCTTTGTCCTGACGAGCAATAGCGAGTCTGTAATTTAGTAGGAGCCGGCCATCGACTAGAACATTTTTCTACCGAACATGTATTAATATATTTCAGAGTATTTTTTTTTTTTTTAACCCCTAATTGTCGGGGCGCAACATAAGTCAAGTATAATAAATCTGGACTATCTGGCGGCGCTCGACATAGGTCGTGTGGCAATTTCAGCACGTAATGTTGCTGAGAGAGAGAGACAAGTGGTGGCAGGAGAGTAGCGAGCGTATGACTGCTCCAGACCACCGCGGCGAACCTACTGACACGAATCCCACCTCCTCCCTCCCTCTCTCACTCGCTATATACGGAATTGTATGGGGAAAGTGCCGAATTACATGCTTTTTGCACTCGCGTTGCGCGGTTGTTGCAAGAAAACTAGCCATCATAAAAGGATCGTTATAGTGTCATTGGAAAGCTCTGTTTATGCCCTTTCAGGGATAGATACTTGTTTTACGCTCTGGGTCTTATTTAGGCATGAATATGATCACGTAAACAGCCCTATTTTGGCTAAAAACACCCCGCTGGTGGCTACATATTATATACCGCCTAGGCCGCTCGTAAGGTGTTAAGCGTAATAGTGGTCTAGGGAGCAAAGCAGAAAATAATATTTGTTGATTTCATTAATTGAGTTTAGAAGTAAAGTCGGTTGGTGGAGGGAACATAATAATTATAAGAAATTAAGGTATATTGAATCTCTTAGAATCGTATTTCTCGTTGTTTAATAGATTTTTTGTTATTACTGCTATTTCTCTGTGTCATATCATTGCCAAGTTATCATAATTAACACACGAGCGCTTTTTCACTCAACATTTATCCTCAACACTGGTCTGGCAGCTTGTGAGGTCAACATTTATACTATTTTGGTCACCTAAGTTCATCTACCATCAATCTAGTTTCCGATACCAGTGTAAAATATTCCAGAAATGTTACCAGAAATTTTTTGATCATCGAATGTTGACTATAAAAGCTCTCGTGTGATACCGGCATTAATCGCAAAATATGATGCTGGTATGTCGCTGCGTCCGTCATGTTAGTCTCCCAACCAATTAGATACTCCGATACAAACTATTTTAGGATACATATGCAAATCTTAGTGGGAGGAAATAGTTGATTAAGATTAAATTGGTATACTGTAATGAATTCCCAGTACTTCTCATTGCAAATACTACAATAGAATGCCGTGCACGCACACGCACACACACACACACACACACACACACACACACACACACACAAGCACACGCACACACACGCGCATTCACACAAATCCACACACACATTCACACACACATTCACACACACACATGAATCAACTCATACTTTACAGAAGGTTATTACACACACTACAACTCGTACGTAATGAGACGGAACACACAGACACACACACGAACAGACATACAAGCAAACACACAAACAAGCATACAATTAGACATACATGGAGATACACACAGTCGCACACACAACCAGACACACAAACAAACACATACACAGGCATACAAGCAAAAACACAAACAGACACACAATCAGACAAGCAAGCAGACATGCAGATATTCAAGCAGAAACACACAGACAGACACACACAAATACACTCAAACACACACATATATATATATATATATATATATATATATATACACAAGCTACACACAATCAGACACACAAAAAAGCATGCAGATATACACACTCACACAGAAAACACACATACAAACAGATATACAGGCACACACAAACAGACACAGAGCCAGACACACAAGTTGACACATACAGACATACACATATACATTCCGTGATTACTCCGGCGACACTCACACTCAAGGTGCAACACATTGACATTGACGATTAAAGGAGTTTTGAGCAAGTAATACGGGAGCGTGTTTCCCTCAAATTATATTGTCAACACTGATCTGGCAGCTTATAAGGCCAACTTTGCAAATAATGTTGTCCCCCACTGTAATTTCATATATTATCTGATATGACTTGATACATATTTGTGTTCTGTTTATAGCTTAGGGCAGACTAGGACATAATGGAATTCTTCTCCTATGTCATTGGAGTTACATAGTTTACTTAGTCATGGGAGATGGAATTAGAGTATTAACTATAGCAACGCAAAAAGGAATGTATTTTTCCAATCATAAACTTGGCGAGATTGATGTTATTGCATTTTTTCATTTATTTATTTCAGAGCCTACAACCTTTGTTCATATAATTATGTGCTGCTTGATTGTAAAAACTTGGACTGATATTCCTGGAGATATTTAAAAGGAACTAATATGCCACATAGACGAAGTATTATAGGAAGCTGATGATTGAAATACATAGTTTCACTGATCAATGCTCACGGAATCGTTCATATGCACAAACGGTGTTCAAATCTTCCTGACCACGACTGTACATTTCATCCAGTATAATTCCACGTATCACTGAAGGGGAGACGAGTCGCTTTTCTAGACCACCTTCTCCCTCATCTTTAGACCTATTAGTTTGACTATTTTATGAACGTTCGCCCCATTTCTGTCAATTTTAAGACCTTTCCTGTCAATTAGGTCTTGATTTTTTCCTGGCGAGCGATAGAGAGGCTGTAATTCAAGAAGAATCAGCCTTCGGTCAGGACATTTTTCTACCGAGAAATGTACAAATTTATCTTGAAAGGGGGTCTAGGGGGCTCCATTTTAAGTTTGATGAAGGTCTAGCATGGAAACTAGAACAATAATAAATTTATAAACAAAATGTCAAAAAGTGAAGGATCTCCCCAGTTCTTCATAAGCTAAATATTAAACGGGGAAAACACGCCATATTTATTAATTCAACTATTTCAGACGCACTTCTTTTTATAATTCTGGTTATAATTAAACCAAAATATTAAGCTAATAGAGATTCTAAGGGAATGGGAGGGGTTAACTGAAATCAAGTTAACTGATTAAGCTAACTGGTTTATTGAGATCAAGTTCACCCCTTAGATTACGAGAGGTCTTTCCTAGGCTATATTAAACCGTCTAATGCTAGCAAGAATAAAATGGAAAAGACCCCCCGTGGTTGAAAGGGTTAAGGGATAATGTGAGCGGCTGGGTTGGTTTTGAGCGGTCCCATCTTTCCTCCCAGAGCATCACCAAATGGGGTTCAATGTGATGCAATAAACTCCCAGCTCCTGAGAATGGCGAATATATTGGCTTTGGCTGTGTTATTTATCCATCCACCTTCACTCTGAGCCCAGGAAGAGGAGGGGTAAGAGAAGGAGGAAGATAAGGAGGAAGAGTAGGAGGCAGATTAGGAGGAAGAAGAGGAGGAGAAAGATAAGGAGGAAGAGGAGGAGGCAGATAAGGAGGAAGAGGAGGAGGAGCAAGAGAAGGAGGAAGATAAGGAGGAAGAGGAGGAGGAAGAGAAGGAGGAAGAGAAGGAGGAAGAGGAGGAGGAATATAAGGAGGAAGAGGAGGAGGAAGATAAAAAGGAAGATAAGGAGGAAGAGAAGGAGGAAGGAATGAAGGAGACAAAAGGCAAAACTGCCTGTGCCGAGTGCCTCCCCCAAAGTTGAAAGAGTGATAGGGCCAAAATCAAGGAATGTTCGAGCCAAAATGTCAGGACACAAGGATTTTGAAGCTATATAATGACTCCTTTTAGCTACCATATACCCTTCCTAGGCTTCATAAAATCGTCTAAATGTAGCTATAATCAAATAAATAAGATATCGCTGGTACAGAAGGGGTTAATCCTAGATTTCGTCATGATCAGACTCCCCACAAATCATGGTAACCGCTAAGAGAGAGAGAGAGCGAGAGCGAGCGAGTGAGAGTGAGGTAGGGAGAGAGAGTTAGAGAGAGAGATTGAGTCTGAGAGCGAGAGAAAGAGAGAGTGAGTGTGTGTGTGTGTGTGTGTAAGTGAGAGAGACACATAACCCGTATTAGTATCACCAGTACATCATATACTACACCCTGTTCCAAAGGGGTAGTCCAGAAATCCTGAACCCTAACCTCTGTAACTCAAAAAGGGCTACAGCAAATGGGTTGTAAATTTCCACACCTATTCCCTGACTGACCCTTCCCAAATGATAGACATATTAGCTCGATTACTCTAGTCGTTTGTGAACTATGAGGTTAGTAATCAAGAGGTGAGGGTATACTTAAGCCGGTATCACACGAGAGCTTTTATAGTCAACATTAGATGATCAACATTTCTCTGGCAACATTTCTGGAATATTTTGCACTGGCATCTGAAACTAGACTGTTGATGGATGAATTTAGGTGACCGAAATATTCTAAATGTTGACCTCATAAGCTGCCAGACCAGTGTTAAGGATAAATGTTAGGCGAAAAAGCGCTCGTGTGATATCGGCTTTACTTGGAATAGAGTGTAGCTTGGAGACGCCTAATTGACCACTTGCGAGTTTTGGTCTATACGGAAGTTGGAGCCGTGACCATCAACGTTTAGCAGCATTATCAGCTAAAATACGATCATAATACATTTATAAATACATTTATAAATACATAAAACCAAATTGATCATCCTTTTTATCTATCAGAAACCCACATTGTTATTGCATTTCTCTTAAATATCGATGTTCACGGCTTCAACTTCCTTATAGACCGAAACTCGTGAGTGGCCAATTGACCACTTGCGAGTTTCGGGCTATAAGGAAATTGGAGCTGTACATACCTATATTTAGCAGGATTGCCACCTAAAATACAGTTATAGTACATTTAAAAATACACAAAACCCGATACAACATAGTCTTTATCTATCAGAAATCTACTGTATTGTTGTATTTCCGTTTAACCCTTTGAGTACCAGCGACGTGTTATATTATATGCTAGCTATATTTAGAGGATATTATGAAGATTTGGAAGGATCTGTGGTTGTTTAAAAGGGTTGGTGGAAATAGTTTGAAGCTTCGTTATTGCTAAAGATCCTTCCTAAGCTGAATATAATCGTCTAATCATTGCCAGAATATAATTAAAAGGATGTCATTAGTACTGAACGGGTTTATAGCGATGTTTACGGCTCCAACTTCCTTATAGCCTAAAACTCGCAAGTGGTCAATTTGTCTGTGGCTCTCCTTGGCCGTCTATTTGTAAGGGTGGATGAGATTGATGAGGTGCAGGCCCAGATGGGGAACAAGCCACTGCAGTCAGGGGATGGATGTATGGATTAATGGATGGATGGATGGATGGATGGATCTCCCAGTCACTCTCACACACACACACTCACTTTGTTTGTCTGTCTGTCTCTCACTCTGTCTCTCTCTCTCTCTCACTCTCTCTCTGGTAAACCAAAAACCACATCTTACAGCTAACACCAGCACAAAAGTAGTATAACACCTCCTACTTAAACAATTACAATAACATGGAAAATTAAAAATGCAAGGTTAGGTCAGGTGAAGGTATTGAGCGATAAGTCTTTACAACTGCACCTCGTATCTACATTCGGACGTGTGTTGAGAGGGGAGAAGGAAAGATAGGAAACTGTTGGAGTGGATTTTTTATGTGTATTATTAGTCTGTATACATCGTTGAGGTGTTCCCCGATTGGGTCCAAGGAAATGAAACACGCTAGGACGTATATTAAACGTATTAAACATGTACCCACTAGGCATGTCCAACTTGGCTAGGATCGAACCCAGGTCAAGCAGATTCACACTAAAACATGCTCTCCAATGACTTCCGCGGCAACAAAATATACACCGGACTATCTATATGCTAATTTGGATGAGTGTCATTTCGTGTACCGATTCAATCATGAGGAGTATCCCGTGGGACTCCCTTGATCTTCCCCGAGGCTGTTTGATCTAGCACTACACTATTAAATTGGAGATCAAAGAAAGTGTCTGAGAATTTATAATGGGCTGTATAACCAAGTGTCGGTGCCTAAAGAAAATCGTCTAATGGAAACCAGAATGTGATGCAAATTACGTAATGGTGGTGAAGAGGCCTTGTTTGACGTAAGGGATTGTAAGAGTTAAAATATTCAGCCCTCGACTCTTTCCAGTAAAGCTGTTATTTTGGGTTCATCTCCATATTCTATGAAGCAGAGGGAGGAGCTGGAGGATGAACTGACATTTCAACTAGTAGGCCATTTCAACCAGTAGGCCATTTCTACCAGTAGGCCATTTCTACCAGTAGACCATTTCAGCCAGCAGACCATTTCAGCCAGTAGACTATTGCAACCAGAAGATCATTTAAACCAGTAGAGTATTTCAACCAGTAGACGATTTCAAACAGGACATTTCAACCAGTAGACCATTTCAACCAGAAGACCATTTTAACCAGTAGAGTTTATCAACCAGTAAACCATTTCAAACAGGAGGCCACTTCAACCAGTAGACCATTTCAACCAGGAGTCCATTTCAACCAGAAGACTATTTCAGCCAGTAGACCATATCAGCCAGTAGACCATTTCAACCAGTAGACCATTTCAACCAGGAGTCCATTTCAACCAGAAGACTATTTCAGCCAGTAGACCATATCAGCCAGTAGACCATTTCAACCAGTAGACCATTTCAACCAGTAGACCATTTCAACCAGGAGTCCATTTCAACCAGAAGACTATTGCAGCCAGTAAACCATTTCAGCCAGTAGACCATTTCAACCAGTAGACCATTTCAACCAGTAGACCATTTCAGCCAGTAGACCATTTCAGCCAGTAGACCATTTCAACCAGTAGACCATTTCAACCAGTAGACCATTTCAACCAGTAGTCCATTTCAACCAGTAGACCATTTCAACCAGTAGACCATTTCAACCAGTAGACCATTTCAACCAGGAGTCCATTTCAACCAGAAGACTATTTCAGCCAGTAGACCATATCAGCCAGTAGACCATTTCAACCAGTAGACCATTTCAACCAGTAGACCATTTCAACCAGTAGACCATTTCAGCCAGTAGACCCTTTCAACCAGTAGATCATTTCAACCAGTGGACCATTTCAACCAGAAGACCATTGAACCCAGTAGAGCATTTCAACTAGTAGAAGATTTCAACCAGTAGAGCATTGCAACATGTAGAGCATTTTTCATTATGTAGACCATTTCAGCCAGTAGACCTTTTCAACCAATAGACCATTTCAACCAGTAGACCATTTCAATCAGTAGACCGGTTCAACCAGATGATCTATTCAACCAGTAGTCCATTTCAACCAGTTGACCATATAAGTATGTAGACCATTTCAGCCCGTAGACCTTTTCAACCAGTAGACCATTTCAACCAGAAGACCATTTCAAGCACTAGATTTGTTCAACCATTAGACCATTTTAATCAGTAGACCATTTCAACCAGACGACCCTTTCAACCAGTAAACCATTTCAACCAGTAGACATTTCAACCAGTAGACCGTTTCAACCAGAGGACCTATTCAACCAGAAGACCTTTTCAACCAGAAGAAGTGTTCAACCAGTAGACCATTTCAATCACTAGGCTATTGCAACCAGTAAGCCATATCATCCGGTAGACCATTTCAACCTGTGGACCATTTCAACCAATGGACCATTTTCACCAGTAGATTATTTCATTCAGCAAACCATTTCATACACTAGACCATTTTGACCAGTAGACCAATTCAACCAGTAAACTATGTCAACCACTACACTATTTCAATTCGTAGGCCATTTGAACCAGTAGACCATTACAACCAGTAGACCATTTCAATCAGTAGAGCATTTCAACCAGTAGACCATTACAACCAGTAGACCATTACAACCAGTAGACCATTACAACCAGTAGACCATTACAACCAGTAGACCATTACAACCAGTAGACCATTACAACCAGTAGACCATTACAACCAGTAGACCATTACAACCAGTAGACCATTACAACCAGTAGACCATTTCAACCAGTAGACCATTTCAACCAGTAGAACATTTAAACAAGTGGACCATTTCAACCAGTAGAGCATTTCAACCAGTGGACCATTTCAAATCAGTCTCTCCCGCTCTCTCTTCATATTTATTGTTCATCATTCTTTCCATTCTTCAAAGTCTCTCTCTCTCTCTCTCTCTCTCTCTCTCTCTCTCTCTCTCTCTCTCTCTCTCTCTCTCTCTCTCTCTCTCTCTCTCTCTCTGTGTGTGTGTGTGTGTGTTTCTGGTATGCATGCAAGACAATAAATATGATAGTGTTATTTTGTCCTATGTGTATGAAGGAGACAAAATTCAAGCTGCCGGTAACGAGTGTCTCCCCCAAAGCCAAGAAAGTGACAGAGAGCTAAATTCAAGGGACGTTGGGGTCATAATGCCTAAACACACGAACTTTAAAGCAGTCCAAGTCATAGGATGAAGGGAAGATTTATTGAGGGAGAGATTTCCAGAGTTCACTTGTTGAATAGAAGAAAGACTGAGAAATTTGCCATTTCTTGGGTTGAAGAGCTGGACAGAATAGGAATGGAACTGTGTTGGAAGGCCGCAAGGAAGGGGGTATGCATTGAGAGAGCTCTGAAGAACACTGATTGTTATAATAGCGATAGAAGCGTGAAAGAAGAGATTGCAGGGAAATAGTAAGAGGAAGTGAGTTTTGAGGCAAAAAGCTTTAGACTCAACTCTTTCGAGAAGTGCAGTATGGGTGGAACCTATCCACACATGCGAACAATACTCGATACATGGGCGCACTGTGCCCCTACACAGAGCAAGAAGCTGTGCGGGGGGTGAAGAAATCACAGAGACGGTTGAGCACACCCAAATTCTGGGAAACAGTCTTAGCAAGAGTGGAAATATGATCTTTCCATGAGAGGTCGGATAAAAAAGATACACCAAGAATATTGAGAGCAGATGAAGGATTGATTTGTATGTTGTTGAAGAATTATTATGTTCTTAACACCAACCAACTTCACATCTAAACTCAATTAATGAAATCAACAAATACATGTGGAATTCCGAGGACTCAAACCTAGGACACTCACATCGAATTTCCGCGCACCATGCATTACGCTATCAAGACAGTTATTAATTGATAGGCTAGTGGAAGATTATGACAGCTAGTTAAATGAAGAAATTGGGTCTTGGTGCTGGAGGTCTTTCCTTTTTAGCCTCTGGCATAACACACACATAATATATATAATTTTCCTAGCAAGTATTACTCTATATATACTGTATATATATATATACATATATATACTGTACAATATATATATATATATATATATATATATATATACCTGTATATAGCAAAACTTGATAGGAAAATTGAAACAATGGAACACCAAGCGTTCGTCTATTCTCTTAAGACATCTTCAGGGTAATGTAAGAAAACAGGGGGAGAGTGAGGCTTAAATACCCGTCCTAAATCATCTGTGAGTTGCTAACTAGCATATAAATACAAAAAGTGTTGCCATCCTACTGCCTTTTCCCATATATTTAGGAACATACTTCTTTTACATACAATATTAATGTCTTACTAATTATATAAACTTATACAGATATGCATATACATTGAAGTAGACCTAACAATACAATCTAATCGAATCATATATACAATACATTTTCTTAAGTTTATTGATTTGTATTTGTACGTATTAAAAGGCTGCCGACAATCACAACTAATCCTTTTAGTTACCATATATCCTTCCTAAGCTTTATAAAATCATCTAAATGTAGCGGAAATCAACTAAAACAGACGTCGCTGGTACTGAACGAGTTAAGGGGGGGGGGGGTTCACCGTTTTTTATTTGTTTTTATCTGTATCTCCTTTTCTCTATTTCCCTGGCTTGTATCCATTCGGCCCCATTCAGCCAACTGTTTTAAGACGTTTATCACCATCCAAGTGTCGATTTCTTCCTGGCGAGCGAAAGCGAGCCAGCATTGTATGGAGAAATCCGTCTTCGCCGGAGACATTTGTCTATCGAAAAATTTACAAATTTAGCTTGCTGTCGAAACACAAATAAATATATGCTGGCTCGCTACCGATCGCCAGGAAAATATTGACACTTGGATGGGGGTAAACGTCTTAAAACAGTAGGCTAAATGGGGCCCAATGGATACAACTCAGAGAGAGAGGGGGAGAGAGAGGAAAAACCGAGGTGGGCTCCCTTAACCAACATAGAACAAAGGTAATCCCCCAGCTCTGAACCCCTCACCTGCTTGGCCTTTGTCATGCAAGGGGCTTCACTTATTAAATTGTGCTAGCTGCGATGTTGTTATATATATATATATATATATACTGTCTATATAACAAATATTCATAGTGGAAATGTCTATTCTTTACATTCTACAGGTGTACTTTTATTAAATGGCTTATCATACTGAACTACTAATCCCACAAACCCCACCTGGGATCGAATCGTGGACACATTGATCAACAGACAAGACCTAGAGGGTTAACAATAGGATCAGGAATAAGGCTACATGGTTACTTTCAATACCAAACATCATAATACACTTACACCTCACTCACACACACTCACAAACATTCACACACCTATATCTTCGTGGAGGCGGTGGCTGGGTTCTGATATCTTCCCTATCTATCTATCTATCTATATACTCTGGCATGCACATACCTCATATATATACAGTATATATTTATTGATTTTTTTTTTTAGGGTGGCTGACTCAAGACAAATCTTCCCTGAACCTCAATATATTCTATACACTATGTTTGTGCTATATGTGTACGAGGGAGAGAGTGGAGAGGCCCTATATTGAGCTTAACACTTGCAAGCACTATTAATAGGAAGGGAAGGAAGGGAGGAAATATTCCTCCCTCCCTTCCAGTAACATCTGTCTCGCTTATACCTTACCTTACAGCTTTCTCTACACCCAATTTATAGGTCCTAAATCTTCCCATATGCCTCCATGTCCCTTGTGGTGCACTACTATTGCTTTATATGGGAGACATTATATATGGCATATTATGTAATTCCTCCCCTCCCTTCTCTCCTCGGATGGGGATGCCATTGACGCTAGATGGGGTTATCGTTTGTGCCAACCATGCAATTAACAACCATAACCACAAGACAACAACATCATATGTGTACAATAAACATTTGTGAGAACTTATTGCCAGGGTTAGATTTATGGTTGAGTTTTTGCACTATGGCGGGTTTTGAAATCAGGATTGCACATCTACAAGTTAAAGTGAAAAGGCATTCTCGACTAATGAAAAAGTGGAACCAGTTAAGGATATTAAAATAGATTGCTTGCACGTCACTCTCAGCAAAGGCGGGCTATGACTTAAGCTTTTGACAGAAGAAAGCCGCCTAGAACAGAGTGCACCTGAAACCTTGAAATCCTTAGCACTCAAAGTATATAAAGGATTTGGTCGGGTAGAACTAGTCTCTCTCTTTATCTCTTTCTGTGTGTGTGTGTGTGTGTGTGTGTGTGTGTGTGTGTGTGTGTGTGTGTGTGTGTGTGTGTGTGTGTGTCTGTGTAGCAATTAAGTTAAAGTATTTAGAGGATTTGACCACACTACCACTAGTCTCTGTGTGTCTGTCTCTAGGTGTGTGTGTGTGTGTGTGTGTGTGTGTGTGTGTGTGCGAGTGTGTTGTGTGTGTGTGTGTCCTGATAAAGCACTAAAACTAAGTAGCACACGCATAAAATCCCCATAGAATTGCCAGCATTCAATTAAACTTAAACGAAAAATGTTGCCCGTTCGTGATTACCAAGTGTCTCAGAACAAATGTAACGTGAAAGTATTGAGGGAGAAGCCTTTACAACGGTACCTCGTAGCTACTTTCTACTTTACCTATTTTCTGAAGAGTGTAGAGAGGGGAGAAGGGGTGTTGGAGAGAGAGGAAGCTGTTGGAGTATCTTTATTATGTGTGTTATTAGTCTGTATGTAAGGCTGAGGTGGAGAAAAACACTCACTTCATCCCTTCTGTTCTCTTTAGTTTCATTCTAGCTATGTTTAGACGATGTTATGCAGTTTAAGAAGGATCTGTGGGTTTAGTGATATAGTTCGAAGCCTGTTAATTGCTGGAGGTTCTTTATAAACTGAATAAAATTGTCTAATAGGTGCCGGAATATATTTATAAGGATGTCACCGATACTGAATGGGTTAAGGGGAGGTTTTCAGTTTGCTTCCTAGACCTACCTCAAGCTTACAAAAATGCTCTCAAGATAAATGTGTACAATATTCGGTAGAAAATGTTCTTCCTAAATTACAGGGTCGTCATCGCTCGGCAGAAAAAAAAAACTAAATGGCATGAAAGGTCTTAACATTTACAGAAATGAGGAGATAAATCTTAAAATAGCCAAACTATTGGGGCGAATGTCTTAAAATGTCAAAACTAATGGGACGAACGTCTTAAAAACTCAATACAAAAAATAAAGTACAAATATATCTTGAAAGGGGATCCTGTTTTTATTTTTTAAAGTTTAACGGAGGTCTAGGGAAGAAACTAGAAAAATAATAAATACATGAAAAAATCGACCAAGAAGTGAGCCATCCCCTCTTAACCAGCCTTCAATATTCACTGACTGCAGTTTGTTATGCAGAAGTGCAATCATGTTTTGTGCATGCTATTGTGCTAGTTCTTGATAATAATATACAAAACCCTGTTCCAAATATACATCGTGACTCCTAGCCTCTGTAACTCAAAAAGGGCTATACGAATGTCTTACCATCCTTACATTATGGGGGGATGGTTAACATTTTGGTCGATTTCTTCATATATTTATTATGTTTCTAGTTTCCTCCCTAGACCTCCATCAAACTTTAAAAAATAAACCCAGGATCCCCTTTCAAAATATATTTGTAAATTTTTCGGTAGAATAATGTCCCGGTTCCTCCTAAATTAGCTATCCCTCGCCAGGAAAAAATCGACACCTAAATAACATGAACAGTCTTATTATTGACAGAGAAAGGGGGCGAAAGGTCCTAAAATCGCCAAACTAATGGGGCTAAGCATGAGGGAGAAGGGTGTCCAGAAGAACCGACAATCTCCCCTTAAACTGATATAATACGTACGCTATACTCATAGAAAACGTTATATATATTACTATGGATACTTCATACACCCTTTATTATTATTTATTATTTATTATAGATTATTGGTAACATTCTAGATTACTTTAGCCACTTTTAGATTTTTTTTTTTTTTTTTTTTAGTTTTACCTAAAAAGAAAATGTATTTCTGTATATTTTCAACGAGAATATTATTGGCAAAACCTATAAATCCGTAATATACGGCTCCATTATCCCGAGAATATTAAAAATACACCACAAATGGGGAGGGCTTTGAAGCTCAGAGAAAATGAGGGGTTAAGACGTTTAACGAGTGATTATAGGTAAAACAACAATGTCCACACCTTTAATAGTACATAAATACGGAAACTCGAGCCACGTTTTGTATTAACGAGATGTAATATAGACATTACAATTCGATAAATTTGGATCGATCCAAACTCGGAAGTAACCCGTTCCTCACCGTAATCACACGACTGCAGGCAGACTGCTAGATACACCTAAAACTACCCAAACATACCGAAGGCCAATTGATTTACCCAAAAGTAAGCAAATCGCACGAAACCAAGGCAACATTTGACTCGGATTATCGTATGTTTCAAGGGGGCATAATTAATTATCTGGATGGATCCACGATGGGTTGAGGTGGCTCTACCCCCCCCCCCCCCCACCCCCCCACCCCTTCACCTCCGCAGGACTTATTGTAATCATCATCTATGTTGCCAGCAAGGGGCATTACCAAGAGTGAGATATGATAATCACGAATGCGAGTTGGTATGGATCGGCCAGGTAGTCAACAAAGTGGGAGACGAAAATATGAAGTGGCGATGTACCACTGACAATTTACTCCTACAGACGCCTCTAGCAGGAAGTATTGTACACATAATGGTAGGTAATGGACTAGTACCAAGGATTTGCATTGTGTTTCACGGGTAGGAATACTGGAAATTGCGTTCACGGCAAAAATATGGAGGCGATAAATCGGCACCAACAGTTCTAGACCAGTACGATATTAGTTATTTTTTATTTAGTATTGATTATTTATTTGTTGATTATCATATATTTGTTGTTTAGTAATAGTATTTATTTAATATTTTTATTTATTAGAGTCTATGTACTGTATATTTGTATGTGTGCATGGACGGTAGCGGCTGTGGCATCGACCTTTAAGGGAGCCCACCTCGCTTTGTTTTCTCCTCTCCTTCTCTCTTTGGCTTGTATCCATTCGGCCCTATTCAGCCTACTGTTTTAAGACGTTTACGCCCATCCAGGTGTCAATATTTTCCTGGCGAACTGTAACGAGCCAGCATATATATTTTTTTTGTTTTGACAGCAAGCTAAATTTGTAAATTTTTCGATAGAAAAATGTCTCTAGCGAAGCCGGATTTCTCCATACAATGCTGGCTCGCTATCGCTCGCCAGAGAGAAATTGACACTTGGATGGGGATAAACGTCTTAAAACAGTTGGCTGAATGGGGCCGAATGGATACAAAAAAGAGAGAGAGAAAAGGAGAGAAAGATAAAACAAGCAGGTGACCCCCCTTAACTCCCCAGGCAGATTTTTTTTTTAGACAAGACTGAAGATTAGCGGGGATCAGGAAGGTGAATTTTGGGTGGGGTAATTGGTAAAAGAGAGAGAGAGAGAGAGAGAGAGAGAGAGAGAGAGAGAGAGAGAGAGAGAGAGAGAGAGAGAGAGAGAGAGAGGGAGAGGAGGGTGGGTGTGTGGAGGGGAGGAGGGAGAGGGTAGGTGGTGTGGAGGGGAGGAGGGAGAGGGTAGGTGGTGTGGAGGGGAAAAGGGAGAGGGTAGGTGGTGTGGAGGGAAGGAGGGATGTGGTGTGAGGGAAGGAGGGAGGTGGTACAAAGGTACAAAGGAAATCAAGCAACAACAGATCTAGTGACCCTTCTAGGTTGCTTGTCCTCCAAAACACTGAGGATCAAGTGTCCAAACAGTGGTTTAGAGTGGGTAAGGGAACATTGGAAAGGGAACTACTGCCCTACCACTAACGTGGCAGGACTAGGAAGTTAGTAGGGGACATATGGGTTAGTAACTGAGGGGAGGATAAAGTTATTCATTTACAAACGCAGTCAGTCGCGGGTTTGATGCGAGATATTTGTCTAGGCGGAATTTAAATGAATCAACGGTGCTGCAGTCTATAACGTCTCCGGGAAGCCCATTCCACAAGTTGACAACTCGATTGAAGAAGAAATTCTTAGATTCGTGCGAGTTAAAAGATTTACCAATAATTTTGCAACCGTTTCCCCGCGTGTAATTAGATTGGTCGATAGTGAAGTACTTACTACAGTTCATATTGTCGATGCCTTTGATGATTTTGAACACTTGAATTAAGTCGCCTCTTAATCTGCGCTGGGTTAAAGGAAATAGATTTAATTCTCTAAGACGCTCTTCGTATGGTTTGTTCTTTAGGCTAGGTATCATTTTGGTAACTCTACGTTGAACTCGTTCTAGCTTGTTTATATCTTTTTGGTAATAAGGTAATAATGGTGTGGATGGAAGGAGGGTGGTGGTGTGGAGGAGAGGAGGGAGGCGGTGTGGATGGAAGGAGGGAGGTGGTGTGAGGGGAGGAGAGAGGTGGTATGAGGGGTGGGGGGGAGGTTGTGGGAGGAGCTAGGCAGGGAAGGTGGATGGTTTGGTGGAGGATGGGAAACAAGGCTGTAGGCTCAGTAATAACGCTCACAACAAAGCCACTCCAACAGCTTCCTCTCTCTCCAACACCCCTTATCCCCTTTATCCCCTCTCCATACTCTTCGGAAAGTAAATACGAGGTGCCGCTGTAAAGGCTTATCCCTCAATACCTTCACCTGACCTGACCTGACGACAAGCAGACAAGGTGAAGAGGCTAGAGCGAAGTGGTATAAAGTAGGAGAGCAGGGATGACACAGAGAATAAAGAAAGATACATGAGCGAGGGCAAGGAAGTGACTAATTTATGCACTTTCGCAAACCTATACTCTCTAAACAGGCGAGAATGGAGAAAGAAATATGGGTGATAAAGATAATATAATATGTAGCCGCGAGAGAGAGTGAGTGAGCGAGAGCGACGGGAGGGTGGGGGTGGGGGGGATGGGTAAAGAAGGGAGGGGGGAGGGGTGTAGGATTAGCAGACACGAAGATATGCCGGCGTAAATTATAATATTAACACTAAAGAGGACCAAACAGAACCAAATTTATCACACTCACCCTATATACGTCCTCACCTTCTCCTTTCACTTCGTCGCCTGCTCACAATCATGCACTACGAAACGGTGACGCACACTACGAAATAACGGTGGTCTAGCACGAACCACCCAGCCACGCACCACCAAGCCACTAGGGAACAACACTGGAAAGAGAGCAACAGCCAAAGAGTATCTAAGACAGTGAGTTAGGGGAGGGTTACCAATGCAAGCTCACAGCATTCCGCTAGATTCGTTAGCGAAAATCGTAAAATGCTGCTATAGTAGATAGTAAAAAATACAAAACATCGATGGAAGTATGAGTCTCTAAAACAAGGCTGGAAAAGGGACAACATTTGTAAATGACTCAATTTTCCAGAAGATAATAAGATTTGATACCATTAGTTGCCAGTAAATTCCATTAAATCGAAGTTAATGTTTCTAAATTTAACAGGAATTAGCTAAGAGAGCAGCATAAAGTGAGGGTTGGTTTCTAGGACACATGACTTGGACATGGGTTAGCAATGAGGACATTTCTGAACACAAATATTTGGTGTTATCGAAACATAATTACGAATCACATTTTCACGATAATAGCTAAGTCAGGCCAGGTCAGGTGAAGGTATTGAGGGATAAAT
>CM064497.1:6451566-6568145 GCA_032716605.1 Paralithodes platypus
TGTGTGTTGTGTGTGTGTGGTGTGGTGTGGTGTGGTGTGGTGTGTGTGTGTGTGTGGTATGTATGTGTGTGTGTGGTGTGGTGTCTCTCTCTCTCTCTCTCTCTCTCTCTCTCTCTCTCTCTCTCTCTCTCTCTCTCTCTCTTTGTGTCTGTTTCTATCGATCTCACTGCATGCACAGGTTAAGAAAATACTGAATAATAAATCCACCGCCATTCAAGTCAATAGCAGGCACCACGAAGAAAAAAAAGATAATAACAAGTTTGATGCGGAAGCTACCCTATGAATAGCAAAGTAAACACAGAGCTCATCCAAAAAAATAATCTGGTGGGAGCTATTTGAAGTCGCCACACACACACACACACACACACACACATGCCTATGCACACACACACACTCATACACAGACACACACACATATACACACATATACACACCTACACACACACACACACACGCACAATTTCCTGAAGAAAAAAATCAGACATTGGACAACTTTCTTTTTGAGATTGTACATTTTTAAATTAATAGTTGTCAGTCTCTTTGTCTGGGTCTCTGGCTTGTAAATCTCTCTCTCTCTCTCTCTCTCTCTCTCTCTCTCTCTCTCTCTCTCTCTCTCTCTCTCTCTCTCCTCCTCTATAGATACATTTAAGAAAAATCTAGACTCATACCACAGAAAAATTGGTATGGAGTAGGCAGTAATTATCACCGATATTATTTGTTCAGCTGAAGAGAGCGTTAGAAAAAAAAAAAAATAATAATACACAAATTAAAAATAAGAATAATAAACATCACTAAATATGTACATACTACTAAGCGTGATGGGTTGGATGATTCCAATTAACCGCAAAAGTTACATGCTGCTAAGGCGAAGGGTTGCATGATTTTTGTAATTTTGTTTTGTTTTCCCTTTCTTTTTTTCCAATCTTTCCTGTAAATTCCTTCTGGGAATTTCGAAGCCCAGCAAGGTTAATCACTTCCAACTTTTTCATGTACGGCAATTGCCGGAGGGAACGGAGGGTGGGGAGAGAGCCTTCTTCTTTTCTATCCTTTCCTTCAACTTTCCTTTTCTATCGGATATGCCATCTCTACTAGAATTAAGTCCTGACCACCTCGTTTGGATCGTAAGGTCTGTGTGGCCAGTGTATCTATGTAAGTCTATGTAAGTCTTCCTACCTACCTTTCACTCTTTCTTCCTTTTAATTTTGATAAACATAATATATTAAGCACATTTTCTCAGTTTTTCTTCTACTCAACATGTGAACCCTGGAACTCTCTTAATCAATCTGTCCTTCATCCTACGGATTAGACTGCTTTAAACTCTCTGTATCCAGGCATTTTGACCCCAAAGTCTCTTGAATTTGGCTCTTTGTCACTCGTTTGGCTTTGGGGGAGACACTCGTTTCAGGCAGCCTGTATTTTGTATCCTTCATACACATAGAAACATAAACAATAGATAGATAGACAGTTCGGCATTAACCCGCTCAGTACCGGTGTCATTCTTAAATTATATTCTATCAATGATTAGACGATATGGTTCAGCTCAGGAAGGACCTCTAGCAATAATATGGCTTCATACTCTCTCAACCAACCCTCTTAACTACCACACATCCTTCTAAAGCTGCACAATATCGTTTAAATATAGCTAAACTAAAATATAACTCACGTCGCTGGTACTCAAAGGGTTAATAAACAAGATTCATAATAATGTAATTGTTAGTATAGGTAGCGCCAACGAACTTGACAGTAATTTTGATTCCTGACCTCTCTGTAACTCAAAAGGGTCTAGAGCAAACTGGCTGTAAATATCCACACCTAAAAAAAAAAGGCTGTAGTTGTCCAATTTTGGTTTTCTAGAGGGTGAACAGCGCATTAGGTTGGCTCGGGAACCAAGATTTGTTTTTCTCCAATTTCCATGATTATTGACTGTTTACTGGCTGGAGCTGAGGAAATGTGGATCAACAAACGAACAGAGAGGTAATTGAGGGATTCCGTAGATAAAGGGCGTATGTGTGTGTGTGTGTGTGTGTGTGTGTGTGTGTGGAACATAATAGCAGGATTATGTGTGTGTAAGTGTGTGTGTGTGTGAGTGAGAGATAGTTGCATATAGTTACATATATACACAAACTGCATAGACCTTGCGGTCCCTACTAGGCTCTCTACCCACCCACCACTCTCTCCGAGAGAGATCTACATAGATACACTGGCCACACAGATCTTACGATCCCTCTGAGGTGGCCAGGACTTAATCCTAGGAGAGAGAGAGAGAGAGAGAGAGAGAGAGAGAGAGAGAGAGAGAGAGAGAGAGAGAGAGAGAGAGATGTTGGTTTGGAGTCTTATAAGGTTGGTCTGCGTGAGATCAAGACATTTTCAGGGCGTCATAAATCGATGTTAGCCTGTACACAAAGGTCTCACCTGCTGGTTACGAAGACAACCTAATATTTGAATGATAGATCTTGGGACCAGGCCACACGCACGATAATGAAGTGTTTGTTATTAACCCTTTGAGTACTAGCTACGTGTGTTATATCATATTCTAGCTATAATTAGACGATATTATGCGGCTTAGGAAGTATCTGTGGTAGTTTAGTTATAAGGGTAGGTTGAGATAGTTTGAGTCCATATTATTGCTAGAGGTCCTTCCTAAGCTGAATAAAGTCGTCGAATAGTTGCCAGAATATAATGAAAAAGACGGTACTGCATATGGGTTAACCCTTTTTGTACCGGGGATGTCGGTTGTTATATGTCAGCTACATTTAGACGATTTGGTGAAGCGTAGGAACAATCTGTGGTAGTGTGGTAGCTAAAAGGATTAATTGAGATGGTCTGATTTTATGCCGCTTAGGAAAGGTATATTGGAAGTCAGAGGGTTAGTTGAGATAGTGTTTACCATTTTGATTCCCTCAGATCCTTCCCAAGCTGTTCAAAATCGTCTAATGATAGCCAGAACAAACTGCCAAAAGGCGGCATAATCCTCCAAGGGTTAACTCCAGGTACTACAGTAGCTAAATAAGTGATGTCTCGGCACCATGTATGTTTTGATCAATAAGTGGCATCAGCAATATCTAAGCTTGATTTCTTCATATCGAGTGAAATATACAAACATGTTCCTACACTTACCCACCCTATCCAACATCTGACAGACATTAATGCAACGCAGAGCAAGCTAAACGTAATGACAGCTGGGACATGACTTATTAGCCCGACCGTACTACAGTACCTAAATAACTAAGTAAATAAGTAAATTAAAGGGGACTACCTCGTATTTTTCTCTCTCTCCCTCTTGTGTGTGTGTGTGTGTGTGTGTGTGTGTGTATAATAATAATAATAATAATAATAAACGGTTTATTAAAGAATGGCAGCCTCATGAGCTGAAAATACACATTTTACAATTAGTGGATGAACATGAGATGTACAGATATGACAATGGTAAGCTCAGTTTACAATGGGTGAGTATAATATACTTTACATTAAAACAAGAAATTAATACAATAATTATGCTAGTGCAAAATACAAATTATCATAAATTAACCATGAGAGTAAGTGATTTACAGTGCATATAGAGTACACATTTATTTTACTCATATATATACAGAACATACATATATACGCATACGTACACACATAAATACTCATATATATACATACATATATAAGAACATAAGAACATGCAGTAAGTGTGCACATGCCCGTATACATAAACGCTCACGTATGCAAACAAACATACATACATACAAAAACTGTTCTGGTAGGGTCAGGTGAGGCTAATAATGGGAGTTAAATCCTTGGGAGAGATTAAATGAGGGAATTGGAAAAGAGTTAATGGGGCAACGGACTGTAGGTCAGGTAAAGCCAATTAGAATGGAATGTCAAACGTCGGAAGAGATCAAATGAGGAGTTTGAAAAGGATTAAGGCGAAATGGCCTACGGGTCCGTACAGGTAGGGTCAGGTAAAGCCTACTACAATGGGAGGTAATCCTCGGTAGAGAACAAAAGAAGAATATAAAATAAGGAGAGACAGCTGGGGGGAATTATAGTATATGGGACATTCTTCAGTGTAGGTGTGTGTGTGTGTGTGTGTGTGTGTGATAGAATACTCTCAGCCGGGCTCGAGCCTCGAACCACAAACAGTATACAATATAGACACATACATATATAGATAATTAACGCATACATACATACACATATACGCACACATACATACACATATACTGTACATACATAAATGCACATATACATATACACACATACACATAAACAAACTCAAGCAAATACATACATATATTCTAATACACACACACACACACACTTATGCATACATTATTAAAGGAGGGCACGTATATATGGTGTGACAGGCCGGCATTACACATTATTAATAATATTTACAATGGTTGGGATAGGACTATTTTTGTATCTGTCAGTTCTTGCCCTTATTGGTTGGAATGTGTTGAAGTATCGAGCTGCACGTGTTGGTCTAGGGGCGTCTGGTGGAAGTAAGTTTCTGTGTCGTGGGTGAACAAGTAGCTTAGATGCAAACTGCTTGAGTGTGTTGTAGTGGTGGGTTGAAAGTGCAGGTATGCTAAGGGTGGTGGGAGCTACCTCGTACCCTGGGTATGTGCCACCCAGGATGATCCTGCATGCCCTCTTCTGCACCCTCTCCAATTGACGTTGTTGTGTCAGGGTTAGAGAGGAGGACCAGGCGGGAGAGGCATAGGTGAGCTTAGGGAGTATGAAGATTGAAGATGTTATATATACTCTTCAGCTCATTCTCCGGCGCCCCCAGGGATCTCAGCCGCCTTAGCATAAACAACTTGTATGTGGCGGTCCTGACTGTGGTAGACACATGTTTCTTCCAGTTCAGCTTGTTGTCCACAGTGATTCCGAGGAGTTTGGTGGACCCAACAAGCTGAAGGGGATGAGGACCAATTGTGACAGTGGGTGGAGGAAGGTCGGTAACGGAGGTGTTGATGTGCATGACCACTGTCTTGTCATGATTGATGGTCACATGATTGACTGTGGTCCAGGCTTGAAGACGGTCGAGGATGTCTTGTAGGGGGTCATAGTGAGGGGAGGTGTTATCGACAGTAATGCCGACTGTCGAGTCGGTGCGTGTGTGTGTGTGTGTGTGTGTCTGTGTTGTGTTCGTCTTTTCCAAGAAGGGGTTGAAGGTGAGAGAAAGAGAGATAATAAGTGCGCAAAAGGGTGGGTATTTTAGTGTGCGAGCCACATCTCTCAATTCTATAGAAACAACACAGCTGTCGAGATGTTGTTGCAAGGAGGAGGAGGAGGAGGAGGTGGAGGAGGAGAAGAAGAAGTAGGAGAAAGAGGAGGAGGTGGAGGAAGAAACAAATATATGGAAGAAAACAATAAAGGGTGGGAACAATAGAGGAAAGGGATGAGAAACTAAGGAAGAGATATGGATGAAAAGAAATAATATAATGAAAGTGAATGGGGCAGGATAAGAACAGATGAGAAGGAGGACATGGAAAATACTTAACCCTTTGAAGATTGTGACGCATTTTGACAGTTTATTCTGGGTATCACTAGACGATTTTATACAGTTTAAGGGTAGGTATTTAGTTTGTTCCCTAAACCTCCATCAAGCTTAAAATTACACCCCCTTGAGTCCCTTTCAAGATAAATTTGTACATTTTTCGGTAGAAAAATGTCCCGGCCGAAGGTCGGTTCCTCTTAAATTACAGGCTCGCTATCGCTCGCCAGGATAAAATCGACACCTGAATGGCATGAAGGTCTTAATATGGGGTGAAAGTTCTTAAAATTGCTAAACTAATGGGGCAAACGTTTTATAGTATCAAAAGCAATGGGGCTAAACATGAGGGAGAAAGGGGTCAAGAAAAAAATCCCTCAAGTGGAGATCTCCCCTTAAGAAGGATCTCTAGGAATTATAAGGGTAAAGACTGTCTGAATTAACCCTTTGACTTCCATATTTATTCCCTTCTTAATCTAAATAAAATCGTATAATAATAGCCGGAAAATACATAAACAAATGTGTATTGGATCATAAAAGGGTTAAGACAAACTGTACACACCTCTGATTACTTATGGAATCTTTCATAACTTTCTATGAATTTTGAGCTACGCTATATTGCAGATTTCCGGCATTCAATAATTCAAAGGTTATGGATACTTTATTCGCATGTTCATTCTAATCACTCTGTATTCACACACACACACACACACACAAACTCACTAAAGTTAGCCTTTCTCTGTCTGTCTCTCTCTCTCTCTCTCTCTCTCTCTCTCTCTCTCTCTCTCTCTCTCTCACAAACACACTTCAATCGTTAGCACCTAAGTTCTCACAAGACAACCTGATCAAGTTAGGATTCCAAGTTCAGCACACGAACCCCCGACCTCGAGGATAGAAGGAAGTTTACTATATATATATATATATATATATATATATATATATATATATATATATATATAAATAATAGAGTATATCATAAATACACGTGACCTAGCTAGGAATAGTTTTACTCTCAGCCTGATCTCGAACCACCGACAGTCAGAATGACTTGAGTATGGCTTGGAATAATATATCCAGGTAGGATTTCCCTTCTCCTTGATACAAATAGGAAAAAGTTAAATAAATCCGTGGTAGAGTTGATTATAGCATGGACTCTCATTCTTACTGTCGGTGGTTCCAGTCCCGGCTGAGAGTAAACACACACACACACACACACACACACACACACTAACACACAATCACACACACTCGCACACATACACACACACACAACAGACCTAAAATTAACTCTATTAACCTTTAAACGTTCCATTATACCTGTTCCGAAATGAGGGAATTCGGTTTCAAAACAAAATCCAATTATGATCTCGACTTTCAACCATTTCAGTACCGATGCCGTCCTTTTAACTGTATTCTGGCCACTATTAGACCCTGGCTCTGGGTCTTCTCCTGGATGACCTAGATATGCGTGAATTTGTAGTTTGTTTTTGTGTGTTCGTTGTTTTATGTTGTGTGTTGTGTTGCCCCTGTTCTTGCTCTGTCTTGAGTCGCCCCCCCCCCCCAAAAAAAAAAAGAGAAAACAAAATGGAAAAGTGGGGATTGGGCCTGAGTAAATAGATAGATAGATAGATAGATTAGACGATTTTATTAAGCTTGGTTTTGATTTGATAACATTTAGGCACAGAGGCCAAGTACTGGGACCTGAAGAGATCATTGAATATCACACATTAATAACATTAAGATCAAGTAGTGGTACATAATACAATTAAAATGTCAGCTTGGAAAAGACCTCCAGCAATTAACAGGCTTCGAACTATCTCATTTAACCCCTTCAGGATCTAACACCCATTTTTACCTTTTTTTTCGTTATCATTAGACGATTTTATGCAATGTAGGAAGGATGTTTGCGAATTAAATGGGTAAAAACTATTTATATTAACTCTGTAGCACCCACAAGTTCACCCAAAGCTAATATAATCGTGTAATGATAGCCAGAAGAAACTGTCAACACGTCATGATCCTCAAAACGTTTATTAACTCTTTTTCCTAGCACAGATCCTTCTTAAACTGCACAAAATCGTCTTAACCCATACTGTACCGGTGACGTATTTGTTATTACCTTGTGGCAACTATAAGACGATTGTATTCAGATCAGGAAGGACTTTTTTTTCTTTTTTTTCTATGTGTATTTTCTTGCAATAATAAAGCTTCAAACTATCTCAACCAATAATAAAGCTTCAAACTATCTCAACCAATAATAAAGCTTCAAACTATCTCAACCAATAATAAAGCTTCAAACTATCTCGACCAATAATAAGGCTTCAAACTATCTCGACCAATAATAAGGCTTCAAACTATGTCGACCAATTATTTTTAACTACTACAGATCCTTCCTAATCTGCATAATATTGTCTAAATATAGCTAGAATAAAATATAACACACGTTGCTGGTACTCAATGGGTCAATATAGCTAGATTAAAATATAAAAGGCGTCGTCGGTACACAAGGGGTTAACACTATGCCGAGCTATATAATCATGCACAAATGCGAACTATTTCTCTCTTTTTATTAAGGGGGGTCACCGGCTTTTTTTTATCTCTCTTTCCCTGGCTTGTATCCATTCAGCCCCATTCAGCCTACTGTTTTAAGACGTTTATCCCCATCCAGGTGTCAATTTCGTCCTGGCGAGTGATAGCGAGCCAGCATTGTAAGGAGAAATCCGGCTTCGCCGGAGAAATGTTTCTATCGAAAAATGTAAAAATTTTGCTTGCTGTCAAAAAATATATATATATATGCAGGCTCGCTACCGCTCGCCAGGAAAATATTGACACCTGGATGGGGGTAAACGTCTTTAAACAGTAGGCTGAATGGGGCCGAATGGATACAAGCTAAAGAGAGAGGGAGAGAAAGAGAAAAAAGCGAGGTGGGCTCCCTTAATAACCTTTTTACTACCGGGGAGATCTGGTGTTTCTTTTTAGCTATATTTAGAGGAATTTATGCAGCTTTGGAAGGATTTGGGGTAGTCAAACAATTAACAAGAGATAGTTTGTAGCCTGTTGATTGCTACACGTCCATTCAAAGCTGAAAAATTCGGGATCAGATCTTACGGTCTGATCTTGGATGGAAAACCTGGCAAGTGAGGCAGCTCTGAACAGGGATGCCTGGAGTGTCGCCAGACCGGAACCGCACTTCCTGTGAAGCTCTCAGTCTATAAATCTATGTATGTTTGTATGCATGACAGTATGTATGTATGTACTGTCTGTCTGTCTGTCTGTCTGTGTGTATGTGTGTATGTATGTATGTCTGTCTGTATGTCTGTCTGCATTTATGTAACACGGCCCTGTTTCGAAAGGGTAAATGATTGAAAAGATTGCACCAATATACGACCTTCATCTGTTTCGATTGCCATTCCGGAACAGGCCAATCAACCTTTAATGCGATCAATTTGTATGTGCTCCGGATTAAGGGGGGTCACCGGCTTTTTGTTTATCTTTCTCTCCTTTTCTCTCTTTCCCTGGCTTGTATCCATTTGGCCCCATTCAGCCAACTGTTTTAAGACGTTTATCCCCATCCAGGTGTTAATTTCTTCCTGGCGAGCGATAGCGAGCCAGCATTGAATGGAGATATCTGGCTTCACCGCAGACATTTTTCTATCGACAAATGTACACACTTTGCTTGCTGTCAAAACAAAAACAATATATGCTGGCTCGCTACCGCTCGCCAGGAAAATATTGACACCTGGATGGGGGTAAACGTCTTAAAACAGTAGGCTTAATGGGGCCGAATGGATACAAAGCAAAGAAAGAGGGAGAGAAAGAGAAAAAAAGGTAGGTGGGCTCCGGATTAAGGTTTTTGTGGAGTCTGAGGTGATTTCTCCCGAGGTTTGTGATGTAATGTTCTCAAATAGACTCATTGGGATGCGTATTTTGCTCGTAGGCTAAGGAATTCGATTTCATGTAGTACGTTAGGCACTTCATTATGTTTTTTTCAAACAGTGACCATGAACCTTATTTCAATAGGTACCCTTTGAACCGAAAACAAGAATTATCAGCAAATTACTTTCATGAAGCTGCATTTCCGGTTAAATCAAATATACTATATATATTGTGACGTCTACCAGCGTTGGCAGCATCGCCTCTCGTTAGCCTCTAGCGCTCGCCAGGGACATCGAAATGGGCTACAGTTATCAGAGAATGTTGTTCTTTCTTTCCTAGTAATCGTATTGTCACAGACAGTCCAGTGGTGGTCTTTGTTTTCGTCTGTGACAACGGGTTATATTTTATATTAATAGTAGTAATGGTAGTACCAGCGTGGGAATGAGAGAGACTTTTAGAGCGAGATGGTAGTGAGTGTCTGTAGGTGCGGGAGCATCCCTGCCTCTCGCTCGCTATTGGCCGGCGTGTCTGGCTGTGTCACGTGACACCTGCTGTCTTGTGACGTCTCGGCCCGTGATTGGCCGACCATCGCGCCTTTGCGGGCTCCTGTGTAACTAACCTCCTACACGAGGGTCCCCAGGAGCTGTCCTCGTCAGGACAGGCTTGGCGCACGTGCTTCCAGCATCCCTTTGCATACTCTTCCCCGATCACCACCTTTATCACTGTTTTTCTCTCTCTGAACTTCTTCTTTTCCATTACTTCTCGCGTTTATTCAATTACTTATCCCCTTGGGTTCTGCATACGGTTTCCATAGCCGACCCATTGTATTGCATGCGCCGTCCTCAGAGATATTTACATGTACTTAGAATAGGTTTGAGGGTTCTTATAGGTTAAGAACTTTGTGTGTGTCTCCATTATTGATTTAGTGTTTCTGCTCTTTTATTTAATGCTAGACTGGGATAAGGTAACTGTAGTCGTTGTCTCCGATGTGTATACGGTTTGCTTATACCTACACGACTTCGACCGGTCCTGTGGTAGCCTGGGTTGTCTTTTCGGTTGCGTCCTTTGCGAGTGCAGCATTGTGTTGACTGAGGGTTTTGGCCTGTACCAGTTCCACACTTTGCTGCCTCTTTGCTTGTCTTTGGAGGGACGCCAGGATAGAACCAGATACTTTTGATCTGGATCTATCAAGAGAGCACCCTAGTCAATTAACGTAACTTAAAGGATGTGCAGTCTTAAGGACATCGCTAGGCTACGAGCCTGTCTTGCTCAACCCCAGTTCCTTACCTAGAGTATCCCAGCTAGACATTATTAATCGAGTAGACACTTGTAAGTATTTAATATAATCTCTTTGATATGTACGCATTATTATTCACAGCATTTATAAGTCTAGGTTGTTGCTGAGCTGCACAACCATAGTAGACTGTTTCATTGATGAGGAAGTACTTCTTTTAGTGTCGAGCATTGCTACCGTTGCTCATTTATAGTATTCTCGTGTCAGTTAACATTATATGTCCTATCTTTTTGTGTATTCGATTTACACGTGTGGTGTCCTGCCTCCTGCCTTTATATAGTTCAAGATCAGTACGAGCATCTTATGAGCATCAGACTTTCTTCAGAAGTTTCCAGGTCTATGCTGTAGGACTATACTTCACTTTCTTTCAGAAAGGAGTGAAGAGTTTATTGTTGTTTAGAGTAACTGTATTGAAGCATCTTTTTATTGTATTAAATCTTGCAGTGATTTAATTGATCTTTCCATAGATTCCTTTTTATGCATTTTAACGTAACTTGCATCTTGTTTGTTATCAGGCTATACCAGTGTCGGTTAGCCTGAAGTAGAGTACATTTATGCCCAGTTAAGGATACCCCGCTATCACAGATTAACCCTGAAGGGTATAGGTGTTTTGTTCGCTGGCATATAAGTTCGAGGGTTTGGATCTAGCGCACCGTTGTTGCATAGTGCCCTATTACTAGTCCAATCATTAAGTGCCCTTGTTTTATTCGTAGTCCCGGTCGTAACAATATATATATATTTATATATATATATATATATATAAGCTGATTCCCTTTCTGAGAAACAAGCCATATTATGAAAGATTAAAGACATTAAATTTGTTCTCGCCCGAGGCAAACTTAGGGAGTGTTTTATTAAACTTAAAGGATTTGACAAAGTAGACATCAGTGCACTGTTCACGATAAATAACAATGTTGCAACCCGAGGTAATGGAATGAAATATATTAGAAAAACGGCATGCCTAGATGTGACAAAATTGATACGTTTAACAAGAGACTGGACGATCATCTGATGAAGATTGGATTATTAAGAAACAATCAGTAGGTAAGTGTAATTTCCCTTTCAAACGAAGTTCTTTTTATACTCTATATAAAATTTCCTTGTGGGCATTTCCTGACCCATAAGGTTACACTTCATCCTATTTTCCGGTACGGATTTTTAGCCGGAGGGAAAGAAGGGTGGGAGAGAGAGAGCCTTCTACTGTGCTGTCCTATTCTTCTAATATAAATTGTCCCTGTCTAGTAGTATCCAGGCCGGACCACCTAGTAGGGACTGCAAGGTCTGTGTGGTGTGAGTATCTGTGTAACTATGTGTAATTCTCTCTCTCTCTCTCTCGCTTGCTATCTCTCTCTCTCTCTCCCCTAACAAGCTATATATTAAAGGTCGCCCCAGGATTAGTTCAAAAGAAAGCTAGGCAACCTCAGAACTCCCCCGCACTCCAGACTCCATATTAAAGGAAAAAAAAAAATCTGGAACCCCTTCGCCCTCGTATATTTCCCCATGAATTATGATATTATTTTGTTTACGCTTACCACTTTAGTTTGGTGATTTTAAGACTTTTTGTCCCAATTCTTTCTCAATATTAGGAACGTTCGTGCCATTTAGATGTAGTGTTGGGTATTAGGGGACGTTTTTGTAATTTAGGAGGAACCCCTTCTGTATACTGTACATAATTATATATATATATATATATATATATATATATATATATATATAGAGAGAGAGAGAGAGAGAGAGAGAGAGAGAGAGCGAGAGCGAGTAAAGAGTAGAAGACAGAGAGAGGAAATGAGCCAGTCCACCCACACTTAATATTCCATGCTACCAGCAGAATAAATAAAGCATCAGGAATATAGCCGGTATCACACGAACGCTTTTTCCCTCAACATTTATACCCAACACTGGTCTGGCAGCTTATGAGGTAAACATTTTAAATATTTCTGTCACCTAAATATACCTATCACAAGTCTAGTTCCGATACTAGGGCAAACTATTCCAGAAATGTTGTCAGAAAAGTGTTGATAATCGAATGTTGACTATAAAAGCTCTCGTGTGATACCGGCTTAAGACACACGCACACACACATACTCTGGGGATCATGGCACGTTTTGACAGTTTATTTTGGCTATCCTTGAACGATTTTATTCAGTTTAGGAAGAACTCGTGGGACCTAAAGGGTTAATTGAGCTAGTGTTTACCTCTTTGCTTCCTAGATATCCTTCCTAATCCGCAAAATATCGTCTACTGAAAACCAGACCAAATTGTTAAAAACGCGACATAGCCCTCAAAGGCTTATTATCTCTCTCTCTCTCTCTCTCTCTCTCTCTCTCTCTCTCTCTCTCTCTCTCTCTCTCTCTCTTCTATGTTATGCTTTCCTTTCTCTTTCCCTTACTATCGGTTTTGCTATCTCCACTAGAAATATATCCTGACCACCTCGCTGGGATCGTACGGTCTGTAGAGTCAGAGTATTTGTGTAAATCTATTATCTGAGTAAATCTATCTCTCTCGCTCTCTCTCTCTCTCTCTCTCTCTCTCTCTCTCTCTCTCTCTCTCTCTCTCTCTCTGCCACATATCTACAACATATCAACCTTCCGTCCAATTTCCCCCTCCCAGAATTTCAACATATACTCTCAGTTGGACAGCTCCTTTTCCCGCACTCCCTCATTTCGGCTTTTCCCTTTACCAGAAATGTGCACTAGAAAATATTTCTTCTTTCCCGATGAATATTCCGTGTTTCCTATTTGGTTGGCTAATTATAAAATGTTTCCCATATGCTCGCGATATATTTGTAAATTGTTAGTTACATTTTTCCTTACATATTCTTTTTTTGGCTTTTGCTATATATAAATTCAGAATATATCTGAATTTACTGACTGTATATGTAATTTTAAGCTTCTCTAGCTAATTATAATTTCGTTGGATTCTCCCTCTTACTGTATATCTAAGCACAGTATATCCTCAATATTTTGTTTAATTTTCATTCTTTAAATTATGTGTTGCTGTCATGGACACTTTAAAATATATTCTGATTTTATTACTTCATTTTCTCACTTGAAGAAGGTGTGCTAAGTCCCTTTCCAGATATTTACAATTGATTTCTGATTTCGCAGTAACACAAATTGCATCGTATCTAGTTAATATCCAACATAAAATGTATTGCAACTTTGCCTCGGCATGATATAACACACACACACACACACACACACACACATATTTAATGGTTAATTTATGATAATTTGTATTTTGCACCTGCATCATTATTGTATTTATTTATATTTTTGTAAACTGAGCTTACCATTTTCATATCTGTACATCTCATGTTCATCCACTATATTGTAAAATGTGTATTTTCAGCTCATGAGGTTGCCATTCTTTAATAAACCGTTTATTATTATTATTATTATTATTTTATATATATATATATATGTGTGTGTGCACTGGTGATTTTACTCTGAAATATATAATACATGCAAGTCTGCGCTTATATGGGTATCTGCCGCTGGTACCAAGATTAATGACACACCTTCTTGTCACCTTAAGGGGAGATATCCACTTGAGGGATTTTTTATTGAACTCCTTTCTCATTCAGGTTTAGCCCCATTGCTTGTGAGATTTAAAGACGCTTGCCCCATTAGTTTGGCGATTTTAAGAACCCTCGCCCCATTTCTGTCAATTATAAGACCATTCGTGCCATTTAGGTGTCCATTTTTTCCTGGCGAGCGATAGCGTGCCTGTAATTTAAGGGGAACCGGCCTTCGGCCATGACATTTTTCTACCGAAAAATGTACAAATTTATCTTGAAAGGGGGTCAAGGGGGAGTAATTTTAAGCTTGATGGAAGTCTAGGGAATCAACTAAAAACCTCCCCTTAAGGGGGCTCTCTCTTTGGCTCATATCCATTCGGCCCCATTCAGCCTACTGCTTTATGACGTTTACCCCCATCCAGGCGTCAATATTCTCCTGGCGAGTGGTAGCGAGCCAGCATATATATATTTTTGTTTTGACAGCAAGCTAAATTAGTACATTTTTCGATAGAAAAATGTCTCCGGCGAATACGGATTTCTCCATACAATGCTGGCTCGCTTTCGCTCGCCAGGAAGAAATCGAGACCTGGATGAGGAAAAACGTCTTAAAACATTTGGCTGAATGGGGCCGAATGGATACTAGCCAGGGAAAGAGAGAAAAGGAGAGAAAGATACAAAAACAAAAACAAAAAACGGTGACCCCCCGTAAAGGCTTCGTTGCCAGGGATTGTAGTTAGGCCCTGTGGTATAAGGCCTATCATTATTATGCTGTGTTGTGTGTTGTGCTGTTGTGATGCGTGTGGGGAAGGGAGATTAGGTACTGGTGTTAGAGATATGCTAGTATTGTAGTATTTATTTATTATTATTTCTATTATTATTATTATTATTATTATTATTATTATTATTATTATTATTATTATTATTATTATTTTTTTTTTTTTTTTGTATTGTTATTATTATATTCATATTATTATTTGTGTAATTTTTATTAATATTATTAATATTATTGGTATTATTATTAGTATTAATATTATTATTATTAGCATTATTTTATTTTGAATGGACGCTATAATTTGGCCGTAGTTATCATACAACTTTGTGTCATTCTATTTTCAATCATGTAAACATTATATCCAAATAACAAACTACCCCGTAGGCTATCCATAATGCCGATTGTTTATAAGGGCCTGGCCATAGTTGACAATAAAGACAGACTAATAACACCAGTGGCACCACTACTGTAAGGTGGAGACAAGTCGATCTCTGTGCCTATAGGGTCTCTTGTGGTATTGTGTGGTATTGTGAAGCGGGAAAGAGTTGTGAAAGGGTTGCAAGGGTGAAGAAGAAATTGGGGGAAGGAAATATGGTAGAGAGAGAGAGAGAGAGAGAGAGAGAGAGAGAGAGAGAGAGAGAGAGAGAGAGAGAGAGAGAGAGAGGATAAGTATGATCTCTCTAAATTGGTATGATGATGGAGGGGAGTGTAGGAGAGAGTGTGTGTGTGTGTGTGTGTGAATGTGCCCCTCCCCCCCCCCCCCCTTTCTTCCCCGTTGTGTATATATGTTATTCACTTGCTTGTTCGTCAAGGGGAATCCACGCAATGCGAGCTAAGCTCATTATTATCGCGCCTCCTTAACTGGGAATGTATTGCGTGAAATGCATGTTAACTGTTTATGTATCGTTGGAATGGCTGTGGATGCGTGTGTAGTCTGTATTTTAGGCAATTGGCGACATCTGGAAACGAAGGCTTAGGGTTAATCTGTACGGTACCATTCTCACTACGGTACCAGTCTCACCCGAAGGCTTAGGTTGACCAGTAGCTTAGGTTAACCAGTACGATACCCATCTCACCTTGTAACCGATCACCAACCCCAGATGGGACGTCACAACTTCGTCCACTTATACCAGGTTCCAATTTATACTGCTAGGTGAACAGAGGCTACACCGTTAGGAGACTTGCCCAAATGTCTCTTCCCCGCCCGGGTCTCGAACCCGGGACCTTCTGGTTGTGAGCCAGACGCGTTATCAGTTACGGGAGGTGTGTGTGTGTGTGTGTGTGTGTGTGTGTTTGCGTGCATGTTTCCGTGCATGTGCGTATTTGTTCCTCTCTTCCTCCTCGCCACCCCCCCCCCCCTCCCCCTCAGTTGGTAAATCTGGCGGTAATACAGCAATAACGAGGGTCAGACGAGGGAAGTACGGTCATTAGGTGGAATATATGTGTGTGTGTGCCAGAGTACTACTACTGCACACACTCGCTAAAATAAAATACTCCGAACAATAATTAATAGCCGCATCCCGTAGTAGTGTAAAGTCTTAAGGGGGGAGGGGGGGGGGCGTATTTGTTTGCTCATTTACGTATTTTGTTATTATGTTATTGGTTTCCTCCCTAACCTTCATCAAGCTTAAAAAAAAAAAAAAAAAAAAAAACCCAAAACCCTCCTTCAAGATAATTTTGTACATTTTTCGATAGAAACATTTCCCGGCCTAAGGCCGGTTTCTCATAAAATTTCAGGCTCGCTATCGCACGCCAGGAATACATCGACACTGAAATGACTCGAATAGTCTTAATATTGACAAAGAAATGGGGCTAAAGGTCCTAAAATCGTCAAACTAATGGGCCGAATGTCTTACAGTCTGAAAACTAATGGGGCTAAACACAAGGAAGTAGGGGGACTAGAAAAACGGCCCATTTCCCCTTAATATTCGCACCCACCACCACACACACCCACCAGCAGCGAGGACACAAAAGAAACACCAAGCCTCAATCCCCCGGGCCATCCAATATTCACCGCCTCTTTGATACGGTGGGGGCGGGTGGTGACATGCTGGCCTAGAGAGATGGACGGTTAAGGACGGTCACCTGCTTTTTTTCTCTCCTTTTCTCTTTCTTTGGCTTGTATTCATTCGGCCCCATTCAGCCTACTGTTTTATGACGTTAACCCCTTCCAGGTGTCTATTTCTTCCTGGCAAGCGATAGCGAGCCAGCATTGTATGGAGAAATCCGGATTCGCCGGAGATTTTTTTTTGATCGAAAAAATTTCAAATTTAGCCTGCTGTCAAAAAACATCTAAAATATATCCAGGCTCGCTACCGCTCGCCAGGAAAAATCGACACCTGAATGGGGATACACGTCTTAAAACAGTAGGCTGATTGGGGCCGAATAGATACAATTCATATTTGTTTTCACAAACTCACCGAGAGAGAGAGGCAAAGAGAGAGAGAAACAAAAACGAAGTGAGACCCCTTAACCCTTCTGTACCAGCGAAGTTCTTTTAAACTTTATTCTGGCTACTGTTAGAATTTGTTTGTATCCTTCTAACATAATAATTCATTCAGGTTTAGGTATAGTTTATAGAGAGGCCTTCCTTAGGGTTAAGGCCCCATTAATTACTCCTTCCATTCATCTATCCATAGCCTATGACACCGCAGTTGGAAAGTGTGTACATGCTTAGATTGATATGCAGGATTCGAAACTGCATTATAAATCGTAGGCTTGTCCACCATTCTTTAACTGTCTTCGTAGCGCAATGGATAAATGCACTGAATTTCGGTGTGAGCATCCTAGGTTCGAATCCCTGGACTGCCACATGTATTTGTTGATTTTATTAATTGAGTTTAGAATTAAAGTCGGTTGGTAGAGGTAACATAATAATTTATCCCCTCCTCCCTCATGTTAAGCCCCATTAGTTTGGCGATTTGAAGACCAGTTGTGCCATTTAGGTGTAAATATTTTTTTCTGGCGAGCGAGAGTGAGCCTGTAATCAAGGAGGAACTTGCCTTCGGCCGAGAAAAGGGAGGGGGGGGGGGCTTGGGGTTAATTTTTAAAGCTTCATGGAGGTCTAGGGAGCAAAATAATAACGTTCCCTTAACCCTACTGTACCAGGGTACTAACATAAAATGTAGCCCCCAGCCCCAAGCAATGTGGCCAAAATGGCTTCAGATGCGAGATATAACAACCTCCCCCCTTAAATGATGGAGGAATACTGCCTCTCCCAGCCTGTGGGAGCTTATATATAAGCTTAGAAGTGTTGCCAAGGTCTTAGAGCAGTGCTCAAACGTCGTGGTACCAAGTACTGCCTGATACTGGCAGTTACAAGGATCGTATACTACTGACGGCTGGCAGCCGTTGCTGGGACTTGGGAGTGATTTATCTACTGACGGCTCTCTGCTGTCGCTGGGATTGGACGGGTTAACCTGTGACTTTTCAATTTTATTCTAGCTATAATTAGACGATTTCATGCACTTTACGAAGGATCTGTGGTAGTAAAAAGGGTTACACGAGATAGTTCGAAGCCTGTTAGTTACTGGAGGCCATTTATAAACTGTATAACATCATCTAATAGTAGCCAGAATCAAATGAAAAGGACGTCACCGGTACATAATGGTTTAAGGTAGGGAGTGGTGAGAGCGACAATGTTCCCCCAAGGCATTGAATTAGTACCAGTCATCAGCGTGATAATCGACCATTACCTGTATAATTACCTAATGGACTCACCTGGTGGGACCGTGCAAGTGTGCCCTTCACCCTCTGAGGATCGATGACGCGCTCTATTCTATTTTCCAGCTATTATTAGACGATATTATTCAGATTAGGAAGGGTATATTGAAGTCAGAGGATCAAGTGAGATAGTCTTTACTCGTATAATCACCACAGATCCTTCCTAAACTGTATTTTATCGTCTAATGATAGCTAGAATATACTGTCAAAACGCGCCATGATCCTCAAGGGGTTAATGTGTTGAGATATTCTTTGCCTGCCCTGTAAACACTGAACACTTGTAGGTAACAAAAGAATGAGCATAGTGTTCTAATACGTATTAAAATTAGCATACAAAAACGATGACACTTTTGTATGTGTCTCTTTTCTGTTACCTTTAAGCATTGATTGTTCACAGTGTAATAGTCGTTCGTTATCATAATATTACAATGACTTTTCCTTACTACAACTAAACAAATAAAAACAAATGAAAAGGAAAAGTGGGGAATGGGCTTGAGTAAATACATACTACTACTACTACTACTACTACTACTACTACTACTACTACTACTACTACTGCTATATATTTTAGTTCTGTTCCGCTTATAGTTCATTTCGCGTTAAAACACGAGGTAAATTAATATCTAATTTTATCCCCCCTCACTAGGCCTAAGCACTGCATTAACCGCCCCTCTCCCTCTTCCTTCAATGCACACAGCTGCCTCCCACCCCTTTCTCTCTCTCTCTCTCTCTCTCTCTCTCTCTCTCTCTCTCTCTCTCTGTGGGGCGAGGAGAGAGCCTTCATCTTTGCTATCCTTTCCTTTCACTTTCTCTTATTTTTAGGGGTGCTCTCTCTACTATGATTAAGTCCTGGCCACCTCGCAGGGATAGTAAGATCTGTGTGCTCAGTGTACTGTATATATGTAAATTTATGTAAGCATTTTTTTTTTCTTCTCTCTCTCTCATCCCTATAATCATCAGTCCCTCCCTTACCTATAATTATCAGTCCCCCCCCTTCCCATTATCGTAACCAATTGGCCATATCACCCCCTCCTCCTACACAACACATTTGCATACAACCGCGAGCGCTGCGGTTGTCTGACTCACCGCGTTGGGTTCTTTGGGTGGGACTTGATCAATCAACAAGCCTTTTAAGGAGAGGTGGACCGTGTTTCTGGTCCCCTTTCTCCCTCGTGTATAATAGCCTAATTAGTTTTTGAGATTATAAGATGTACGGCCCATTAGTTTGGCGATTTTAATACCTTTCGCCCCATTCCTTTGTCAATGTCAAGACTCTTCGTGTTATTTAGGTGTCGATATTTTCCTGGCGAGCGATAGCGAGCCTGTACTTTTAAGATGAACCGGGAACATTTTTCGTCAGAAAAATGTTCCAAAACTACAGGCTCAGTATCGTTCGACAGGACAAAAGTCGACACCTAAATAGCACGAAAGGTCTTAATATTGACAAGGAAATGGGGCAAAAGTCTTAAATTCGACAAACTAATGGGGAAAACATCTTATAATCTGAACACTAATGGGGCTAAACATGAGGGGAGAAAGGGATCTAGAAAAACGACCAAACTCCCCTTAAAGGATGCGGTGCGTTAGATGAATAAGTTGTTTCAAGGTAGGGATAATTACGATTTACGTCATTTACGATTTTTCATCTTTTACGATTTACGTCATTTACGATTTTACGTCATTTACGATTTTTCATCTTTTACGATTTACGTCATTAACGTTTTACGTCATTTACGATTTTACGTCATTTATGATTTTACGTACATTTACAACCCCTAGCACACAAGCATGCACTCCCAAACATACACAGACACACTAACTCACATGGTGACGCACACACGTAAACGAACACATTCATATTCATATATACACACACACACACACACACACACACACACACACACACACACACACACACACACACTCACACTCACAAAAATAAGTTGACGCACAGTCATAGACGAACACACACACACAAACTCACAACAACAAGATGACGCACACTCATAGACGGACACAATCACACACACACATACACACACACATTAAAAAGTCGCCATCGTATGGAAGTTCTCTCTCTCGCACTCCCTCTCACGCTCACTCCATATCTCTCTCTCTCTCTCTTACACGCACTTACTCACTCACTCTCTCTCTCTCTCTCTCTCTCTCTCTCTGATACACCAACAATTTAATTAACTTTACAGCCCTCCGACCGTGTGCCCAAAACTCTCGTCCACAAACCAGGTCGTCCCAGTGGTCGCAGCTTTAATAAACACACTCGTAAAACATAGTAGTCCTTCCGTTAAATTACTAATTTAACCCATTCAATACCGGGGATGTCGTTTTCAATTCATTCTGGCCAATATTAGACGATTGTATTCAGCTTAGAAAGGACGTCTACTAATTAAGAGGCTACACCCTATCTCAAATAATCCCTTTAAGCTACCACATATCCTTGCTAAGCTTCATAAAGTCGTCTAAATGTAACAACAATTAAAATATAACAGACGTCGCTGGTACAGGAGGGGTTAATTAACACACTCGTATAACATAGTATTCCTTCTGTTAAATTATTACTTTCTTTCAATTAATTATATTGGATTGTTTTTAGCCTATCTCTTAAGTGGGGTGGAATTTATTTATTTACTTATATAATTAATTACTATTTTAGTTTCTTCCTTAGACCTCGATTAAGCATAAACACACATACCCAAGATCCCCTTCAAATATATATCTGTACATTATTCGGTAGAATAATGTCCCGGCCGAAGGCATAGAATAATGTCTAGGCCGACGGTCGATTCCTCCAAAATTACAGGCTTGCTATTTGTTCGCCAGAAAAGAATAACCGACACTTAATATTTGTCGTCTATGCATGAAGGACACACAATGCAAAGCTGCCTGTAACAAGTGTCTCCCCCAATGTTCAATATAGTAGCTACTTTTATGTTTATTTATATATTAATTTGTATTTGTCTCTTTTATTTGGAAAGAAGTGTGGTGTGCTTGTTTAGTGTAGTGAAATGGATAGGAGGAGGAGGTGTTTGTGAGAGCTAGCTGGATTACTCTCAAACTTTCTTCTACTCAACAGCTGAGCTCTGGAACTCTCTCCCAGCATCAGTCTTTCCCTCTTCCTATAACTTAAATTGCTTCAAACTCCGTGTGTCCAGGCATTTTGGCTCGAACGTCCCTTGATTTTGGCCCTGTCACTCTTTCAACTATGGGGGAGGCACTCGCTATAGGCAGTTCGGCCTTTTGCCTCTCTCTATCACATAGAACCAAAAAAAAGTATGACACAAGCAGACATAGTGAGGGAAGCCAGACAAATGAAAGAGGAGTTCCAACAATTCATCACATATCTATGAGGCCTCCCCTGGGTATTACCCTGCTCGATTGGTGTCTACAATCTCCCCAACAATCTCCCCATCTCCCCAACAATCTCCCCAACACATATGCCAGGAAAGGTCTAAATATTGACAAAGGGATGGGGAAAAAGGTCCTAAAATTGCCAAACTAATGATGAACGTCTTAACATGTCAAAACTAATGAGGTAAAACATGAGGAAGAAGGGTGTCCAGAAAACAACAAATCTGCCCTTAAAGGACGACCTAATGAAGGCTGCCATATAATGCTTCAATAATAACCCCCCGAGCTACATTTATAGCAGACTAATAGCTGGGTCCATTAAAGATATGAATTGCTTTTGCTAAACTAACTTATGAGTTTTTAACATGGCATCTGGCGCGGAAACAGACAGGCAGGAAAGGAAGGAAGGCGGGTACAGAAATTAGACAATCATTTCGTGAGCAGGCAAGTAGCATAGTAATAAATAAGCTCCGGAAAAGTTGAAACAAAAAGGAATATAAACAATCTACACGATGTAAATTTTCAAGCAGACATTTTACTAAATCAGGCTACTTTGGACATCGGAACTAGTTTAGACAAGAACTGTGACTGGATCGTTACAATGTATGTGCATTACTGTTCTCTTTCAACTCCAAACAAATTAATTAAAAAGGTATGCTCGAAATTGTCCCACTTGTCCAGAGTACCCCCACTTTAAGGTACTGATATATTCCTTTCAGTACCGGTGACGTCTTGTTTATTTGATTTCAGCTACATTTAGACGTTTTTGCGAAGCTTAGGAAGGATGTATGGTAGCTAAACAGATTACTTGAGATAGTCTGTTGTAGCCTTTTCATTGTTGGTAGACGCCCTTCCTAAGCTGAATAAAATCATCTAATAATTACCAGAATGTCATGAAAAGGCCCTCACCGCCACTAAAAGAGGATACTTATACAAAATCAATTAGAAGGGCGAGTGGGAGATTGGCAAGCATGAAGGTGAAACAGGCAGGTAACCAAGCACTTTAATTGGCAGGTATGCAATTATAGTCGGTTTATTTTCAGTGGGCGGTAAATTGCCTTGTCCCTATTTTCATTATCCAGCTATTACGACAATTTGGTGGCGAAATAGGTTGTTAATTATACGAAGTTGGTATCAACCCCTTCTGTACCGGAGACGTCTTTTAAACTTTATTCTGGCTACAATTAGACAATTTTATTCAGCTTAGAAAGGGCCACCAGCAATTAACAGGCTTGGAACTAGCTCACGTAACCCTTTTTGCTACCACAGATCCTTCAAAGACTGCACAACATCGACTAAATATAGCTAGAATATATAAAACAATACGTCGCCGGTACAGAAGGGGTTAAGGGGAGGTAGTTGGTTTTTCGAGTCCTCCTCCTCCCTCATGTTTAGCCCTATTAGTTATGAGATTCGCTTCCATTCGCTCCATTTGTTTGGTGATTTTCAGACCTTTTGCCCCATTTATTTGCCAATATTAAGACCTTTCGTGCCATTTAGGTGTCAATTTTTTTCCTGGCGAGCGACAGCAAGTCTGTGTTTGAAGAGGAATCGGCCTTCGGCCGGGACATTTTTCTATCGAAAATGTACACATGTATATCGAAGTGGGGTCTTATGAGTGTTTTTTTTAAAAGTTTGATGGAGAATTAGAGAGCAAACTAAACCCCTTCCTTAAACCATTGAGCCGAACCAGTAAATTATGCTGCACAATACTGTGTGGGCTCCCTTAATATGACGCAGAGACATATTAGTTTCATATTTCCCGGTAGGTATTGGAATATCAGCTGCTATGGGATTCAATTTACCGCCAGCTGAAATAAAACAGACTATAGGTAGGCACACACGCAGGTATACAGACAAGTGGGTGTGCAGACAAGCAGGCAGACCGACAGGCAGACAGGCAAACAGGCAGACAAACAGACAGACAGGTGGCAGCCAGACTGACAGACAAGCAGATACACACACACACACGCAGGTATACAGACAAGTGGGTGTATATACAAACAGGCAAACAAAAAGACAGACAGGCAAACAGGCAGACAAACAGACAGACAGGCGGCAGGCAGACATACAGACAAGCAGACACACACACAAGCAGGTATACAGATACGTGGGCGTAGAGACAAGCAGGCAGACAGACAGACAGAAAGACACAGACAAGCAAACACACGCAGAAGGAGGTATACAGACAAGTGGGTCTACAGACAAACAGGCAGGCAGAAAGACAGACATACAGACAAGCAGACAAAAACACACACGCAGGTATACAGACAAGTAGGTGTACAGACAAGCAGGCAGACAGAAAGACAGACATACAGACAAGCAGACACACACACACGCAGGTATACAGACAAGTAGGTGTACAGACAAGCAGGCATACAGACAGACAAGCAGACACACACACACGCAGGTATACAGACAAGTAGGTGTACAGACAAGCAGGCAGGCAGAAAGACAGACATACAGACAAGCAGACACACACACAAGCAGGTATACAGACAAGTGGGTGTACAGACAAGCAGGCATACAGACAGACAAGCAGACACATACATACAGAGGAATACAGACAAGTGGGTGTACAGACCAGACAAGCAGATATACAGACAGACAGACAGACAGACAAGTTAGCATTCTTATCGCTCTTCCAAATGAGTTTAGTAGTGTTGTGTATGACGTGTATGGGTGAAGGGGAAATAAGAGGCCTGTAAACAAAGAGATAATTTACATCAGAAATAAAATGAGGTATCAGTTGGTCACACACGCACACACACATACACAACAAAATAAAAAATACACACACACAAATACACACACACACACACACACACACAAAATACACACACACACACTAATACACACACACACACACAAATATTAAAAAAAAAAAAAAAAAAAAAAACACACTCACACACACCCTTCTGTAAACATAAACAATACGAATTCATCCCATTAAGCTCTAGTCCAATGATATTAGTCTGGGAAACGAGTACATTATGACCAATATAATACCCTAATTACACCTTTGTACCAGGTGTCAGTTCGATGATGATGACTAATGACAGCTAATAAGGGGAGATTTTTAGTTTGCTTCCTAGACCTCCATCAAGCTTTAGAACAATACTCCCAAGACCCCCCTTCGATATAAATGTGTAAATACTCCCTCTCTCTCTCTCTCTCCCCCACCTCTCTCTCTCTCTCTCTCTCTGTCTCTGTCTCTCTCTCTCTCTCTCTCTCTCTCTATCTCTCTCTCTCTCTCTCTCTCTGTAACATTCCTCTCCATGAATATCTTAGGTGGAGGTCAAACTGGCTTGTATTTTGTGACCTGAGGGCCATGTGTTCCTGTCGTGTGGTCATGGTGTATTTAGTGACAGGTGAGAGAGAGAGAGAGAGAGAGAGAGAGAGAGAGGAGAGAGAGATGAGAGAGAGGGAGAAGATGAGGAGGAGAGAGTGGGAGAGATGAGAGAGAGAGAGAGAGAGAGAGAGCGAGAGAGAGAGAGAGAGAGATAGATAGATAGATAGATAGATAGATAGATAGATAGATAGATAGATATACCGGTATATATATATATACAAAAAAAAATATATATATATAATATATATATATATATATATATATATATATATATATATATATATATATAGAGAGAGAGAGAGAGAGAGAGAGAGAGAGAGAGAGAGAGAGAGAGAGAGAGAGAGAGAGAGGGTGTCACTAAAATATTTGATACGAGATAATTATACTGCATTAAATAATTGCGATATTGATGATAATAAGGAAATAAGTGCTAGATGTGGGTTCGTTAATACACTGGAGCAGTGTTACTAGTTTATTGAAAGTCTACTGACAAATGTTCGTGAGATCTTGCTATTTTATTTATACAAATATATTCATTTATGTTCATGTTCAGTACAAAGCAGCTATATAGTGTTAAGTACATAATATGCATTTATTTATACATGCCGGATTTGACATAAACATTAATCTAAATGGATACACAGGATGTCCCAGGAGGAAAGGGCATAACTTTGGGAAATTATAAAACAAGGTATTCTAAGTATAAAATGGTCTATAACCAAAAGTCTGAGTTTCAACCATTAAAAATATATTGAAGGTTTTATGTAGCGCCCTCCCCCGCACCACTGTAATGGACTCTTTCATGTAAAATAGTTTCCAACTAGTCCAAAGTGAGCTAATATGTCTATAATCATTTTGTAACTTACAAAATGATAATATCTTTATAATAACATGCTAAGATAACTGCAGTTACATGGAGGTGCGGTAGGCCCTAGGATAACTAGGCCAGCCTTATGGGGAAATACATAGGAAAATATAATTTTCAACATGCAATATCTCGATACTGGTTGAGATTTGGAATATTTCTTATAGAACATATTAGGCTTAGAATACCTGATTTTATCATTCCTCAAAGTTATGCCCTATTCTCCTGGGACACCCTGTATTTGAAATTAAGAAAATCGCAAGAGGTCACAAACATGTGTCAGTAGCTGTACATAATAATTAGGAACAAACATTAGACTTAAGGGGAGATTTCCATCTGGAGGATTTTTTTCTGAACCTCTTTCTCCCTCATGTTTAGCCCCATTGCTTGTGAGATTTAAAGACGCTTGCCCGATTAGTTTGGCGATTTTAAGAACCCTCGCCCCATTTCTGTCAATTTTAAGACCATTCGTGCCATTTAGGTGTCGATTTTTGCCTGGCGAGCGAAAGCGAACCTGTAATTTAAGGGGAACCGGCCTTCGGCCGGGAAATTTTTCTACCGAAAAATGTACAAATTTATCTTGAAAGGGGGTCAAGGGGGAGTAATTTTAAGCTTGATGGAATACTAGGGAATCAACTAAAAACCTCCCCTTAACTACTATGTGAGTTTGGAGGTCCACAGATGACAGCTCCAATGACACTCCGGAGTTGGTGAAGTTGCGTAGGAGGTATGTGATGGCGACGAGAGTGATGATACTGGTGTATAATTATGATAGTATAAGACTGCGTAAATAGTCTAGCACTATAGTCTGTTTCTTATCAGCTGGCGGTAAATTGCAATGTCCCCACCATAATTACTAGAGGCTATAGCATAAGGATTCCTAATTTACATTGTAATTAAGCCTATTCTCTAGTATACCTATGAGATACTTCCCCATCAGTCAATACAAAAAGGCTACATAAAATGACTATATATATGAAAAGGCTCCTGCCATGGAAAATGTTGCTCCCTGGCTGAGTTATAACGTTAGCAAGTTTTACCGGAAAGTTAGCTGCCGAGGGGTTAAGTTCGCATTAGAGATCCTACAGTAACAAAGATCGGCCACCTTCCGCCATCTTGGTGCCACTGCTGATGTGTTCTTCTCTTTACATTCAAATGTGTCTATACCATAAACACACAAGGTAATAATGTTCCTTGATATATAGTTTGGTCTTTGGTGATATAGGTTCATAATATACCTACTGTACATTATTCCCATGATATTCTTAATTAACCCCTTGAGGATTATGACGCGTTTTAACAGATTATTTTGGCTATTATTAGACGATTTTTCACAGCTTAGGAATGATATGTGGGAGTTACAAGGGTAAAGACGGTCTCAATCAACCCTCTGACTTCCCTATATCCTTCTAATCTGAATAAAATCGTCTATTAGTAAACAGAAATAAGAACAACAATGCGTCATAAGATACTGAGAGGGATAATATGCCCATAATAGTCCTAGTACAGGTATACCCAAGGTCTATATACACTTATATAGACCTTTGGGTATAGGCTACCCATAATAAATCCATAATAAACGATAGGCAATATTGGGAGAGGGTTTACAGATGGGTGTATAAATTGTATAATAAATAAGATAACATATATTTTGATAATTTAGTTACCCAAATGGCGTTCAAAGAAAAGGATGGTCATTGTCGCTTTACTATAGGGTCTCTAGTCATCATACTATAAGGATCAAGTAAACTTTGTTAACTACTTTAGCCCCCGGTAGGGTCAGAGGATTAACCAATTCAGATCCGGTGACGTTCTTTTCGTTATATTATGGCAACTATTAGACGATTTTATTCAGCTTAGGTAGAATGTGTTGTAGCCAAAAGAAGTAATTGAGCTAGTGTGTAGCCTTTTCATTCTTAGAGGCCCTTCCTAAGCTAAATAATAGTCTAATAGTTGCCAGAATATATAGAAAATGGCGTCACCAGTACTGTATGCGTTAAATTAAATTGTTCTCACCTCACTAAATCCAAGATCTCTCTCAAAAACTCAATACAATCCTGTTTTGATAACTTAAAATGATTGCATTGAAGAGGCTAAGACAAAAGTGAATATTTATTTTAGTCTAGTAGCGTTTCGAAACCTGGCTTGGTTGAGATCGATGAATGAGTTTTCCGATGACGAACGAGTGACCATGGCTCGTCGATACAAAACAACACAACCAGAAATCCTGTAGCGAGAGAGGTCGGCCACATATGTTTTGTTTCCGTGTCATTCTGGTGCGGCATTGATTTTGGGTGGTTGGTGATTCAATACGTGTTCCAAAGGCTTGAGTGCTTCTTTTTTTGGGCTGGTGTTTATTCTATGTTTTCTTTACTTGCCATCTCTGTTCCCTTTCGTATGTTTTTTTCCTCGTCCTCCCTACCCATTTAAAAGAGTACAGGTTTGGCTACTGACTGACTGACCAAGTGGTGCTGCAATTATGAAAAATAGTGATACTTTACGTTTATCATAAGTTAATTTAAATAGAAAAACGAAATAATATATATATTGTACCAGTACTGTACACTGCCTGTTATGTGTATGGACATTCAATTTTCCGTCAGATGAAATGAAACAGAGTATAGTGAATATTGTTTTCTTCGTTTGACCTGGCGAAAAGTTTATTTCATTATCAGCTGATTCCACGATATTTAATGGATAAAACAAAAATTACTGTCTCTGTATTATAGTAAAGCTGTGTTATATATAGCTGAATAATTAACCTGGGGACAAGGCAATTTATCGCTAGCTTTAAAAATAAATGAATAACACGAAATGTGATTAAAACGATAATATTCATCATAAATATCACGGAAGTCCAATAATATATGCTAACATTATTTTGTAAGCTCTCATAACAGTCACATGCTATAAGTTTCTAGCTTATCCAATAACCATACATTTTCGGTATGTTTATCTTAGGGTAAGTAGCGTGATCACGATATAATAAGCCTGCACTATTTTAAGGGGGGGGGGGGGGCGGCGGGGCGCACTTATTTTAACGGGGGACGGGCGCACTTATTTTAAGGGGGGGGGGGGGGCCGGGCGCACTTATTTTAAGAGGGGGGGGGGGGGGCGGGCGCACTTATTCACTTGTTTACTAATCTTGTTATTGTTGTTGTTTAGCTTCCTCCCTAGACCTCCATCAAAGTTAATGACATACCCCCTAGACCCCCTTCGAGATTATTTTGTAAATTTTTCGATAGAAAAATGTCCCGGCCAAAGACTGGTCCCTCTTATAATTACAGGCTCACTGTCGCTCGCCAAAAAAAAAAAAAAAAAAAAAAAGACACCTAAATGTCACAAAAGGTCTTGATATCGATAAAGAAATGGGACGAAAGGTCTTAAAATCGACAAACTAATGGAGCAAACGTCTTAACATCTCAAAACTAATGGGACTAAACATGAGGGAGAAGAAGCGCCAGAAAAACGAACCATCTCCCCTTAACATGTGCATTATTAAGTAATTGAGCTTAGTTCGATAAGATCAGCCTTTGTCTTTGCATTGGTAACTTACACCATCAAAAGTTATTAAGCCAAACTTACACCATAAAATGAAATCAAGCTGGTTAAGGGAGCCCACCTCGCTTGTTTTATCTTTATCTCCCTCTCTCTTTGGCTTGTATCCATTCGGCCCCATTCAGCCTACTATTTTAAGACGTTTACCCCCATCCAGGTGCCAATATTTTCCTGGCGAGAGGTAGCGAGGCAGCAAATATGTATTTTTGTTTTGACAGCAAGCTAAATTTGTAAATTTTTCAATAGCAAAATGTCTCCGGAGAAGCCGGATTTCTCCATACAATGCTGGCTCGCTATCGCTCGCCAGGAAGAAATCGACACCTGGATGGGGATAAACGTCTTAAAACAGTTGGCTGAATGGGGCCGAATGGATATAAGCCAGGGAAAAAGAGAAAAGGAGAGAAAGATAAAAAAAAAACGGTGACTCCCCTTAACTGATCGACATTTCTAACTTATATACTATCAACGACAAAGGTTCGTTCGCCCTACCTGCCACTGTGTAAATCCGAATCACCTGGGGGTCGAGAAACGAAGCATTTATTGGGTGTGAATGGCACTTCTTTCAGATGCTTCGTTTGTCGACCCCCAAGGTAATGACTTGTTGGGAAAAGTCAACTGGGCTTGACTGATGTTTTTTTACCTATTTTACGCAAATACGCGGTTGGATAATCTAGTGAAATTAAAATGTGTAACCGATTTATATGCACACTGCGTATGAATATTGTGAATAATTTTAAATTATATGTTTAAATATATTCTAACCATCCTTAAGTCCTTCAAACGAATGCAATAAAGTCTTAAAAGTCACGATAAGAATTTACCCTCATTTGTTGGGAACAATAATAATATGCTTTGGCAACTTCTGAAATCAATTCTTATAATTATTCAACCAACAAATACAATCTTTCTTCAGCCTGTTTGTTGCTGCTTATGTAAAAGAACCCTGACAATGTGATCTAAGTGTAGTTGGCGAAATATCCGCTCGTGTATCGCTTACTAAAATGTCGTTACCAAAATGCAAATGTTATGTTAATATTTATGCTGACCATGATAGCCCAAATTCTCCTGCGATGTCTTATGGCGACATTATTTCCCTCCTGGGTATTTTAAGAGACACTGGAGCACTACGCTGTTTTATACGTACAGTTGGGGACAAACATTTCTGGAGAATTCATGGGGTGTCACACGAACGATTTTTCCGTCAACTTTTACGGTGAATAGTAGTCTGGCAGCTTCGAAATATGAGTACCACAAAAAATAAACTAGCTAACATTATCTGCCTTCGATCTAGTTTCCGATGGCAATGCGAAAAACAGCTTCAAAATAGTTCGAACAAAATACTTGCTCATCGAAAATGGCCTGAAAATGAAAGAACAACAACGATACGCTGGTTCCCCACTGTAGGTGCTTGGATGTCTAAAAACCATGCCTGGATATACTAACTTAACCCTTTCAGTACCGGTGACGTCCTTTTCATTATGCTCTGGCAACTATTAAACTATTGTATTCAGTTTAGGAAGGATCTCTATTAATTATAAGGCCTCTAACTCTCTCATTTATCCCTTTTAACTCCCAGAGATCGTTCTTTTAAGCTGTACAGTATTGTATAAATATTGCTGAAACCAGTTGAAATGCTCATCACTTGTATTGGTGCAAGCCAATTTATTGCCAGCATAAATAAAACAGAGTATAGTGTTCATTAGATAATATTCTTCAGTGCAGGAAGACCTTTATGTTCACCATTATATTAGACAAGATACAATTAACTCCCTTGGTTCCCAGAGTCTGCGTAAGATGAACAAACAAAAATAATAATAATAATAATAGGAAGAACAAAATTAATATGAAATAATCGTATTGAGGGAGCTTAACCCTGCTTTCTAACCTGAAACCGAGATAAATAACTGTAAATATAAAACAAAAAGTAAATAAATAAATAAAATAAAAAAACGAAACAATAAAATCCATAATAAAGCAGGAGACGCTCATTATTATTCAGTTCTAATTACAGTGGTATCCTAAAATATATGCCAGTACATAAATAAATACATAATTAAATACATAGATGAAAACATGAACAATTTACATAATCGCCCAGATTTTACGTTACTACTATAATCTGGTTTTATATGGACAAACAATATTACACATATAAAGTAACTTTCTTTGATAAATGGATATAGCCTACCTGTGATAATACACTGTGTTTACAGCAAATATTCATGTCTACTTCTTGACTACGGTCGATATCCATTATTGCGTAAAATTGGTAATAGTATGCCAAAAGCACACACACATAAACACACGTACAGCCATTCGCACTCGCACACACACAGACACACACACTCACTCTCACACACATTCCTACACACACCCACACACCCACATATTGCATGATCACTACGGTCCTCAGATATGACATGACACGACCATCGGAAAAATGAAACAAGCAATACAATTTACTCCGCTTAGTTAGTTAGTTAAACTAGGACTTCAGAGGCTATCAACCCTATTGGATTATTAAGCCAGCACACTGTAAGTCAAGAATAACGTCAGGACTGCAGCCTCTCTGCGAAAACTGCAGTCCCTTGTTACTCCGCAAATGAACTTCTGAATGATATATGTCCCACTGGAACATTGAAAGCATTTGAAATACTTAAAATGGTTCGTACGGAATTCTACTACGCACTTCAATCATTGTCAGGCCAAAGCTCCAAAGGATTAAATATATTCCGAATATTACTGATTGTTGTAAAGGTCGGAACATGTATATTCTTTACGGCACCTAATATATATATATATATATATATATATATATATATATATATATATATATATATATATATATATATATATATATATATATATATATATATACTGTATATATGCATATATATATATATATATATACTGTATACTGTATATGCATATATATATATATATATATATATATATAGAGATACTGTATATATACAGAATATATATATATATATATATATATATATATTTATATATATACTGTATATATATATATTTACTGTATATATATACTGTATATACTGTATATATATATATATATATATACTCTGGCACATACCCCATTTTTGTTTTCTGTTATTTCTTTGAGAGTGGTAGACTAGAGACCGAGCCCGAACAGGGACAACACAACAAAAAAAAAAAAAAAAAAATGCAGCGGAACACACCACACCGCCCGCCCACCATGCATCCAGGCGCACCCTACATAAATACAGGCTCCCCAGGCAAGGCGCCTGACGGATTATTATCTATTCCAACTGGTACCTGACCCCCTCTCTAAAACAACCGCGTTAACACTCGTATATTCACTAACATACTCCATTCATTCCTACTTATTATCACTTCTCTTGCCTGATCTATAGTCATTCCTCTATCTTACAACGCATGTCCTACATAGTTCTCCATCTCAATGGAGGTCTTCCTACCCTTCTACATCCCCTTGTATCTGAGTCACATATTCTCTTTGTAAGTCTTTCATCTTCCATTCGCTCAAAATGTCCATACCAGGTCAGCGCCCTTCTGTCCACTCTGGCCGACAAATGTTCCTGCTGCCCCACTCTCCTACGTATCTCTTCATTCCTCAATCTGTCTCTACGAGTCACTCCACACATATTCCTCAAGCAGCTCATCTCCTTCACATCCATCTTTCTTCTCCATGTCTCAGCCCCATACATCAACTGTTGGTACAACTCTCCCTTGATATATTGCACTTTTAACTTTCATTCCGAGATTTCTCATCTTTATATATATATATATATATATATATATATATATATATATATATATATATATATATATATATATATATATATATATATATATATGTTTCTAGTCTCTCAGTGGGGATCGAACCATCGACCATCAGGATGATAGTCGACGCTTTAATCAATTACACCACGGCAGTCTAATTGATTAAAGCGTCGGCTATCATCCTGATGGTCGATGGTTCGATCCCCACTGAGAGACTAGAAACATTTAGTGGCTCACGTGTATTTGTGATATATTCTCAATATATATATATATATATATTATATATATCAGATGAAGTATGGAGGGATAAGCCTTTACAACGGCACCTCGTATCTACATTCTATTTTTCATATATATACATATATATATATATATATATATATATATATATATATATATATATATATATATATATATATATATATATATATATAACTTTTTATGATATACATTATTACGGTATATAATCATTTCATATTATATTAATATATCATATTACAATAATTGTCAGCCAGAATCTTGAAAGGTTTAATGTTATCACTCCACTGCCAGCACATGAAAGAAGTGTAACAATCACATAGTGAGGGAAATTAACTTTACCCGGTGCCAGCGAACTTGACAGAAACCGTGACCCCCAAACTTCTTGTAACACAAAAAGAATGAGAGTAATCAAACTGATATTTCTATAATTTAGGAAGTGTCGACCAGGAAATCGATTTTGAAATGTACAGCCCGTTGGCTCTAGCCCCTTATGAGTTATAAATAGGTTAAGATTCAAGGTTTTTTGTCAAGGTCGCTGGCACTGGATATGTGTTTTTGTCTTTCTCCGTCTCTCTCTGGGTTGTACTCATTTGGTATAATTCAGCCAACAAGATGTATATCCCCATCCAGGTGTCGATTTTTTTCCTGGCGAGCGGAAGTGAGCCAGCATATTTTTTAACTGTTTTTTGACAACAGGCTAAATTTGTTAATTTTTCGATTGAAAAATGTCTTCGGCGATGCCGTAATTCTCCATACAATGCTGGCTCACTATTGCTCGCCAGGAAGAAATCGACACCTGGATGGGGATAAATGTCTTAAACCAATAGGCTGAATGGGGCCGAATGGATACAAGCCAGAAAAAGAGAGAAAAGGAGAAAACAAGCAGGTCACCCCCCCATAAAGATAATGTTGATCTGATCAAGTAGCCTTGCAACATTAATATTGAATATATATGGAAGTTGGCCCGACAGAGGTTCAGTGGTGTCGTGGAATCGGGAACCAAAATACCAGTGATCTTAAAATTAATAGAAATTGGGTGAAAGGACTTAAGATCGCCAAACCAATGAGGCGAAAGTCTTAAAATATAAAACATATAATGGAGCTGAACATGATGTAGAATGGGGTCCAGAAAAAAAAATCGTAAGTGAAAATTTCCCCTTAAATGTCTGTATCACTGAAAAAATGATTGCTGATAATAATGGCAGAATTATACCATGTTCCAAATAGGTAGGCAAAAACTCTTGAACATTATCCTCTATAACTCAAAAACGACTATAGTAATCGAGAAAATATTTCTACCATTTGGGAAGGGTCAGTCAAGAGAGAGGTGTGGAAATTTACAGCCCATTTGTTCTATCCATTTTTGAGTTACAGGGGTTAGGAATTATGATTTCTGGCCTACCAATTTGGAACAGGGTATAGTCTGATCACAGGTGTCAGCTAAATTTTGGTCAGATGGAAAATTGATATTCACAGATGTCAGATCAAGATTGGTTGCCGATGACAGACCAGTATAACATGGGAAGAAGTGGCTGGTACGGTTATTGCTTTCTGGTTCTTGTCTCGTCGCTGGAAATGGTGAGAATTGTTGAGTATCCCCATGGTCATATTCGGAGCATGGAGGAAATCGGCAAAGGTAAATGGCAACAGGTACAGTACATAGATCCTTGTGGCAAGGGTGGTTTGACTTGGTCAGCCATTTTTGAGTAGGTTTAGAGGTCCGGTGGTCGTTTTCTGTCGTGTTGAAATTGGGTATGGGTATCTCTCTCCTGTGTTTCATTCTGGCATCCATTGAGAAGAGCCCCATAATAAATTAATTTGCAAAACAAGTTTTGAGGTGACTACAACCACTGCAATAAGGTATAGTCACTCATGAAAAGATCCTCGATATTCGTATAATATTAATTATGCAAATATAATAAATTAGACTGATTTAAGATCATAATGATTATTATATACATATATATGTAAATGAAAATATGTAACACTCTATTTATTAACCTGATTAAACAAAAAATTGCAAACTATTAATTAGTGCATGCAGTTATGCGCATCTTGATATATGAACTCGCTCAAGAAAAATGTAAAAATATTGAATAGTTTGCCGAATCACTTCAAGTACTATCGATAACGAAAATTGAAAGTATGAGGTAGGCCATGCACGTGTCTATATATTACTTGTTGTCTCTTTAATAATAAAATACATGATAATAACAGTGTAGCTAAAGTACCAAGGAATAGCGATGAATTTGTTATTGTACACTCGGATTACATAGTCTCTAACACACTCATAAATATTCGTGGATTACACCTATTCCAAATTGTGGAAGTACATATCTGAATATAATTTTCTATATATCAAGTACAATACTATATTATATAATTTATTGAAAACCAAGTACTGGCAAACAAAATATCCAGATAGTTATAATTGCATAACGATTAGTTCATTCAGTACCAGGGACGTTCTTTTTGTCTTATTCTGGCAACTATTATACGGTATTATTCAGCTTAGGAAGGACCTCTAGCAATAATATGGCTTCATACTATCTCAACCAACCCTCAAAAACTACCACCGATCCTTCCTAAGCTGCATAATATCGTCTAAGTATAGCTATAATACAATATATCACACGTCGCTGGTACTCAAAGGGTTAACAAAGGAGGACCAGGAATGCTTATGATTGGGCTAGAAACTGTGGTAACCGAGCACACTTCAGCCAAATCAGTCTCATTAGTTTGAAAGAAAACTACCGAAGGAAAACTTTTGATGGTAGTTAGCCTCGAAATTTCTAAATGTGTCCTTCTTACCATTAGGGTTTGTTAGAATGTAATGCAGAATTTGAGCCACACACGAACTAAGTTATACACAAAAATTAAAAATGGAAACTAAGTATAAGAGAATATTAAACAATTTACAGTAGATCATTGAGGAAAACACATTTGTTTCCATATAAGCATATAATACTTATATTCCAAAATATATGAGATTTGCAGCACATATGCCATATATATATATATATATATTGTATCATAGACTACAGTAGATCTGGACTGGACACGAAAATGGAACTTTGCAGTAAGGGACCCAAAATCGGAGAACAAACCCCCAAGTTCTAACCTCGAAACCGCGAAAAAAAATTTTTTTCGCGGTTTCGAGGTTCGAACTTGGGGGTTCGTTCTCCGATTTTGGGTCCCTTACTGCAAAGTTCCATTTTTATGTCCAGTCCAGATCTACTGTAGTCTATGATTGTATTAATCTCTCATTTATTAGCTGGCGTAACAATGAACTGATCACGTCTTTATATGTGTCTGTCCGTTCGTCTATCGGTGGTTAAGTCAAAAGTTAGCCAGGCAATTAGTTAGTTATAGTTAGTTAGCCGACTTTTTGGATGTGTATGTGTGTGTGTGTACGTACGTACGTGCTACTACTACTACTACTAAGAGAGAGAGAGAGAGAGAGAGAGAGAGAGAGAGAGAGAGAGAGAGAGAGAGAGAGAGAGAGCGAGAGCGAGAGAGAGAGAGAGAGATAAGCGGCCAGAAGGGAAATCATGAAAAGAGGAAGGCAACGGAACTGAAGTAAGAAAGAGTAATGTGTGAGGGAGAGAGTTATATTGAGTTATTTGTATATACTCGGCCAGCACAGAACATAACATTACCCCATACAGTACCGGTGACGTCCTTTTCTAGGTATTGTGGCAACTATGAGACGATTTTATTCAGATAAGGAAGGACCTCTAGCAATAATAAGTCTTCAAACTATCTCAACCAACCCTTTTAACTACCGCAGATCCTTCCTAAGCTTCATAATATCGTCAAAATATAGCTAGACTAAAATAGAACACACGTCGCTCTCTCCCTATCTCACCAAGGATGTTTTGCCTTAGAAGCCCAAAGGAAAGATCCACTAGGGCAAAACTACTGTTAATATCCCTTCGAACTTTGATCTTCAGGCTCGAGAGAACCATGTATCTATAAGGTTGGAATATTACCACACACATACACACGCCAAGAACACACATTGTTTGATATATTATATTTCCGATTCATCTGCCAGTTTCATAAAGTATTCCCTTTTGAATATGAATAACTAGATAACATTCAAGAAATGTCTTGCCGATACAGAAATTGGATGATCTCTGTGAATGAAGAAAGGCATCAGGGAAGAGAGAAGAAAGGAAAGGAAATCAAAGAAAAAGACTTTTACCCACGAAAAAAGGTTCGGATCCTGTCCAGTTTGTTAGCGCTAATTCCGAACCCGGGAGTCCGACAGGATTTACACATCCGTTGGATAACAAGAAACAAATCTGGACCCTCCGCACGGAGTGTACAAATTGGTCGACTAACAAGACAACATTCAACCGAGCACCAAAAAAAAACAAAAAATATAAATAAATGAAAACATAAAAATAAAAAAACATGCAAATAAAACCCAACTAGACAGAGTTTATAGGAAAATTGAGCGACCTTCTTTATTTTAAGGAGAGGTCTTTAATGTGTTCCCTAGACCTCCATCAAGCTTAAAATTACACCCCCTAGGCTCCCTTTTCAAGACAAATTTGTACATTTATAAGTAGAAATATGTCCCGTCCAAAGGCCGGTTCTTCTTAAATTGCAGGCTCGCTTTCGCTCGCCAAGAAAATATCGACACCTAAATGGCAGGAAAAGTCTATATAGTGACAGAAATAGGGCAGAATTTCTTAAAATCGCCAAACTAATGGGGCGAACGTCTTAAAATCTCAAAAAGTAATGGGGCTAAACATGAGGGAGAAAGGGGTCCAGAAAAATATCCCTAAAGATGAAATCTCCCCTTTAAAGTGGCAGTAACAGGAATTACAATTGTAGTAAAAGATTTAGTAGTCTCCTATTGTCCCTCCAGACCTTAAGTTAAGACTTATCTAGTTATCTATTACCAAATGACATAATCACAGAATGGTTGGACACGAATGAATCGCCTCCATGCACCTCTGTCCCTTGTCAGTCGGTGCCCCTCCTCCCACTCGACACCACGTTCACTCATATACCTCTCAACTCCATCCTTCCACCTTCCTCCCGGTCTGCTTTTCCCTTTTTTCCCTTCCACCTCAGTCTCGTACACTTTCTTAGTCATTTCCTCGCTCCCCATACATTCCACATGACCGAAGCATCTCAAGGCATTCCTTTCTACACTCTTCAGCACATCCACAGTAAAACGTTCTCGTACTTTCTGATTCGTCTGTCTATCTCTCCAAGTTACTTCACACGCAATTCTTACGTCGTATCGGTAACTCATTTTCTACTCCCTCATTCTTGATTATGTCTCTCCAACAACGTCCATGCTTCACTCTTGCACCTCAATGTTGGGATTGCCACACTATCGTGTAATGAATTATTTACATCCATGCTGAGCACCTTAGTCACTTACTGGATTAATCTATCAACTTGGAGGAGAAGAAAGCACTCGTCTCAGCTGATTATACTCATCAGATGATACAACTCTGCCATCTTATATGTGAACTGAACTAGCCTTCGAATGGAGCTCGTCTGGCCTCTGTAAGCAGACCAAGGGTAATATTCAGAGAAATGTCCTTCAATCTTGACGACACTTTTAACCTACCCCTACAGGAACAAATTTGCTCTACAGAACAGGGGCCTGTTTTAAGATAATCTTCAGGCTGTTTAACACCATTACTCTCTTCTATAGTATTCGATGTCTTACCCCGAGATTAAATCTCTCCCTGACTTCAGCTAAATGAAAAAACACTCATAATACATTTGAAGCTATACCACATTACAATTAGATCCTCTATGGAACCAAGCATTTCCAAGAGTACAGATTTGAAACTTTCACTGCATGCTCCCTTACAATCTCCTCATCCTTGAACCTCTGGAGATGAAAACCTTGTGGAAATCATTATGAAATTATTTTAGTTTTGAGGCTCAACTTTAGGGTAGCATCAATATGCCAGAGGTCGCTAGTAAAGAATTTAGCATGCTTGAACACCTTACAAATCTGAAGAATTCTGAATTGAGTATCTAAACTGAAAAAGTAAATACCTGTACATACATTGATAGATAAAGCATAACTAGTTTATGGTAAAATGTACTGGAGTGCTTCTCTTTTGATAAGAATTGTGTCTAGGTTAAATCCAAAGATGGGTAACTAATATATAAACTCCATAACCCACTCTCCCTACCTCTCCCGCCCTGCCACAAGATTTCTTAGGGAATATGAAACCCTTGCGATCCCCCTCGCTTAATTAACTAAATATACGAAGTTGGGTGTAATCTTGACGAAACTTTAGTCCTACAGGGAGAAAAATGATGAAAGTCTCGTTTTTTTTTGACTGGCTGGATGAACTCATTACCAAGACAGGATCCTATTGGTCATCAAAACCTCATTATCAAGCCCACACACTGGTTAAGTGAAAAATGATGCAGGCCGCGGCTCCAGGGTGAACAAAGTAGTGTAATTATGGGGAGGTGTAGGCGCGTGAAGTGGCAGCAAAAATATGGGAGAGGAGGAGGTGGGAATAGATGAGAGAAAGTTACATTGAGTTACATAGATATACAAACTGCACAGACATTGAGGTCCCTACTAGGTAGTCCGGACTTAATGCTAACATAGACTTTGCTACATAGTGGAAGGTAAGGATAGCAAATCAGAAGGTTCACACCCCACCCACTACTCCCTCCGACCTTGGGTCGGCATGACATTTAGTTGGGGAAACGAGGATCCCAGCAGAATCAGAAACTTTCTACTGGGAAATTCATAGTACTGAAGGAAGTTGAGAAATATTGTATACTACTGATGCTAAACCTATTACTCCAACCTCCTCGAAATGGATGTCTAGACTCCCCTTGAATGTGTCAATTGTATTACATTGTACCACTTTTTCTGGAAGCTTGTTCCACTCGTTGACCACACTGTAGGTGAAGAAGTGCTTTGTGACATCGAGATTTCCCCTCCTGGTTTGTAATATAATTCCATTTCCCTGCGTTGATGAACTAATATTGAATTTGGACAGTGAATCTACATACATTTTGTCAGAGCCCTTTAATATTTTGAAACACTAAATTAATTGACCTCGCAATCTTCTTTTCTTAAGTGATAATATATTTAATAGTGTTGAATCTTTCATGACAGACTATATTTATCAATGACGGTATCAATTTTGTCCCTCTACCCTGCATTGTCTTGAGTTTCTCCATGTCCTTGTTCAGAAAAGGAATACAAAATTGAACACCATATTCAAGATGGGACCTCACTATGCTTTTAAGTAATGGAACTACAATGTTTTCATCTTTAAGTAAAATTTCTCTTAGTATACCCCAATGCATTATTAGCCTTGCTCGCAGCTGCTTCACATTGATATTAGGTCTTTAAGATTTCAGGTCTCTAACCCGTTATTTTATTTTTAGACTGGCTACTAATAGACGATAATATTCAGCTTAAGATGAGCCTCCAACATTTAATAGGCTTCGAACTATCTCGTCTAAATATAGCTAGAATAGAATTAAAAAGACGTCGCCAGTACAGTAGGGGTTTACTAATGCACTTGTTTTGATTGGCTGGCCTTTAATCTTGTATTCACATTATTTTTATGTTTAATTACCTATTTGTAAGACCTGGAATATGTCAACATTGAATGACATCTGCCATTTTTCTCAACTATATTATCTAAATCAGATTGCAGCTTATTTCTGTCTTCTTCGTTTAATACTAAATTTCCTACCGTTGTGTCATCAGCGAACTTTGAGAGAGTGTTATTTAGTCCTACATCAAAGTCATTTATAGAGATAAGAAACAACACTGGCACCAGGACCGATCCCTGAGGCCCTCCACTATTAACAGGCTCCCACTCAGATTCTACTCCATTTATCACAACTCTCTGCCGCCTTCTGTTTGCGTGCCAGCTTCTTATCAATGTATTATTTTTCCTTTATTACCTAAGAGAGAGAGAGAGAGAGAGAAAGCGAGAGAGAGAGAGAGCATACACAAACTGAGAGTGAACAACGAGCTCCTAATTAGCAAGACAGAATTAGACCAGAGAGAAGAACTGAAGAAGGGAAATGTGAAGGTGGGGCGGGAAGAGAGACAGACAAAATAATTACATATATTTACATAAATACACTGGCTCACAGCCCTTACGATCCCAGCTTGGTGGTCGCGCACGTATGGACGCCAGGGTTGCCGATTAGCAATCAGAAATAGAGTGCTCTCAATCTTATAAATACCTCTCCAAAATTAGTTTTCTGCCAACACCTAGCTAAAAAAGACAACTGCAGAGGTTGAAGTAAATAAACTAAAGGTTTCTAAACACCGCTGATGGTCACAAAGGCTTTAGGTATCCCAGAATAGGCTCGAATGGCGTCCTGTGCGTGAAAGGGTTAATACTATATCCTGTTCCAAATAAGTAGGCCAAAACTCTTGAATATTAGTAGTCTCTATAACTCAAAAACGACTAGAGTAATCGAGCTACTATTTCTATCGTTTGGGAGGAGTCAGCCAGGGAATTGGTGTGGAAATTTACAACCCATTTGATCCAGCCCCTTTTGAGTTATAGAGGTTAGGGTTCTTGATTTCTGGCCTATTTATTTGGAACAGGGTATAGTAGGGATAACTAAATCGATAGAAAGGGAAAGGGGAAGGAAAGGATAGCAAAGAAGAAGGCTTCCTCCCCACTCTCCTTTACCTCCGGCAATTGCTATACATGAAGACAGAAGTGAATAACCTTGCAGGGTGTGGACTCTGCTTGAAGGAATTTATAGAATAGTTAGAAATGGAAAAGTAAATTTCCTGCAATCCTTATCGAACACAATCCTATAGAAATATATACTTCTTTGCTTTCTTCAATTTGTCAGATCGTTCTATTATTAGTTATTACCTATTCCATCACAATTTCTCTGTGGTATAAGTCTAGCCTAGTCGTACATGATAGCCAGAATAAAATGCAAAAGGCGTCTTCAAATATTGAAAGGGTTAAGAAGAGAGAAAGTACAGACAAGGTAGAGTGGACACCTTGTGTTTGATTATACTACAGCTTAAGTTTTCTAAATACAATATCTCCAAAGAATTAATCGTAAGACTGTTGAGACACTAGCTAGCTTTGTAGCTTTATGCAAAATTCACTCAAATCTCTCTATCTCTCTATTTCCCTTTTCATCTGTACTTCATATATTCCTTGATCTCCTTACCATCTCTTCCTCTTCGTCAAAATCAATGAGTTAATGAGACAAAGGGTTGAACTAACGACTCGTAGATATTTACAGAGGGGTCCATGTCAAAAGATCCTTCTTATATTTAATTTGTTTGTCTTTCCCTTTTTGATCGTATTAGCGTAGGCTCATAGTGGCTTATGGATTTTGGTTGGGTGTTATACAGAGAGAGAGAGAGAGAAAGAGTACAAAGGAGTACAAAGGAAATCAAGCAACAACAGATCTAGTGACCCTTCTAGGCTGCTTGTCCTCCAAAACACTGAGGATCAAGTGTCCAAACAGTGGTTTAGAGTGGGTAAGGGAACATTGGAAAGGGAACTACTGCCCTGCCACTAACGTGGCAGGACTAGGAAGTTAGTAGGGGACATATGTGTTAGTAACTGAGGGGAGGATAAAATAAAGTTATTCATTTACAAACGCAGTCAGTCGCGGGTTTGATGCGAGATATTTGTCTAGGCGGAATTTAAATGAATCAACGGTGCTGCAGTCTATAACGTCTCGGGGAAGCCCATTCCACAAGTTGACAACTCGATTGAAGAAGAAATTCTTAGATTCGTGAGAGTTAAAAGATTTACCAATAATTTTGCAACCGTTTCCCCGCGTGTAATTAGATTGGTCGATAGTGAAGTACTTACTACAATTCATATTGTCGATGCCTTTGATGATTTTGAACACTTGAATTAAGTCACCTCTTAATCTGCGCTGGGTAAAAGGAAATAGATTTAATTCTCTAAGACGCTCTTCGTATGGTTTGTTCTTTAGGCTAGGTATCATTTTGGTAACTCTACGTTGAACTCGTTCTAAGCTTGTTTATGTCTTTTTGGTAATAAGGGCACCAGCATTGAACGCAGTATTCCAGAAGAGGGCGGACTAAGGAATTGTAAAGGGTTAGGATTACGTCTTTGGATTTATGCTCAAATGATCTGCCTATAAAGCCAATTATTTTGTTTGCCTTCTTAACAACTTCTGAACATTGTTGACTCGGTTTTAGGTTACTCGATATTGTTACTCCCAGATCGGTTTCTCTGTTTACATTCTTAAGCTGAGTGCCATTCATCGAATAGTTTGCTTTCTCATTTAGGTATCCGATATGTAGTACTTTACATTTATCCGCATTGAAACTCATTTGCCAAATTTGGGCCCAATGTGACAATTTATCTAGATTGTGTTGCATATCGTCAACTTGATCTTTTGAGAGTACGCTATTTGCAATTTTTGTATCGTCAGCAAATTTTGAGATTGTACAGGTGAGACCCTCATCTATGTCGTTGATGTAAATTAGAAAGAGAATTGGTCCTAGTACCGATCCCTGGGATACCCCGCTACTTACATTGGTCCATTTAGATGCCTTACCGTTTATGACTACTCTTTGCTTTCTGTCGCTGAGCCAATTTTCTATCCATTTCAACACACCGTCTTGTATTCCATGCGCTTTTAGTTTTTAGCAGTAAACGTTTGTGGGGAACTTTGTCAAAGGCCTTTTGAAAATCAAGGTATAAATATCTACAGCTTTACTCTCATCGTAGAGGTTGAGGATATCGTGGAAGAAGTCTAAGAGGTTTGTTAAACAGGAACGTTTTTTACGAAAGCCGTGTTGAGTATCTTTAAGTATGTTATTTTCCTCTAAGTGATTTACGAGTCTGTCTCTTATGACCGTTTCTAGCATTTTACATACAACTGAGGTTAAGCTAATTGGACGATAGTTACTGGGAGAGAGAGAGAGAGAGAGAGAGAGAGAGAGAGAGAGAGAGAGAGAGAGAGAGAGAGAGAGAGACGCAAAGAGTGAGGTAAAAAAATAGTCAATTACACATTTCCAAACTCCGTTTTCCTAACACAATATAATATATTTACCTTCATAAGTATGCATACATTTTGTTTCAGTTAAAGGATAAAGCTCATCACTGATCATGTTAATATATCCACACCAATTAAGTCCTAAGTCCTTAATTGTTTTATGGCAAGCATTTTGCATAAATCTTCGTTTTTTATTTAGCAATATTATTTTGCCTGATTTATGTCAAATTATATGATGCAGGTTTAAGCATAGTTTATGATATGTATTACTTATATTTTCTTGTTAATTTACTTATGATTTACACTCCTCTCTTTATTGTTCCCACGCACACACTCAGACACAAGCAAACTAATACTTACACACACACACACACACACACACACACACACACACACACACACACACACACACACAAACAAACACACACACAACTGGTTGAATAGCAGGCGACCCAACTCTGTGAAAAATGGTGATGGGCTGGTCTATCAGAGTGAGAACTGAGCGATCTCTGCCATACCCATAGCTTACTCTGACTGTTCCTTTTACTTATATATTTTCTAGATCTCAAGTGACGGCGTTTCTTGCGTGGATTGACCTAATCTACCAAGATTGGAAGCCAAAGCGTCACATCTTTCCTTTGCCCCTCAACTTTCTCTTCATAATTGCTGAGGGGCACAGGGCCCTGGGTGGGGCTTTGGTTTCCCGGGCGTTTCTGCACCCTCCTCAGCTCCCCGCCATGGAGTGGCTTCGGTCACCCAGGCTTTATTGTGGTCGGCAGGGAGGGTTCTGTGGGGGCGCTCGGTTATGGCCTTGGCCTTGCTCGGGGCCTTGGGGCTGTTCGGCCAGGCAGCTTGGGGAAAAACAACAACAACAACAACTCTGTGAAAATGGAGCTGGAAAGAGATTGGCTGTGCAAGTTGGGCTGTAAGCGCGGGAGGTGGACCTCTAAGTTTTTAAGGGGGAGGGTGTCGCTTTTTCTGGACCTCCTTCTTCCTTATGTTTAGCATACAACCTTTGAGATATTAAGACGTTCGTTCCGTTTGTTTGGCGATGTTGAGACCCTTTGATTAATTTATTTGTCAATATGATCTTTCGTGCCATTTAGGTGTCGATTTTTTTTCGGGCGAGCGATAGAGAGCCTGCAATTTTAGAAGGAATCGGTCTTCGGCCGGGACAAGTTTCTACTGAAAAATGTAGAAATGTATCTTGAAAGGGGTTCTAGGGGATGCTTTTTTAAGCTGGATGGAGATCTGGGGAGGAAACAAAAATAATAATATGAAGATAACTTAATTAGAAAATAAATATCTCATCCCCTTAAATGTTACAGGGTTAGTGCAATATATGTTCTGTATATGGCAACACAGCTTTTCTTACTGACCCCTACACACGGCCATAATGATACTATTTGTATATATATATATATATATATATATATATATATATATATATATATAATGGGCTATATCTATCTATCTATTGCCGGACGCCTTACTCCCCTTACGAGGGTGGCCATACACAGAATGCCCCCAAGCGGACCTATTCCCTGTGAGAGGGACAACCCGAGCCAGTTTAGTAAAGGACTTACAGGATTGACCACTCAATTTAGGATCCGTCCGACTCCGAGGCCCTCTGTGTATCTTGTTAGCACTATTTTTCTACAGTGGTGTTCGGCAAATCCATCCACTAACCTGCCTTACCCTTAGGTAAGCAGTACGGATTTGTATCAGGTTTACTCCCCTAGACAGGTTGCCAACCAAGGCTGACGAGTCCCATCCACCCGGATTTGTATAAGGTTGTCTCCCCTAGATGAGTTGCCAACCAAGGCTAACAAGTCTCATATATATATATATATATATATATATATTTATATATATATATATATATATATATATATACATATTCCATTGAGTGCAATAGTTCTGAGCTTACAAAATTTGCCTTATGTATTTCATGCTATAGTTACTATAGTTTGTTCATTCTAGGTTGGGTGGAAATCGTAACCTCTAACCTCTGTAACTCAAAATGGGCTAGAGCAATGAGCTGTCAGTTTATACATATTATATTCCCTAGCCAAGTCTTCCTATTTGGTAGACATATTATCTCGATTACTCTAGCCCTTTTTGAGTTATGAGAGGTTAGGGGTTACGATTTCTGCCCAACCTAGAATGAACGGATTATAATAGTACCGTTGTCACATATGTAAATGATCGAACGCGATTAAGGGGGGGCACCGGCTTTATATATTTCTTTCTCTCCTTTTCGCTCTTTCCCTGGCTTGTATCCATTCGGCCCCATTCAGCCAACTGTTTTAAGACTTTTATCCCCATCCAGGTGTCGATTCCAGCACTGTATGGAGAAATCCGGCTTTGCCAGAGACCTTTTTCTATCGAAAAATGTACAAATTTAGCTTGCTGTCAAAACAAAAAAATATATATATGCTGGCTTGCTACAGCTCGCCAGGAAAATGTTGACACCTGGATGGAGGTAAACGTCTTAAAACAGTAGGCTGAATGGGGCCGAATGGATACAAGCCAAAGAGAGAGGGAGAGAAAGAGAAAACAAGTGAGGTGGGCTCCCTTAAATGACGAACTCGTTTGTATACAAATTGCAAGCGAGCAGGAGGAAGCAAACAAAAGAAAACTGGTAAATTGAGTAGTTTGGAGAGTGATTGAAAAAGTGAGGGTGGAGAGAGGGAAAGGATTTGATTGGATATAGAGTGCAGGAAATTGACTTTATCCTGGCTGAGACAATATATAGTACAGTATACCCTATATATAGTAGAGTATACCCTATTCAAAACAAGTAGGCCAAAACTGTTTGCCAAGCGATATATTTTTAGCTTCTCTTTGTTGACTAAAAAAGTGATACATTACCACATTACAGTGACAAATACAGTATATACAGTGACATACAGTATATACAGTGACATACAGTATATACAGTGACATACAGTATATACAGTGACATACAGTATATACAGTGAACATACAGTATATACAGTGACATACAGTATATACAGTGACATACAGTATATACAGTGACATACAGTATACAGTGACAAATACAGTATATACAGTGACAAATACAGTATATACAGTGACAAATACAGTATACAGTGACAAATGCAGTATACAGTAAAAAATACAATATATACAGTGACAAATACAGTATATACAGTGACAAATACAATATATACAGTGACAAATACAGTATACAGTGACAAATACAGTATAGTGACAAATACAGTATACACAGTGACAAATACAGTATATACAGTGACGTGACAAATACAGTATACACAGTGACAAATACAATATACACAGTGACAAAATACAGTATATACAGTGACAAATACAGTATACACAGTGACAAATACAGTATATACAGTGACAAATACAATATACACAGTGACAAATACAATATACACAGTGACAAATAAGGTATACACAGTGACAAATACAGTATATACAGTGACAAATACAGTACACACAGTGACAAATACAGTATATACGGTGACAAATACAGTATACAGTGACAAATACAGTATACACAGTGACAAATACAGTACATACAGTGACAAATACAATATATACAGTGACAAATACAGTATATACAGTGGCAAATACAGTATACACAGTGACAAATGCAGTATACAGTGACAAATACAGTATATACAGTGACAAATACAGTATACAGTGACAAATACAGTATACAGTAAAAAATACAATATAAACAGTGACAAATACAGTATATACAGTGACAAATACAATATATACAGTGACCAATACAGTATACAGTGACAAATACAGTATACAGTGACAAATACAGTATATACAGTGACTAATACAATATATACAGTGACCAATACAGTATACAGTGACAAATACAGTATACAGTGACAAATACAGTATATACAGTGACAAATACAACATACGCAGTGACAAATACAATATACAGTGACAAATACAGTATACACAGTGACAAATACAATATACACAGTGACAAATACAGTATACAGTGATAAATACAAATACACAGTGACAAATACAATATACAATGACAAATACAGTATATACAGTGACAAATACAGTATACAGTGACAAATACAGTATATACAGTGACAAATACAATATATACAATGACAAATACAGTATATACAGTGACTAATACAGTATATACAGTGACAAATACAATATATACAGTGACAAATACAGTATATACAGTGACAAATACAATATACACAGTGACAAATACAATATACACAGTGACAAATACGGTATATACAGTGACAAATACAATATATAGTGACAAATACAGTATTAACAGTGACAAATACAATATACACTGTGACAAATACATTGTACAGTGATAAATACAATATACACAGTGACAAATACAATATACAGTGACAAATATAGTATATACAGTGACAAATACAGTATACAGTGACAAATACAGTATACACAGTGACAAATACAATATACACAGTGACAAATACAGTATACAGTGACAAATACAGTATACACAGTGACAAATACAGTATACAGTGACAATTACAATATACACAGTGACAAATACAATATACACAGTGACAAATATAGTATATACAGTATACACAGTGACAAATACTGTATATACAGTGACAAATACAATATATACAATGGCAAATACAGTATATACAGTGACTAATACAGTATACACAGTGACCAATACAATATATACAGTGACAAATACAGTATATACAGTGACAAATACAGTATATACAGTGATAAATACAATATACACAGTGACAAATATAACATACACAGTGACAAATACAGTATGTACAGTGACAAATACAATATACACAGTGACAAATACAGTATATAGTGACAAATACAATATACAGTGACAAATAGAATATATACAGTGACAAATACAATATACACAGTGACAAATACAATATACAGTGACAAATATAGTATATACAGTGACAAATACAATATACAGTGACAAATACAGTATACACAGTGACAAATACAATATATACAGTGACAAATACAGTATACAGTGACAAATACAATATACACTGTGACAAATACAATATACAGTGACAAATATAGTATATACAGTGACAAATACAGTATACAGTGACAAATACAGTATACACAGTGACAAATACAATATACACAGTGACAAATACAGTATACAGTGACAAATACAATATACACAGTGACAAATACAGCATACACAGTGACAATTACAATATACACAGTGACAAATACAGTATGCAGTGACAAATACAGTATACACAGTGACAAATACAGTATACAGTGACAAATACAATATACACAGTGATAAATACAATATACAGTGACAAATATAGTATATACAGTGACAAATACAGTATACACAGTGACAAATACAGTATATACAGTGACAAATACAATATATACAATGACAAATACAGTATATACAGTGACTAATACAGTATACACAGTGACAAATACAGTATACACAGTGACAAATACAGTATATACAGTGACAAATACAATATATACAGTAACAAATACAGTATATACAGTGACAAATACAGTATACACAGTGACAAATACAGTATACACAGAGATAAATACAATATACACAGTGACAACTATAACATACACAGTGACAAATACAGTATGTACAGTGACAAATACAATATACACAGTGACAAATACAATATTTAGTGACAAATACAGTATACAGTGACAAATACAATATACACAGTGACAAATACAGTAAACACAGTAACAAATACAATATACACAGTGACAAATACAGTATACACAGTGACAAATACAGTATACACAGTGACAAATACAGTAAACACAGTAACAAATACAATATACACAGTGACAAATACAATATACACAGTGACAAATACAGTATACACAGTGACAAATACAGTATACACAGTGACAAATACAATATACACTGTGACAAAAAAATACAATATATACAGTGAGAAATACAATGTCTCCTTAGTGTGTTGTGTAAGGTTAGGCAGGTGGCTTACTTTTTAAAAGACATTATGGGGGGTGACCTGATTTTATTTTCTCTCTCTGAGTTGTATCCATTCGGCCTCATTCACGTACTGTTTTAAAACGTTTATCCCCATCCAGGTATCGATTTATACCTGGCGAGCGATTGCGAACCGCCATATTTTGGATAATGAGTTAGACAGCTGGCGAAATTTGTACATTTTTCGATAAAAAAACAATGAGAGAGAGAGAGAGAGAGAGAGAGAGAGAGAGAGAGAGAGAGAGAGAGAGAGAGAGAACAGAGTTAGGAGGTAAATAAGAGAGGAGGCCAAATGGAGAGAAGAGAGACGAGATGGTGGGAGGGTGAACTAGGGTGAGTGGGGATGCAATGTAGGAGAGAGAGAGAGAGAGAGAGAGAGAGAGAGAGAGAGAGAGAGAGAGAGAGAGAGAGAGAGAGAGAGAGAGAGAGAGAGAGAGAGAGAGAGAGAGAGAGAGAGAGAGAGTGAGTGTGTGAGATAGAGAGAGATTTACATAGGTTTACATAATATACACTGGCCACACAGACATTACAATCCAAACGAGGTGGTCAGGACTTAATTCTAGTAAAGATGGCATATCCGATCGGAAAGGAAAGTTGAAGGAAGAGAGAGAGAGAGAGAGAGAGAGAGAGAGAGAGAGAGAGAGAGAGCGAGAGAGAGAGAATAAAGGCGACTCGAAGGATGAAAGAGGCTGCTGAATTGAAAGGCAAGATGAAAATGCAATATTATTTTGTTGGAGAGGAGCGGAAAGAAAAAATACTACAATAAAAACATTATATATATTATGGATGTGCATTTATTCTACAATTAACACCGAATACGAACTAATTTGATATCACTCACTCTACCAAGACAAACAAAGAGAAAACCAAACACAGGAAGCAGGAAAGAATATATACGAGTTTTAATTCGGTATCACAGGAGAGATTTTATATTCGATGATCAAAATTTGTCATGCAACATTTCTGGAATATTCTACACTGGTATCGGAAACTAGACTGATGGTAGATGAATTTAGGTAACCACAGGGGGCCTTATATACTGGTGAACTAGAGAACAGCTTCCTAAAGACCCCTCCTGATATACGAGCCCTGCCACCCACGCTCCTCCTTCCTGTCACCCTCCTCTGTCCTGCCTCTCTGCCTAACCCGCTAACCTGCTAACCCGCTATCCCCTCCTAACCCCGCTATCCCCTCCTACTTTCACGCACAGCAAACGACACCGGTGACTTACTTTTCATTATATTGTGGAAACTATTAAGCGATTTTATTCAGCTTAGGAAGGACGTCTACTAATAGAATGGCTATAGAATATCTCAATTAATCCTTTTAGTTACCATATATATCTTCCCTAAGCTTCATACAGTCGTCTAAATGTAGCTGAAATCAAATACAAAATTCGTCGCCGATATGGAAGGGGTTAATAAGACACTCATCACCTCTATGCTTTCTACAGTTCACAATGCTTCAAATGGCCCCAACCTGCCCCATTCACACACACAGGCCACAAGCCATGGGGCCGCCCTTATTGCAGAACCATAACATACTATGGGCGTATTTGTTTCCTAATTTATATAATTATAGTTTTTATTATTTTTTAATTTCCTCCCTTGACCTCCATCAACCTTAAAAAAAACACCACCCCAAGACCCTCCTTCAAGATAAAATTGTACATTTGTTTATAGAAAAATTTCTCGGCCGAAGGCCGATTCCTTTTAATTTACAGGCTCGCTATCGCTCGCCAGGAAAATATTGACACCTGAAAGACACGAAAAGGCTAAATATTGATAAAGAAATGGGGCGAAAGTTCTTAACCCCTTCTTTACCGGCGACGTCCTTTTCATTTGTTTTCAGCTACATTTAGACGATTTTATGAAGCTTAGGAAGAACATATGGTAGCTAAAAGAATTGATTGAGATAGTCTGTATGCCTTTAAATGGTTAGACGTGTTTTCTATGATGAATATAATCATATAATCCTTGTCAAAATACAATATGAAAGATGTCACCGGTACCGAATGAGTTAAGAATCGTAATAATTAATTGGACAATATTGAGGTACTTAACAAATTGGCTATCATAATTAACCCCTTCTGTACCGATGACGTCCTTTTCGTTATATTCTGACATCTATTAGAATGGGTTTATTCAGCTTAGGATGGATGTCTGACAGTTTGAAGATTACAGACTATCTTTATGTTGCTATATCGGTCCCCCACACCCCTCATTACTTCCTGGTAAGATCGCCAAAAATAAACCTCTCCCTCTCCCTGACTCCGTTCCAGGTTCTTCCAAAATTCAAATTCTCTCCCTATTTTAGATTCCATTGGACGTCTTGATTATTCCCCCCTTTTACAGACTCCGGCCTCATTTCCTGCCTGCCTCTCCAGACACTCCCCTGCAATTTAGGAAACAATCGGCGAACCGAATAATGTATAAATTTAACTTGAAGGGGAACTGGATAGAAGGTTTATTATAATTATTATTTTGTTTGTATATTCATTATATTAATATTATTATTTATTTATTTTTTCCGGGGGAGGCACTAGTTACAGGCAGTTCTGCCTTTTGTCTCCCTCACTCACATATAATTTTGTTTTTACCTGTCGTGTTAACCCCTTTAGACCGGTGCCGTTCTTTTAACCATATTCTGGCTAATATAAGACGATTTTATTCAGTTTAAAAAGAGCCTTCAGCAATTAACAGGGCTCTAACTATCTCATTTGACCCTTATTATTCCCACAGACCCTTCTTAAACTGCACAGCATCGTCTAAATACAGCTAGAATGAAATTATAAAGACGTCACCGGTACATAATGGGATATTCTTACAGTTGAAGGACTGGCATTGAAGGCTACCGATCGTCAAGTAGCCTGGAGTTCCGTCATTAGGTGGATTATAATACGTGCACTTTACATTATATTTTAGAAAGATGAACACAAAATACAGAATGGAAGAAAACAAGGTAATACAATATATGGAGAAAATATGACCAAGAAAGGTATTAAATAATTAAAGTGTAGAAATGGAGTGGGGCAGATTTAATATCGAGCAGAACAGAAAACCAATACATATGACAAATAACAAAAGACCGGAGGAGTATGAACAACAACCAAAACAATGGTATTGGTAACAAATAAAATAAAATAAATAAAATAAATAAAATAAATAAATAGCAAACAGAGGAGAATAGTTTGGAGAGCTACATAAATATGCAAACTACACAGACCTTGCGGTCCCAACTAGGCAGTCTGGTCTTAAATCTAAAATAGTATTTGCTACTAAAGTCGGTTCGATTCAGCTGACGGTAAATCAAATCCCTTAGCAACTGATTTATTGATACGTGATGGAAATAATATGAATCTACTATGTCTGTGCGTCATATTAATGTTAATTTTTCACAATTAACAACAAACCTCGCTACACAATCTACGTAATATCTGAGTAACATGGCAATTTACCGTCAGTTGCAAGTGGAAGATAAGGATAGCAAAAGATAAGATAAGAAGTTAAAAATACGGTGAACGGAAGGAGAAAGATATGGAAGGGAGCCAGGAAGGAAGAAGTCGACGGGATAACAAATGCACGGTGAAGGAGAAATTATGAGGTAGGAGGGAGGAGATAGAGGGAGATAAATGAGGTCAGCAGAGAGATATATGAGGTCAGCAGGGAGATAAATTAAGTCAGCGGAGATAAATGAGGTCAGCAGGGAGATAAGTGAGGTCAGCAGGGAGATGAAAGAGGTCAGTAGGGAGATAAATGAGGTTAGCTGAGAGATAAATGAGGTCAGTAGGGAGATAAATTAGGTCAGAAGGGAGATAAATGAGGTCAGCAGAGATACATGAGGTCAGCAGAGAGATAAATGAGGTCAGCAGAGATAAATAAGGTCAGCAGCGAGATAAATTAGATCAGCAGGGAGATAAACGAGGTCAGCAGAGATAAATACGATCAGCGGGGAGACAAATGAGGTCAGCAGAGAGATAAATGAGGTCAGCAGGGAGATATATGAGGTCAGAAGATAGATAAATGAGGTCAACAAGGATATAAATGAGGTCAGCAGAAAGATATATGAGGTCAGTAGAGATAAATGATGTCAGCAGGGAGATAAATGAGGTCAGCAGAGATAAATGCGGTCAGCAGGGAGATAAATGACGTAACCCGAGAGATAAATGAGGTCAACAGAGGTAAAGGAAGCGAAGGAAGGAAGCAATAGAGACACAATAATAACTCACTAGACGCTGACAGGGAAATATATGCACGGGGAAGAGGAAATATGATAAAAGAAGGAATAAATAAGGGAGATGAATGAGGGAAAGGAAGGAAGGAAGGAAGGAAGGAAGGAAGAGGAGAGGGAAGCAATAGAGAACCAATAATAACACACACTAGACGTTGACAGGAAAATAAATACACGGGTAAGAGGAATGATGATAACAGAAGGAAGAAATAAGGGAGATATAGGAGGTAAAGGAGGTAAGGAAGGAAGGAAGGAAGGAAGCAATAGAGAACCAATAATACACACTAGACGCTGACAGGGAAATATTTGCACGGGGAAGAGGAAAGATGATACAAGAAGGAAGACATACTGTAGGAGAGATAAATGAGGTCAGCAGAGTTAAGGGGGAATTGGGTATATTTTTTGGTCGATTTTGTCGTATATTTATTATTTGTTTAGTTTTCTCCCTAGACCTCCATCAAACTTAAAAAAAAAAAAACATCCATTAGATCCCCCTTCGAGATTAATTTGTATATTTTTCGACAGAAAAATATCACGGGCGAAGGCCGATTCCTCTACAATTACAGGCTCGCTATCGCTCGACAGGAACAAATATCTAGGAAGGAATGAAGGAAGGATGGAAGGAGAGAGAATAAAGGTATGTCGCTAAAGAACAGGAGTGGAGGAGAGAGATAAATGGAGTCGATAAAAATGAGAGGGGGAAGGAAGTAGCCGACATGGAGAGAGAGAGAGAGAGAGAGAGAGAGAGAGAGCGAGAGCGAGAGCGAGAGAGAGTTACAAGGAGTTACAAGGAATAGTTAGTATCTCGGAGACCTTGCGGTCCATTCCCAGGGGATACTCGAAGTGGAAGGAGAGCGAATGTTTAGTGCACTACACTCTTTACAGAGTGTGCAAAATACTATCTACTCTCTTCTTGAACTGCTCTACTGAAGAACTACTTACAACTTCGGAGGGAAGTTTGTTCCAGGTAGAACAGATCTTATATGCGAAAACGTTTTCACAGATACTAGTGCTAAACCTTTTCCATTCTAATTTCCAGCCATGGTTGCGTGTTGTATTCATATTGAGGCTAAACTTTTTGCTATAATCTACATTGTCAAACCCATTAACCCTTTTGCGCACTGCAGGACGCGATTGCGTCCTGACAAGGATACTTTAAACCTTTGTGACCATCAGGGGTGTTGAGAAACCTTTAGTTTAATTACTTCAACTTCTGCAGATGTCTTTGAGTGAGTTGTGGGCAGATAACTAATTTTGGAGAGGTGATTAAGACAATAATATATATGAATACTAAACGGCAACCCCCGGACCTGAAAAGGTTAAGTATATTAAAAACTTCAATGAGCTGACCTCGTAGTCTGCGGGTCTCCAACGGGAAGAGATTAAGAGCTCTCAACCGGTCTTCATAGCTCATTCTTCTAAGTGATGGAATAAGTTTTGTAGCCCTAGCTTGTACTCTTTTCAGTCGCTCTGTATCTTTCTTGAGTTCTGGAGACCAGAATTGAACAGCATACTCCAGGAGAGGCCGTATTAGAGCGTTGTAAAGTGTTAGGACTATTTCCTAATTTCTATACTTAAATTGCTTCTTAATATAGCCCAATAATTTCTGAGCTTTCTTCTCTACTTCAATGCACTGCTAGGAGAACTTTAGGTCACTGCTAATCAGAACACCCAAATCTTTTTCAAAGTCAGTCACTTCCAGAGGCATTCCCAATAGTGAATAGCCTGAATTGGGGTTTGCTTGGCCAATATGCATCACCTTGCACTTTTCCAAGTTTAGAGGCATCTGCCATGTCTCCGACCATTCACCCAGTATGTTGAGGTCCATCCTGAGCTGTTCAACCCCTTTGGGGTCTTTCACATTCATTCCTAGCTCTATGTCATCTGCAGACTTGGAGATCACACTCAACAGACCAATATCGATGTCATTGACATATATGATAAACAGAAGTGGGCCGAGGACAAATCCCTGTGGAACTCCAGAAATTACTGAAGTCCACTCAGAAGAAACACCATTGATTACCACTAGTTGTCGTCTACCTGTTAGCCAACTTTTTATCCAATGGGTGACCTCTGTATTGATAGCTAGCACACTCACTTTTGACATTAGCCTGCAATGAGGCACTTTGTCAAAAGATTTTTGAAAATCTAAGTAAAGGATGTCTATGGCTCTACTTTTGTCATACTCACTCAACATTTCATGGACAAATTCCAGAAAATTGGTAAGACATGATCGGTGTTGCCTGAATCCATGTTGGGAATCTGTAATTAAATTGTAGGTTTCTAGGTAGTCAACTGTCTTGTCTACTAGTATCCCTTCTAAGAGTTTTACCATGCTAGAAGTCAAGCTAATTGGCCTATAATTCTTGGGACACTCGTGATCCCCTTTCGTAAAGATTGGGGTCACATTTGCCAGTTTCCAGTCTTCAGGGACTTTTCCATTTTCTAGTGATTTATTGAAGATGTCTGCTAAGAAAGTTGCGATTTCATCTCGCACTTCGAGTACAACTCGAGGAAGAAAGCCATCTGGGCCGGATGACTTGAACCTATTTACCTTATCTATTCCTTTTGCTACATCCTCTGGGGTACATCTGATTTTGCTAAGAACTTCACCCTCATGCACTAATCCTGGACTTGGCATGTCACTGGTATTTTCCCTTGTAAATACTGAGGCAAAATAGTCGTTTAGGGATATAGCTATATCAGTGTCAGAGAGAGAGAGAGAGAGAGAGAGAGAGAGAGAGAGAGAGAGAGACAGAGAGAGAGAGAGAGAGAGAGAGAGAGAGAGAGAGAGAGAGAGAGAGAGAGAGAGAGAGAGAGAGAGAGAGAGAGAAAGAAAGGTGGCGTTATGTGTTGTTCTGCCATTGACCCCCCAGCCAGCCAGTTCCCGTGAAGGACTACATAATATACCTGTCTGTAAGTGGCTACACGGACCCACCTCACCTGAGCCCTCGACAACCCCACCAAGGGAAGGAGCGCAATATTTACCTGAACCAGACGATGAGGGGACAGAGAGGGGACAATGAAAGGGGAGCGGAGTTAGGTGTAAGGGAGTGCCACAGATCTATACATAGGTAGATAGATAGGTAGGAATAGCAGAAGAGAATTCCACACACATAGACAAAAAAGAAGACAAACAATTATACAGACGCTATATATATATATATAGCTGACAGGGCTAAGATTCGAACCATATAGGCAAGAGGTCCAGTCACCTACACCACCACTTGAGTTAAAAGAAGGAATTTGATACTTCTATCTGTATTCCTTCCCAACTCGACTCTGATGGGGGGACAGACTGTCTTTTAATCGAATATATAATTATACACAGTATACTGTATATATATATATATTGTCTATCTGTATATATATATATATTCTGCACATATATAAAGCTCAAAATAAGAACGAGAGAGAGAGAGAGAGATAGAGAGAGAGAGAGGTGAGTTGGAGACAGGGACAAAAGGGGTGACGAGACAACAGAAACAGAAAACGGGGTGTGTGTGGCCGTCGGGGTAGCCAGTATCAGACAAGGGTGACAAGGTGGGGAAAGAAAACGGGTAATGGAGTTTATTGGTCGTGGTGAATAATGGTGAAGACAGGCCACCTAGAGAGAGAGAGAGAGAGAGAGAGAGAGAGAGAGAGAGAGAGAGAGAGAGAGAGAGAGAGAGTGAGAGAGAGAGAGAGAGAGAGAGAGAGAGAGAGAGAGAGAGAGAGAGAGAGAGTGAGAGAGAGAGAGAGAGAGTTACATATAGTTGCATATAACGTTACATATAGAGTTACATAGATACACAAACTGCACAGATCCTTACTAGGCAGCCCGGACTAAAGTCTAACATGGGATTTGCTACAAAGTGGAAGGCACAGACAGCAAAGCAGATGGCTCTCTCCCTACCCACCACTCCCTCCAACATTGGGGTGGCATGAAATTAAGTTGGGGAAACAAGGCCCCCCACAAGAATGAGAGAGAGAGAGAGAGAGAGAGAGAGAGAGAGAGAGAGAGAGAGAGAGAGAGAGAGAGAGAGAGAGAGAGAGAGAGAGATGAATAAGTGAGGAAGCAAGTAACAAAAGGGGTGCACAGGGGAAAGAGGAGAAGGAATACGGAGATAAAATGAAGTACATGGGCAGAAGGGAAACTGGCCGGGGGAGTGGACGGGTGGACATGGAGGGACAGTAGATCTTCACTATTGAGTTTCGATTCTAACATTTTAGAATCTATTTCGACTTTTTTTTGTAGAACTCTGGTTACTTGGTAATAATTATTATGCTATACTAGGTGCCGTTAAAGATACATATATTAATTCATAAAAGCGAATTCATATCCTCTACATCCCATCAAAAACAATCCCGCCTTGCAAGAGCCACCACTGTCGGCAGCAGAAATCTGCCAGGTTCATTTTGTATATTTTGGCTCTGCAAATAACTTAGGTTCACTGTTGAGGAGGCAGCCATTTAGCAGGAGTAGTGCGTCATTGGTTCTGGAGAAAATAAAATCTCTTAGTGCAAGAGCCACCGAAAGCGGTAGCGGGAATCCGGCAGATTCACTTTGTTCATTTTTGCTCTGCGGACAACTTTGGAGGCAGCTATTTAGGAAGAGTAGTGCATCAAAGGTTCCTGAGATGACAAAATTCAATTCAGGAAAACACAACCCTTTTCTTAGCAAAATCGTGAATAAACGTTTATTGCCATCTAAAAAAATAAATAAAACAATAATAAATAAAACATATGCAAAATATATACAACATACAAATTATGGCCAAGTCAATGAAACTTAAGCCTCTTGTACACATATAAGATAATACTATGTTGCCTCTCTATTATTTTAGCTGTCATTACGTTTGGCTGGCTCTGTGCTGTAATAATGTCTGTCAGATGTTGAATAGGGTGGGTAGGTGTAGGAACATGTTTTGTATATTTCACTCAATATGAAGAAATGAAGCTTAGATATTGCTGATACCCATAATTGACCAAAACATACTACTATGGGTTTCAGAGGCCGTGTGGCATCGTTTTTCGGGAATAACTTTTTAACAAACAGTTGGATCAGTATGATATTTTGACACAGCTTTTTTCACACCGTGCCCTAATTTTCGTCAATATTGTGCATTACCAAAAGTGTAAAAATAAGCCACTTGTCCCTGTGTCATGATTTTAAAGTCGCACATTTATGACTAAGAAACGGACAAGGCTACCGTGGCTTACCTGTGAGAACCACCAAACCATTATTGCTATTCCATCAAACACGTTAGTTATCAGCCACCACCCAACCCTACTAACGCCTTTAAATTCGAGTTATCTGTCAATATCAAGTATACATATATACAAAAGTATGTATTTTTGTATATTTATACTTGATATGGACAGATAACTTGAATTTAAAGGCGTTAATAGGGTTGGGTGGTGGCTGATAACTACCCTGTTTGATGGAGGAGCAATAATGGTTTGGTGGTTCTCACAGGTAAGCATTTTTTTTTTTTTTTTTTTTTTTTTCTATGTGATTGAGGGAGGCAAAAGGCATAACTGCCTATAGCGAGTGCCTCCCCCATAGTTGAAAGAGTGACAGGGCCAAAATCAAGGGACGTTCGAGCCAAAATGCCTGGACACACGGAGTTTGAAGCAATTTAAGTCATAGGAAGAGGGAAAGACTGATTCTGGGAGAGAGTTCCAGAGCTCAGCTGTTGAGTAGAAGAAAGTTTGAGAGTAACGTTTCACTCTTGGGTTGGAGAGTTGCACAGAGTAGGGGTGGGATTGAGTTGCAAGACGGGTACCACGTGCCCTACGTAAAGGAGGTGGTATGCACTGGGATAGCTCTGAGGAACACTGATTATTATAGTAGCGATAGAATAGCGAGAGAGATGCAACATTGCGGCGGAGAGAGAGAGATTGCAGAGAGTTGGTGAGTGGACGGGAGTTAATGATACGAAAGGCCTTCCTTTCAACTTTGTCTAGGAGAGCAGTGTGAGAGGAACCTCCCCACACATGTGAACAATACTCAATACAAGGGCGCACTATGCCCCTGTACAGAGCAAGAAGCTGTGCAGGGGAAAAGAACCCCCTAAGGCGGTTGAGCACACCCAGCTTCTGGGAGGCTGCCTTAGCAAGACTGGTAATATGGTCCTTCCAAATGAGAGCAGAAGAAAAAGAGACACCAAGAATATTGAGAGAAGATGAAGGGTTGATTTTTGTATTGTTGAAGAATAAGGGATAGTCCGCTGGGAGATCCTGACGGGTAGATAGATGGAGAAATTGGGTTTTGGAAGCATTAAAGTTAACAAGGTTTTCTCTGCCCCAATTGGAAATAGTATTTAGATCAGAATTTAAGAGTTCTATGGCTTCATTACGTTTGTCGTTGAGGGATTGCTGGCTGGGGCGTTCTGAAAAACTAATGGAGTAGTGCAAGGTTGATTCGTCTGCGTATGAATGGATGGGAATTAAGGTACAGTTAAGGAGATCATTTATAAAAATTAGAAAGAGAATAGGAGATAGGACAGAGCCCTGAGGAACACCGGAGTTTATAGAGTGAGGAAGTGAACAATGGCCGTCCACAACCGCGGCTATGGAACGGCCGGAAAGGAAATTAGAGACAAAGGCACAGATGGAGGGATAGAAACCGAAGGAGGGTAGTTTAGAAATTAAAGATTTATGCCAGACTCTATCGAAGGCTTTCGATATGTCTAGTGCAATAGAAAAAGTCTCACCGAAGTCCCGAAAGGAGGATGACCAAGCAGGATGGTAGCCTTGTCAGTTTCTTAGTCATTAATGTGTGACTTTAACCGCATGACACAGGGACAAGTGGCTTATTTCTACACTTTTGGTAATGCACTATATTGACGAAAATTAGGGGACGGTGTGAAAAAGCTGTGTTAAAATATCATACTGATCCAACTGTTTGTCAATAAGTTATTCCCAAAAAACGATGCCACACGGCCTCTGAAACCCATAGTAGGTACCGAGACATCACTTATTAACATGACTGTACACACCGCACTGCTAGACCCCAAAAACAATCAGTTTCTTGATTTTTAGTCTTCGTTAAAGATGCTTTTAGTCCCTGGTGTTTAAGTATTCCTGCCCGCGACTGTATGAACTTCTCCATTAGTAAAAATAGGACTTCAGAGGCGATCAACCCTATTGGATAATTAAGCCAGCACACTGTATGTCAAGAATAACGTCATAACCCCAGACCCTTGAACTTCTCCAGGTCTGTTAAGGGGGTAGTACTCGCTTTTTTTGGACCCCATTCTTCCTCACGTTTAGAATATTAGCTTTGAGGTTTTAAGACGTTTGTTCCGTTAGTTTGGCTATTTTGAGATCTTTCGCCTTGTTTTTTTTGTTATCAATATTAAGACCTTTCGTGCCCTTTAGTGTCTTTTTTTCCCTGGCGAGCGATAGCGAGCCTCTAATTTTAGAAGGAACCGGCCTTTGGCCGGAACATTTTTCTACCGAAAAATTTAAAAATTTATCTTGAAAGGAGGTCTAAGGGGTGTTTTTCTAAGTTTGGTGGAGGTCTAGCGAGGAAACTAAAACAAAAATAATAATAAATAAGTATATAGACCAATAACCAAGCACACTACCTCCTTAAAAATACATGACAAGCGGCACAGATGCAGCGCCCGCATGTAAAACATGCAAAACCTTCCATCCAGCAGCCAGCTCCGAGAAGTTAGTGGCTTTGAAAATTAATATGCGAGTCGGGACGGTCGCTCGCTCTCTGTGTCCTTTAAATTTAAGGGGGGATGGTTCGTTTTTTCGGGCTCCCCTTCTCCTTCAGGTTTAGTCCCACTAGTTCGGAGGTTTATAGACGTTCGTTCCATTAGTTTGGCAATTTTGAGACATATCATCCCATTTCTTTCTCAATAATAAGACCTTTCGTGCCATTTAGGTGTTGATCTTCTCCTGGCGAGCGATAGCGAGCCTGTAATTTTAGTAGAAACCGGCCTTCGGCCTTCGACAGCAGTTGGTAGGAATTACCTTGAAGGTAAACTTTGTTAGAAGAATATATATATATATATATATATATTCAGCTGAAGAGAGCGTAAGAAAAAACAAGTAAATAATAAATAATATTTCTAAAAATCATCATTAAAAATTTACATATTACTAAGGGTGATGGGTTGCATGATTCCAATTAACCCCAAAATGGACATGGTACTAAGGCGAAGGGTTGCATAAATTGTCTTTCTTTCTTCCAATCTTTCCTGTAAATTCCTTCTGGGGATTTCGAAGCCCAGCAAGGTTAATCACTTCCAACATTTTCATGTACGGTAATTGCCGGAGGGAACGGAGGGTGGGGAGAGAGCCTTCTTATTTTTTATTCTTTCCTTCAACTTTCCTTTTCTATCGGATATGCCATCTCTACTAGAATTAAGTCCTGACCACCTCGTTTGGATCGTAAGGGATATGTGGCCAGTGTATCTATGTAAATCTATGTAAATCTCTCATGCATAATCCACTGTTCCGCCGTGTGCTCACTCCCGACCAATCACTACTGAATATTAAACTAGATATCGTCAGTAAAGCAAAGTTTCGGTGCGCACGTTCCTCCTGGTGTGTCATTTGCATGGAAACGAGATTCCAATTTAGGTTCCCAATATTTTTTTTTTTGCCTCTAGCTCGGCGACACCAGGCTAAATGGATATCAAATGTATCTTGGACAGGACATGGGGGAAGGGAGAGAGAGTTACACAGAGTTACACATAGTTACGCAGATACTCACACCACACAGACCTACCTGCCCTACTAGGTGGTACGGCCTTAATACTACTAGACAGGGAAAGTTTATAGTAGATAAATAGGACAGTAACGTAGAAGGCTCTCTCCCCACCCTCCCCACCCTCCGGCCAAAAAGCCGTTCCGGAAAATAGGATGAAGTGTAACCTTATGGGTCAGGAAATGCCCACAAGGAAAGATGTCATAGAGTATAGAAATAAATTAGTCTGAAAGGGAATTTACACTTACATTCCAACTGATTCATTCATATTAATCCAATCTCCATCAGATAACCGCCCAGACTCTTCTGAAACGTAGCAAATTACTTTTACTTGAGAGAGAGAGAGAGAGAGAGAGAGAGAGAGAGAGAGAGAGAGCGTGTTAAGGTCAAAAGTTTGCGACTGACTACTCGCGAATGAAAATTTGAATGCCGTAAAGTCTGTATACGCATAAATCAAAACAATCAAGGGAAGGAGGAGACAAGGACATTTGAATTGTACTTATTAACTTGGAATTCGTCAGATACAATAACATGCATGGCTCAATCAAAATGTTTGTCAACAGTTCTTGGACAATGATGACTGATCCCCGAGCAATGAATATGCAATACATGTGTGTTATGCCGCCTCCGAAGCGGGGGCAGTAACAGAAAAACAAGTGAAGTTGTCTAATCTATTTAGGTAATCATTAAGGAGAACCAGGGCAGGTAGAAAATATTGACTAAAAATAATACTAGGTACATTTTTACCTGTACAGTATATGGGTTACCTTGATGGAGGACATATCTTGTTCTGGATTGACAGGTTAATTAGGCCGGGGAGATGTATTGTGGCGCCAAAGATGGATTTTTGATCGTCCCCCGTGGATAATCTAGGAATACTGGTTACTTTTCCTCTGATAAATATTGTCTGTCCAAGTTTAACAGATAATAGTTACATACACCACTACGAACACTTTAACCAACATTATCCATTTATGTGTATCGTTGTTAGAGAGTTCAACATACAATACAGTCATATTATATCAAGGGACTGGAGTTCTCGAAAAGGGGTTTCAGTCCTGATGTGATTCTTGACTTACGGCGTGCTGGCTTAATAATCCAAAAGGGTCGTATTCTAACTAACTTATTATGTGGTTGTATTCGCTCACTAATTCACAAACACAGCCTCTCACAACACACCGATACAAACTGACTGAAAACACCGCAAAACTAAGTAGGAGGAACCAATGTTTTTCCTTCCTCATCAAACGAAAATTTATGAACCGCTCGCTGATTTATGAAAGAAAACATAATATCACCACATTTCTATATTATAACCATCAATTACTACTCTTTCATTCATCGAGGCCTGAAGATTTACGGTGGTACGGTTAAAAGGGGGTAGGGTATATTTGTTTGTCTATTTATTAATTTATTCATTCATTAGATGTCTTGCTAGACCTCCATCAAGCTTAAAACACCCCAAGGACGCCCGGCCAAAGGCCAGTTCCTCCCAATTTACCGGGTCGCTTTCGCTCGCCAGGGAATAAAATAGACACATAATGTCTGGACAGATCTTAATACTGATAGGGATATAGGGCGAAAGGTCATAAAATCGCCAAACCAATAGGGCGAACTTCTGAAAATCTCATAACTATAAGCTAACTATAAGCTCATATTGGGTACAGATTTCTGTCGTTGACTTTACACTCAACAAATATTCGAACCCAATGTGAACCTTCAAACTGCAAAACGAAGCTCAGAAATATAAATAATAGGTAACAAAGTAATGAGAAGATTCGATTCTGTTCGGGTCAGCTTCGAATAGCATCATGGCGCGTTTCAGCAGTATATTCTGGCTATCTCTAATGGATTGTATGCAGCTTAGGAAGGCTTTTTGGGATTTAAAAGGGGTAAATAAGACCGATCTCAATTAACCCTCTGATCCCTCGTAATCTGAATACAATCGTGTAATAATAGCAAGAAAACACGAACAGAAATGCGTCATAATATCGTGAATGGGTTAATTTGTCACTTATCACTTGATATTTACTGCTCCTTGACAAATAACTATAAATCTCTCCTTTATCAACCGTTCCCCCATTGAATTATTACCTGTCTTTGTTGTTTCTATATATTAATACATTATTGTCTTTACTTCTTCGTTGGCCATGGTCTTCTTTCTATGAATTATGTATTTAATATTTCTTTAAGAATTCCCTTTATTATTATTATTATTATTATTTTGTATGTACTACTATTTTACTCATGTTTTTCTATTTACCAATTTTTATATATACTATATACGTGTGTGTGTGTATATATATATATATAAATATTATATATATATATATATTATCATAGTAGTTTTATTTTATTTTCTCATACCCAGCCACCACCTTTCAGTCCACAATAGCTGGAGAATTGGGTATTGATTGCAAGACACGCTCCCTTTTGCTGAAGGTCCCAACTCGCAGGAATTTTACACAAAAGGTTAAACGTGCCTTCTCCTCAATTCCTTTTCTTGGATTTTGTGTTATAAGTTGTCTGGTATTCTGATGGTACACGACATGTTTGTACTTTAAGGGGAGATGGGCGTATTTATTGGAGTATTATTTTATCTTTTTATTATTTTTTAGGTTCCTCCCTAGACCTCCATCAACCTGTAAAACAAAATTCCTAGACCCCTTTCACGACAAATTTGTATATTATTCGGTAGAAAATTTTCCCGGCCGAAGGCCAGTTACTCTTAAAATTACAGGCTCGCTATCGCTCGCTAGGAATAAGATCTACACCTAAATGCCACGATATATCTTATTATTGACAAAGGAATAGGGCGTAAAGTCTTAAAATCGCCTAACTAATGGGCCGAACGTCTTAGAATCTAAAAACTGATGGGGCTAAACACGAGGGAAAAGTGGGCCAGAAAAGCAACCCATCTCCTCTTAATGCATCTGTTCGCTGTTTATATGATTAGTGGTTTAATATGGCATTATTTTAGATATTTGTTTCGCCGCTTTGTATAAAAAATCATTGTTCCTCAATAAATCAGAAACAATAAAGCCAAATAATAAGACCAATTATACATAGTCAATTAAGGCTTCTTAATTAATAATGTATTATTGTACTATACACGGGATATTATATATGGTAATTTACAAGTGAATATTGTACTGCTATATGCTCCGGTAGAAAACAATAATTTACCCCTGTATAATAAAGATGTGTGTGTGTATGTGTGTGTGTGTGTGTATGCTTGTGTGTGTATGTGTGTCGGGTTTTTTCTAGTACAACCGACAGCATTAATAAACTCGCCGCTTTTACAGTAGCAAATTAATGCTACACACAAACACATCAAAGCCAATGTTGATGAATGCAATCTGTCTCAGTTATCTTGATGGAATGAGAGCTAGGCCATTTAATCCAGCCCTTCTTATTTTTGTTTGTGTGTGTGTGTGAAAAAAATATGAATTTTTAGATTTATAAATTGAAATACATAGAAGGAATTATACTTACGTTATTGAAATGTTCGTGGACATACTGTAATGCAAGTAATTATCGCTCCTCAGTAAATCTAAAATGGTTTACTTAACCCCTACTGTACCAGAGGGTATTACTATAAAATGATGTACCCTCCAGTATCAGGCATTGTAACCAACATGGATTCACAGTCAAGAGAGAACACCCTCCCACCTCAAAAGTTGAACCAGCTAGCCTGTCAGAGCTTGGAACCAAATTGAAAAGTGTTGCCAATGTCTCAGAGCAGTGGGTACAAGTCATGGTACCAGGTACCGCTCGATACTGGCAGTTACAAGTTCCGCATATTATGGACGTATGTTGTCCGTCGCTGGTACTGACGAGTTAGTTATTTACTGACGGCCAACGTACGTCGCTGGTATAGTAAGGGTTAACCCCTTCAGCACCATGACATATTTTTACCTTTGATTCTTGCTATAATTAAACAATTTTATGGAGTTTAAGAAGGACCTATTTAAATAAAGGGGTTTATTGAGATTGTATTTCCATTGTAGTAATTGATTATAAACTAAAGAAAATCGTCTAATGGTAACCAGAATATGATGAACATTACGTAATGGTAGTGAAGGGGTTAAGAATAGGAAGTGGGTGAGACTTTCTATTTGTATATTCATATTATTAAAACATAAAAATAACCAAAATAATAATAATTATAATAATAATAATAATAATAAATACATTAATAAAAATATAGGTGTGTGTGTGTTTTATTGGAACCAACAACATAAGTAAACCTCATATGTTTTACAGTAGCAGAATGTTTTAACTCACAAGCACATCACAGCACATTTGTTGTATGCAATCTGTCCTAGCTATCTTGATGAAGTGACTGATAAGCTTTTCAATCAACACTCCTTATATATGGGGCTAGTGACTGTTTTTATTTCGTCTATTCATTCATTTATTAATTTATTTATTAATTTCCTCGCTAGACCTCCATCAAGCTTAGTAAAACACCTGGACCACCCTCCCCTTCAAGATAAATTTGTAAATTTTTCGGTAGAAAAATTTCCCGGCTGAAGGCTGGTTTCTCTTAAAATAACAGGCTCGCTATCGCTGGCCAGGGAAAAATCGACACCTAAATTGCACTAAAGGTCTTAAAATTGGCAACGAAATGGGGCGAAAGGTGTTAACATCGCCAAACTAATGGGCTGAACATCTTAAAATCTCAAATCTAATGGGGCTAAGCATGAGGGAGAAGGGGGACCAGAAAAACGACCCATCTCCCCTTAAATGGCCTATAGCTCTCATTCCATCAATATAACTGAAACGGAGCGCATTCATCAACAATGGCTTTAATGTGCTTATGTGATGGTGGCATAGTAGAGCGTTGGTCCACAAATAAATGGGTGTTTGAAGTGTGCTTAGTACAGTCTCACTAATAAGTGACCGCTCGGCACCAAGTATGTTTAGATCAATAATTGGTATCAGCAATATCTAAGCTTCATTTCTTCATATCGGGTGAAATATAAAAAAACATGTTCCCACACTTACCTCTCCTATTCAACATCTGACAGACAGCAATACAGCACAGAGCGAGCCAAACGTAATGCCAGCTGGGACATGACTTATTAGCGCGACCGTACCTCCCATTTATCTATTCATTTGTCTTTAATTTCTAACTGCCTTTAATTTAACATATCAACATTTTGATTACTGATCTGTTGCAAATAACTAGTATTGACAAATGTTAATTGGTACTTATTCATTCTTGGTATTAATAAATGCAAAGATTTAAGGAGATTCATATTTTTCCATTAAGTACGAAGAAAAGAACTGCCAAAGATTGATTAGTTAACAACTTGTGGACAGAAGGCAAATTATTCCAGGACTTCGTTATGTGCATACGTACGTGTGTGTGTGTGTGTGTGTGTGTGTGTTTGTGTCATACAGAGACATACTAATTTATTCACACCTTCCTTAAAAGGTATTGTTATTACAGCTAACATTAGGCGATTTTGCACAGGTCGGGAAGTACATAAATTATAGAAGTCTAACAGGAAAAAAATCCTAAATTGAATATTATAATTATATCGATAACATAAAAGGCGTTTAGGTATTGAAATATATAGCGGCAGCAGGTTGATCTTCATGGATTTGATATGGTCATCGATGCCAAAAAAACAAACACAAAATAAATAAATAAAATAAATAAATGCCGTGGCCGCACGTCGGTTCCTTCTGAAATACTGGCTCGCTATCGTTCACCAGGAAACAGAAAACATATACACGTGAGTTACATGAATGTTTTTACTCTCACCCGAAATCGAACCTGTGGTGTACTCTTGAAAATGGGTCCTACGACTTGGTATGGATTGGAATGTTTCCTTCAAGTAGGATTACCCCATCTCCTAAATACAAATAGGTAATTTTAAACTATCCTTTATCACGCCATGGTGGAGTGGGTTAAAGCATGGACTCCCGTTCTGATTGTCCGTGGTTTGATCCTGGTTGAGGGTAAAGCATTTATTCATGTAACTCAAGTGAATTTGTGATATATATATATATATATATATATATATATATATACCCGGTATATACAGTATATATTATTTCATATATACAGTATATATGTATTCAATAAGGCAGACTTTGGTCAGGGCAGCTTTCATTAATTATGTAAAATACTGATGTTGTTTATATAAATGACTTATATTTATTATGGCAAGTGAGCTTTGTGATGTCGCACTTTGATGCCTATGACAAAACCTGGTTGATTTTAACTAATAGTCGTTTAATTGGTAATTACCCTAATTGATTCTACGGCTGACAACTCTTTTGATGTTCAGCACGAGTGTTGCATTCATCCACAGGCATCCAGCAAACTGTTAACAAGCTACAGAATTGGTAGTGCAAATATTTGTTTATTTTTAATTTCCAACAATCAAGATGTAAATAAATGTGGACGTGTGCGTGCGTGTGTGTGTGTGTATGTATATACATAAGAATGTGTGTGTGTGTGTGTGTGTGTGTGTGTGTGTGCATGTGTATGTATGTGCATGTGTATGTTTATGATTAATTGAAAATAAAATGTAGTTATTATTATGAAACTGAAGGTGAACGTCAATAAAAGTAAAGTAATGGTGTGTAATAGGGGTGATCGTAGGGTGAATCTAGATTTGAGGCTGGATGGGGAAATATTGGAACAAGTAGAGTGTTTTAAATATCTAGGAGGAACGATAAGCAGGAGTGGAGGTATGGAAATAGAGGTAAAACAGAGAGTGTGTGAAGGAAGGAAGGTTTTCGGAGCAATGGGAAGTATGTGGAAGACGAGAAATCTCGGAATGAAAGTAAAAAGTGCAATGTATCAATGAATTGTTGTGCCAACAGTGATGTATGGGGCTGAGACATGGGCTCTGAAGAAAAAGGAGAGAAGAAAGCTGGATGTGATGGAGATGAGCTGCTTGAGGAGTATGTGTGGAGTTACTCGTAGAGAGACGGATTGAGGAATGAAGAGATACGTAGGAGAGTGGGGCAACAGGAACATTTGTCAGCCAGAGTGGACAGAATGAGCTGGTATGGTCATGTTGAACGAATGGGAGATGAAAGGCTTACAAAGATAATATGTGAGTCAGATACAAGGGGAGATAGAAGGGCAGGAAGACCCCCATTGAGATGGAGAGACTGTGTAAGACAAGCTTTGGATGATAGAGGAATGACTATAGATCAGGCAAAGGAAGTGGTAATAAACAGGAATGAAGGGAGAATGCTTGTGAATAGTTGAGTGAACACGTGGTCATTTGGGGGAAGGGCTTGGGCGGCGGCGCAAGTTGGACTAGATAATAGTCTATCAGGCATCTGGCCCGGGGAGACGATTAATATGAAGGGTGCGCCTGGAAGTGTGGTGGGCGGGCTTGTGGCTTTGGCTCGGCTGCATGTCTGCCTGCCGAGATCGGAGCCTCTCCGGGTGGTCGGGGGCAGGGGGAGTGCTGGAGCGACCTTGGTGACCCTGGTCTCTGGGTATTCTCCTGGGTGACCTAAATGTGTGTGAATTTTGTGTTTTGTCTGTGTTTGTTTGTTGTTCTGTCTTGTGTTTTGTGTTTTCCCTGTTCTTGATCTGTCTTGAGTCAGCCACCCCCAAGTAAATAAAAACAAAAACAATAAAAAAATAGAGTAAAATAGAAAATAAAAATAAAAATAGGAAAAGTGGGAATTGGGCCTGAGCATATACATACATACATACATTATGAACATGAAATCTGCATATATATATACTGTGCATAATATGGACATGACTAACCATAATGTACCAACTATTTGTATGCCTTTTTAACGGATAAAAAGTCTTTGGTATGTTGAGTGATTTACAATTATATCCGAAGATGAAAAAGAAGCATCTGTGGTAGTAAAAAAAGGTTAAGTGAGATAGTTCGAAGGCTGTTAATTGCAGGAATCCCTTAGAAAACTGAATACAATCGTCTAATAGCAGCCATAATAAAGTTAAAGGGACGGCACCGAAATTGAAAGGATTAAATCAGTAGCCTTGCCAGAACGAAATTATAAATAGCATCCTAATGTTGAAGGTGTTAACAAAAATAATAAAACAGTAACAAACAAAAAACAACAACTCCAACAATGCAACCCAGACTTGCTATAAAGGAAGGATATCCGAGGGTAAGTCTCGTCAATATACCTAAGTTTGGCGGGCCCTATTCAGTGTATATGTATTATTATTACTGCGTATTTACATGTTTATCGACCATCATAAACATACCAGAGTTTGGCGGGTCCTATTCAGTGTATATGTATTATTATTACTGCGTATTTACATGTTTATCGACCATTTTAAACACTGTATACCTTAATTTGGCGGGGCCCTATTCAGTGTATATGTATTTTTATTACTGCGTATTTACATGCTTATCAACCATCATAAATATACCTGAGTTTGGCGGGTCTTATTCAGTGTATACTGTATGTATTATTATTACTGCATATTTACACTTTTATCAACCATCATAAAATTTATTATACCAGAGTTTGGCGGGTCCTATTCAGTGTATGTGTATTACTATTACTGCGTATTTACATGTTTATGAAACATCATATATATACCCGAGTTTGGAGGGGCCGTATTCAGTGTACATGTATTATTATTACTGCGTATTTGCATGTTTATCGACCATCATAAATATACCTGAGTTTGGCAGGGTCCTATTCAGTGTATATTTATTATTATTACTACGTATTTACATGTTTATCGACCATCATAAATCTACCTAAGTTTGGCAGGTACTATTCAGTGTATATGTATTATTATTACTACGTATTTACATGTTTATCGACCATCATAAATCTACCTAAGTTTGGCGGATACTATTCAGTGTATATGTATTATTATTACTGATTATTTACATGTTTATCGGCCATCCAGTGGTATAGTCGGCCAAATAATTAAAATCCTTCCTGAGCTACCATACCAACCAGGGCCCGGATACTCAGAGATGCCGTAAGTTAAGGGGGGATGGGTTGTTTTTCTGGTCCCTTTTCTTCTTCGTGTTAAACCCCTTTTTTTTTTAATTATAGACGTTCGGCCCATTAGTTATTTTTTTTTAAAAACCTTTCGCCCCATTTCGTTGTCAATTTTAAGACCTTTCGTGCCATTTAGGTGTTGATTTTTTCCTGGCGAGCGGGGAAGGGGGGGCTAGGGGGTGGTTTTCTAAGCTTCGTGGAGGTCTAATGAGGAAACTAAGCAAATAATAGAAACATAAAGTAAACAAATAAAAAAAAATAAACTGTCACTAGCTCCTAGTCAAGGTAAGAGCCATACCAATCTAATGCCTTAACCCATAGATCTGATGGCGCATTTCTTTTCAGGTTTCTTGATATTTTTAGACGACCTTATTCAGATTAGGAAGGGTATATGTAAGTTACACGTTCAATTGAGATAGTCTTTACCCTAACAATTCCCACAGATCCTTCCTAAGTCTTATAAAATCGTCTAATGATAACCAGAATAAACCGACAAAATGTGTCATAATCTCCATAGGGTTAACTTTCTCATTCGAAAGACTTCAAACATTTACTAAAACATAATACCTAATTATAGCATATTTAAAGCTTTTATGGCGCTAAAATTACGACGATTGCATGTATAATACGACGATCACAGGGAGATACGGCGCCGTAATTGTTTTGCGTATCCTGCCTTAATCTGGTGGCACACGACTGTTTTATCTGACAATGACTTGAGGCAATTGTGGTCTGGCCTCAGCTGAATTAAAATCGTATAACATTTCAAACTCGTACTTTCATATAAAGTCAGTCTAGTTGTCGATTCCAATGCCAAACTATCAAGAATCATACGAGAAAAACTTGCTTAACGAAAATTGGTGGAAAAAACGCTCATGTGCCATCGCCATTAGGTTCGTTGCGAGCCATGATGGACAGTACCGGTAAAAAAAAAAAAAAAAAAAAAAAATCGTTGGCTGGGGGAAGAGCGCGGTAAACATCCCGACACAATTGGCTGACGACAACAGTACAAAGCCCATAGTAGTAGTAGCTGTAGTAGTAATAGTAGCAATCATAGTTGTTTTAGTGGTAGCGGAAATAGTAGTTGGAGTAGTAGTTGTAGTCGTTGTAGTAGAGCTGGTGGGAGGAAGGTTACAACAATACACAGCTCATAATAGTAGTAGTAGTAGTAGTAGTAATAGTAGTAGTAGTAGTAACTAAAAGGCTAAAGAGCGCAGTAAATAAGACGGCACAATTACCTGACGACAACAATACACAGCCTATAATAGTAGTAGTAATAGTAGAAGTAGTAGTAGTAGTACTAATAGTAATAATATAGCTGGGAGGAGGAAGGCTAAAGAGCGCAGTAAAGAACCCGATACAATTGGTTGACGGTAAATATATACAGACTTTAGAAGACTGAACTTGGACAACTTGGCTCCGTGGCGCCGGAAATAGAAAGTAAACATTGAATTCCAGAGAGAGTAGAGACTGTCGTGGCATTTTAATAACCTGTTTTTCCGTCATGTGGGTGTAATTTATCTAACCATTTAAAATCGTCGTCACAAACATCCTTGCTACGAAGTATTGTCCATTAAAATTACAAGGGGGAGTGGGGCGTCGCATAAAATGTGGCCCTCTTATAATCACTAGTGTTGATTATTGCGAGTTAGTAAGGGTATGAGTACATAATCATAGGAATGCTTGTGGAACGTCATTATTCTGACCGAATGTCTCTGTGATAATAAGCATGAGCATAGCTAATTTCCAGTGGTGCCTTTGTAATAACGTAGGCTGCTCCGTAGGCACAAAATGTCGGCAGCAGTCCAGTCTTCATCTCCTGAGAGCGTCCCTCCCCCCAGATACACAAGACCTTAACGACCCGTCGGAGTTTCTTTAGCCCGGGGCATTTTTCCTCTAAGACGATCTTCCTGTTGCTGCCCGAGCCTCAATGGCGGCACAGGAACCAAAGGAGGGAGTCTGGAGGGAGAATACGTTAATGTATTTTACAGTAAACGTCATGTTGCTAACTTTTGGTTGGGAATCGCAATGAGTAAAAAAAAAAAATAAAAAAAATTACTTATGATTCTCTCTAAGCTGAATATTGTGGGGATAACTATAATTGAGAGGAGATCGACCGGTTTTCTGGGCCCTCTTCTATCTCATGTTTAGCCCCATTTAGTTTTCAGATTTTATGACGTTCGGCCCATTTGTTTGGCGATTTTAAGACCTTTCACCCCATTTCGTTGTAAATGTTAAGACCTTTCGTGCCATTTAGGTGTCTATTTTATCCTGGTGAGCGATAGCGAGCCTGTAATAATAAGAGGAACCGTCCTTCGGCCGGCACATTTTTCTACCGAAAATATATCTTGAATATCTTGAAATGTCTACAGTAGGGGGTGCTTTTTTTTTAAGCTTGATAGAGGTCTAGCGAGGAAACTAAAAAATACATGAATATATAAATTAATAGACCAAAACAATATCCACTCTCCCCTTAAAGATGACCTGCCACAGATACAACATTAAGGGGGCCGTTGTTTAACATATACAGGTATACAGTATAATTTATGTAGTCACGCTGTGCTGTCCGTTCAAAGCAAACACAATCTTTTACGAAAACATTGATCTAAATCTTGAAAACTCTAGACTACCGTGTACAGCACATCTACGAGGCTTATATATGGTCACATACTGAAATTTAAAGCTAATTAATTATCATAACTAAAAGGCGCATATATACCCTCTTACTTTTCATTATAAAATACTATACGTTATCTTTGATTAAGCACTCGATGGTTCAGTATGGTTTGCTTGCAGAAAACCTTCCTCTCGAAGGCTCAGCACAGGAACACATACATCAGGCCTGTGTCAGAGAGGGATATGTACTGCGGCCTTCTTCTCGTCTTGACTTTGGCTTCGTCCGGCTCATCCATCGTCTCCCCTCCTCGTCTGTCGGAGGAGGCTTCTGTGCTGTTTCGATCTTCCGTTATTTTCGCTTTATGACGACGTAGATTTTTGCTTTGCCTTGTTTGTGTAATGGTTTAGATATCTACAACACTCCTTCTCTGCTATCTAAACTCTCCCAGGCGTATGGTCCCAGTGCACTGTCTGATGGCGTTAATGGGTTTCGAAATATAAAAGATGCATATACAAATGTATGTTCTGGATGTGGTGTCCCGAGATCGAATCCCGGGAGGATCATATGCTTTCAGTAATGTATTCAAGTGCATTGGGGTTTGTAATAGAGGATTAATGTTAGGAACGGGGTGTTCCTTAATTCGCCTTGTTCTCTCCAATGTTCATCTTTGGCGTCGTCGTGTGTAGCAAATCGTTTCTGCAAATCGTCTCATCACATCGTCATCTTTGGTTTCGGCCCGATCACATTAAATCGCGTTCTTTGCACCCGTTATCGTCGTTCACTTAATTCCCATCTTCACTAATTATTCTAAACTAAACTAAGCATAATTAATTCTAAACTGAAAATTGAACTCTTTTCGGCGTTCTTCTTATGACTTCCTTCTTATTCTGGGAATCATTTGTGTTATTCTTCTCTGTCTTCTCTCCAGTTTACCTATGTCCTTTTCATAATATGGACATCAACATTGTACACAGTATTCCAGAACTTATAATATAACTCCTTAAGGGGAGATGGGTCGTTTATTTCAGGTCCCCCTTCTTCCCCATGTTTAGCCCCATTAGTTTTCAGATGTTAAGACTTTCGCCCCTTTAGTTCGTCGATTTATAACCTTTCGTCCCATATCCATATCAATATCAAGACCTTTCGTGCCATTTATGTGTTTATTTTGTTTCCCTGGAGAGCGATAGCGAGCCTGTAATTTTAAGAGAAACCGGCCTTTGGCCGAAACATTTTTCTATCGAAAAATGTGCAAATTTATTAGGGAGTGTTTTTGTTTTTTAAGCTTGAAGGTCTAGCGAGGAAACTAAAACATATATGATTATATATATATACCGGTATATATATATATATATATATATATATATATATATATATATATATATATATATATATACATATATATATATATATATATATATATACATACTGTATATATATATATATATATATATATATATATATATATATATAATTAGACCCCACAAAAATAACACTGTCCCCTTAACTTGGTCTCAGCCCTAGATGTCTCTCGGTCGTATCTCTTCCTGTCTCTTCCCTCGCCTATCTCTCTCGGTCTCGGTCTCTCTCTCTCACTCTCACTCTCTCTCTCTCTTTGTTTTCCTTCAACATTTAACCCCTTGAGGAATATGGCGCATTTTGACAGTTTATTTTGGTTTGACGATTGTATACAGTTTAGGAAGGTTCTCTGGCAATTATAAGGGTAAAGACTATCTCCACTAACCCTCTCACATCCATATACTCTCCCTAATCTGTCATCGGATCTTCCAAGAGTTCTCCGGAATACTTGACCAGAGGAATACTTGATCACATTTGGAAAGGAAAATAAAGGGAAAAGGAAAATTACCGAAAACTTGGCTACCTTAATTGAATTTCAGTTATCCTTGAGTTCGCTAGCTGATACCGTACCCTTTGCTTTGGCACATACACACACACACACACACACACACACACACACACACACACACACACACACACACACACAAACACACACACACACACATACACAGATGGTTTGGGGTTGTGGTGAATGGAATGTTAAATGTAGATATGTAATTCTACTCAGCAATATGTGAATTATGTTTAACAATGATTATTTATAAGCAAATAAATCAAATACTATAATGCAAGCAAGTTATTAAAATACATACAATATTGTGTTAAAAGTCTAGATCTCCAAGTCCTTGAAATCTCGGAATCATTAATAATTTTGTGAGGTTCTGGAGCAATGTGTTTGAATCCTCCATACTATTAAAGGGAGATGGGTATTTGTTCTGGTCCCCTTTCTTCCCCATGTTAAGCCCCATTAGTTTTCAGATTTTAAGACGTTTGGCTCATTAGTTTAGTAATTTTAAGACCTTTCGCCCCATTTATTTGTCAATATTAAGACTTTTCTTGTCATTTAAGTGTCAATTTTTTTCCTGGCGAGCGACAGCGAGCCTGCATTTTAAGAGGAATCAGCCACTTTTTCTATCGAAAAATGTACAAATTTATTTTGAAGGAGGGTGTTGGGAGTGTTTTATTTAAGCTTGCTGGAGGTCTAGAGAGGAAACTAAAAAATATATATACAAATATATATAAATGAGCAAATGATACGACCCCTCCCCCCTTAAACGATCATGTATGCGCTACACAGCAAATTAAATATTGGATACAGATATGGACTCCCCTACCTCTAAGCCCTGAACCACTATATCATCCCTCAATCTGCCAAACAGCGTATAAATTCCCCGATGTTTGTAAAAGAGAGGTGACGCTGGTGATCCTCCCGAGACAGTCCATTTATCCAACAACACGACAGGCCTTTATTATGTACAGGTCTTCCTCAATATCCAGTGTGCCCCGATTTACGATATTATAATGGGTTTTTACGATATTATAATGGGTTTTTACGATATTATAATGGGTTTTTACGATATTATAATGGGTTTTTAGGTGTTTGGGTTTGGGTTTTGGCTGGTCCCAGAACGCATCCCCATTTACCCCATTTATTTTAAGGTTCGCTATAAGATTTTTCTATTTAAGATCGGGTTTTCAGGAACGTATAGCCCAATCGTAAGAGACCTATACCCGATATGGGATACTTGGCACAGTCACGTTCAATAGTCTACGGTGTTTGCCAGCTGACGATATAATATATACCAGGCTTTCATTATGAAGAGCATAATTGTTTACAATCGTTTCGTAATAGCCTAGTAAACAAGATGTGGACGTTTTAACTGTCTTGATGGTGTAATGGATAGAGTGTTCAAGATCTACATGTGGTACCCCAGGTTCGAATCCCGGGAAGATCATAATATGCTTTCACTAATTTCATTGCGAGGTGTTTGGTGTTGGGAGTGAAATGCATAAATTAGATTACTGTCAGCTGAAAGAAACAATGGAGTATAGTTTGTTTGCTTGCCCAGCTAATGGTAAATTGTCATGTCCTCATCTTAATTATTCGGCTATTAAAAATATTGTGTCTCGAAATATATTGACAAACCTGAAACATTTGAACTAAATATGATGCCTAGACTTAGTCGTTTCATATTTTACCATTAAGGGGAGATGGACCGTTATTCTGGTCCCCTTTCTGCCTTATGTTTATTTAGTCAATTAGTTTTCAGATTTTTATGAATTTCGGCCCATTAATTTTGCGTCAACATTTAGACTTTTCGTGTCATTTAGGTATCGATTTTTTCCTGGCGAGCGATAGCGAGCCTGTAATTTAAGAGGAACCGGCCTTTGGCCGGGAGGTTTTTCTATTGCAAAATGTACAAATATATCTTGATGGAGCGTCTTGGGTTTTTTTTTTTTTTAGCTTGATGGAAGTCTAAAGAGGAAACTAAAAAATAAATATATATACATAAAACTATATACTGTATATCAGAGGAAATAAATACGCCCATCCCCCTTAAATATCGAAGAATCAGCTGCTTAGGGAATACATTTTTCGCCAGGTGACTTTAATTGCCTCTTTACCTTTTTGAAACTATATAAACCCAACTAGAATCTCCTTTGTAACCCTTCCACAATACGAGGACGCATTATCTTAACCCCTTCAAGATTATGACGTATTTGAACTTCCACAGATCCTTCATAAGCTGTATAAAATAGTCCAATGATAGTCAGAATAAGCTTGAAAAAACGTGACATAACCCTCTCTCTGTCTCTCTCTCTCTCTCTCTCTCTCTCTATCTGTCTCACACACACACTCTCTCTCTCTCTCTCTCTCTCTCTCTCTCTCTCTCTCTCTCTCTCTCTCTCTCTCTCTCTCTCTCTCTCTCTCTCTCAATGGGCTGGGTCTGGCTGGCAGGAACTAATGATCGTCTGGGGTTATCTTGCTCCCGGCCTTGTATGGACTTAACCCCTTCTGTACCGGCGACGTCTTATTAATTTCCTTCTAGCTATATTTATACGATTTTATGCAGCTTAGGAAGGATCTGTGGTAGTTAAAAGGGTTGGTCGAGATAGTTTGAAGCCTTATTATTGCTAGAGGTCCTTCCTAAGCAGCACAAAATCGTCTTAATATAGGTAGAGTAAAATATAGCACACGTCGCTGGTACTCAATGGGTTAATCAAAATCGGGGATATATCTTATAATTGTATGTACAGTTGGCCGCATAAGTTATGTTCCTCTTCGTGATCTTATGTATGGAAGTTAAATAGCATGAGTGAATTGCAGAGTGGGGTTTCTTGTAATTATCAGTTGACTAATCAGATGAGTTAGCCACTGCATAAGAAAATACACTCGTAATTTCTTTATTATAAACTGTGTGTCGATATTTCTGTAGCTGACAAATATTATAGTCTTTGCATACTGTTGCTTAGTATATCATAAAGTCACCCTTAATCATAGAAAACGTATATTATTTTATAATGAACAGTCATAATCTATGCACCTTTTAGTTATGATAATTAATCCGCACAATTGATTATTTTTGTAGTCATTATCATAGTTATATATGGATATTCCTATGGCTACTATCCTATTTAAGCACCAGATAGGCAATTATTGATAAAATATCTACAGTGTAATAATTGTAACATATAAAATACACTATAATCATCTCTGCTAGCAAATTTTCTTACTTATGATGATTTATTTAGAACATATTAAATGGTAACGATGATAGAATTTCAGACAATTTCAGACAAGTTACAATGTTAGAATAGATAAGGTATCCTAGTAAAAGAGTCTGTTAGATAAGAGATTCAATATGGTACTTGTGTTGGTGGTGTAATGGTTTAGATGCTTATGTTCTGGGTGTGGTGTCCCGAGTTCGAATCCCGGGAGGACCATATGCTTTCATTAGTTTATTCAAGTGCACTGGGGATTGTTATTGATGATTATAATGTTAAGAACGGGGTGTTACTTAATACTTCTTCTCGGCACACAATTATAAATATAAAAGTCTTGTCAAATTCCAAATGCCAGAATATTTGTAATTGCCACGTTAATAGAACGAAATGTCCGACGTAATATATTTTATAATTAAATTACGGTGGGTACAACTCAATTCCATTTACGCGGTATACTCCGCTGAAAGGGTATCTGTGTTAAAATTAGTGCTACAAATTGTCCTGCATTTTTAGCTGTTGGGAAAAAATTGGTTTCGAGGATAAATTGATAATGTTAAATATATATATATATATATATATATATATATATATATATATATATATATATATATATATATATATATATATATATATATATATATATACTGTATATATTGATACACAGCAGACGTTTGGCATGCTACAGTATAATCGAAGCACCAGACCACTTAATCACAATACCTAACTTTCTCTCTGTAAGCCACGACGTATTTCCTCATTATATTGCAGCTACTATTAGACGATTTCAGTAAGCTCAATAAAGCCCTGCGTTGATTAAACGGATATATTAAGTAGAGTTAACACATGTCATTATCTAATGTGTCGAATTGTCTAAGCTTAATAAAATCGCTTAATGGTAGCCAGAATAATATGAAGAGGAATGTCCTACTACTGAAAGATTAAGGGGAGGTATAGTTGTTTTTCTGTACCTTCTTCTCCCCCATTGTCAGTATTAACACCTTTCGTGCCATTTAGGTCTCTATTTTGTCCTGGCGAGCGAAAGCGAGCCTGTATTATTGGCTAAATCTGTCTTTGGCCGGTATATACATAATATCTGGAAGAGGGATCTTGGGGATGTCTTTTTCAGTCTAGGGAAGAAACTAAATAAATAATAAATACATCAATCGACCAATACATTTACCTTACCCTCCTAACACAGAGCCATAAGATACCCAAAGCGGTCTGTGTGTGATTTTATCCCTATAGATTGTGGACATACGGGGCTGGAATTACACAATCATTATGGCATGGCTTAGAGAAGGGTCCTCATTTACAATTTGCTCGACTTGAAAAATAGATAACCAACCCTGCAAACATGAAGTAGAACGTGTGGAAGGTGTGGTGGGTGGGGAGAGAGCCTTCCGCTTTACCATCCTTGTCTTAAAAATTATGTTTTCATTCATTACTTTTAGTTTACTTTATTTTATTTTATATTGAAAGTCGGATTGCCTAGCAGGGGCTGTAAAGTATATGTATCTATGTAACTCTCTCTCTCTCTCTACTAGCTATCTCTACTACAATTTAGTCCTGACCACCTCGCTGGGATCGTAAGGCCTGTGTGGTCAGTGTATCTGTAAATTGATGTAAATCTCTCTCTCTCTCTCTATCCTCCACTCCCGTCATCCGTCTACCCTTCGTCTGGTCTCATTATCATACCTGTCATCATCATCTACCTGTCCCTCTCATCATCATCATCATCGTCATCATCATCGGCTCGTGCACTTGTTGGATTACCTGGCCTCATTTCCAGCTCCCCTATCTCCCAAGTCGTTGCTATTCAGTTATCCTGTTTGCATTTAGTATATATATTTATCTAGCATCTCCTTGTCTATATTTGCACTTCAACTTAACTCATTGAGGATCATGACTCGTATTGTCACCATACGATTTTATACACCTTATGAAGGATGGAATGTGTGGGGAAATGTTGAGGTATGGTGGTGAGATAGTGACCGAATGTGTATGCAAAATGTGCAAACTAGCATGGGAGAAGGGGAGTGCACCCGATGACTGGAAGACTGGCATAATAGTCCCCTATATAAGGGCAAAGAAGAAAGAGGAGTGTGTGGTAACCACCGAGGAATATGTCTTCTAAGCGTATAGGGAAGGTGTACAGTAGGGTAGTGATTGAGAAAGTGAGAGTGAGAACGGAGAAATGGATAGGCGACGACCAGGGAGGTTTTAGGAAGAGAAGAGGATGTGTAGATCAGATTTTTACCCTGAATTGTGTTGTGGAGAAGTAACTGGAGAAGCAACAAAATGTTTATGTTGCCTTTATGGACTTGAAGAAGGCCTATGACAGAGTGGATAGAGAAGGTACGTGGAAAGTACTTAGAATATACGGAGTAGATGGCAGGTTGCTGAAAGCAGTGAAGAGCATGTATGAGGGTACAAAGGCGGCAGTACGTGTGGAGAATGAGCAGAGCGAGTTCTTTGACCTGAATGTTGAGTTGAAACAGGGGTGTGTGATGTCCATGTGGTTGTTCACTGTATATATGGATGGAGTCATGAAACAAAATACTAGGAAGAGCAGTGGATGTTGGTGTATCGCTGAAAAGGGAGGGAAATAAATGGAAGCTGCCTATACTGCTGTTTGCGGATGATACAGTTCTATCTATCTATCTAGATGCTATCTATATGCTCAGGCCCAATCCCCACTTTTCCTATTTGTTATTTTTATTATTATTTTTGTTTGTTTGTCTATTCTTGGGGGTGGCCGACTCAAGACAGAGCAAGAACAGGAAAACACAAAACACAAGACAAAACAACGAACAAACACAGACAAAACACAAAATTCACACACATCTAGGTCACCCAGGAGAATACCCAGAGACCAGGGTCACCAAGGTCGCTCCAGCATTCTCCCGGCCCCCGACTACCCGGAGAGGCTCCGATCTCGGCAGGCAGACATGCAGCGGAGCCAAAGCCACATGCCCGCCCACCACACTTCCAGTTCTGATGAGCGATAATGAATGGGAGTTGCAGGGTCTGGTAAATGAGTTTGGAACAGTGTGCGAAAAACGGAATTTGAAGGTAAATGCGGGGAAGAGCAAGGTTATGGTCTTCGAAAGGGGCGAAGTCACAGAGTGTGAGGTGAAGTTGAACGGTCAGGCTATGGAGATCGTCAGCTCTTTTAAGTATCTGGGCAGTGTGTTGAGTAAAGATGGGACTATGGATGAAGAAGTGCGGGAGAGGGTACAACAGGGGAAGAGGGTTGTAGGAGCGCTGAAAGCAGTAACAAGAAATAGGGTGGTCAGCATGGAAGTGAAGAATTCCTTGCATGACAGTGTGGTAATCTCGACACTGACTTACGGAAGCAAAGCATGGACATTTGAGAAGAGACTCAGACCATGAGTGAGAGGGGTGGAAATGAGTTACTTGAGAAATGCGTGCGGAGTTACATGGAGGGATAGACAGACGAATGAGGAAGTAAGAAGGAGGTGTGGTGTAGAGGTAGATGTGCTGGAAACTGTGAAAAGGAACAACTTGAGATGGTTCGGCCATATGGAGCGTATGGGAAGTGAGAGAATGACTAAGAAGGTGTACGAGAGCAAGGTGGAAGCACAGAGAGGGAGAATTAGACCGAGTGAGAGGTGGAAGGATGGAGTGAGGAAGTATATGGATGAAGGCGGTGCTGGTTGGGAGGAGGGGCGTCGACTGACTGGGGACAGAGGTGCATGGGGCGGTTCGTGCGTGTCCACCCCTTCGGGGATCACGGCGTCAGGCAATGGATAGATAGATAGATGAAGGATTTGTGAGAACTAATCTTTGCTTATCTTGCTAACTCTTGGTCATCCTCCCTTCGGGACTTCGGTGAGACTTTTTCTATTGCGCCAGGCATATCGAGAGTGTTAATATGGTACTTCCAAGAGATAACAGAAGAAAAAGAGACACCGAGAATACCGAGAGAAGACGAAGGGTTGGTTTTTGCATTGTTGAAGTATATAATTGAATTACATAATTCTCAATTTCATATAAACATTCTAATAGTTAATGTGAAAGGTCAAGGTAAATATAAAGAGTGTTATTAATTTCCTAGAATGCTCAGTCTATTGTCACCATATGTTGCAGGCAAATCCGGTCGGTCGGTCAATGCGAAGATTGTGCAAATAATTGTTTTGTTGTATATATATATATATATATATATATATATATGTACAGTACAGTATATGAACTGTTTTCACCAAAGAGATTAATCACCAATTTTAGAATTTTCAGAATTGGGTATGCAGTTGTTTTTATGTGAAAACTTCACATCTACTTTATTATTTTAAATTGTTTTTATTATTACTATTATTTTATTAGTATTATTAATATTAGTATTATTTTTATTATTTTTATTGTTATTATTATTATACACACACACACACACACACACACACACACACACACACACACACACACACACACACACACACACACACACACACCTGAGGCTGGTTGTAAGTAAAGCAAGATACAATATGTAAGTTGAGAGGTCCACTCCGCCCGGGGCCTATAGCTACACTCTTTGATCCACAACCTCCCCGGTCTCAGGCCACTCCTCAGACACGGGAAGTATTTAATTAGTCCAGAAACGTAAATATTTCGGCCCCTTGACTAATTAGGGTAAGCATAAGTGACATCTCTTGATAATGAAAGAGGAGAAGGCCATTAAATGAAAACAATAGGCTCGCTCCACACCCACCATGGAAAGAGAGAGAGAGAGAGAGAGAGAGAGAGAGAGAGAGAGAGAGAGAGAGAGAGAGAGAGAGAGAGAGAGAGAGAGAGAGAGAGAGAGAGAGAGAATCAGAGAGAGAGAGAGAGAGAGCATGGATCAGAGAGTCAGCCATCACAGACCTAGTAGCTATATATCTTTCACCCGGCACTGATGGAAGCTCAACTCGAGATGTTTATGTTCAATCTCCGTCGTACTTTCTGGCCGGGCCGACATTCACCTAAAAGGAAAGATGTTTTGCTGCAGGGAACATATATGCTTGCCCGGTCACCTTGTACGCATCACTCACTGGGCTAAGGTAAACATTTGCCTACGCTCTATCCTCGACTTTTCAATCTAGACTTCAATCACAAGCTACAGTATACCCCGTTCCAAATATACAGGCCAAAACTCTTGAACATTCACCTCTATAATTCACAAAGGACTAGAGTAATCTAGCTAATATGTCTTCCATTTGGTAAGGGTCAGCCAAAGAGTAGGTGTGGAAATTTACAGCCCATTTGCGGTAGCGCTTTTTGAGATAGAGAGGTTAGGGTTCATGATTTGTTTACCTACCTACTAGGAACAGGGTATAGTCTTTCTATTTCCAGCAGACGGTTTATGGAATCCCTAAGCAGCTGATTCCTCCACGTATAATGGACACATATGAGACTATAGCTAGCTATGTTTCTGCATCATATAAATACAGCATTTTCACAATCAACATCATGAGGGACGTCTCGTTAGACAACTTCAAGAGAGTCCTCGATGTCGAACTGCAAAAAGTGCCAGACGAGCTCATCCTCGCGAGGGAGCGAGATGTCGCTTCAAACAGTCTACTACACCAAAATCACCACCCATAACGAGGGGCGCCGCGCTCCTTGGTGCCCCTAGAAGAGTGACGAACACATCAAAAGCATCAAAAGTAAGTATAATAACATGTTTCGCTACTATATCTTTGCCAGAGTTGGATAATCAATATGAGAACATGAAAAAATACTGATATTAAAAAAAGAAAAAAGAAAACAAAAAGACTACAGGTATCTACTTATTTAAAACAATGAGAACAATTACAAAATATATGTCAAAAATATATTTGAAATTTGTAAGGCAGCATTAATGATTGTGACTGTTCGAACTGTATGATCTGGACTAGATTAAAAAAAAAGCTCCAGTCTGAACTGTGTAGCTGCAAGCATTTAATGTTTAGGCCGGCATGCTGGCTGTCAGTGTTCGGATTGAAAGTGAATACGGTTACGGGAACAAATACGGTTACGGGATCAAATAAGGTTACGGGATCAAATAAGGTTACAGGATCAAATAAGGTTATGGGATCAAATAAGGTTATGGGATCAAATAAGGTTACGGGATCAAATAAGGTTATGGGATCAAATAAGGTTACGGGATCAAATAAGGTTACGGGATCATATAAGGTTATGGGATCAAATAAGGTTACGGGATCAAATAAGGTTATGGGATCAAATAAGGTTACGGGATCAAATAAGGTTACGGGATCAAATACGGTTATGGGATCAAATATGGCTACGGGATCAAATAAGGTTATGGGATCAAATAAGGTTACGGGATCAAATAAGGTTACGGGATCAAATATAAGGTTATGGGATCAAATAAGGTTAGGGATCAAATAAGGTTAGGAATCAAATAAGGTTATGGGATCAAATAAGGTTATGGGATCAAATAAGGTTACGGGATCAAATAAGGTTATGGGATCAAATAAGGTTACGGGATCAAATAAGGTTACGGGATCATATAAGGTTATGGGATCAAATAAGGTTACGGGATCAAATAAGGTTATGGGATCAAATAAGGTTACGGGATCAAATAAGGTTACGGGATCAAATACGGTTATGGGATCAAATAAGGTTATGGGATCAAATAAGGTTATGGGATCAAATAAGGTTATGGGATCAAATAAGGTTATGGAATCAAATAAGGTTATGGGATCAAATATGGCTACCGAATTATACAGCTAGAAAAGGATATTTATGAATCAAACGGGTGAAATTTATCTTCGTTAAACCTTCAACTTTTATAATTCCTCCATAAACTGAAAACATAAAATAATATTATTATAAACGGAAAAGAATGAAGAACCGCGTCCTAAAATTCTTAAAGGGTAAATACAGGAAAGGAGTCATCGTATGATAGGAAAAGGTAACTTCGCACTTTCGAAATTGTATCTATAATGAGCAAAAGAAGAGACCATCTCCAAGCCAAGAAGAATCTCCACTGGAAACTCCAAAGAAGACAAATAGCTCAATGTTTTGCCTCTCAATAAATGTCACCTCTTTGGAGTTTCCGAGATTTTCAAGACAGTTTCTGTTTTCCTTTATCTTTTAATGGATTTCCTTCTCGAGGTCGCAACTTCGTCTTTCACTTAACCTCTTCTGTACCGGCGACGTCTTTTAAAATTTATTCTAGCTGTATTTAGACGATTTTATTCAGTTTAAAATGGGCCTCCAGCAATTAACAGGCTTCGAACTCTCACACTTAACCCTGTTTACTACCACTGCGCAAAATCATCTAAATATAGCTAGAATAGCATTACAAAAACGTCGTCGGTACAGAAGGGGTTAAGTAAATCGAGGTCTTAAAATTGACAACGAAATGAAGCTAAGAGTGATAAAATCGCCAAACTAATGGGCCGAACGTCATAGCATCTGAAAACTAATGGGGTGAACCACGAGGGGAGAAGGGGGACCAGAAAAAACAGCCCATCTCCCCTTAAGAAGTAAATCAAGGAACGAGCATCCTGACTCGCCAAAATAACTCTCTCTCCTTCCAAACTTCTTCTTCTCGCTCCCTCCTCATTATGCAAATTCTCCGACAACTTCCTACTTCACCCCGAGACTCTAACACAGGGACTTTATGAAGGGAGCTTAGCATATCAAGTCGATTCCAGTTTGATTCCTCTTCTTGATGTCTCCAGTATTATTATTCTGTGGTCGGTTATAATTCAGCTGATGGCAAATTGAATCCCTTATAGCAACTGATTTATCGATAGTTAATGGAGAAAAATATTAATCTAGTGTTTCTCTGTGTCGTATTAATGCCAGGTTATCATAATTACCAACACATCTCGCAGCCAACTCTACGTAATTGATGAGTAACCAAGATAGTGACATAGCCATTTACCATCAACTTGGAAAGAAATCGACTATAGTAGTTAGATTGGACACCTGCATCGTAACTAAATAATTAAGTAAATATATACATCAATAACAATTAATGATACCTATGATAAGGTTTTCAATCATTTGCATCTTTAAATTAGCACACAAAAATGATAGAACACAGTTTATGGATATAATGTGTTGTTCTAATTTAGTGTTCAGTTTATATATAATACATTTAGAGACCAGCAGATTGTTCCCCCCCCCCCGCCCCCCTTCACACACACACGAATACAATCGTCAGGATACCTTTTCTTTATTTACAGGGACATAAATATTAATATTATGACTATGATGTGCACAAACAACATAGTATTAACCTCAGAAATGTATGTTTGTTGTCGTTTATATCGGCCATCCCCTAAAATATGAACATAAACAGTGAATAAATCTATCTACTGTATCTATCTATCTTCAGGTGCCATGATCCGCGAAGGGGTGGATACGAATGAATTGCCTCCATGCACCTTTTGCCATCTGTCATCCTCTCACCCAACACCACTTCCACTCATATACCTCTCAACTCCATCCTTCCATATCACTCTCAGTCTGGATCTTCCTCTTTGCCCTTTCACCTCACTCTCATAAACTCTATTAGTCGCTTTCTCACTTACCCTTAGACTGCTTTAATCTTCGTGTGTCCAGGCGTTTTGACTCCAACGCCCCATGAATTTGGCTCTCTGTCGTTACTTTGACTTTGGGGGATACACTCGTGCCAGACAGTCTGCCTTTTGTGTCCTTCATACACTTAGGAAATAAATATTAAAATAAATAAATTACGATCAACACGATCGAAGTACCTCAAGGTGTTCCCCTTCACACTCTTCAACACATCCCCATCAACACCAAATGTACTTCCTGATTCTTCTGTCTACACACACATTTCCTCAAGTAATTCATTTGCACCCCTCTTCCTCTTGACTTATGTCTCTCCAACAACGTCCATACTTCACATATGCATAGCCTACGTGAGTTGCAGTTGGGATGTGTGTACATGCTTAGATTGATATGCAGGATTCGAAGTTGCATAATAAATCGTAGGCAGTGTCCACCAACCTTTAACTGTCTTCGTGGTGCGATGTATAAGGTGTTGATTTTCGGTGTGAGCATCCTGGGTTCGAATCCACGGACTGCCACATGTGTTTGTAAATTTCATTAATCGATTTTAGGAGTATGGTTGGTTGTTGGAAGGAACATAATAATTCAATGTCGGGATCACCATACTGTTATTTATTTCCATGATAAACATCCAAATCCTTGGTAGTGGTGCTTACATTTTATTTTGTTAATATTTTATGTTTACTTATGACTGTAATGGTACATACTGTATACAGTTACTTAATAATTAATCAGTTGATATATAATGCTACTGATTAATTATTAAGCAAGTGAAGATAAATAAGTGTTACTATAGACATGTATCCTGAGAAAAAAATATAAAAAATATAAAGAGCACATATTTTTGTTAGCGAAATACAACATGTAACCAAAATACCCTCCATCCGCTTTTTTGAAGTACATAATATGTAGTAGAAGGATATTATTTTCTACTTTGTTTAAAACTATTATTTTCTCTCAGTTCTGATCCTCCGTGTATTAATCTTTCTTCTCTCTCCTTTTACCTCCTCTCTCCCCCTCCTCCTCCTCTATCTCCACCTTGAAAATTCCCTCCTCCCCCCTCATCTCTCCGTTGATGAAGGAAGGAAAATACTATATTGCCTTACCCCTCCCACCTCCCCCCCACCTCCCTCCCTCCCTCCCCTACTTCCCTTAATCTTCAACCACTCTCGCGCAGATGAGAGAGAGAGAGAGAGAGAGAGAGAGAGAGAGAGACAGACAGACAGACAGACAGACAGACACACAGACAGACAGAAAGAGAGATAGAGAGAGTGTGTTATACAAATATACGCAAATACATAAACTGCACAAACTGTATGGTCCTTCATAGGCAGTCCGGCCATAAATCTTAATTAACTGTCCTATCAAATAAAAGAATGGCAGTAAATCAGAAGGCTTTATCCCAACTTTACAATTCTCATGACTTCTAAACACGCCTGATATATAACTGGTAAAACACAGAAAACAAAAAATACCACTGAGAAAATTACATTAAAAAGTATAGTCAAAATTATCCACTATATATATTAAAGAGGCCTTGTCTCGAGTCGGCCACCCCCAATAAAAAAGGGGGTATGTGCCAGAGAATATGTATGTATAATATGTACAGTATGTAAACAATACATAACCTACACTACAAGCACGCACACACAGGCAACCACTTACACGAGGCAGGCAAACAAATGAAGCACACATGGACAGACACATATACAGGCACTCCGTCACAGGCTTCAAACACAGACACACACCAATGCACACACACGACACACATACATACACCAATGCACACACACACAGACACACATACACACAGACACACATCAATACAGACACACATACACACGCCAATGCACACACACACAGATACAAACTAATGAAACACACATGGACAGACACATACACACACATTAGAACATGGACCAACACAGCAATATACTCTCTCTCTCTCTCTCTCTCTCTCTCTCTATCTCTCTCTCTCTCTCTCTCTCTCTCTCTCTCTCTCTCTCTCTCTGCCTGCACCGACTTCTTATATGCATACCCAGCAATTCCTCACGCACCAAGATAAATGTTGACCGCCATTAGTTATCCCAGCTGCCCTCTGTTGACTGTAATATCCAAAGTTACTGCAGTGTCTAAAACAGCCGGAGTCGCTTTGTGGAACAGCCTCGTTGTGCTGCGTAAATCATTGCAACTGCTGCTGCTTGGGGGGAGTGTTTTCTTTCTGTAACCTAGTTCGAGAAGTGTTTAGGCATGGTACCACAGACAGCTTCCCACTTCTTCTTCTTCTTCTTCTTCTTCTTCTTCTTTCTTCTATCTCTCTCTCTCTCTCTCTCTCTCTCTCTCTCTCTCTCTCTCTCTCTCTCTCTCTCTCTCTCTCTCTCTCTCTCTCTCTCTCTCTCTATATATATATATATATATATATATCTGAGGCTGCTTACACGGAGGTTTTGGTCAAACATTGACTAGTTAATGTTCTGTAAATATCACTGTAAAATAACATAGCTTGAAGGTCGTGTAATATAAACTCGTTAATCATTTGTGTACCAGCGGGTCATGTTCAATAGGATTCATTGTGTTCTACATTACCTGTGGTGGATCAGGTTCTGTTGTTTGCCCAGTCATAATTTACTGGTATATATAAATATATCTATATACAGTGTATATATATATATATATATATATATATATATATATATATATATATATATATATATATATATATATATATATATATATATATATATATATACTGTATATATGCTCTATATACAGTATAGGCAACAATAATAATATATGATATGATTATTTGTTCAACATAGGTCATCTAGTCATGTAACTCGACCCAATCTATTCAATTAGTTATGGTGCTACAAGGGACATCTCCATTCTACCAATGATGCAATAGTTCATAAGTGTTACATGTACCAATTATTGAGCTCAAGAAAGGTCTAGAACATAATCGATAATATGCTTTAAGCTACAATATAATCTTCCTAAGCTACATCGTCTAAATATAGCTATAATAACATACAACAGACGTCATCGGTACAGAAGGGGTTAAGTGACTGGTCTCCTGTCTATGCCGTCAATGTTAACCCTTCAGTTCCGTGCCGTTCTTTTATCTTAATTTTGGATACTATTAGACGATTTTATTCAGTTTAAACAGGCCCTCCAGCAATTATCAGGCTTCATACTATCTAACGTAACCCTTTTTACTACCACAGATCCTTTTTAAACGGCAAAAACTCGTCTAAATATAGCTAGGATAATATTAGAATGACGTCGCCGGTACAGAAGGGGTTAATATGACCCCAGTAGGCCTATCAGTGTCCGCTTAACTGTTATATCGTGTTATTATCGCACAGAACAGCAGGCTTTAGGAGTAAATTGGCTATAGCTACCCCTTTTATGGGGGAGGTAGTTGCTTTTTCTGGACCTCCTTCTCTCTCATGTTTAACATATTAGTTTTAAGATTTTAAGATGTTTGTCCTATTAGTTTGTAAATTTTAAGACCATCCGCCCCATTTATTTGTAAATATTAAGACCTTTCGTGCTATTTCGGTGTCGATTTTTTTCCTGGCGAACGATAGTGAGCCTTTAATTTTGGAAGAATTGGCCTTCAGCCGGGACATTTTTCTACCGAAAAATGGAGGGGGTCTAGGGGGTGTTTTCCAAGCTTGATGAAGGTCTACCAAAGACACTAAAAAATAATTAGATATATAATAGCCCAAACAACAAGCACTACCCCCTTAAGCGTTCAATTTGGTTCAGCGTAGTTTAGTAAAGCCCAGAACGACGCTGCCTTTACTGTCCAGCTGTCCACTTCCAAAATACGATAATGCGGGTCATTGAAAAATATATCGATAGCGCGTATGCAAATGAGTCAATAGTGGGGCGATTTTGGGGGGCCGAAGTATCTCTATTACTTTTTCCGGCCGGTTCAGGTGGGGACGATTAACCCTTAACCCTTCTTTACCGGCAACGCCCTTTTCACTTTATTTTGGCTGCTAATAATTAGACGATTTTATTCAGCTTAGGAAGGACGTCTACTAATGACAAAGCTACAGACTATCTCAATTAATCCTTTCAGCTACCATAGGCTATAATATATCCTTCCTAAGCTACATAAAATAGTCTAACTGTAGCTGAAATCAAAAACAAAAGACGTCACCGGTACAGAAGGGGTTATAACACTATAGAATGTTGGTAGAATAACATAAACATTACGCCAGCCTTACGGAAAGGGTTAAATACAGAAGAGGTAGTAAATAAGATAATATATATATGCTGCTATGTATAGTAACTGGACCAGCAATTGTGTTCCTGCAAGGGTATACTAGCAATTGTGTTCCTGCAAGGGTATACTAGCAATTTGTGTGATCAAGGGTAGTTTGTTCTTTATGGATCCCCCTTCTCCCTTATGTTGAGCCCCATTTGTTTGGCGATTTTATGGCCTTTTTGTGCCATTTATGGGTCAATTTTATCTTCCGGTGAGCGATAGCGAACCTGTAATTTATGAGGACGTTTTTCTATCGAAAAATGTCAAACAATTATGTCGAACTGGGGGTCTTGGGAGTAGTATTATGTCGAACTGGGGATCTTGGGAGTAGTATTATGTCGAACTGGGGGTCTTGGGAGTAGTATTATGTCGAACTGGGGGTCTTGGGAGTAGTATTATGTCGAACTTGGGGTCTTGGGAGTAGTATTATGTCGACTGGGGGTCTTGGGAGTAGTATTATGTCGAACTGGGGGTCTTGGGAGTAGTATTATGTCGAACTGGGGGTCTTGGGAGTAGTATTATGTCGAACTGGGGGTCTTGGGAGTAGTATTATGTCGAACTGGGGGTCTTGGGAGTAGTATTATGTCGAACTGGGGGTCTTGGGAGTAGTATTATGTCGAACTGGGGGTCTTGGGAGTAGTATTATGTCGAACTGGGGGTCTTGGGAGTAGTATTATGTCGAACTGGGGGTCTTGGGAGTAGTATTATGTCGAACTGGGGGTCTTGGGAGTAGTATTATGTCGAACTGGGGGTCTTGGGAGTAGTATTATGTCGAACTGGGGGTCTTGGGAGTAGTATTATGTCGAACTGGGTGTCTTGGGAGTAGTATTTTGTCGAACTGGGGGTCTTGGGAGTAGTATTATGTCGAACTGGGGGTCTTGGGAGTAGTATTATGTCGAACTGGGGGTCTTGGGAGTAGTATTATGTCGAACTGGGGGTCTTGGGAGTAGTATTATGTCGAACTGGGGGTCTTGGGAGTAGTATTATGTCGAATTCTTGGTCCTTAGTAGTAAATGAGACTGAAAAATAATAATAAATAAAAAAAAAAAAAACAAATAAATAACTTTTTAAGCAAATAAATAATAATCTCCCTTTAAACAACTGATGTCAGAGGGCAGCAATAGCACACACACAAGGAACGTAAAGCAACATAAGAAATGCTGCTGTTTTTGTGTGTGGAGGGGGGGGGAAGTAATGGCCTTTTATCCGCCCGACAGAGCAACAGAGATCGGCCAACCTATAAGCCATATTGGTGCCACTGGTGTTATTTGTTTCTCCTTCTCTCCAATTTCTCTCTTTATCTGGCTTATTTTAAGGTCCCGAGAATCCAAGGACAGGGTAAGCAAACATTCTTCTTCACTGCCATCAAAGACTGGAACGACCTACCCCAGTCAGTCCGTGAAAAGAGAACACTGTATTCCTTCAGACGTAGCCTGAAGGAACACTTGAACCGGACAGCTGCGAGAAGGGAGCGCCAAGCTTATGTCTACTACTAAATACGACATAAGAGATAGACAAACCAAACTGAAATGATTACTGATTACGGATTACGGATAACTGATATTTACTATAGGATGTAAAGTATCTTAAAATAACCCCCTAGAAATACTTTCTCTAAAGTATCTATTTCTTTATCCTCCCCATTTCCCCAGCTAACCTAATCCCACAAGGACCCCAATGGAAATACGCCTAACGGCCTTATAGGGCTATCCTTAGTTGGAATTATGCAAGGCTGGTACATGTCATATTTATAACAAACTATGTGGTACCAACTCTGTAAATTGCTAACTGAATAAATATTATTTGTATCCATACGGCCCCAATCAGCCAACTGTTTTAAGACGTTTATCCCCATCCAGGTGTCGATTTTTTTCTGGCGAGCGATAGCGAGCCAGCATTGTATGGAGAAATCCGGCTTCGCCGGACACATTTTTCTATTGGAAAATGTACAAATTTAGGTTGCTGCCAAAACAAATATATATATATATATATATATATATATGCTGGCTCGGTACCGCTCGCCTGGAATATATTGACACCTGGATGGGGGTAAACGTCTTAAAACAGTAGGCTGAATGGGGCCAAATGGATACAAGCCAAATAGAGAGGGAGACAAGGAGAAAAAAAAAAAATATGTGCGGTCCCGTTAAGCCAATGATGTCAGACGGTGGCTATAGCAAACAAACAAACAAGGAAGGTAAAGCCACACAAGACATGCTGTTGTTGTAGTGTGGGGGGTTATATTGATGGGAGAGGGAAGTAATGGCCTTTTATCCAGCCGAAGTAGAGATCCTTTAGTAACAGAGATCGGCCAACCTATAAGTCATATTGGTGCCACTGATGTTATTAGCCTCTGTTTACTTTCAATAATGTCCATGCCGATAATACACATTCGAGATGACTGGTACAAAATTGGTAGGTTTGTTTTATGGATCTAAATTATGCATGATCAAAAATGCAACAATCCCCTGATGTTTGATAATAATTTACACTCGGATGCCATTGTCTCTAGCTTACTCATAAGGACTAGTGGACACCATTTGTTTTTTATGCAATTATAACTATTTCGATTGATTTTTGGTAGAACTTGCTTTTCAATTAACAGTATTTATAGTCTTGTAGTTGATGAATAGAAATTCATATTCATAAATTCGCTTCCAGAGGTATACTTCCATAATTAGAAATAGGTGACATACACGAACATTTAGGAGTGGGTTAGAGACTATGGCATCCGAGGGTACCAAAATGGAGTCCTCGCAAAATGATGGGCGGTCTTTCTTACTACAGGATCTTAAGGGAACCCACCTCGCCCGAATATATGGCGGCATTTTTCTTCAGCCTCCGATATCTGGGGGATTTAAGGCTCAATAGCGAGGCTTACCGCTCAACAAAATCGCTATTAGGAGAGCAGTGGGGGAGGAGACGGTGGTGGTGGTGGTGTTAGCTATATAGAATCAAGTACAGCAGAGGAGGAGACGGTGGAGGTGATTTGAGCTATATAGGACAGCAGAGGAGGAGGTGGTGGTGGTGGTGGTGTTGTTTTTAGCTATATAAGATCAAGTACAGCAGAGGAGGAGGAGGTTGAGCTATATTGGATCAAGTACAACAGAGGTAAAGGTGGTGGTGTTCTTAGCTATATCGGATCAATACAACAGAGGAGGAGGAGAAGGAGGTGGTGGTGGTCTTGGCTACATAGGATCAAGTACAACAGAGGAGGAGGTGGTGGTGGTGGAGGTGGTGGTGATCTTAGCTATATATATATATATATGTCCTTGTGTGCTGTATATGTTTGTGTGTATATATTACATCCAAGCGGCCTCGAGCAACCACAAAATGAACACTTATTTTTGAGAACTGCTGTTAACCGAGGATTAATGGGGGATGGGCTTATATATTTGCTCATTTATGTATCTCTATAAAAAAAAATAGTTTCCTCCATAGACCTTCATCAAATTCAAAAATAACATCCATTAGATCCCCCTTCTAGATAAATGTGTACATTTTTCGGTAGACAAATTTCCCGGCCAAAGGCCGGTTCTTCCAAGATTACAGGCTCACTGTCGTTCGCCAGAAAAAAATCGATACCTAAATAGCACGAAAGGTCTTAACATTGACAACACAAATGAGGCGACAGGTTTTAAAATCGACAAACTAATGGGTCAAACATCCTAAAATCTGAACACTAATGGGGCTCAACATGAGGGAGAAGGGGATCTATAAAAACAACGACCCCTCTCCCCTTAAAGACATAATAACAGTTCACGGTATAATGGACAAGATTAATTAATTCACGGGTTAATAATTGTGGGCGAGCATATAATTAGGTGATCCTCTGGGCAACGTAAAATAAATACAAAACTAGCTATTATTATGATTAAATATTGTGCAGCAAAATTCTTGGCCTGAATTTTGGTAAGGTGGATTACCGACTTGTTTTTTTACTTATCATTTGGCAAGTTTATATGACTCACCAATATCCTTCTGTTTATATATATATATATATATATATATTATTTACATCTACACTTATTTTCAGCTCACTATTTGATCTATCATTCTATAAAATGTATCGTTAGAATATTATTGTGTATGTCCTGGAAAGGACACACACACACACACACACATTATATATATATATATATATATATATATATATATATATATACTGTATATATATATATATATATATATATACCGTATATATATATATATATATATATATATATTATCAGAGCACGTACTGCCACTTTCTTGAGTATTTATGTTCCTTCCATAATTAAATATTAGGTTATTTATCTAGTAGAACAAACAACATACCTTAACCAACCTACAAAACACGCTTATATACAAGCTTTAAGCAATCTCCTCGAAAAGTATTTGCAATTGTGTTGAACAGCGGGAAAAAAAGTTGATGTTCGTGCAATGTTATCCTACAAATGAGCGCGTCTGTTGTTGAATATTATACTGGTGTGCAATTATCCCGTCTGATTGAGGTGAATGTATCAACGTGCTTACTGGTAACTGATAGTATTGTTATGGGACAGTATCATACGTCACTGTCAAACTGTGACTTTAATGGGAGTGTTGCTTTTAATGGAGCTGTGTTGAACACTTTACTATGCAGGGACTAATCTCTTCGAACTCTGAAATTTTGCCGAATATTTATTTGTTGACAGTAATGTAAATTACTTGTTACCTAAATCAATCTTTCAGCATATCCTATTTGTTTGTCTTTTGTCTCATTGTTTGTTGCATCCTAAGTATAGAATATATATATATATATATATATATATATATATATATATATATATATATATATATATATATATATATATATATACGGTATATACTGTATACTGTATATATATATGATTTGTTTTTGCATCATCATAAATGAATAACAAATGAATATGGATGACGTTATTCAAGGCGAACACAATCCTTCATGTACGTTGTCATGTAGCACTTAAGGGGAGGTTTTTAGTTTGTTCCCTATAACTCCATCAAACTTCAAATTAGGCTACACCTCCTAGACCCCCTTTCAAGATAAATTTGTACATTTTCCGGTAAAAAATGTCCCGGTTCCATTTAAACTACAGGTTCGCTATCGCTCGCCACGAAAACATCGACACCTAACTGGCACGAAAGATCTTAAAACTTACATAAATGGGGCGAAAGTTCTTAAAATCGCCAAACAATGGGGCGAACGTCTAAAAATCGCAAGAGCAATGGGGCTCAACATGAGGGAGAAAGCGAGTCCACAAAAAAAAACTCATATGCAAAATAATCTTCCCTTAAACATTCGGTTAAATTAACATGTGTTTAATGAATGCACCCACAATTTAAGGGGGCATAGTACTCGCTTTTACTGGAATTACAGGCTCGCTATCGGTCGCCAGGAAAAATCGACACCTAAATGACACGAAAGGTCTTGAAATTAAGAACGAAATGGAGCGAAAGGTATTAAAATCGCCAAACTAATGGAAGGAACGTCTTAAAATCTCAAAACTAATATGCTAAACACAAGGGAGAAGGGGTCCAGAAAAAGTGAGTAGTACCCCCTTAAATGTTATATATGCCAAGCTCTGGAGGGTAATTGCTCAAAGTGTGACAGCATCTAATTATAACTTATCTCGTGTTTAAGGGGGTGGTGCTTATTGTTTTGGTCTATATATTTGTTTATATACATATATTTTTGAGTTTCCTCGCTAGACCTTAATCAAGCTTAAATAAACACACATCCCAGACTCCCTTTCAAGATAAATGTGTACATTTTTAGTAGAACAATTTCCCGGCCGAAGGCCGATTCCTTTTAAAATTAGAGGGTCACTATCGCTCGCCAAGAAATAATCGACGCCTAAATGGCACAAAAGTCCTGAATATTGACAAAAAATGAGGTGAAAGGTCTCAAAATTACCAAACTAACGGACGAACCTCAAAACTAATACGCTAAGCATGAGGAAGAAGGGTGTCCAGAAAAAGCGACTACCTCCCCCTTAATATCACGGTTCCTTGTTTTCAGCTGGTTCAGAAACTTCATATAAAGTTGACATTAAGTTTGTCTTGATCGTGCAATAGTTTTAACATCTGTACCGGCGACGTTTTTGTTTGTTTTCATTTTATTCTAGCAATACTTGGGCGATTTTGTGCAGTTTAAGAACGATATGTGGTAGTTATAAGGGTTAATACAGATAGTTCGTAGCCTGTTAATTGCTGGAGGCTCTTCGTAAACTGAATAAAATCGTCTATTATTCTATATATCTATTTACTCAGGCCTATTCCCATTTGTTCTATTTGTATTTTTTTGTTTTAGCCAGTATTAAATGAAAAAAACAGAACTGGTACTGAACGGGTTAATATCGCGGGTCCTTGTTTTCACCTGGTTCAGAAACTTTATATATACAGTTGACATTAAGTTTGCCTCGATCGTGCAGACAGAGTGGAGATCTGTTTCCGGAAGAGTATTTTTTTTAACCCCTTCTGTACCGGCGACGTCTTTTTAATTTTAGTTCTACCTATATTTATTCGATTGTGTGCAGTTTGAAAAGGATCTGTGGTGGTAAAAGGAGTTATATGAGATAGTTCGAAGCCTGTTAATTGCTGGGATATAGTTTCCGGAATAGTTTTAACCTCTTGAGGATCCAAGACTTAATTTTCTTTCTCTGTCTATTGTTTGACGATTTTATTCAGATTAGAAATGGTGTTTGGAAGTCAGAGATGTAATTGAGATAGCCTCTACCCCTGTATTTACCCAAGATCCCTCCTAACCAGTTTAAAATCATCTAATGGTAGCCAGAATTCATTGACAAGACGCATCATAATCCTCAAGGGGTTAAATGCTAATTGTAACTTATGTAGCTCAATTATTCCACCTAATCCCAACAAGGTTTTTACTGAAATAATGTATGGGATTGTATTACCAAGTTTAATTTTACTGTGCCTCCTAAATGGTGGATGAGATACACATAATATACTTATTTACTATATTCGATTTCTTTTTTTTAGCTTGGCGGATACTATACTCCCTTAGCAGCTCACATTAATATAATTATATTTTTTGGTTCCTCCTAAAATACAGGCTTGCTATCGGTCGCCAGGAAAAAGTCGACACCTAAATGGCACGAAAGGTCCTAATATTGACGCGAATATGAGGTGAAAGGTATTAATATCGCCAAACTAATGGAACAAACGTCTAAGCATCTGAACACTAATGGGGCTAAACATGAGAGAGGAGTCCACAAAAAGCAACCCTTCCCCTTTAATATAATACATCACATTATTATTACTTGTTGGCATGGCAACACCATTATGACGTCATAGGTGGACCAGCGATGAAGGATACAATATTATATTAAAAAACAAAACAAAAACAAAACACACACACACACACACACATACACACACACAGGTTAATTATATATTTATGAAATTACTGCAGCCTAATTCGTAACACAAAATATATATTTGTTCATTAACGACTAACATAGCTTTGTAAATTGTTTTGATAATTAGACCAATTATTGTGAATCTTGACTTATGAGCTAATCCGTGGAGTCTTGCATGCTAATTGCGACTACTTATTTATGCGTCCATTCTTAATGAGGTAACAATTGAATATATATAATGCCTTTATAACCTCTCGGAATTATTCATCATATTGTACTTTAAACGATTATGAAAAAAATAAGGAATGCAATGTGCTGCTATTGGGTTTTTAATTGAATTGATAATGCTTGAACAAGCGTAATTTTTACGATAGGTACAGGTTTACCTTAATCTCGTTCAGGAAATATTTTGTTTCTATGTTTATGAAGGAGATAAAAGGCAAAGCTTCCTGTAACATGTGCCTCCCCCAAAGTTGAAAGAGTGATAGAGATTTATCGTTGAGAACCGCTTATATAATATCTAAATTTTATCTAGACTATTTGTTCTTGACGTACGAGACAAAAGAGAGACAGTCGAGGCATTCAGAGCGAAAGTAAAGGGAGAGAGGAAGAATGGTAGGATGCCTGGAATACGGTTGTAGTAATTGACCACTTGCGAGTTTCAAACTATAAGGAAGTTGGAGCTGTAGACATCGATATTTAACATAATTTACAGCTAAAATACGGTCGTAGTACATTTATGAATACATAGAACCCAATTCAACATACCATTTATCCATTCAGGAACCTACATTATTCTTGCATTTCTGTTTAATATCGACGTCTACAGCTCCAACTTCCTTATAGCCTGAAACTCGCAAGTGGTCAATTCCTCTGTAGAAGCGTTGGTGAAAGAGAAATGTGTGGGTGGTAAGCATCAACATTATATATATTTTTAAGTTACAATGAATAGAGGAAAACCAAAGACAAAATAGAAAAGGTCCATGTTTCTAAAGGGATCTTCCATTCATAAAATATTTGTAACAACTGGATCTGTTGTAGACTAAGCTTGTGGAAAGCAACTCTAAGGAAGTGAATTCCAGACATTAGTAGTTCTGGGGATAAATATATGTTGATAAGCCGAAGTTCGACATTGTGGAGTACTGTATTGTAGTGAGTAAGTGAATGTGTGCCAGGCCAAAAAAAAAAAAAAAAAAAATGGATCATGGAGGATTGATAACCACATCACGCAAGATAGAAGGTTTGGATATATCTTACTTCTGGGAACATATGATCACAATTATTGTTATCCAATTGCTTAACGGTGTTTAGGTTTCATTAGACTGATCATTCTCATTTCTCAATTCGTCCTTGAGAAATGCATGGCCTTTGTGATTTCGTTTTAATAATATAAATTATTTTATTTCACCCCCAACACAAAACAGTCTCAAATGAAAATAATGAAAGCATGTGATCCTCCCGAGATTCGAACCTGGGATACCACATACAGAACTTTATAATTTTAACCATTACACCATCAAGACAGTTAAAGGTTCAGCACATGACCACGATTAATACCCATTTATCAAATGTTTGTTATCAATCTAATCATGTACTGGACTCAAGAAGAAGAAAAAAGAGTGCGAGGTCAATTAATCGAGTGTTTCAAGATATTAAAGGGTTTTGACAAAATTGATGTAGATTCACTTTTCAAAATCGATAATAGTTCATTAACTCGGGGAAATGGAATTCAATTAAAAATCAGGAGGGCGAATCTCGATGTCACAAAGCATTTCTTCACCTACAGTGTGGTCAACGAGTGGAACAAACTGCCAGAGAAAGTGGTACAATGTAAGACAATTGACACATTCAAAAGGAGTCTAGACAACAATTTGGAATAATATAGGTAAACAAGAAAAAAAATAGGTAAGCATCGGTAGTATAAAATAGTTCTCAACTTCATTCTTTATTATACATTTCCCAGTACAAATTTTTCTCATTCTGCTGGAGGAATTGTTTTCGTAGCTATAATTTCATGCCGACCAACGGTCGGAGGGAGTGGTGGGTTGGTAGAGAGCCTTCTGCTTTACTATTTTTGCCTTCCACATTGTAGCAAATTCTATTTTAGCATTAAGTCCGGGTTGCCTAGTAGTGACCGTAAGGTCTGTGCAGTCTGTATATATACATTATGTAACTCTATGTAACACACACACTCTCTCTATCTCTCTGTTTTATCCTTACACACGCAAAGCCAAAACACCCATTCCATGAACACACACACACACACACACACACATAAAAGCCAACACTGCACTCGGCTCATGATAATGGTAATGCACGGACAATTTAATTTAACTTTAGCCGGCTTAAGGGGGTAGTGCTTGGTTTTGGCCTATATATTTGTAGTTATCTATATATTTTTGAGTTTCCTCGCTAGACCTCCATCAAGCTTGGAAAAACATCCCCTAGACCTCCTTTCAAGTTAATTTGTTAATATTTCGGTAGAATATGTCCCGGCCGAAGGCCAGTTCTGTCTAAAATTAGAGGCTCACTATCGCTCGCCAGGAAATAATCGACACCCAAAGGGCACGAAAGGTCTTAATATTGCAAACAAAATGAGTCGAAAGGTCTCAAAATCGCCAAAATAACGGAACGAAAGTCTTAAAACCTCAACACTAATATGCTAAACACGAGGGAGAAGGAGGTTCATAACAAGCGAGTACTACCCCCTTAACAACGCCTACATATACTTTTTGTCCGTATTTACTGTTATTTCTTAACCCCTTGAGGATTAGGACGCGTTTTAGCCGTGTATTCTGGCTATCTGTAGACGATTTTATACAGATTAGGAAGGATCTGTGGGAGTTACAGTGGTAAAGACTGGCCCAATTAACCCTCTGATTTACATACCCTTCCTAATCTGATTAAAATTGTCTTAAATTAGCCAGAAAAATATACGTGTTTTTATATGTAGACCAGAAATCCCGACTTTTAACCTTGGCCTGATTTAATGCGCTGCACATTTCCACACCTATTCCCTGGCCAACTCTTCCCAAATGCTAACAATATTGGCTCGATTACTGAAGTCTTTATTTTCAGTTATAAGAGGCCGAGGTCTGTATGTTTGGCCTACCCATTATGGACAGGGTATAGTCAACTTAAGGGGACAGACACGCGTTTTTGTTCCTTTTTGGTAGTAGTCATTCTACTCCTATATTTTGAGACTATAGCCCTTTTAATTTGGCAATTTTAGAACTTTCGTCCCATGTCTGTCTATTTTAAGACATTTCGTGCCATTTTAGGTGTCGATTTTTTCCTGGCGAGCGATAACGAGCCTGTAATTTTAGGAGGAACCGGCCTTTGGTCGGGAAAGTTTTCTACCGAAAAATGCACTTATTTATCTTGAAACGGGGGTCTAGGGGTGTAATTTTAAGCTTGATAGAGGTCTAGGGAACAAACTAAAAACCTCACATTAATATCATTCAGGGAAAACAAAATACAATGAAATTATATAGTTTTGGTTTTGTTTCTACAATCATTCCATTCCCTAACTTTTATATCTCTCTACCACTCGGCGAAATCTGCACTAGAGTATTTTTGTTTGCTCTTCTCTCCAGGCTTTTAGCATTTGTTATCTTGACTGGGTTGCCCATCTCTCTTTCTTGTTCTCTGTTTTGTTTTCTCTGCTAGTCTGTTTACCCTGTTTATTTGTCAGTATGTCCCTCTCTCTCTCTCTCTCTCTCTCTCTCTCTCTCTCTCTCTCTCTCTCTCTTTCTCTCTTTTTCCTCCTCTCCAGCCTTTTAGCATGTGTTATCTTGCCTCTGTTGTTGCCTTTCTCTCTCACTCTCTTTGCTTTGCTCTTTTCTGCTGGTCTGTCTATCCTGTTTATTTGTCTGTTAGTATGTCTCTCTCCCTCTCTCTCTCTTGCTCTTGCTCTCGCTCTCTTTGTATTCTGTATGTGTGTGTGTGTTTGTGTGGGTGTTTTCCTTGTGTGTGTGAGTGTGTGTTTGTTTGTGATCTGCGACTTAGTGTATGTGTGTTCTGTGTGTGTTGTGAGCGTATGTGTGTGTTCTGTATGTGTGTGTGTTTGTGTGTGTATGTGTTTAGGCCTCTCTGTGTGTGTGTGTGTGTGTTTTGTGTATGTATGTGTGAACAAAAATATGAACTTGTTAGCCTGCCATCAAAATTACACCAGCCACTTGTGCAACAAAAGCCTTATATTTCTTTAGTTTTATTTGTTTGTTTGTGTTGTTTGAATAACGTGGTCCACTAATTGCTACCTCGTATTGTGTCAAGGCATCTGTTTGGCAGAGAGCAAGGTAAACAAGAAAACAACAACAACTACTGCTGCAATGTATGTTTGTCTCGCATTAAACACACATACACACACACACACACACATACGCACACACACAGGCTCCAAATAAAGATTATTATTATTATTATTATTATTATTATGTATTATTACACACACACACATACTAACTTATTAATAGACCTACACCTAATATATGTTTCTATTGACAGTATTATTAGGAGAAATTCATGCACTTTTTATGCTAAATAGCCTTGTTAAAATATACACTTAGTAAACTTCAGTCTACTACATAACCTGGAATTTGCATGTTTAGCTTGAAGGAGATCTGGCAATGTTTGTTTGTCTTTTTTTCTTTTGCTACCTCCTCCATATTTTGCTCCCTCCTCCTCCTCCCTTATCTCCCTCCTCCTCCTCCCTTAGCTCCCTCCTCCTCCCTTAGCTCCTTTCTTATCCTCCCGTAGGTCTCTCTTTTCCCCTTACCTCCCTCCTACGCCATTAACTTCTTCCTACTCTCTCTCTCTCTCTCTCTCTCATTAGGAAGCAAACCCATGTCTTCTCGTGCATGTGTCGCGCCCGTTACCACTTAGCCACGCAAACACTAATGAAAGATACACTACATGTGAAATACGTCGTTTAAAGTAACCTACCTTCGGTCTAGCTGCACATTTCCCACAAATATGGCCAATATAAATATAAAATAAGATGGGGAAATAGCCCATGTGAATCTATGGTAAACCTATTTCATTAAAATGGCTCTATATAATTTTAATACCCTAAAATAGTTAATTATTTTACTCAGTTTAGACAAAAAATAACTATATATCCCTCAATAAATGCTATGATATCCATTCCACGCTTTCATGACTTGAACAAAACACTCTTCATTTATGCTAGAACAAAATGTAAGTGAAGCCATCGAACTGAGAGCGTTAAAAGTCAACATTGAATAACTTCACCTCCCTTTTTTATTATCCATTACTGGGCTATGTTCTATCTCTCTCTCCAATGATTTTGCTATATATTTTCCAGAGGTATTATTTATTTATCCTTGATAGTGATGGTAGCATATTTCTTATTCTATATGTGAAATTATGAGGCTTGAGTTTAGGGGCAATAATATTGAATACATTAAAGGTATCTACGTATATTTGCATTTACAGTTAAATTATTATACAAGTAAAATGTAATGTGTATCATTATATATATATATATATATATATATATATATATATATATATATAGAGAGAGAGAGAGAGAGAGAGATACCTCAACATTATTGTTCCATCATATATGCCTGAGCACTCCTAAGTACTTTATTATGCTCCAAGTTTCTGCTACATAAGTCAGTAAGGGAGAGAGGAACATGGCTCTATGCTTTCCATGTAATATGGTAGGTTTTTAAAAATGCATTTCTGAGTTAACTATATTCAGAAAGTCCGATCTGCAAATGAAATATTACACACACACACATATAAATAAATATATATATATATATATATATATATATATATACTGTATATATATATATATGTTTCTAATCTCTCAGTGGGGTTCGAACCGCCGACCGTCAGGACGATAGCTGACGCTTTAAACAGTATATATATATATATATATATATATATATATATATGCTGTATATATATATGTACCCGTATATATACTGTATATATAAAGTATATGGTGTATATATTCATAATACACAATGTTTACTTATATGCTTAAACTAGAGAGTGTGAACTATATAAACACTCTTAAAGTGCAACCTTCTTGGTACAAATGATTACATAATATATGCAGTGTACTTATGTCAGTTTTCTCCAGAAATGTTGCTATGTTGATATTCGTGTCCTCTGTAAGGGAGGGTAGGTCTATTTATTTGCTCATTTGTACAGTATATCTTTTTATATATGTGTTTAGTTTCCTCCCGAGACCTCCTTCAAGCATATAAAACACCCCCTAGACCCCCGTCGAGATAATTTTTTATATTTTTCGGTAGAAATTTTGTTTGTTCCAAGGCCGGTTCCTCCTAAAAAAATAGAGGCTTGCTATCGGTTGCCAGGAAATAATGGACACGTAGATGGCACTAAAGGTCTTACAATTCACAACTAAATGGGGCGAAAGGTGTTAAAATCGTCAAACTAATTCGCCGAACGTCTTATAACCTCAAAACAAATGGGGCTTAACACGAGGGAGAAAGGGGAGTACAGTACCCAGGAGAACAGCTCGTGTGAATTAAGCTTCTCAAGATTATGACACATTTTGACAGTTTGTTCTGGCAATTCTATACAGTATACGACAACAAATATGGGATTGATAAGCGTAAAGACTATCTCAATTAACCCTCTGACTTGCATATACCCTTCCCAATCTGAATAAAATCGTCCAATAATAACCGGGAAATAGAACAAAAAATGCCTAATTGGATCTTGAAAGGGTTAGATTATAATGCCCCCTGCCTCAGTCCTGTCTCGCAGTGTTGATCCCCCTTGATCCTGGCAGATAACGTAACAAGGGGTCGTAATGGAGTTAATGTTGTTTATTCTCCAAGGCTCAACACGTGCAGCGCAGAACAAACGGAGAAGATGCAGTTTAAAAAAAAACAAAAACAAAAAAAACACACACAATCACACACACAACATTAGATTGAGAAATATGTATATTCCAAGCTATTATTGACGTACGCCAACTCAATTTAAGTATAAGTTGCTGATGCAGACAAATAACGTTATGTATTGAATAAGCTAGCACTTTTTTAGAGCAGCGTTTGGTATCTTTAGATGAATACATTTATTGTAAGATACTTTGTAATATGCATTAAGGAGCTGTGCTCCATACTTATTTGTAAAAGTCTGAGAGAAAAAATATATGAAAATATGTTCTATTTTATTCACACACACACACACACACATACATACACACACACACACACACACACATAGTTAACGAATGCTAAGTCTGCCTCCTATCGAATTTACTATTATTGGCGGTACTAGCACCCATAGTCCTAATAATGAAGGAATGTGTCGCCTATTCTTGATCTTACGTATATCGAGGAACTGAATCTTAATTTGTTATGGAGAACATGATAATTCCCTCTCTCCCCTTGATATTTTGTTCTGCATAATGGGTCCATTATGACAAAAGGGTCTCATCTGCCCCTACCTCACCTAAATCTCCCTCTTCATCTCAAATTAACTTTACACCAAATATGTGTTATCCCCTCCGACCCTCTTGACAGCACCTTATATTATTAGTTATCGTAGGGATTATTTCCTAACCATTCATATAAAGGACCTTATTAAAAAACGTAAATATTTAGATTCGCAAAGGAACCTAAATCTAGAACTTACGAGTACAAGATTACTAAAAAAAAAAAAAGAAATCATGGACGACACATTTATCTAGAACACTGAAGTTATACAGAGGAATTTACAGAGTTAAAATAAATTAGGGTCTGTGTTCTACGAAAATTGAAATGAGCAATTGACTAACAATATTAACATTCGCGGCGAAGACAGGAATGTTCAACTCAGATGTGTACCATTGTAAAGCTTAAGGGGGCCCACCTAGCGTTTTTTCTCTTTCTTTCCCTCTCTCTTTGGCTTGTATCCATTCGGCCCGATTCAGCCAACTGTTTTAAGACGTTTACCCCCCATCCAGGTGTCAATATTTTCCTGGTGAGCGGTAGCGAGCCAGCATACACATATTTTTGTTTTGACAGCAAGCTATATTTGTAAATTTTTCGAAAGAAAAATGTCTACGGCGAAGCCGGATTTCTCCATACAATGCTGGCTCGCTATCGCTCGCCAGGAAGAAATCGACACCTGGATGGGGATAAACGTCTTAAAACAGTCGGCTGAATGGGGCCGAATGGATAAAAGCCAGAGAAAGAGAGAAAAGGAGAGAATGATAACAAAAGCCGGTGACCCCCCTTAACACAGCTCTCTAAACTGTGAAGCTTTCTGCAATACATTAACCCTTTGAGTACCATCGATGTGTGTTATAGTTTAGTATAGCTATATACTGTATACTCGATTCTGTGCAGCTTCGGAAGGATTTGTGGTAGTTAAATGGGTGGGTTGAATTAGTTTGACGCCTTATTATCGCTAGAGGTCCTTCCTAAGCTGCATATAATCGTCTAATACTTTCCAGAATATAATGAAAACAAGGAAGTCCCTGGTACTGTAGGGGTTAAGAATATTGTCTCCATATACTATTCTTCACATTTGCCCGTAATATTCCAAAAGGTGTCTGACAGGTTGACGCTGAGTTTCTTACGGACGGTGTTTACAAGCCCCCCCTCCCCCCCTCCCCCCTCACACACAAACAGTCTTTAAATTAATTTTTAATTATTTTAAATGTATACAATCTATCTAGCCGAAATAGATGATATAGCATATGAGCAATACTCGAGGAAATATAACTAAGGTGTCTTTAAGTAAAGTTTTCTCTCAAGTTAAATTTGGCAATGTACTGTATATAATGTAAACATGTTTTTGGCTAAATAATATGTTTCACTTTCACTTTCACTCAACTATTAAACTCTGGAACTCTTTGCCTCAATCTAACTTTCCCTCACCCTAAGACTTAAGCTCCCTTTATATCCGGGTGTTCAGACATTTCGATTCAAACCTACCTTGAACTGGACCCTGTGTCTCTCTTTCAATTTGGAGGAGCACTCGTTACAGATAGTTTTTCCACTGTGTCTTGTTCTTACACATAGAACATGCAAAAGCTCTCAGCCTGTTCAACCACAAAGGTGGACGGGTCCCTTCAAATGTAAATTTGATTAACATTGGAACACCTGTAATCTCGCTAAAACTATTAGATCATAATTATGAAAATTGTGGTAAGTACTATATATAATATATATATATATATATATATACGATAAACAATTATTCTTCCCTAGGCTTTCATAATGGCTATATTACGACGCCAGACAATTCACAAACTCCCCCTGGTAATATCAACATATATTCCCCCTGATTCAGCTTCTCGTGGCCCGTCGCTGTAACTCTCTTGGTGCAGCTCATTAGTCGCAATCAGGGACTAAGCAAAATATTCTCACCATTATCTTCGCGATTTATGCAAAGGTGCGCTTATGTCCACATAATTTTATATAATAGATTGTTTCTCTTGGTTAGTCATCTGTGCTTATATATATATATATATATATATAATATATATATATATATATATATATATATATATATATATATATATATATATATATAGGCTATATATATATATATATTATTGAATTTAAATCTATCTGGTACGATATCTTTGGGGTTATTTTGATTTTTAATTGACTTATATATTGAAATATATATCGATTGATATATAGAGGGTTGTGATTGGTTCAACCAATTTTGAGCAATGCATGTTTAGCTTTCCCCTAGAGTAAAACAAAATAAAACATCCACTTACAAATATCTACACCCCAGCACATACCTGCATACACGGGGGCACCAATCGAGCAGGGCAGTACTCAGGGGAAGCCACATAGGCATACTGTATAATTAACAGTTGCTGGAACTCCTGTTTCATTTGCCTGGCTTCCCCCACTGTTTCCATTTGTACCTGACCTACATAGAGAGTAGTCCAGCTTACTCTCGCAAGCACTTCCTCATCCTGTTAATTTCACTACACTTAACAAGCACACCACACGTCTTTCCAACACACCTAAATTACCTCTAATGTACCTTGATGTTGGTTCTCTATCACTCTTTCAACCTTGGGTGGGCACTTGTTTCAGGCAGCCTTGCCTTTTGTCTCCTTCATGCACATACAAAAATAAAAATGCAAAAGACTAAACTCTCCACACATATACAGGTACAAACACCCACATACAAACAACTACACCCCCACACATATACACGGACAAACACCCACATACAAACAACTACACTCCCACACATATACACGGAGAAACACCCACATACAAACAACTACACCCCCACACATATACACGGGGACAAACAAACAAACAAACCCACCACACACCCACATACAACAACTACACCCCCACACATATACACCGAGAAACACCCACAAACAACTAGACTACACCCCACACATTATACAACATACAAACAACTAAACCCCCACACATATACACGGACCACACAACAAACAACCCCCACCCATATACAACGGGACAAACAACTACAACCCCACACATATTACACTGACAACACAAATACCAACCCTGTAAGCGTCTGTGGTCCGGGGGGTCTTCAATGGCTGCTGTGGTTGTTATCTGAACCATCAACCAAATACACACAACAACCATCAGTGTTTTGGTGTCTGTGAGAGAGAGAGAGAGAGAGAGAGAGAAGAGGAGAGATGGAGAGAGAGAGAGCGAGAGAGAGAGAGAGAAGAAGAAGCGAGAGGGAGAGAGTGGTACGAGAGGAGAGAAAGAGAGAGAGAGCGAGAGCAAGAGAGAGGGCGAGAGTAAGAGAGAGGGCGAGAGCAAGAGAGAGGACGAGAGGGCGAGAGAGAGAGAGAGAGAGAGAGAGAGAGAGAGAGAGAGAGACGAGAGGTAGGAGAGAGAGAGAGAGAGAGAGAAGAGAGAAGGGGGGGTGGGGGGGGGTGGGGTGATGGTGTGGGGGGGGGGGATGTGGTGGGGGTTGGTGGGGGGGGGGAGGGAGGGAGGGTTTGGGTGGGAGGTGGGAGTTGGGGGGGGTGGTGGTGGGGGGGGCGGGGTGTGGGGGGGGGGTGAAGGTGGGGGGGTAGGGGGGGGGTTTGTATAAAAAAGGGGGTTGTTTGGGGGGGGGGGGTGTGTGTGTGGGTGTGGGTTGTGTGGGGGTGTGGTGGGGGGGGTGGGGGGGGGTGGGGTGGGGGTGTTGGGGGGGGGGGGGGGGGGCGGTGGTGGGGTTGGTTGGGTGGGGGGGGTCGAGACATCGGATTGAATATAACTGTAGAGTGTTAGGAGTGTAGTGCATCAATTCCACCATAATACCAAAGTGACAGTTGTGGTTTGCCACCAGCTGATGTTGGTCAACTATAGTCTGTTCATTAGTTGGGGCAGAAATCGTAACCTTTATAACCTCTGTAACTCAAATCTAGTTGGGGCAGAAATCGTACCTTTTATAACCTCTGTACCTCAAAAAGTGCTAGAGCAAATGAGCAGGCAAGTTTATACACATATTACATAGCCCAGTTTTCTCCCTTCCCTATTTGGTAGAAGTTTTTGCTCGATTACTCTAGTCCTGTTTTAGTTATGCCCAACCTAAAATGAACGGACTATATTAATACATCAGATAATTACGATCCCTTCAGAATCAATGTAGACCTATGCGAAAATGCAGATCACTAGAGAGTATTTCCGGTTAGTGACACAGTATCCGCGTCACTTGCAATATATGAGTCCGTTTTCGAAGTATATAAAATAACACGTTGACCTAGATATATTTCAATCCTCAAATGGCATAATGTCTAGTAATGTAAATGTGGGTGGCCCAGCTGAGATGTGACCCTAAGCAGTGTTGGTTTAGTAGTGAGTGAAAATTACTTATTGGTCATTGTAGCACATAACTAACAAACATCCAAATGTTAATATATATGGCTAAATGATTTAATTTTCGTATGGTTTGCCTTAGAATAATTGAAAATCTCGTCATAGTATTTGTCAAATTTCTGCTTTACACAAAGAACTTAAAGTAATAAGGCTATTGTAAAAACTGAGTTCGGACTGGCAGGTTGATACCTTTTGATACCTTTGATGTGTTTCGCCGCTCTTCAAGCGGCACCAAGTGGAGCGCGACGCCCCTCGTTATGGGTGGTGGTTGCATAGTGTACAGACCAAACTGGGGTGGTATTTGAAGGTACACTGCAACAATTTGAACGTTACTCTCCTATGTGGAACTCTCCACCCAAGAGTGAAACATTATCAGCGCACTCTTTCTTCTATTCAACAGCCTGAGCTCTGGAACTCTCTACCCAGAAATCAGTCTTTCCTTCTTCCTATGACTTAAATTGTTTCAAACTCCGTGTGTCCAGGCATTTTGGCTCGAACGTCCCTTGATTTTGGCCCTGTCACTCTATCAACTCTGGAGGAGGCACTCGCTACAGGCAGTTTCCTGCCTTTTGTCCCTCCTCATCACATAGAACAAATAAAAAAAAAAAAAAAAAAAAAAACATGGACGCACTGTGCCCCTGTACAGAGCAAGATCTAACGGAACTATTTGTGTTGGTATTGTGAAGTCCAATAACAAAATATCCACACAATCAAAACGGCTATATTTCACTTACACTGAACAAGCAACTGTACACATTCCCAAGCGCCTCATAACTGCTTTCCAGATAAGTTGTGCATCGAACAAAATTCCAGAAAATGCGCTGTGTGACTCCTGCCTAATGCCTAATATATTGGTATATTCATATACTATAGGCATAAACGCATATGACTACATGGTCGTAATTATAATAATGAAGGAGTAGTATTGCATACATGACAGCAACATTTTACAGCATATAAAGTTATGCAGTGTGTGTGTGTGTCCTGTGTTGTGCTGTGATATATATGTAGGGTGTGTGTGTATATGAGTGTATGCGCGAGCATCTGGATTTTTAAACACTCAAAGAGCGGGTGGTGGAGTATATTCCCTGTGCCGCCCAGCGATGTTTTTAAATTACCATACATTGGTTGGTTTCCGTGCTCTTTTTTTCATGCATAAACAAGAGCCAGACCGTAATACAATTATCTATCCCTGAAAGGGCGTAAATTTGAGATTTCCAATGATATCCGAACCATCCTTCTCATGATGCTTGGTTGTCTTGCAACGATCGTGCAAGGCAAGGGCAAAATCTGCTAAAATACGGTCATTTCGCGACATAATTACGTGTGTAGCGAGGGAGAGAGGGTGGAGTAGTGTGGAGTACATGTCAGTAAAGCCCGCCTCAACGTGGGCGAGCAGTCATGATTCAACTCTACGCTCCTCCCGCCCGCTCGGCTCTCGCTCTCCATAGCACATTACGTGCTCAAAATTGAATGCGACTATTGTCCGGGCCCCGCCACATAGGTCCTAGTTCTCTCTCTGCCTGGGGCGGGGGGGGCCGGGGGGGGGGGGGCTGGCGTCTATAGCCTGGCTCCGTCCAAAGGAGGGGTTAATATCGAAAAATCAAATTGAGTACTTTTTATTTGCCTAAGCTTATCATGAATCTGATATAGCAAGCTGTCAATCCACTCTTGCTTGCATTTTTAACCCTTGCTGGACCGGTGAGAGTCTTTTTAATTTAATTCTAATTATATCGAGACGATTTTGTGCAGCTTAAGAAGGAGTCTCTTCGGTATAGGAAAAATTGGTTAAGTGAGAAGTTCGAAGCCTGTTATTGCTGGAGAGTCCCATCCCCCCTTACTAGAGAGCCCCGAGTTTTTTTTTTTTCCAAATTGCAAATAATTGTCTATGCCAGAATAAAGTGTAAAAAGGTTACTGAGCTGATCATTATTGGGGGAGATACGGTCCACCCCTTATGTTTTTTGGGTTACGGAAAGTTATTACGAACCGGGATTGTCTTTATGAATGTAAATTGGTAATCTTATACAATTTATCAGTTTTATTCCTGAACAATGCGGCTGAATAGTGACCATAAAGGGTTTGGGTATATGAAGTACTATAAGTAATTATTAATCATATTTTATGTTATCTATAATATTTGCATATGGTCGAACGTCTTAACAAAAACAACTGGGTTTGAAACACGAGGGAGAAGGTGGTCAGAAAAACCGGAACCATCTCCCCTTAAGGCATGGAACATATATCTAGAAAACATTATGTGCAACCGTACATCCTTGATTGTATTATTTTTACTACCAACATTAATAAAAACTACACTCTTTAGTTAAGTGCATATAATAACAAAAGAATACAGGTCTAGATATCGTAGCCGTGTGCTGGTGGTTTAAGCAATTACTAAAAGCAATCTTACCTCCGTCGAAATGTGGCATTTTAGATACATGGACATAGCCTGCACCCATTCCCACTACATCAAACACTTGCAAATTAATACAGTGGCATTTTAGTTCTCTTTGTTTTCATAAATATATGCAAAATAATGTATGTTCTTTTAACTATGTTACGCTTCCATGCAACCCGGGAGAAAATTGTGTAGGAAGGAATGGTGCAGGGTCGGGTAAAATGAAATACAGTAGATACTCCTTTCCATTACTTTGAACTACTGTATTTGTATGCGCGCTACATATCCCATCACAATCATTTTAACCCTTTGACGATCATGACGCGTTTTTGCAGAGTCTTCTGACTATTATTTGACGATTATATACAGCTTAAAAGGAGACCCTAGACCTTCATTTTACTTTGTTAAAAAAGGCATTTTCAAATTTTGAGTTTTAATAATTTTAAAAGCCTTCCTATTACACTGTACAATCATAGGAAACATCAAATTGCCCCCTCGGACACCCATTACTCACCCCCTACAGTGGCTCCCCCCCTCCACCCCCTCCCCCCCCCCCCCAGGCAGTCTAAAATCACCCTCCCGATTTCTTAAATATTTTATTTATTCAATAACTACATTTTCTATCTATATGTAGAAGGCCTAGCTACCTAAGAACATATATACTAAGGGTAACTATTCTATAACTAAACTTTCACACCAGGAAATGAGTTATGACATGTCAACTTTATAAAGGCGCTGATGTAAAATTGCTTTTTCAACATCTTAGTCTATCTATTGATTTGATTTACTGTCCGATTTCCTCATTAATTTTCACAGAATTAGACCAAGCATAAATGACCATTTTCGTACATCTCTTAGAGATGGATTTTTGGCAATATTTTCGAAAGCTCAAATCTATATTTTTTGATTGCAAAATAGGGCCAAAATTGTATCATTGCTATTTCCCTGCAGTGTTCAACAGGATCATGTAATCAAATTGGGGTAAATAAGAGCGTCGATATTAATTCGGAGATCTCTAAGTTACCTCATACAAGAAATAAACGAAATCTGGTGAGAAAAAATTTGTTTTGGTCTATAGTGAACTGAAAATTGCGCACATCGAGCGATTAAATTTTCAGCGAGTCTTACTATTACCATTTTACACATACCTAGCAAAAAGGCCAGAAATTAATCGTTTATAATAGGGTGGTACAAGGTGTCCTGATTCTAGTTTCCCCTTAATAAAGACCTTTAGCAATCTAAGGGTTACATTCGATCTCACATACTCTTTTAACTCACCGACACCTAGCTGGCACGAAAGGTCTTAATATTGACAAAAAAATAAGGTGAAAGGTATTAAATTTCGCCAAGAAAACTGGCCGAACGTCATCAAATCTGAAAATTAATGGGGATAAATATACATTAGTAATAATGGGATCTAGACACCCCCCCCCCCCTCCTTACTACTAAAAACACATGACGCCCGTCGGAGATTTGACACCATAATATTTGTTTTTTACCGTACCATCACTCATACAAATTTGTGGACCACGTCTATTTCTAATTATGGAGCTATATCTCTGGAAACGATTGTACGCATATAATTTCCTATACATCTTCTCCAAAACAAATCACACTATTTATTGAC
>CM064497.1:6568245-6666953 GCA_032716605.1 Paralithodes platypus
TTTGTACCTGACCTACATAGAGAGTAGTCCAGCTTACTCTCGCAAGCACTTCCTCATCCTGTTAATTTCACTACACTTAACAAGCACACCACACGTCTTTCCAACACACCTAAATTACCTCTAATGTACCTTGATGTTGGTTCTCTATCACTCTTTCAACCTTGGGTGGGCACTTGTTTCAGGCAGCCTTGCCTTTTGTCTCCTTCATGCACATACAAAAATAAAAATGCAAAAGACTAAACTCTCCACACATATACAGGTACAAACACCCACATACAAACAACTACACCCCCACACATATACACGGACAAACACCCACATACAAACAACTACACCCCCACACATATACACGGACAAACACCCACATACAAACAACTACACCCCCACACATATACACGGACAAACAACAACACCCCCACACACACCCACATACAAACAACTACACCCCCACACATATACACGGAGAAACACCCACAAACAACTACAACCCCACACATATACACATACAAACAACTACACCCCCACACATATACACGGACACACAACAACACCCCCACACATATACACGGACAAACAACTACAACCCCACACATATACACTGACAAACACAAATACCAACCCTGAAGCTCTGTGGTCCGGGGGGTCTTCAATGGCTGCTGTGTTGTTATCTGAACCATCAACCAAATACACACAACCATCAGGTGTGTGTGTGGGAGAGAGAGCAAGAGAGAGAGAGAGAGAGAGAGAGAGAGAGAGAGAGAGAGAGAGAGAGAGAGAGAGAGAGAGAGAGAGAGAGATAGACGAGAGCGAGAAGAGAGAGCAGCAAGAGAGGGGCGAGAGTAATAGAGAGGATCTAGAGCATAGAGAATCGAAGGGCGCTAGAGTCTAGAGAGAGGACGAGAGGGCGAGAGCAAGCGAGAGAGAGAGAGAGAGAGAGAGAGAGAGAGAGAGAGAGAAGGGGGGGGGGGGGGGGCGAGACATGGATTGAATATACTGTAGAGTGTTAGGAGTGTAGGCATCAATTCCACATACTACCAAAGTGACAGTTTGGTTTGCACCCAGCTGATGTTGGTCAACTATAGTCTGTTCATTCTAGTTTGGGCAGAAATCGTAACCTTTATAACCTCTGTAACTCAAAAAGTGCTAGAGCAAATGAGCCGTCAAGTTATACACATATTCCCTAGCCCAGTTTTCCTATTTGGTAGAAGTATTAGCTCGATTACTCTAGTCCTTTTTTAGTTATGCCCAACCTAAAATGAACGGACTATATTAATACATCGGATAATACGATCCTTCAGAATCAACGTAGACCCATGCGAATGCAGATCACTAGAGAGTATTTCCGTTTAGTGCACAGTTCCGTCACTTGCAATATATGATCCGTTTTCGAGTATATAAAATAACACGTTGACCTAGATATATTTCAATCTCAAATGCATATGTATATAATGTAAATGTGGGTGGCTCAGCTGAGTGTGACCTAGCAGTTTAGTAGTGAGTGAAAATTACTTATTGGTCATTGTAGCACATAACTAACAAACATCCAAATGTTAATATATAATGGCTAAATGATTTAATTTTCGTATGGTTGCCTTAGAATAATTGAAAATCTCGTCATAGTATTGTCAAATTTCTGCTTTACACAAAGAACTTAAAGTAATAAGGCTATTGTAAAAACTGAGTTCGGACTGGCAGGTTGATACCTTTTGATACCTTTTGATGTGTTCGCCGCTCTTCAAGCGGCACCAAGGAGCGCGACGCCCCTCGTTATGGGTGGTGGTTGCATAGTGTACAGACCAAACTGAGTGTGTATTTGAAGGTACACTGCACAATTTGAACGTTACTCTACTATGTGAAACTCTCCACCCAAGAGTGAAACATTATGCTCACTCTTTCTTCTATTCAACAGCTGAGCTCTGGAACTCTCTCCCAGAATCAGTCTTTCCTTCTTCCTATGACTTAAATTGTTTCAAACTCCGTGTGTCCAGGCATTTTGGCTCGAACGTCCCTTGATTTTGGCCCTGTCACTCTATCAACTCTGGAGGAGGCACTCGCTACAGGCAGTTCTGCCTTTTGTCTCCCTCACTCACATAGAACAAATAAAAAAAAAAAAAAAAAAAACATGGACGCACTGTGCCCCTGTACAGAGCAAGATCTAACGGAACTATTTGTGTTGGTATTGTGAAGTCCAATAACAAAATATCCACACAATCAAAACGGCTATATTTCACTTACACTGAACAAGCAACTGTACACATTCTCAAGCGCCTCATAAATGCTTCCAGATAAGTTGTGCATCGAACAAAATTCCAGAAAATGCGCTGTGTGACTCCTGCCTAATGCTAATATATTGGTATATGCATATAATAGGCATAACGCATATGACTACATGTGTCGTAATTATAATAATGAAGGAGTAGTTGCATAAATGACAGCAACATTTTAAAGCATATAAAGTTATGCAGTGTGTGTGTGTGTCTGTGTGTGTGGATATATATGTATGTGTGTGTGTGTATATGAGTGTATGCGCGAGCATATGGATTTTTAACACTCAAAGAGCGGGTGGTGGAGTATATTCCCTGTGCCGCCCAGCGGGTGTTTTTACCATAAATGGGGTTGGTTCCGTGCTCTTTTTCATGCATAAACAAGAGCCAGACCGTAATACAATTATCTATCCCTGAAAGGGCGTAAATTGAGATTTCCAATGATATCCGAACCATCCTTCTATGATGGCTGGTTGTCTTGCAACGATCGTGCAAGCGAAGGGCAAAATCGCTAAAATACGGTCATTTCGCTACATAATTACGTGTGTAGCGAGGGAGAGAGGGTGGAGTAGTGTGGAGTACATGTCAGTAGGCCCGCCTCAACGGTGGCGAGCAGTCATGAGGCAACCTACGCTCCTCCCACCGCTCGGCTCTCTCTCAGAGCACATTACGTGCTCAAAATTGCATGCGACTATAGCCGGGCCCCGCCACATAGTCCTAGGTTATCTCGCCCGGCTATAGCCGGGCGCCGCCAAAGAGGGGTTAATATCGAAAAATCAAATTGAGTACTTTTTATTTGCCTTAGCTTATCATGAATCTGATATAGCAAGCTGTCAATCACTCTTGCTTGCATTTTTAACCCTTGCTGTACCGGTGACGTCTTTTTAATTTTATTCTAATTATATCTAGACGATTTTGTGCAGCTTAAGAAGGATCTGCGGTATAGTAAAAATTGTTAAGTGAGATAGTTCGAAGCCTGTTATTGCTGGAGGCCCATCCACCCTTAATAGAGATCCCAAGAGTTGTTTTTTTCCAAATTGCAAATAATTGTCTATGCCAGAATAAAGTGTAAAAAGGTTAATGAGCTGATCATTTTTGAGATACGGTCAACCAATTATGTGTTTTGGGTTACGGAAAGTTACGAACCGGGATTGCTTTATGAATGTAAATTGGTAATCGTTTTACAATTTATCAGTTTTATTCCTGAACAAGGCGGCTGAGAGGCCATAAAGGGTTTGGTATATGAAGTACTATAATAATTATTAATCAATTTATGTTATCTATATATTTGCATATGGGTCGAACGTCTTAACAAAAAATGGGTTAAACACGAGGGAGAAGGGGGGCAGAAAAACCGGACCATCTCCCCTTAAGGCATGGAACATATATCTAGAATAAATTATGTGCAACCGTACCCTCCTTGATTGTATTAGTTTACTACCAACATTAATAAAAGCTACACTCTTTAGTAGTGCATATATAACAAAAGAATACATGTAGATATCGTAGGCGTGTGCTTGTGGTTTAAGCAATTACTAAAAGCATCTTACCTCCGTCGAAATGTGCATTTTATATACATGGACAGAGCCTGCACACAAGGTCCAACTACATCAAACACTTGCAAATTAATACAGTGGCATTTTAGTTCTCTTTGTTTTCATAAATATATGCAAAATAATGTATGTTCTTTTAACTATGTTACGCTTCCATGCAACCCGGGAGAAAATTGTGTAGGAAGGAATGGTGCAGGGTCGGGTAAAATGAAATACAGTAGATACTCCTTTCCATTACTTTGAACTACTGTTTTTGGATGCGACTACAGACCATCACAATCATTTAACCCTTTGACGATCATGACGCGTTTTTGCAGAGTCTTCTGACTATTATTTGACGATTATATACAGCTTAAAAGGAGACCCTAGACCTTCATTTTACTTTGTTAAAGGAATTTTCAAATTTTGTTTTATATTATTAAAAGCTTCCTATTACACTGTACAATCATAGGAAACATCAAATTTCCCCCTCTGACACCCATTACTCACCCTACAGGGGCTCCCCCCCTCGCCCCCCCCCCCAGTCTAAAATCACCCTCCCTATTTCTGAAATATTTTATTTATTCAAACAACTACAGTTTCTATAATGTAGAAGGCCTAGCTACCTAAGAAAATATAATAATAAGGGTAACTATTCTATAACTAAAACTTTCACACCAGGAAAATGAGTTATGACATGTCAACTTATAAAGGCGCTTATGTAAAATTATGCTTTTTCAACATCTGAGTCTATCTATTGATTTGATTACTGTCCGATTGCCTCAATTTTGTTCACAGAATTAGACCAAGCATAAATGACAATTCGTACGCTCTTAGAATGGATTTTTGGCAATATTTTCGAAGCTCAAATCTATATTTTTGATTGAAAATAGGGCCAAAATTGTATCATTGATATTTACCTGCAGTTTTCAACATGATCATGTATCAAATTGGGGTAAATAAGAGCGTAGATTTATAGTCTATATATCTAAGTTACCTCATACAATAAATAAACGAAATCTGGTGAGAAAAAATGTGTTTTGTCTATAGTAAACTGAAAAATGCGCACATAGAGCGATTAAATTTTCAGCGAGTCTTACTATTACCATTTACACATACATAGCAAAAGGCCAGAAATTAATCTTTTATAGAGGGTGGTACAAGGTTCTGAGGTCTAGTTTCCCCTTAAGAAAGACCTTTAGCAATCTAAGGGTTACATTCGATCTCACATACTCTTTTAACTCACGACACCTAGATGGCATGAAAGGTCTTAATATTGACAAAAAAATAAGGTGAAAGGTATTAAAAATCGCCAAGAAAATTGGCCGAACGTCATCAAATCTGAAAATTAATGGGGATAAACATTAGGAAGAAGGGGATCTAGAACCCCCCCCCCCCCCTTAATACTAAAACACATTACGCCCGTCGGAGATTTGACACCATATATTTGTTTACGTACCATCACTCATAAAAATTTGTGGACCACGTCTATTTCTAATTATGGAAGTATATCTCTGGAAACGAATTTATGCATATAATTTCCTATACATCTTCTCCAAAACAAATCACACTATTTATTGACAAGCAAGTTCCATCCAAAATTAATCTGGATAGTCATAATTGCACAAAGAAAAAATATAGGGGGTCCACGAAAATGTATAAGTAACTGTACCATTTGAAAATTTGGAGTGTGCAGTAGTCTATAACATGGTTCGGCAGTTTGTTTCACAGGTCTTTGAGGGAGCCGCCTCGCCTTTTTTTTCGCTTTCGCTCCCTCTCTCTTTGGCTTGTATCCATTCGGCCCCATTCAGCCTACTGTTTTAGGACGTTTACCCCCATCCAGGTGTCAATATTTTCCTGGCGAGTGGTAGCGAGCCAGCACATATATATTTTTGGTTTGACAGCAAGTTCAATTTGTAAATTTTTTGAGAGAAAAATGTCTCCGGCGAAGCCGGATTTCTCCATACAATACTGGCTCGCTATCGCTCGCCAGGAAGAAATCAACACCTGGATGGGGATAAACGTCTTAAAACAGTTGGCTGAATGGGGCTGAATGGGGCCGAATGGATACAAGCCAATGAAAGAGAGAAAAGTAGAGAAAGATGTAGAGAAAGATAACAAAAAAGTCGGTGACCCCCATTAAACATGCAGACCAGTGATATCCTTTGCATTATATTCTGCCGACTATTTGACGATTGTATTCAATGTTAACCAATTAAAAGTTGAAAGTGAAAGAGTCAACTTCAATGCTAATTAATATGCATAGAATATAACCGCGTATTCTACAGTAGATTGAATTGAATTATTTGTTATTGGAATTTTATATTGATTAATCCCATCTAATCTTCTGTGTGTAACATTTTATAAACAAATGTATATTTTAATTAACGCTAACTATTGCATCACAAGCCAGGTATATTGTGGTTGAGTGTGTGTACAAAGCTATATATATATATATATATATATATATATATATATATATATATATATATATATATACTGTATATATATATGCATCTCACGAAGAACAATTGGATTTTGATTAATTTATTTTTGATAAATAGGAAAAGTGGGGATATGGGCCTGAGAATATAGATAGATAGATAGACGTACAATAGCTAGAAATTAATAATAACTTATTGCTCAAATACTGACGTTAAAACATTTTCTTCACCAATAACCAGGCCAGGGTTGCCAATTCAACTACTTTCCCGTAGATCAAGAGGTTAGATTTTACATCTAGCGACATGAATTCTAGCGATATTCTGGAGATTTGAGCAATTTTAGAGCGATAATCTGGAGTTTGAGGCATTATTCTAGCGATTTTCGGTATTTATTTACTATCTGGTGGACTTGATTATTTTGGTAACCCTGTATCTCCTGTATCATCTAGCTTATGTGATATGAATAGTCAGTCAAATATTTATGTGGAGAATCAAGCTATAGGTGTATGCTTTGACCTAAATAAATATATTACATTCAGTTTGTAAAGCATAATTGTGAGGTCTTTCCAAAGTTTTTCAATTAGAGCACTGTAATCTGCCAATTATGTGTACAGCCAATGTGTTAATTACACACAATATAACATACGTTATCAAAGCCACTAATCAACTTTTGGAATTACATATTCCTTTTGGTTACATATACAGCGTGTTCCTGTATTAACTATTCAGGAGTATTTTATTGGGTATTTTTATAATGACAAAACAAATGACAATCGTCATTTAAGGGGGTAGTACTCGCTTATAGTGGACCTCCTTCTCCCTCATGTTTAGCATATTAGTTTTGAGGTTTTAAGACGTTCGTTCCGTTAGTTTGGCGATTTTGAGACCTTTCACCTCATTTCTTTGTCAATTTTAAGATCTTTCATGCCATTTATGTGTCGCTTTTTCCTGGCGAGCGATAGCGAGCCTGTAATTTTAGAAGGAATCGGCATTCGGCAAGGACATTTTTCTACCGAAGGAAAAAAAAATATCTGAAAGGGAGTCTAGGGGGTATTTATTAAAGCTTGATGGAGGTCTAGCGAGATAACTAAAAAATAAATTGATAGAAAAATATATAGGCCAAAAACCAAGTACTACACCCTGAAATTATAGCTCTATATTGCGTGGGGTAAACTTGAACCAAACGAAGTAAAATTCTCCAGTAATAAAAAGAAAACACGTAAAGAATTCACCTGTATTATACCAAGCTGATACCCCTATTATACATCCAATTTTGGGTAACATAGCTTCCATAACTCAATACCAATATAAGTAATAATAATAATAATAATAATAATAATAATAATAATAGTAATAATAATAATAATAGTAATAATAATAATACTAATAATACTAGTAATAATAATAATAATAATAATAATAATAATAATAATATTAATAATAATAAGACTAGTAATAATAATAATATTAATAATAATAATACTAGTAATAATAATAATAATAATAATAATAATAATAATAATAATAATAATAATAATAATACAAACAGTAATATTTTTGTAGAGGCTATACACACTATTTTCTTGTTAGTGTTTAGTAAACCGACACTTCTTGTCTATCTAGATATACTATTCAAATATTAGAACCGAAAATATATTACAGATAGACAATTAGATTGTATTTTGCCATAGCCAAATCATACAATATTCTACTCTAGCTTAATAATAAATAACAGGACATGGTATTGTAGCGTTATCTAATAAATTGTATAGAGTATAATGAAACGGTTAGAGCTTAAGGGGGATTGTTGCTTCCCCCCCCCCCCTTTCTCCCTCATGTTTAACCCCATTATTTTTCAGATTTTACGACGTTCGGCCCATTAGTTTGGCGATTGTAAGACCTTTTACCCTATTTCTTTGTCAGTATTAAGACCTTTCGTGCCATTTAGGTGTAGATTTTTCATGGCGAGCAATAGCGACCCTGTAATTTAGGAGGAAATGGCCATTGTCCAGGACATTTCTCTACTAACATTTATCAAATATATCTGGAATATGGATCTTGGGGATGTGTCCTTAAGTTTGATAGATGGCTAGGGAGGAAACTAAAGAAATAACAATAAGATAGATTCTATTTTAACCCCTTGATGATTATGACGCAGTTTGACAGATTATTCTGGATATCATTAGACGATGCTATACTACTTAGGAAGGCTCTCTAGGAATCAAAGGGTAAAAACTATCTCAATAAACATTATAGCTCCCACAAGTTATTCCTAAGCTGAATAAAATTGTGTAATAATAGCCAGAATGAACTGCCAAAACGCGCCATAATCCTGAAGGAGTTAAATTAGAATCTATCTTATTAATATTATAATATATACTATTTTTGTTTACCTTAAGCCGGAGTCACACGAGCCCTTTTTCGAGCAATTTTTACGGGCAATTGTGGTCTGGAAGCTTTAATAATTACACTTTATCAGAATTCGTACGCCTAACATAATCTACCTTCAGTCTAGTTGCCAATACCAGTGCAAATAAGTCCCGAAATAATACGAGAAAAAACTTGCTCATGGAAAATTGACGGAAAAAGCGCTCGTGTGACTCCGGCTTTAGATACATAAACACATATATACACCCATCCCCCCTTAACCCGTTCAGTACCGGTGCCGTCTTTTTGTTAACTTTATTCTGGCTGCTACTAGACGATTTTATTCAGTTCAAAAAGGGCCTCCAACAATTAACCCTTTTTGACTAAGACAGATCCTTTCTTAAACTGCATAAGATCGTCTAAATACAGCTACAATACAACTAAAAAGACGTCACCGGTACAGTAGGGGTTAAAGAAAGCCGGAAAGGGTAAGGTCAGGGAAAGTGGATTATAGCGAGGGGAAAGACAGGAAAGGCGGAAAGAAACAGAAAAACAGAGAGAGTCAACAACATGTAACTGAAAAACCAAGTCAATATATTATGTAGGAGGCTCGAAGGGAAATACAAAGGGAAAGCGATTTACATGTTTCCGCCATGAACCCTAATGGAAAGAGAATATTGAAAATGCACAGTGGAAAGAAAATATAGAAAATGTTATGAATAAGACACAATATAAAAGGAACACTACATTTAGCTTTAAAAGGAAAATATAAAAAATGACAAGATAGTAAAACAAAAACAAAAAGGCGTAGCCTACAGACACAATGAATTAAATGGAATATAAGAATCGTTATGTAAAAATTATATGCATGATATTGCTTTAAGGGGAGATTTCCACCTGGAGGATTTTTTTCTGGACCTCTTTCTCCCTCATGTTTAGCCCCATTGCTTTTGAGATTTTAAGACGTTCGCCCCATTAGTTTGGCGATTTTAAGAACCCTCGCCCCATTTCTGTCAATGTTAAGACCATTCGTGCCATTTAGGTGTCTATTTTTTCCTGGCGAGCGATAGCGAACCTGTAATTTAAGGGGAATCGGCCTTCGGCCAGGACATTTTTCTATCGAAAAATGTACAAATTTATCTTAAAAAGGGGGTCTAGGGGAGTAATTTTAAGTTTGATGGAAGTCTAGGAAATCAACTACAAACCTCCCCTTAAGCAAACTTGTGATTGTTGGATATGAGAAGAAGAACTGCAGTACACAAGGAACGAGAAGCGGTAGATATAACACGGGGGAAAGAGAGGAGAGAAGAGTGGATATGGAAATAAATGCATATTTCTCTAATGGATAAAACTATATATGCCTTACGACGCGTGCGCATACACGAGAGAGAGAGAGAGAGAGAGAGAGAGAGAGAGAGAGAGAGAGAGAGAGAGAGAGAGAACATTGATGAGATTCCTTGGCCTATATAGTTATGACCGATAATTACCTTTCATTGACCAAGTGCTGTCGGACACGATTGTTAATGCTGAACAATCATGGATTTCCTTGCAGACAAGTTGCATTAACACAGATATATATTTATGTATTGATTGATTTTGTGTATGTTTTTCATAAGTTCTAACTCTACATCAGGACATGCAGTGGGTTTATATAAAAAAAATGGAACAATCAATATATATATTATTATGTTGTTTTACACCAACGAACTTCACATCTAAACTCAATTAATGAAATCAACAAAGGAATGTCTACATTTTATAAGTTGAGCAATTATTTGTGACAAAAACGATGCGCATAAAAGTGTCATTGTTTATGTGTGCCAATATGAACATTCCATTTGCAATAAGACAACTAAAATATCTAACTATGAATGTACACTTGTAATCGAAAAAAGCGGCGAAAGGAACGAAACTGTGTAAAAACAATAGAAAGAGAACTGGAGAGAAAAAAAAGAGTGAAAGGGAAAAGTGCCAATGATTGAATAAAGAGAGAGTGAGTGAGAGAGAGAGAGAGGGTGAGGGGAGGGTGACGGAAAAGTTGGGAGAGGTAAAATGGGCCAGGCCGCCGCCGCGCAAGGATACCAAATCAAGTAGGCTAGATAGTAAATTAATGCCAAAAATAGCTACAATAATGCCACAATCTCTACACTATCTCACTAATAAGGCTCAAATCAACAGAATATCACTAGCATTCATGCCGCTAGATGTAAAAATGTGTCGCTAGATCGAAGTAAATACCTCTGGATCTAGCGGGAAAGTAGCTAATTTGGCAACACAAGGCCAGGGTGTTCATGAATATAATTATTCTCGCATTGAAATATATGATGATGTCACTGCCGCATGTAAACTTATTTAGATGTACACACATAATATATCTCTCTCTCTCTCTCTCACTCTCACTCTATGCTCTCTCTCTCTCTTGTTCTCGCTCTCTCTCTCTCTCTCTCTCTCTCACTCTCACTCTATGCTCTCTCTCTCTTGTTCTCGCTCTCTCTCTCTCTCTTTCTCTCTCTCTCTCTCTCTCTCTCTCTCTCTCACTCAGAGTGAGGTTATTGGCGGAACAATCAGACACCACAAATCCACTCCAACAACTTCCCTTTCTCTCCAACACTCATTCTCCTCTGTCAACACTCTTTGGGAAAGATATACGAGGCGCCGTTGTAAAGGCTTATCCCTCAATACCTTCACCTGACCTGATCTGACCTAATAAATAACACTTGGTTCATCCTTGCCAACAAACCAACTTCTTGTTCAATATATTTCCTCAGCCACCCTCCACCCCCAATAAAAATATAAATATACACAAATAAATACATAATTAAATAGATACATGCATACATAAAAACATACATAATCAAATAAATAAACTCAAAATTAATACATACAAAATATCACAAGCATGCATAATACAAAATAAACATGAATACATATTCTCTGCAAAATTGATCTCCGTCGTTGCTGTACAGTAGCACACATACTTTTGTATAGATAATGTGATCCACAATTCTGTTGTTCATGCTTGTAAATTATACCTATATAAGTATCTAATGAGCACAATTATTCTGCCCTAATGGCAGTCTAGATGTTAAAACTAATACAAAAAGAGTGATAACAAGAACACTCAATTGGATAGACGCCAACAGGGGTTAAATGATGCCAGATAAAAAAATGTATATATCAACTTTATATAAAAAAAAAAAAAAAAAAAAAAAAAAAAAAAAAAAAATGGGGAATGGGGCTGAGTAAATACATACATACATACATACATATATAAATAAAACAGGATACGTGTAATTCTATTTATTTCCAGTTCTCCCGTCGTCGCCCACCAACCATGTCCCATACAATGCCACCCACTCACAAAATAATACTGTTTCTCGTTTGTCCATGAAACTCATTTTAGTTCGGGAGTGACGCCAGGGATCGAATTAATTAACCCTGCAATGGACGGGATGAGACCCGAAAAAGGGTGGGCCTTTTGAGTGACTGCCATCAATATGGATATTGATGGAGCGGAGAGAGAGAGATAAGGGTAGGTGGAAGTGGGATAGGGGGTGGGCGGGGAGGGGGGGTTAACTTGATCATGAAGGGCTCTGTGTGTGTGTGTGTGTGTGTGTGTGTGTGTGTGTGTGTGTGTGTGTGTGTGTGTGTGTGTGTGTGTGTGTGTGTGTGTGAGTGACACAGAGCTCAATTAATACGAAAACAAAAATACTGCCGATTACCTGCTCATTTTGGTGAACTTGCACGCACGAATGATTGTAAACACATTTTCATATAATTTTTATACTGTATAGCGGTATATATATATATATATATATATATATATATATATATATATATATATATATATATATACTGTATATATAATACAGAATGTTATAGAGCATATTAGCATAACTTATGGCTTATAATACACTGCATTGCGGCTGTGTACACATGAGTAGCCGGCATATACATATCCTCTACTTTATCATGTTCAGCCGCAGCCGGTACACATGGTTTATTCCTACCCGCTAATGGTTTGGTCCCCCCCCCCCCCAGGTCTTGTGCGGGGGGGAGGGGGGGGGGGGGTAATGTCAGGAGCTAAACACTTAAGGGGGGATGGGCGTATTTATTTTCTTATTTATGTATCTTTTTATTATTTTTTGTAGTTTCCTCCCTAGACCTCCATCAAGCTTTTAAATACAACTGCCCAAGACCCTTTTGTACATTTTTAGATAGAAAAATGTCCCGAGCGATGGCTGGCTCCTATTAAATTACAGGCTCACTATCGCTCGCAAGGAAAATATATACAGTTAAATGACATGACAAAGTTATACTATTGAAAAAGAAATGGGGTGCAAGACCTTAAGATCGCCGTACTAATGGGCCAAATGTCATAAGAAAAATAAACTAATCGGGATAATCATGAGGGAGAAGGGGGAGGGGGGGGGGAAGACCAACGACCCATCTCTCCTTAAGTGGTTTATAATGGCTGGGTTAATAATAGAATATAGGTTGTAATGATTGACGTCCGGTAATGTGGGTAAACAAACGTTCCTCCATGGTCCATCAGGCGGGGTCAATACTTCAAGAGATTTATAGGAGGGGGGAAGCAAACGTTATTATGAGCGGAAAGTGCGTTGGCGAATGTTGTACGGTAATTAACAGGTTGATTCTACGTAGGTCCCGCTATGAATGTTTTTTTTTTTTTTTTTTTTTTTTTGCTCACTCTCACTTTCGCTCTCTCTGTCCCCCCCCCCCCCCTTTCTCTCTCTCTCTCTCTCTCTCTCTCTCTCTCTCTCTCTCTCTCTCTCTCTCTCTCTCCTTAGTAATCACCAGTTTACTCTGGCTATCATCAGACGATTTTATACAATTAAGAAGGACCTGTGAGAATTATAAGGGTAAAAACTCTATTAATTATAGCTTTCTGACCTCCATATATACCATTCCTTATCTAAATAAAGTTGTCTAATAATGGCCGGAAAACAGAAAGGAAATGCGTAATCGTATCTTCTAAGGGTTAATCTTACCCAGCTGAAAATGAATTGTTGATACATTTTTCGTCCACCTCTATAAGTCGCATATGTTGGGGGTTAGGATAATACACTAATAAAACTAATACTTTTTTCAGGAATGTCTGATGGCTTACGCAAAAAATATAATGATAAAAACTAAAACTAATATTAATAGTCAATAATCATAATTCATAATTATCATATGCTAAAATTTCAGTATATATTTTCACCGTCATGATAATAGTATCTAACTATTATATAACTATTAACCGTATATAACTATTAACGCTGATGAATATGAAGGCGTGTAGGAAGAAATAAATCCAGACCTATTGATGGCTCAGATCGTGTGTGTTGTTATAATTAATTGTCCTTCTTAATCTGAATAAAACCATATAAAATAAAATCATAAATACAATAACATAAAATATAATAAGTAATATTAAATATACGAAAATTGGGGAGTAAATACATTCATACATAAATACATACATACATACATACATACATACATACATACATACATATAATCTGAATATATTCAAATATAATAGACCAACGTTAAAAACATAAACAAAAATCATTATTCCTAACGATCCAACAGCTGACCTGATTATGCCTCAATTGGGGGTTTTCGTTGACTTTTGCTAACAAGAACCATTCACACGCTATCGCCATCCATTCTCGGTCAATCAGCTTGGGTTTCAATTAGGCCATTACCCAAATTTTATAACCCGGCTCATGCCATTGTGTTGCGTGGTTGGGGCTTGTTCCGGGCAGGTTGACTCTCACGTGATGGCTAACTATTATATCGGGTTATTAAAAAGGCCAGTAATTACGGTTATGTGGCCTATAGACCGGTGGGTGTGCCGGTGCTGGGGAGAGGGAGGGGTAGACTCAACATGAAAGTCGGGAAGGCACAGAATATATAATACATTTATTACATTATATTTATATATTTATCTCTTTCAGAATCCGATTACGCATTTTTTAATTTTATGGGAGTGTAGACAGGAGGGGGAGATGAGAGGTCACTAAAAAATAAAGATAATTACAGGAGGAAAGAGAATGCAAAATAGAGAATGCAAAGTAGAGAATGCAAAGTAGAGGAGAAACAGTTCCATAGTTATTTGAATGGCCTACTGTAGAATCAGCTACCGCTAACCCAGAATTTTCCCTATCATGAGTAATATATATATATTGAAGTAAAAGACATTTAGACAAAACATTATTTAAAGTATAGGCCTCTTCTAATTCAAGGTACTTATGGTGGTCACTGGCCCGATAAACACTAATTTTGGAAATTGAAAGGGTCACATAATTTCTTCAACGATTGTCTGATTTTCGTTAATCTAAAGTTCATTAGAAAACAGTTAATAGTTTGTGTTCCAACAGGGTGTAATGACGAGAAAATGTATATGGACAAAACATATATTTCTAGACTGCCTCTCAAAGAGTTGGACGATTACGGTTTGAAGATAAAACTAGCTGTTCACCTGATATAACTTAACTTTATTGCTTTGAGTAAGCTCTGGCATAATTCACTTGTGCCCCAGCAACAAAATTATGTTCTTCAGCTACACAACACACTGTAAACATTATTTTCCCGCTCAAATGAGAAGGGTATGTTATTTCCTAAATGAGACTTGACGTCATCAACCTGTCGTCCAATCAGCTTCTCATTTGCGATCAGCTGTCTCAACGCACCTGGTACCAATTTCCTGCGAAAAAAAATAGTTTTAAATTTGTTTTTGTTGTCATGTACTGTACCACATTATTAAAATATGATATTCAATCAAGTTGTTTACATTAATTTAAGCGACTTAGAGCCTTTGCAATATAATAAATAAATACAACCTATGTCTCTCTCTCTCTCTCTCTTTCTCTCTCTCTCTCTCTCTCTCTCGAAAATAGTTACTGGCATACCGAGTCATCCCCATAATTCAGGAACGCAGTCAATCCGTCAGTCGGAACAAACCAAAACAGGCAGCTCTCACATGGGAATACTCTGATTGAACCATGTGATAGGTGGCTAAAATGAGGCACAAATACTTGTTGAGTTATTTCAACAGTATACATTTGCTAAACTAATTCCAAGATCAAGAGGTAGATCAGTAATGGTTCTAAATCAAATAAATGGGCGCTGGAAATTGTGTAGGATTGTTGGCGTATAGCCCACATCTAGTCTTCAATCAAACGAATAGTACACTCAATATCGCACATGTGATGTGGTGTGATGATTTCGGGGGTAAATCCTTCCAAAAAGAACCCCCTTGTCGTATTCTCTGGTTTTAATACCAGATTACGACCATATATTTTCCTCGTCAGTGATTTTCTAGTTTGGCTGTTGTTCAAGTGCCTTTATATTTTTTTTGTCTCTAGTTCTCCAACACGTATACAGTATTTCTTTTGCGCCTTCAATGGTAATGTTGTCTTCATTAAATAGAAATATTCCTATCGTTTCCTTATTGTTTTCAATATATGGTTGTTGTAATAGGAGTGATTTTCAATATATGGTTGTTGTAATAGGAGTGATTTTTTCCTGTCTCTTGTTCTAGGTCTTCTGTTTCAGCTTTACATAAAATACAACTTGTGCTTCCACCAGTAAAGCGATTTCTGTTTTTCAATGGTAGTGTATTTGATCTGCATTTAAATAACACTATTGATGCTGGGGTATTGTCATAGATGGTATCTTAGCTCTTTAATCACTCTTCCATTATCAGTATATCTCCAGGCTTGATCTTCGTTGCAGTTCATTGGTCCAGGTTCTGGTGTCCCAATCTTTAATATTCTTCTTCAGTTCTAGTACCGGTATGTCAATACATTGTTTTATGTCATTCGTCCAATTATAGTTTTTTCTCTTTCACGCCGATTATTATCTCTTTCAGAAGTATATTTCTACTCTCATTTGTATTTATATTACCAGTGCTGTAGAGACGCCCATTGCAAATAATAGGCGTAGGAGAAGGAAAAGGAAGAACAGAAGCCAGCGAAAAACCGTGTGAAGGAAAGAGAGAAAAGGAAAAGTTAAAGCATGTTTAGACGGGGAAGGGGAAGGTCAGACACTCTGGGACGGACAAGGAAAGTGGATTATAGCGAGGGGGAGAACAGGGAGTAAAAAAAAAAAAAAAAAAAAAATCATAGACAAAAATATGGAACTGAAAAACTATGTCAAAATATGTTGGGATCTCGAGGGAAAAAAACGAAGGTCTAGCTAGGGCAAGCAACATACAGCTTTATGGTAGGGACACTTAATTAAATATAATATAATTATAGAATGATATGAATACGGACAGAATATCTATGAGAAACTACATTAAGCCACAAAAGGACATTAACAAAAGACAAGAGAGCAAAACAAAGAGTGTATTTTCTTACATGTATAATGAATGACACGGAATATGGGAAGAGTTATGTAAAATGTTATGAATTATATTTAACTAACCCTTTGAAGACGATGCTGCATTTTGACAGGTTATTTTTGCTCTCATTAGACGATTGTATACAATTTAGGAAGGATCTGTGGGTATTGTTAGGATAAAGACTATCTCAATTAACCCTCTGACTTCCATAAGTCCTTCCTTACCTGAATAAAATAGTCATAAAACCGAAGAGAAATGCGCCATCGTATCTGTTTAATGTTAAGCAAAGTTTATGACTGTTGGATATCACATGAGAAGAACCGTAGTACACCAACAACAGGAGGCGGTAGATCTGAAACAGGGAAAAGCAGAAAAGAAAAGTGGAGTTAGGAATACAAATTTGAGAAAAAAATCTTGTTACGAAGGCATACAAATACACTCTTCTAAAGCTAAAATTGCAACTGCCGATGCGTGCCAAAGAGAGAGAGAGAGAGAGAGAGAGAGTGAGTGAGTGTGTGTGTATGTGTATGTGTGTGTGTGCGTGTGTGTGTGTGTGGAGCAGCATCGCAATGGGACACGAAAGACAAGACAAAAAAGAAGGCAAACTTGGAGATAAATATATACTATATAATTATACTATACATGATTATATAATGTTATGTTATTATGATATTATATAATGTTATGTTATTATGATATTATATAATGTTATGTTATTATGAGATTATATAATGTTATGTTATTATGAGATTATATAATGTTATGTTATTATGATATTATTGGGCAAACACTGTTAACAATTTACCCCTTGAATATTATGAATCGCTTTAAATTGTAGTCTTTGCTATGATTAGGGATAATTGAGACATATTTTTCGCTTTTTACTTTCAATTTTTTGTTTTCTCATAAGTTATCGTCTAATAATAGCGTAGACAAAAAATGCGTCCTGGTATATTGAAAGGATTAAATTTGAAGGTACTACTATAAGATTAATAGACATAGTAATTGGGTATTGGTTCTAAACGCAGTGAATATATAATGGTGACATATTGTTGCCATAATTCAACCTCGCATCTCCACCGTGTTGAGGATATTTCATCTCTCTCTTTCTCTCTCTCTCTCTCTGTATGTATGTATGTATGTATGTATGTTTGTATATATATATATATATATATATATATATATATATATATATATATATATATATATATATATATATATACAGTATGTATTATATACACAATATTATTATGTTTTTACTTCCGACATATACTGTACCTCTCTACATCTCACTTTTTCTTTCTCTTTCTACCTTGCATTTACCCATTTATCTATCTCTGTCTCTCATTTTGTTCTATTTAATTATCTATCTATCTATCTATCTATCTATCTATCTATCTATCTATCTCGGTTTAATCCCACCTCCGGCTCATTTCAGCCATCATCAGGCCGAAGTTAAGGAGGGAGCCCAGAATAATTAAGGCAGAGTGAAGGGATTGGTAGAGGTGTGAGAGAGAGAGAGAGAGAGAGAGAGAGAGAGAGAGAGAGAGAGAGAGAGAGAGAGAGAGAGAGAGAGAGAGAGAGAGAGAGAGAGAGAGATCCAAGGTGTTATTGTGAGGTTCGATCAGCTAATATTGATTCTTAGGATTGCTTGGCCAATCAATACATTAGATAATGATTTATTTCATTAAATGCACCAGAACTACCGGACAACTTAAGGGGAGGTTTTTAGTTTGTTTCCTACTCCTCCAGCAATCTAAAAATGTCACCCCCTTGACCCCCTTTCAAGATAAATTTGTACATTTTTCGGTAGAAAAATTTCCCGGCCAAAGGCCGGTTCCTCTTAAATTACAGGCTCGCTATCGCTCGCCAGGATAAAATCGACACCTGAATGGCACGAAAGGTCTTAATATGGGGTGAAAGTTCTTAAAATCGCTAAACTAATGGGGCGAACGTTTTATAATATCAAAAGTAATGGGGCTAAACATGAGCGAGAAAAGGGTTAAGAAAAAAATCCCTCAAGTGGAGATCTCCCCTTAATACTACAAATGAAGGACCCCCTTGCATGGAATTTGACTTTAACTCTTGTATTATATATATAATTATATACCGCTGATATATTTATATTATATACATTACTCTATTCCACTAGACCTGGCGTTGTCTCTAGGTTGAGAATATATATTTTATAAAAGGGCTACTCCTCATGAGTTGCTTATATTATAGTTTGCATGTATCGGAAATATGTAACCATTTCAAATACGACACAGGCACATATGTAATGCGAGTATGCAAATGTGTAATCCAGTCAAGGGGTGAGAGGAAAAAATACGGTGTAAAAATACAAAGAAATAGAACTGGAGAGAAAAAAATAGGAGTGAGAACGAAAACTGCCAATGATTGAATGAAGATAAACCGAGAGAGTGAGGGAGAGAGGAGGGTGACAATATTGGCCAGAAAAAGAACAAATTGTCAGGCTGTCCTCCCAAAATACTGATATTCTCACTTTATAATGCAGTATTCGATGAGCGTTACCTTTTATGGACATACAGAAAGAATACCCCTCAGTCGAGAGAGTCTCTCGACTCTCTCGACTCACACACACACACACACACACACACACACACACACACACACACACACACACACACACACACACATACACACACACACACACACACACACACACACACACATATATATATATATATATATTTTTTTTTTAAAGATAATCCAACTGAGTCTAAATTAGAAAACATTCCTTAACAAATACGATGACACATTTTCTTTCTGGCTACTATTAGACGATTTTAGTCTGATAAGGAAGGGTATATGGAAATCCAAGGGTTAATGACAAAGTCTTTATACCATCGAAATTCCTACAGACTATTACTAAATTTTATAAAATCGTTTCACGGCAGCTAAAATAAATGCGTAATTTTCTTCAGTGGGTATGAAAAGAAACACTGACACACACACACACACACACACACACACACACACACACACACACACACACACACACACACACACACACACACACCAACACACACACACGCACACACACACACACACACACACACACACACAAACACACACACAAACACAAACACACAAATACTGTAATAAACAGAAGACAACAAATATTTGTATTATTCTTTATATTTACATTTTTTCCGTCGCTTTAATCGCCACTATTATGTCCCCCATTAAAAAATACTGATTCCAGTTTTCTCTTTTGTTTCCTGAAAGTAGCAAGAGAACAAAATAATTAACCTAGCAATTGACGGAATTACATAAAAAAGGATGGGGGGGGGGGGGAGGGGGGGGGAGGGGGGGGGGGGGGAGAGAGATCCAAGGTGTTATTGTGGGGTTCGATCATAATAATTTCGGCAGCAAGTATTGATTCTTAGGATTGGTTGCCCTTATGTGTGTCTTTATTATGTAAATTTCGGGAGGTTGAGGGGTAACTTAATCATGAAGGGCTGTGTGTGTGTGTGTGTGTGTGTGTGTGTGTGTGTGAGAGAGAGAGAGAGAGAGAGAGAGAGAGAGAGAGAGAGAGAGAGTACACTGCTGATAACTGGGTTGTTAGTATACTGTATATATTTATGCCTATATATATATATATATATATATATATATATATATATATATATACATATATATATATATATATATATATATATATATATAATTCTTTATGCAATTATAGAGCCATACAATGCCGTAGACGCGTAGAGGGCGCTAAAACACGTCTATTTGTTTATGTTATTCTGCATTAGTTGTATGGACATGTATAGTTGTATGGACATGTATTTCGTAATACTTTTAGGTTTGCAATATGAACAATTCAACATTTCACTGGATATAAGTATCAGTGTACATGATAGACAAACCCAAACCAAATACTGTTGGTGGAAGGTGGTGCGTGTATGGCGGCAGTGTTTGTCCGTAACTACCAAGGTTCTAAATAACGATCACCACACCAAGCTGCAGTTATCATTAATCTTACCCACCCAGTTAGTTTAATGTAACCCAGTTGGTGCAGGTCCTACACATGGGTACACCAAAACTATTAACCCCTTCTGTACCAGCGACGTCTTTATAATTTTGTCTAGCTGTATTTAGACGATTGTGCGCAGTTTAGGAAGGATCTGGGGTAGTAAAAAGGGTTAAGTGAGATAGTTGGAAGCCTGTTAAGTGCTGGAGGCCCTTTTTAAACTGATTATAATCGTCTAACAGTAGCCAGAATATAATGAAAAGTACATCACCGGTACAGAAGGGGTTAAAACCCAATCCTTATAATTATTACCTACACAAATAAAATCGATATACATATAAGTAAACATCAATATCAAAATAAAGAACGTCGCAGCGCAGTGCCTAATTTAAAAAAATAATAAATAATAAAAAAATACATATATATATACTGTATATTTATTTATATATATATATATATATATATATATATATATATATATATATATATATATACATATTGTATATTACGATGGGCGTATTTAACAATGCATTATCCCACAACACATGCCGGAAATTGGTAGCAGGAGTCAATGGTTTTCCAAGTGTGTATATAGCTTGAAGGGGAGTCTATGATAGTCCTAATATAAAAATTATATTTGAAGTGGGGAAGGCCTAGCATTCTCGTTAGCACTATGCATTAATCAGCTATCGTGGCTATATACATTCCCCGCTTAGCATAACGTGTGTCTCAACTTCATATATCGGTAATTCTGACCCATCTCGGTTGCATAAAGAAAATTGGTCCCGAAGAAACTTATTTTCCTTTCCCGGCGAGCATATCCCTCTGGTAATCAGCACAACCTCTTAATTAATCTAGATATTTTTATGGCACCTCCATCGTCAATTAAGGGGGTAGTACTCGCTATTTATGGATCCCCTTCTCCCTCATATTTAGGATATTAGTTTTGAGATATTAAGACGTTTGTTCCATTAGTTTGACGATTTTGAGGCCTTTCGCCTCATTTCTTTGTCAATATTAAAGCCTTTCGTGCCATTCAGCTGTCGATATTTTCTCTGGCGAGCGATAGCGAGCCTATAATTTTAGAAGGAACCGGCCGTACCGAAAAATATACAAATTTATCATGAACAGTGGCCTAGGGGGTGTTTTTTAAACTCGATGGAGGTCTAGCGAGGAAACTCAAAAGTAAATAAATAGATAAATTATATTCCAAAAACCAAGTATATAATTATACCCTTTGCCTAATCAAGTCTGGCCTTCCTGGAAATGCCTTGTTGATGCAAGGTGTATATTTTGTAAAGCGAGTACTTTATCATAGCTGGCTAATTATAACAGTATAAGGCCTTTTTTAATATAGGAGTTTAACCCTTTGAGTACCAGCGACGTGTGTTATATTATATTCTAGCTATATTGAGACGATAGTATGCAGCTTAGGAAGGATCTGTGGTAGTTAAAAGGGTTGGTTGAGATAGTTTGAAGCCTTATTATTGCTAGAGGTCCTTCCTAAGCTGAGTAAAATCGTCTAATAGTTGCCAGAATATGATTAAAAAGACGTCTCTGGTACTGTACGGGTTAATGGTGGTATTTCTGAACCATGGTACAGCACAGTCAAGACAATACAGTAAATATCATCGCTGCTACTGAATGCATAACTGTTGATAAACTAGTATCATCTTTAAGGGGGGATGGGCGTATTTATTTCCTCATTTATAAATCTTTTCATTATTTTTTAGTTTCTTCCTTAGACCTCCATCAAGCTTTAAAGAACACCCCCCCCCCCCCCCAAGACCTTCCTTCAAGTTAAATGTGTAAATTTTTCGATATAATAAAAATGACGCGATCGATGGCCTGCTCCTCTTAAATTACAGGCTTGCTATCGCTCTCCAGGAAAACATCGACACATAAATTATAAGAAAAGTCTTAATATTGACAAAGATGTGGGGTGAAAGGTCTCAAAATAGCCAAACTAATGGTCCGAACATCCTAAAATTTGAAAACTAATGAGATTCAATATGAGGAAGAAGGGGGACCAGAAAAAAGACCCATCTCCCCTTAAGAAACTACTAAACGTTGTTGTTGTTGTTGCTGTTGCCCAGGTTGTCTGGCCGAACAGCCCCGAGGTCCTGAGCAAGGCCAAGGCCATAAACGAGCGGCCCCACAAAACCCTACTTGCTTACCACTAATAAAGCCCAGGTGACCGAAGCCACTCCAAGGCAGGGAGCTGAAGAGGGTGCGGAAACGCCCGGGAAACCCAAGCCTTACCCAAGGCCCTGTGCCCATCAGCAATTATGAAGGGAAAGTTAAGGGGCAAAGGAAAAATGTGACGCTTTGGCTCCCAATCTGCCAACCTCTAAGTTGGCAGTAGGGAGGTCAATCCACGGAAAAGAAGCCGTCACTTGAGATCTAGAAAATATATAAGTAAAAGGAACAGTCAGAGTAAGCTATAAGTATGGCAGAGATCGCTCAGCCCTCACTCTGATAGACCAGCCCATCACCACATGACTAGAACCCAATCCTCTCAGCATCAGCTAGGAAAGGCCCTAGAAAGCCGCCTTTGGCGGGGGCATAGCTCCCCTATTTCAACTCCTTTCGGGGTTGGGCACCCGCCGACTAAACGTTATATGGTGTGTCCCTTCAGTTATCAAATTTGTTTGCTAAGTCTTATTCTGCTAGTAGACAAACCTATTTTCTAAGTCTTACTCTGCTAGTAGACAAACCTATTTTCTTCTACACCAAGAGTTACACAAAATAGGAAAATAATATAAAGGGGTCCAAGGATAATATAAAGGGGTCCAAGGATAATATAAAGGGGTCCAAGGATAATATAAAGGGGTCCAAGGATAATATAAAGGGGTCCAAGGATACATTAATTTGTCATATTTACCCTTTCACTATACCACAGCAAAATATTACATTTTTAGAAGGCTATCATTAGACGATTTTAATAAGTTTCGGAAGCGTATGTGGGAATCAACGGGATTATTGAAATATATCTTACATCTTTGATTGATAAAGGCCCTACTAAATCTGTATTAAACTGTCTACTTTTAGCAAAATTATTATTAATAGAGATATATGTTACCAGGAGGGTTAAGTGTGTTAGGAAATTCCGATGAACAGAAAGTAATACATACACGGATCGAAAATATTGACTTGTGTTTGTAATATCTAGTGCTTTGTTTTATATATATTTACTAACGTTTATTTAGGAAAATTCCGAGCAGCAATGGGACCATGGAGACAATTTAAAAGATTTGCTTCTACCAGAAAACCACTACCATACAACAAAGCCACCAATCTATAAACGCACTACTTACCCCCACCATCTCAAAGAATACTTGAGCTACTTCCAACAAAAAATAAAATATCGAAAAACAGAGGTTCCAATCCAGAGAAGAGTGCTGTCAACAGAGGTGACTGACAGGTGTCCTGGGAGTAATACTCAAGCAGGGCATCTCAACCGATCTCTAATCCAGCTTTCAAAACTTGTATTGCTGATGCCTCACTGAAACTTTAGACTGCTGCATCATCTACTAAAGGTCAGTATACCACCCACTGCCATGGCCAAAGTTATAGGTGGTAAACAAAACCCTGAACCCAAATATAAAGAAAGTAGGGCTCTGCCAGTGTTTATAATGTTAAACTTGCAAAATAAACAAACCAAAACTGGGACGACACAAGCTAAACGCAAAGGAACTAATAAAAATCGCTATGTGGAAATAACGCTTGATAAAATATATTTTGAAATAAAAGAACACAATCCACCACATAGGGTGTACATCAATACATGAACAAGTTAATCTGGTTCCCAAGCAAACTTCATCGATAACTCCAATACCTCCAGAGCGACACATGAACTCTAAAACTGTTGTGGAATGATACATGAATTGCCTTCCTGCAAGACAACCCAAGCAGTGTGCATGACTTCCAGAGTATCACATGAAACACACATTAGCCAACTAACGCTTGAAATGCATAGCCATCATTCCCGTAGGACACATGATGCGCATGAAGCCATCACATTGGAATCATTACCTGCCGTCTCAAACCTGGACCAAGAGGAATAAATATGTTACAATGTGAACAGTCTATTGGACGAGACTGAGCCTTAAGGGGACGTTATATTATTGATCAATGTAGTTTCATTATTACCGATATATATATTTGTTCTAGTTTGCTTCCTAGGCCTCTATAAAGCTTTAACAAAATCCAAAAGACCCCCATTTTAGATAAATTTGTAATTTTTTTGGTAGAGCCGGTTCCTCTTAAAATACAGGCTCGCCAGGAAAAAATCGACACTTACATGGCAGGAAAGGTCTTAACCCCTAAGTGTCGGCGCGCAACATAAGTCGAGTATAATAAATCTGGACTATCTGGCGGCGCGCGACATAGGTCGTGTGGCAATTTCAGCACGTAATGTTGGTGAGAGTGAGAGACAAGTGGTGGCAGGAGAGTAGCGAGCGTATGACTGCTCCAGACCACCGCGGCGAACCTACTGACACGAATCCCACCTCCTCCCTCCCTCTCTCACTCGCTACATACTGAATTGTATGGGGAAAGTACCGAATTACATGCTTTTTGCACTCGCGTTGCGCGGTTGTTGCAAGAAAACTAGCCGTCATAAAAGGATCGTTATGGTGTCATTGGAAAACTCTGTTTATGCCCTTTCAGGGATAGATACTTGTTTTACGCTCTGGGTCTTATTTAGGCATGAAAATGATCACGTAAACAGCCCTATTTTGGCTAAAAACACCCCGCTGGGCGGTACATATAAATAAACCGCTAGCCCGCTAATCTAATCTTAATTAAATCCACCTTATATTCCACATCGGCGGACAAAAGATCCAATGCCTGATATGATACTAGCTCAATTATATATATATATATATTTTTTTTTTTTTTTTTTTTTTATTTTTTTTTAACACGCGAAAAGCCACACACCATCACTATCCATTATCGGCCTATCTGCGTGAGTTTCAATGATGTAATTACCCAAATTTTATAACCCGGCTCTTGTCCGCGTATTGCGTGGCTTCCGCTTGTTCCGGGCGGCTCTCACGTGATGCCTGACAGTCTCTACTTGGTTATTACAAACACCGGTAATTACGGTTATTTGGCCCATAGAACGGTGTGCCGGGGAGAGGTATGGTGGGTAGAGTCAACATGGAAGGCAGGAAGGCAATGGAACAAACATTGGTTTTACACTATAATATACAGTATATATTTTTAGCATATATTAGTTAAACAGCATGGCGGTAAATGCACTATATACTTTTAGCATATATTAGTTAAACAGCATGCATATATAATTCACTATTATACATTTAGCATGCATTAGTTAAACAGCATGCATATAAAATATACTATAGAATTTTAGCATGTATTAGTTAAACTGCATGCAAATCAAAGTATGCTAAACTAATATCGATCTTTTCCAGAAAATATGGTTGGTGTAAAACCTTCTGGCGTGGATATTCAATGGGCCCTACCTCGCTTTTGTTCTCTTGCTCTCCCTTTCTCTTTGGCTTTTATCCATTCGGCCCCATTCAGCCTACTGTTTCAAGACGTTTATCCCCTTCCAGGTGTCAATATTTTCCTGGCGATTGGTAGCGAGCCAGTATATATATAATTTTGTTATGACAGCAAGCTAAATTTGTACATTTTTCAATAGAAGAATGTCTCCGGCGAAGCCGGATTTCTCCATAAAATGCTGGCTCGCTTTCGCTCGCCAGAAAGAAATCGGCACCTGGATGGGGATAAACGTCTTAAAACAGTTGGATGAATGGGGCCAAATGGATACAAGCCAGGGAAAGTGATAAAAGGAGAGAAAGATAAAAAAAAAGCCGGTCACCCCCTCAATCAAAACGCATTTTTTTTCTACAACAGCTATAATATATAAGCTATAATATATTGCATAATGGACATGCATCCACTTTAATTCCAAGCTTTTCAGTAGGTGTGCTCGTGAATTATGTCATATTAACCCCTTCTGTACCGGTGACGCCGTTTTAAATCTTATTGTAGCTCTATTTAAACGATGTCATAGGGATATAGTTGGTCATGAACAAATATAATTAAATCATTTAGAAATATATAATATATATTGAGGTGAATACAGAAACATACTGATGAAAACAGGGTCAAAACAAAAAACACACACACGAAAAACGAAAAAATCCCCGCCGTAGATTTTTGTATAACTGTTCCCCTTTGTATTTACATTTTACTTTTACCTCTGAAGTTTCATCCCGGCTATATTTTGAATGGAGGTCGCGGCGGTATAGGAGAGGGTCCCTTTGATGGCGAGCTACAGGCCACCTCATTAGACCTGGAGGGGGGTGGGGGGGGGGGAGGGGTAGGGGTTGAGGGGAAACACTCTCTTTATATATACTACCAAGCCAGGAGAGGACGCCCCTTTTTATATATATATGTTGCAATGTGGCCTACTTTTTTTATTATATTTTATTTACGTTTCGTGTATTCATATGTATGTATTTATATTAATCCCATACTAAGCAATGTACCTTCCGTCCTGGTATATATGCAGTACATATATATATATGCGTCTGTGGTTCGCGGGATCCCACCAATCACTTCAACAAGCAGTATATATCAGGAGAACAACACGGTGAGCTGATTTACACCCTTCCCAGAACCCTGCCGTGAATCATTAAGGGGGGATGGTTCACTTCTTGGTAAATTTGTTAATTTACTTATTATGTTTCTAGTTTCCTCCCTTGACCTCCATCAAACTTTAAACAAAACACGCATTAAATCTCCCTACGAGATTAATATGTATATTTTTCGGTAGAAATATTTCACGGCCACAATTAAAGGGTCGCTATCGCTCGCCAGGGAAAAAAATAGACACCTAAAGGGCACGAAAGGTCTAAATATTAACAAAGAATGGGGCGAAAGGTCTTAAAATTGTCAAACTAATATGGCAAATGCCTTAAAATCTCAAAACTGACGTAATGGGGCTATGCATGGGGAAGAAAGGTGATCAGGAAAACGACCCATAACCGGAATAATTGTCTAACTGGGACTGATACATAGCCTCAGTGGGGTCTTATAATAGAGAGAGCTCACAGTAACGTTAGTGTGTACCGGTCCTTTTAGAAATAAGAAGATTTGGGTGTCTTATGTATTTTGCCAACATATCCGTACGCACACATGAGAGAGAGAGAGAGAGAGAGAGAGAGAGAGAGAGAGAGAGAGAGAGATTTTGTGAACTAGCAACCGTCAGTATTTGAAAGGAGAGATAAATGTTTTTCTTTACATTGCCATATGCGAGCCGAACTGAAATAGCATATATTTATTTTTCGCTGTGTCACAATTCGAAATTGTGATAACTCGGCAAATTATCTGAATATATTTTCTGTGGCAGTTCAGAAGTGGCCTGCTTCCATTAGTACTTGGAACTGAACCGAACCTGTGATGGAATATTCACTCATCTGCGTTTTATTATTTATGCTACTGTTAGACGATTACATACACCTTAGGAAGGAGCTATAATAATTAAATGTTAAAAGTAAATCTCAATGAAAACGTACTCGAAATGGAATGCAAACCCTGCGTGGTGCTTGTACTGCCACATATATCCGAAATTCATGTGTGTATGTGTGTGTGGCGGGTAAGGGTGGTGGGGGGTCCAACGAAGTGGGAGCGGAGGACGGGGGCGCAGTGCAAATGTAAACCATAATGTAATGCTTTCCATTTTTTAAATTCATTAATATATTCTCGATATGTGGGAATTTAGACACAATTGCAGAGCAGGGACCAAGTTTATTCAATGTTAGGCGTGTAGGGTTCTTCAGGAATAACACAGGGGAGTACAGTTGACTGTTCTCCCCTATGTTATTCCTGAAGAAGCATACACGGCGAAACGTTGAATAAACTGGGTCCCTGCACTGCAATTGTGTCTTAATTCCCACATCTGTCGCAGCCAATACTGTTTCTTCACTACATTCTCGAGATATTGTGCAAACAGACTCACTGTAAACATTGATATCAATAATTTAGTTAAAGTAGAACTTCAAAGGTTATGAACCCTTCTGGATTATTAAGCCAGCCCACTTTAAGTAAAAAAATAGCGTCAGGACTGGAGCCCCATTTCGAGTCTCTCGTTTGCCAGCTTGGTTGTATTATATATTTCATGCTACCCAGATTTAGACAATTGTATGCAGCTTAGGAAGGATCTGTGGTAGTTAAAAGGGTTAGTCTGAGATATTTTGTAGTAATTTTATTGCTAGACATCTCTCCTAAACTAAGTAAAATCGTCTAACAGTAACGAGAATACCCAAGAAGGACGTTAACGGTTCTGAAGGTGTTACGATAAAATTAAAATAGTGCAGGTTCTTGAAGAGGTTAAAAAGGTGTATTCAGGAGTTCCCCCTTGGAAGGAGGGTGATCATTTGCTAAAAGTGTGAAGCAGGAACTGAAGAGACCCTGGGGTGTATGTGTATGTGTGTGAGTGTGTGTGTGTGTGTGTGTGTGATATGGAGCCTGAACGTCCTCTTGTTGTTTATATCTCTCTATCTATTTATCTATCTATCTATCTATCTATCTATATATATATATATACTGTATATACTGTATATATCAGTCTACATAACGTGTCTTGATCAAATAAAATCTCTCTCTCTCTCTCTCTCCCCCTGATCATCCCACCTATAGCCCCATCCGGACTCATTTACGGGCCGCCCTCCTCCCCGCTCCTTACAATCCAATATTTCTGATTGCTTTCCGGAGCTCCCCAAGATGGATCTGTTGGGTTTCCAAGCTGTTAAGACTCCCAGATGAGTTTTGGTGGATCTGGCGCTAAGGTAAGGTGGTTAATATGCCTGTAGTCGGTTAAATTTCAGCTGATGGTATATTGAATTCCTTAACCACAACTGATTTATCGACACGTAACCCATTCAGTACCGGTGACGTCCTTTTAACTTTATTCTGGCTACTACTGGGCGATACTATTCTGATTATAAAGGACCTCCAGCAATTAAAAGGCTTAAAACTATCTCCCTTAACCCTTTCTATTGCCACAGATCCTTATTAAACTGAACAAAATCGTCTAGATATAGCTAGAATAAAATTAAAAAGACGTCGCCGGTACAGAAGGGGTTCATGGACAAATATGAATCTACTATGTCTCTGCGTCGTATAAATGCCAAGTTTTCGTAATTAACACATTTCGCTACAAAACCTACATATTAGCTGAGCAACTAAGGCAGTAACCTAGCAATATGCCATTAACGAGAAGAAAATAGATTATAGTATTGCTCAAAGGTTGTCTCTCACCTTAACCCCTTGAGAATTATGATGCTTTAATAGTTTATTTTGCTATCATTAGACGATTTTATTCAGAGTAGGAAAGGTATATGGAAGTCAAGAAGGTTCATTGGGCTAGTTTTAGCCTTTTAACTCCCACAGATCCTTCTTAAGCTGTATAAATCCGTTTAATGATAGCGATAATCCTCAAGGGGTTAACAAGTTCAACTTTCATATATACAAAACAAAGGTAACTTCATACAAACATGGATGCATAGCTAATATGAAATAAATATACAAATTTATTCAGAAGAGACAATTGGGATCTATTTAGGGCCTATCTATTTTTGATTAATTTCACCCAAACACCAAACATCTCCAATGAAATTAATGTAAGCATATATGCGATCAACCGGGATACGAACCTGGATTATCACACACATATTTTAAAACACTCCAACCATTACACCACAAAGACAGTTCCTAGGTACTGTACAGTTACGAACATAAATGCTGGACAACAACTACATAACGTTACCTCCTTCAATACTAGAGGTTTAAATTTAGCTGAATAAAATCATCTGACGGTAGCAAGAATTAAATAGAAAAATCGTTGTGAGTTTCAAAATTAAGTTTAGCAATAACTTTCAAAACAAAGGGGCGAACGTTATCTGGATGCTGTTGCACAATTTATGTTCGTGACTGTACTGCAAGTAAATACCACCGCTTATTATTATCCAAAGTGTTCCGGAGCCATTATGACACTCTGCAATTGTCTTCCTTGCCCCAAATGACTCGGCGGATTGATTTAAAGTTCGAAGCTTCGAAATGTGTCACTCGAGTTATTTTACATGCGAACTCATAAACGAGACAAGTATCCGATATGAAATACAATATTTAGAAATATGTTAAGTGTTACATTATATGATTACCAATTCAGGCTATGGGCTGTGAAGACGTCTTGGAATTAGAAGCAATAAGTGATAAAGTGACACAATATTACTTTTTTTTTTTTTTTTTTTTTTTCTATATTCCAACTACTCCCACTTACAGGCCAGTGGTATGATCGTCTGATGTAGTCTGGGTTAAAGTAAATTAAAACTTAAATATCCTTTTCGTAGTATATTCCTTAGTATTCTAGTCACCTTCCTCAAATGTTATATCTTATCAATAATAATGTTTTCATTTAACTGTTATGTGAGTCTCCTGTGTTTAGGAAGTTGTATTGGAGTTGAGTTGAAAGAGACAGTTTACTACTATGACCGTTCACTTCACACGGCTATCAGAGACTGGTCTTTCCAAACGAGTAGGGCGGATGAATACCAAAAGTAGTGCCCATAATAGTGTAAAATTAATATAATATACATATATTTATTGTGTTCTTATGTCTTTGCAATGTAATATTATTACTATTAATTAACATATTTAATGTACACCTACGGTTGAGTACTGATTGCGAATTTTCAATCCCGTAAAATTGGTGATTGCAAACATCCGGTTAGAGGAGCTAAAGAAAACGAGTCGTTGTAACTCGAGCAATTTATCGAAGCAACTAAACTATTGCCATAAAACACGTGCGTATAATTATGTATGATGCCATGATAAATCTTTGTACTTTTCGTTTGGTGTTTGCATACTGAGACAAGATGCGCTGAAATGTCATACCTCAGCTGCGCAAAGGAAACTCTCTCTCCGTACGTTGGTGATCACGAAGCTCATCAATCTTGGGCCATCTCAAGAGTCGGACTTGGCCCAGTTTTTCCGGTAATCGATCACTGTGTTGCGGAAAAATAAAGAGGTGATGGAGAGAGAAGGAGGCTCAGCTCTACACAAAAATTAATATTAATATTATTATTATTATTGTTATTGTTATTATTATTATTATTATTATTATTGTTATAATTACATACATAGACTACAGTAGATCTGGGCTGGAAACGAAAATGGAACTTTGCAGTAAGGGACCCAACATCGGAAGAAAAAAAAAACAAGTTCGAACCTCGAAACCACGAAAATATCAAATTTTCCCGGTTTCGAGGTTCGAACTTGGGGGTTCGCTCTCCGATTTCGGGTCCCTTACTGCAAAGTTCCATTTTCGTGTCCAGTCCAGATCTACTGTAGTCTATGTTAAATATTATACTAATATCATAATTAAAGCACGGAAAAGTCAATACGTCCCCATAAGTTTTAATTCAGTTTCCCTCTCTGCCAGCCTCTCATCTTTATTGGGGTTTGAAGAACTCCAATATCAGGGAACAGCGGCTTGATTTATACCTATTGTCTAACAACATTAAACGAGAGAGAGAGAGAGAGAGAGAGAGAGAGAGAGAGAGAGAGAGAGAGAGAGAGAGAGAGAGAGAGAGAGAGAGAGAAAAAAAAGATCCCTAGTGGAGGTCTTCAAGTTTCAGATTACAGGTTTAAGATTAATTAGTAACCCGAGTCAAGTTGAAGAGCTTAGTGATCGAGAGTCTACCTTTACGTCATGTAGGTCTTTATCGGGTACGTTTAATGGGGGATGGATCGCTTTTCTGGATCCCCTTCTTCCTCATGTTTAGCTCAATTAGTTTTCAGATTTTAAGACGCTCGGCCCATTAGTTTGGCGATTTTCGTGTCATTTAGGTGTCGATGTTGTCCATGAGAGCGATAGCGAGCCTGTAATTTAAGAGGAAAATGTACACATTTATATTGAAGGAGGGTCTTGGGGGAGTGTTTGTTTATGCTTGATGGAGGTCTAGAGAGGAAACTACAAACAAATAATAAAGAGATACATACATGAGCAAATAAATAGGCCCATCCCCCTCCCTTAAATAAAAGGTAGTGATTATACTGTAGACAGTTACAAGATCAGGAAGTACAGCAACAATAAGCGAAGAATGGGTACCTCCGTGGAAATAGCCTTCATATTGAATGTGGTAATGTGTATCTTGTAGCCTTTTCATGTTATTTCGTGAGGTGAGAGCTGCCACCACCAACAGCGAAACTTCTATCTATCTATCTATCTATATGCTCAGGCCCAATCCCCATTTTGGGGGTAGCCGACTCAAGACAGAGCAAGAACAGGGAAAACACAAAAACAACATAAAACAACGAATAAACACAGATAAAAAACACAAATTCACACACATCTAGGTCACCCAGGAGAAGACCCAGAGACCAGGGTCACCAAGGTCACTCCAGCACTCCCCGGCCCCCGACCACCCGGAGAGATTCCGATCTCGGCAGGCAGACATGCAGCGGAGCCAAAGCCACAAGCCCTCCCACCACACTTCCAGGCGCACCCTTCATATTAATCGTCTCCCCGGGCCAGGCGCCTGATGGACTATTATCTAGTCCAACTTGCGCCCGACCCCTTACTCCAAATGACCACGTGTTCACTCAACTATTCACAAGCATTCTCCATTCACTCCTGTCCACCACCACTTCCCCTGACTGATCTATAGTCATTCCTCTATCATCCAAAGCTTTTCTTACACAGTCTCTCCATCTCAAGCGAAACTTACAGCAACCAAAACCGCCATCAAAACAAACCAGAGCACCTATAAACACAACGATACAAATAATAACATTAATACACACAACATTACTACCACCACCACCAACACGACCATGCAAACAAACCATATATAGTACCTACAAGACCAACAACGAAACAATAACAACAATACACACAGCAATAGTACCACCACCACCAGAAAAAGCCACAGCGCCAACAAGAACAACAACAAAAACATCAACAACAATACACACAGCAATAGTACCACCACCACCAAAACAAGCCACAACAACTACAGCAACAACAAAACAATAACAAAACAACAACAACAGTACACACACCAATAACACCATCAACTCCACCATCAAAACATTCAATAGCCACAACAACAACAGCAGTACAAACAACAATGATAACAAGACAAATAAGGGAGCCCACCTCGTTGTTTCTCTTTCCCTCCCTCTCTCTTTGGCTTATATCCATTCGGCCACATTCCGCCTACTGTTTTGAGACGTTTACCCCCATCCAGGTGTCAATATTTTCTTGGCGAGCAGGAGCGAGCCAGGATATATATATATTTTTGTTTTATTAGAGCAAACTAAATGTGTACCTTTTTCGATAGAAAAATTTCTCCGTTGAAGCCGAATTTCTCCATACAATGCTGGCTCGCTACCGCTCACCAGAAAGAAATCGACACCTGGATGGGATAAACGTCTTAAAACAGTTAGTTGAATGGGGCCGAATGGATACAAGCCAGAGAAAGAGAGAAAAGGAGAAAAAGACAAAAAAAGCCGGTAACACCCCTAACAACAGCAATATCCCGGATCCACTTTGTTAGAGATGTTAGTATATAATGTATTAATTGTCGGTGTCAGAGACCAGTGTGTGAACCGGACCTGCGGAGGGAACAGCTACACGCAAATTAATAATATTTTAGTATAATCATCGTTAACATTACGTGATGCATGTTAATATTTCATACCTTTCCGTAATTATGGGGCTTAAAACTGGGGTAACTGTATTATGTCAAGGGGGATCTTTGTGGTATTATATTTATGTGTTTAATTAAAAAAAAAAAAAAAGCGTGGCGGAGATCTAAAAAGCAAACTATATACTAAACACACATACACACACATATATATATATATATATATATATATATATATATGTATGCAATTATGTGAAATATGAAGTTATTCTTTACAATAGCTCTGTTAATGTTTTCGGTTATTGAGCAAACATACATTGGATCTTGGCTTAACAAATTTTCAGTGTTGCATTTGAGCTGACATTACTAAAGATTTCACCCATTTTCATGTAATGATTTAGCATGATGTCCTCACCCACTGTATGAAATAAATTGAAGGATGAAACCCGTTGTCAGTGGCCACATAAAATAGATTGCTGGATATAGAGAGGGTGATAAATAGATTGCTGGATATAGAGAGGGTGATAAATTAACTACCTAAATAAGTAGGGGCGTCGCGTGGAGGTGAGTATAAATCCATAATGGCCATAAACAACATTGAAGGTGAACGTGTATAAAACATGAATGAGGGATAACAAGTAACAGTAACAGTACAGTGGCGCTAATAAGTCATGTCTCAGCTGTCATTACGTTTGGCTCGCTCTGTGCTGTATTGTCTGTCAGATGTTGAATAGGGTGGGTAAGTGTAGGAACATGGTTGTATATCTCACTCAAAAAGAAGAAATCATGTGTAAATATTTCTGATACCAGCTATTGATTAAAACATACTTGGTGCCGAGACATCACTTATTAGGCCGACTGTACCTCTTTGGAATGGATAGTTTGTGAAGATGCAATATATTCCTTGTAACTCGGTATAACTCCTCCTTATTATCCCTGGTACTCTCCGTATATCATAGGTTCTTCCTCATGGGTTCCTCCAATACACCGGTTGGCTCCCCCTTCACCCTCCCTGGCGCCCCGCGAACGAGATTTGGGCGATATCAAGCGTTAAATACACCGCCCGGAAATCTCAACCACGCCTATTTTATTTTTATTTATTTTTTCTATTTTTTTTTTTCTATTTATATATTTGTTTATTTATTTATTTATATAGTTTGTGGTGCTTGTACACTATAACAATGAATATAACTAGGGTATATAAGATGATTGGGTATATTGGTAGGTTTCGGCGATACCAGGCTTTAAATTCACCGCCCGGGAATCTCAACCACGGCGATAATGTTTCCATTTGTAAACAGGAATATACACTAAAAAAAAAGGGGGAGGTATAAAAAGAGTATGAAAAAGGAATAAATGATCATTGGATTTATTGTTAGAGTTTGGCGATAACAGGCGTAAAAATACACGGCACAGGAAACTCAACCACACCTATAAGGGGAGGTTTTTAGTTGATTCCCTAGACTTCCATCAAGCTTAAAATTACTCCCCCTAGACCCCCTTTCAAGATAAATTTGTAAATTTTTCGGTAGAAAAATGTCACGGCCGAAGGCCGGTTTCCCTTAAATTACAGGCTCGCTATCAATCGCCAGGAAAAAAAATCGACACCTAAATGTCACGAATGGTCTTAACATTGACAGAAATGGGGTGAGGGTTCTTAAAATCGCCAAACTAATGGGGCGACCGTCTTAAAATCTCAAAAACAATGGGGCTAAACATGAGGGAGAAAGGGGTCCAGAAAAAAAATCCTCCAGGTGGAAATCTCCCCTTAATACAATACATGAACGCTATTGTAGTTTTGGATGTTACATTATTGCAATATCACATACAGTTCAATCTCGCTGCTGTAAAGTGTTCCTGTTTCCAACGTGATTTGTATAATCTAATGTATTGATTTCACTCTCCACACCAAACATTTCCTAATGAAATCCATGAAAGCATGTGATCCTACCGGGATTCGAACCTGGGTTACCACATACAGATCTTAAACACTCTAACCATTACACCATCAAGACAGTTAAAGGTTAAGTACATGACTACAATTATATATCCATTTATCGAATACTGGATATTATTCTAATCATGTACTCAAATCCAACTGCACACTGAATAGCCTAATGCTTAAGTGATAGGAAAGGGTATTTAATGGGGCACAAATCTCTAAGGACCAACCTCGCTATGAAATGTTCCTATAATAATAAAACAACGCTATGAATATCTCGTTTCAATATTGCCTTGGGATAGTTGAACACTCCACACTTCCTCAGAGTCTCACATGTCTTGGTTTTCCACGATACACAACAGGATATTACATTCAGAGTGATCTATCTATCTATCTACCTATTGCCTGACGCCGTGATTCCCGAAGGGGTGGCCACGAACGAGCCGCAATAAAATACATTCGATAGTTTCATCACAAGTTCTCTGTAACCTCTCAATACGCCTGTCTTCACTTTATTCTGGCGTTTATAAGACCATGAAAATGTAGTTTAGAAAAGTAGAAAAGATCTGTGGCAGTGAAAAGGTTAAATAATTTGTAGAAGGTACTCCTAAGTTAATTAAAATCGTCTAGTCTGTGCACAATTAAACGTTAGTTCGTTAAAATAGATAAGTGTCATCTTACTTAGTAAACAGTTAGTCAACATTCCACTCTGTAAATTATTTTTTTCTTAACCCATTCAGTACCAGGGACGTCATTTTCATCCAATTCTGGAATGTATTTGACGATATTATTCATGTTAGGAAGGACCTCTAGCAATAATATGGCTTCAAACTATCTCAACCAACCCTTTTAACTAACACAGGTCCTTCCTAAGCTGCATAATATATCGTCTAAATATAGCCAGAATAAAATACAGCACACGTCGCTGGTACTCAAGGGGTTAACAAAGTGAAGGATATTATAGTCCATTCATTAAACCTCGTGAACCATAACCTCTATAACAAACAAAAAGGGCGAGAGCAAATGGGCTGTTAATTTCCACACCTTACTCTCTCCCAATAGGGCCCAGAATAAATGTGTCTATACTTTGTTTAGTTATATTATGTTATTGGTGTGTTGTTCTTCACTGGTCTGTTTTCATACATTCCCTCATCTCATTATTCTCTGTCTTACACACACACACACACACACACACACATACACGCACACTCACACACATGCACAGCCATAACTCAATTCCTGCCAAACTACAATTATGAATACACGGACACATGAACACACACACACACACAGAGTACACACTCATACACATATACACCCATACACAAACACACACACACATACTCATAAACACACACACACACACACACATGCACAGAACACACACGCACACACACACACACACACCATCCAATCAGTTAGTCCATACGGTTGAGTGAGTGAGCCTGATCGACCATTGTATAGAGTGAATCACCAGCTAACTGCATGACCCCAGCAGGCAATATACTGTATAGGGCCGAAAGCAAGCGCCACCTATACACAATTTTTTGGTATATACATTTATCTATTAAGGATTTTGTTTAGTTTCCTCGCTAGACCTCGATCAATCTCAAATAAACATCCCCTAGGCCCCCTTTCTAGATAAATGTGTACATTTTTCGGTAGAAAAATTTCCAGGCCAAAGGCCAGTTCCTTCTAAAATTAGCCCATTAGCTGTGTACAATTAGCATTATATTTGTTTATACACACTTTATAACGGCTGATTATTTAAGGTGGGGGCTAGGCAATGTCTCACTAACTTAGAGAGAGAGAGAGAGAGAGAGAGAGAGAGAGAGAGAGAGAGAGAGAGAGAGAGAGACTACTGAATATTCGTAACCATAATGCTCTTTAAGTAAATATACATACACCACTATTTTTGTTATGCAAAGACCAATACACTCACATTAAACGATATATTGAAAATCAACAATCCAGTTACCTTTATGATTAACTTATATCTTAAGGGGGGATGGGCCGGTTTTCTGGACCACTTTCTCCCTCATGTTTAGCCCCATTAGTTTTCAGATGTTAAGATGTTTGCCCCATTAGTTAGTCGATGTTAAGACCTTTTGCCCCTTTTCTTCGTCAATATTTAGACCTTTCGTGCTATTTAGGTGTCAATTTTTTCCCTGGCGAACGATAGTGAGCCTGTAATGTTGGAAGAACCGGCCTTCGGCCGGGAATTTTTTCTACCGAAAAATGTACAAATTAATCTAAAAGGGGGATCTAATGGATGTTTTCTTTTAAATTGATGGAGGTCTAGGGAGGAAACTAGAAAAATAATGAATACATGCAAAAATCGCCCAAAAAGTGACCCCCCCCCCCCCCCCCTACCCCCTTAAGCTGCACAACTCATGTTTTGTATCAGAGTGTAATGTTAGGGCATTTTTTAAGCATGACATGAAATACGCCTTCTCCAGATATACTTTTTCGTATGTTCTTTTGCTCTAATATGCATCACAGAATATGTTTAAGACCTGAGAGAAAATCGATGGGCCGCGTAACTGGATTAAGTTAATGCCAGGTAACTGTAGCGAATAGTAGATTGTATATATTTACTTATTTGTTTTTCTGTTTAATGTTTGTATCTATTATTTGTCTTATGTTGGCTAAAGCTAATTTTTAGAAACCAGCAAAGCGGTGTGTAAAATTGCAATATAACTTTTGATCCTAACTGGCACGTTCGAAAATTGGGATACAGATAAAACTATGTTTATCTTATCAAAAAACAAAATAATACCCTTGCCGGTAAAAAAATTGGTCCTGAGATCCTGAGAAGGCTGCACTCATAGTATAGGGACACAAACAAATTATGTTTTTTGTTGTTGTTTAGTTTAGTTTTTTGTTTATTGAAAATTTATTATATTACAGAAATAACCAAAGTAAACATTTCCCTTCCGACAACTCGTAGCTTGAGCTCTCCACCCCAAACTTAAAATCGTTGTCCTAGCAGTTGTTTTTGTGGTGGCGAGTAAGACTGAACATGCATCCTCCCTCACTGTTGAAGCAGAGCCACACTATCCATATTTTTTTCTTTTTCTGCAAATATTAAGTTTTGATTGACAACACTTTTCTGGCAACATTACATTGCTATTTTACTCTGGTGTCACACGAGCGATTATTCCCACAACATTCATTCTTAACCCCTTCTGTACCGGCGACGTATTTTGTATTTGATTTCAGCTACATTTTGACGGTTTCTTCACATACCATTCTAGTTAATATTATATAATTATATTAAGATAAACCTCTCCATTGTAATAACACCTTTTCTCCTTTTACTTTGGCTGACATGAGAAGATTTTATGTAGTTTAAGAAGGTCCTATATAATCTGGATCTTTGTATTGAGATAGCTTTATCCCTATGAGTCCTAGAGGCATAAGTTAAAGAAAATCGTCAAATGGTAGTCATAATAAGACGACAATTACGTCTTCGTGCTGAAGGGGCTTATAAGAATCTAGCAATTTAAGTCCAGAATTGCCGAAGAAAATTGTCAGAAACAGCGCTGGTGAGAAATCCCTTTACACTTTTGCAACACCCCATAAGTGCACCTGATTCAAGGCTATGAGGCAAGATCACAGCCAAACAATGTTGCAATGATCAATGGCCGAATGGCAAAATGAAATCATGTCGTAATTATGGACTAATCTAATATATAACTGAGTTGGGATTATTGTGAAATATATCTCTGAACTCACGCCTAATGTTCCCGCTTTGTTCAGTATCCCCCCTCTCCTTGGCCTTTGACAAATGTATGTTCAATTTATTCTTCGTTATGTAAATAATGCAATGTGTTTTTCCTTATTTCTATTTGTTCTGGTAGCCTATGAATGAAGGAACCGGCAATATTATAATAATTAACCATGCATTTTTATTTGTCGGCAGGAAGTCTTAATGAAACGTTCCATAAATACAGATAACAACATGGAACTTTGCAATTCCTCATTCTAAAACCAGGCCGCAAGACTCATTAACAGTTTGCACCCCTCTTGTGCAATCCCTGACACAATCATTGCCTATTCGTACTAGATATCTTGTGTTAAGGTGTCAAAGCTATAAAATACACACACACACACACACACACTCACACACACATGCACATAGTCACAGTGGCCGAGCGCACAAAGTCACCATACTGTAGTCGCTTGACTGGGGTAGGACAGGTTCAATCCCAGCTACCTGCCGGAGAGGTTTTCTGTCAAAAAACTTTCCGGGCCCACATCCTACCCCTCAGATCAGATCAGATGAAGTATTGAGGGATAAGCCTTTACAACGGCACCTCGTATTTACATTCTACTTTTCCTATTTTTCTGAAGCGTGTAGAGAGGGGAGAAGGGGTGGTGGAGAGAGAGGAAGCTGTTGGAGTGGCTTTGTTATGTGTGTTTAGTCTGTATACGTCGTCAGGATGTTCCCTGACTGGGTGCGAGCATGTGAAACATGCTAGGACGTACTACCACACCCACTAAATGTCCGCCGTGGCAGGGATTCGATCCCGGGTCTTGCAGATTCACACGTGAGCGTGCTCACCACTTGACCACCCCTTCTGGGGTTATGTAGGCGCCCTTGTGGCAGCCAGAGTAAAATATGTTGACTACTTAGGATAAGTTAGGTTAAGGAATTGTGTATTTTCAGCCTCATTGGCTGCCGTCTCGAAATTTACTGATGATTATTAAAATAATTACACACATCCTAACTCAACATTACAATTCGTCAACCTGGAGTAAAGAATTAGGACCCCTGTGCTGTCTCCGCACCCTCACCCTCCGCCCGTCACATCAGGTTGTCCTCGCCCCTCGTCACTGTGACGTCCTTCCTTCATAATGTCCTCTGGCACCAGCGAGGGCCCGGCATCGGATGTCCAGTGCCATTAAGGGGACATTGGTATATATTTGTTGTGTTCTATTGCAAAATGTACAAATTTATCTCGACAGGAGGTCATGAGGGTCTTTTTTTAAGCTTAATAGACATTAGTTGAGGGACAGTTGTAAAGCCTCTAGGATTATATATAACCGAATATTGGAATGTCTCGCTTGGATTCGATGCAGATTCAATTGGGTGTGCAGGCATCATGGCTCATAACTGTACAGTCAAGCGCATGAGTATCGACTCACCCATTTGAACCAGTATCAAATGTAAACGAGACAATACAATGTTTTATTTTAGCCCAGATGCTTCAGAACTTGGGTTTAAAGGTTCAACACTCAAATTGGTGTATTATATCTTTATATGCTCACGACGGTATATTATTTTTCATAATTATCAAGAAAGACAAATACATATCGTTATGAATTAAATACACGGCTTACGAATGGGATTGTACTGTACTTCAAACATTAATAGTTTTGACTATATAACCATTCTGGACATTTACCTTCTCCCATGATTTTCTACGCATCACAGGTCCTGACAAGAGAGAGAGAGAGAGAGAGAGAGAGAGAGAGAGAGAGAGATTCTTAGAAGTAATTGAACGGGAATATCAGTAAAATAACGAGATAATACAACAACAAAAATATACATGTTATGACACAAAGAAGAATTTAAAAATGTCTTCTTCTTCTTTATATTCCCCGGTTATTCTGGACCCCCTTCTCCCTCATGTTTAGCCCCGTTAGTTGGCCGATTTTAGGATGTTTGCTCTGTCGATTTTAAAACCTTTCGCCCCATTTCGTTGCCAATATTAAAGCCTTTTGTGCTATTTAGGTGTTGATTTTTTTCCTGGCGAACGACAGTGAGCCTGTAATTTTTGATGAACAGGCCTTCGACCGGGACATTTTCTACCGAAACATGTACAAATTAATCAACAACGGGGATTGCATGGATGTTTTTTCAAGTTTGATGGAGGACTAGGGAGGAAACTAGACAAACTAATAAATACATGAACAAATCTACCAAAAAGTGAACCATCCCCCTTAACGATGGTCCCTGACTCACCACAGATGCTATAGTCTATTCGCTGTAAGTAGGCGAGAAATCATGACCTCTATCCTCTGTAACTCAAAATGGGCTAGAGTATACTAGCTGTAAATTTCCACATCTATTCCTTGATTGACTCTTCCCAAATGGTAGAAGTATTAGCTCGATCACTCTAGTTGTTTTTGAGTTACAGAGCTTAGAGGTCACGATTACTCGCCTACTTACAGCGAATAGACTATAGCTACTTATACTTCCTCTTTTGTAATTCCGCTTCCAAGTGTTTCTCTCTGGCATGAAATATTGCACTAGCTTCTTTTCGCTCCATAATTGCTCTACGTAGCGATTTTGATAAGTTAATTTGGCTTTATATTGTCTTTGTCCCAGTTTTGGTTTGTTTACTTTGCAAGTTTTACATTTTAATTTATTGTGTTTATTTTACTCCCAACCCCAAACACCTCCCAATGAAATTCCACGATTCTTTGTTTGTTTCTCTCTTTGTTCCCTCTCTATTGTTTTCATATTCTGTAATAATATAGTTTCCAATACATTTGCATTTCATTTTGAAGTAGAATCTTTTTGCTCCTGAATCACTCCATAATATTAGTTTGTGTTTTCCTTTGTCTTTTTTTTCTGTAGCATTTCATGACTGTATGTTCCTCTCTTTGTTTACCTCTCAAATAATTACTTACTCTAACACATTACAGTCACGATAACAAATCACGTCATGCCTCAATATAAAAGTTATATTAAGTTTTCTATGGGAAATATTAGTATTCTTCATGTATCAAGAGAGAAAACGAAAGTTGGAGCCATAGAGGTAGAAAACGACCTTTGTACGTGACTCTACTTCAAATATTCTGATTTGTTTGTGCAGCCATTCCGAACCATTTTTTCTGTTTGCTCTCGCGACTGTGTACGCATCACTAGCCCCATGAGAGAGAGAGAGAGAGAGAGAGAGAGAGAGAGAGAGAGAGAGAGAGAGAGAGAGAGAGAGAGAGAGAGAGAGAGAGAGAGAGAGAGAGAGAGAGAGACCTTTCTTCCATTCTATCTATTCAATTATCCACATCTCTAAATTTCATTGGTCTTGTGTGGGGTAAAAGTAGGTAGGAACGATAGCAGGGTGGTGGTGCCTCTTGGGGTAACTCCACCCTTCCACCTTCTTTCCTCTTTAGCTTTACACTTGCGTTATAAGTATGTTTCTTGCAGGGACAGAACTAATAGGGAAGAAGGGGTCGGTCTCGTATGGGTCAATAGGGCTTCTGCAGATATCCATTGTTTTATGTCTATATGTTCTTATGTTCTTAATTTCTATATCGCCATAGTTTTCCATCTATTCTTCGTTTTCTCCCTATTGGCTTGGGTTCTTGTCCTTCTTCGCTCGTACTGACTTCATTAATCACATCTATACTTCCTCCTTTTTTTATTGTTACTCGTTAGTGTTATTTCTATTGTTAATCCTATTTTTTTTTACTATAGGTATCTTCGTAATTTTCCCAATCTTCTATTACGTTTCCCATTTCTCCCTACACATTTCTTACTTCTCCCATTGCACCCCATACATAGTTCCATAGTTCCATATGTGTATTCTCCCCTCAACTTCTACCTACTTTTCTCATTTCTCCCCACAAATTCTAGTTCTTTCCCATTTCACCCCACGCCTACCTATACATTTTCTCCCCACAAAATCTAGACCTCCATATAATTTCTCCCCTCAAATGTATCTCTTCTCCCATTTTCCTCACAAATTCTACTTCCGTCTTTCTTGTCGCCCTACAAATGATTTATTTTCCCATATTTCCCCACAATGTCTAGTTCCTTATTTTGTTTCTTCCCACAATTTCTAGTACTTTTCCCGTTTCTTCAACACACTCTAGTTCCTTATATCTTTTCTCTCAACAACTTATTAATATTTTCCCCAATATTCTCCACAATTTCTAGTTCCCTATATATGTATTCCTCACACATTCTATAGTCTATTCGCTGTAAGTAGGCGAAAAATCATGGCCTCTAACCTCTGTAACTAAAATCACGACTAGAGAAATCGAGCTAATATTTCTACCATTTGGGAAGAGTAAGTTACGGAATAGGTGTGGAAATTTACAGCCAATTTGTTCTAGCCCTTTTTGAGTTACAGAGGATAGAGTTAATGATGTTTCGCCTACTTACAGCAAATAGACTATAGTATCCTATATCTGTTATCCCCACAAATGTCTTATTTCTCCCACTTCCCCCATCCATTCTAGTTCCATATATCTTTTATTCCCTCAAATTCTATTACTTTTCCCATTTCTCACCACACCTTCAAATTCCCTATATCTTTCCCGCCCCACAAACTCTAGTTCCCCATATAATTTCTCCCCACAAATTCTAGCTCCCTATATCGTTTCTCCTCAATCATTCAAGTATCCTATATATTGTCTCTCAACAAATTCTAGTTCCCCATATCCTTTCTCCCCATAAATTCTAGTTCCCCTCATCTTTTCTCCCCACAAATTCTAGTTCCCTATGTCGTTTCTTTTCAACCATTCATGTATCCTAACCTTTTCTCCCTACAAATTAATCTATCTATCTATCTATCTATTGCCTGACGCCGTGATCCCCGAAGGGGTCGCCACGAACGAACCGCCCCCATGCACCTCTGTCCCAGTCAGTCGACGCCCCTCCTCCCAACCAGCACCGCCTTCATCCATATACTTCCTCACTCCATCCTTCCACCTCTCCTTCGGTTTACCTCTCCCTCTCTGTCCTTCCACCTCGCTCTCGTACACCCTCTTAGTCATTTTCTTGCTTTCCACACGTTCCATATGGCCGAACCATCTCAAGGTGTTCCCTTTCACACTTTCCAGCACATCTACCTCCACACCACACCTCCTTCTTACTTCCTCATTCGTCTGTCTATCACTCCCCGCAAATTAATACTTTTCCCACTTTCCTCCACAAATTATAAATCCCTATGTCATTTCTCCCCTCAAATCTATCTATTTTCCCATTTTCTCCTCCCAAAATTCTAGTTCCCTCTATCTTTGGTCCTAGGTCTCATAAATCCTCGCGGGCAGGGAGGGAGGAGCGTCGGTACCTCTCTTAGGTCATTTCACGCCTCTGCCCTCTTTCCTCCTACTCTGTCTTCCTTCCTCTTTCTTCGTCCATTCCTTTTGTCCAGCATTCAGTTATAATACATCCTTTTACTCTGTTCCTTCGGTTCCCTACGAGCCAGCCCCCATCTCAAGTATATATATATACCGGTATATATATATATATATATATATGAAATCCCTTCCATAGTTGTTAAAATACGTTTTTCTGAACTTGGTCCTAAACTGGTAATAATAATATAATATAATAGACTCAGCGCCTTGGAGATAGTTTACTCTGGTGTTGGATAGCAATGTTTGATTTAGGAGAGAGAGAGAGAGAGAGAGAGAGAGAGAGAGAGAGAGAGAGAGAGAGAGAGAGAGAGAGAGAGAGAGAGAGAGAGAGTTAGAAGAGAGAGAAAATATCACATAGAATAAAAAATATATAAATGTATAATAGTTGATTTCCTAGCCACAACATTGTTCGAGGTACTGCATTGATTAGCCAGGGTTAAAAACAAAAATCTAAATTAATGAAAAAATGAACTCAGGCTGGTTTCGATAGCAAAAATCATAATAATAACAAACACAAAAATACCCAAATAAAATGCCAGCACACAGGACTGGAAAAACAGGAAAAACATAATATTGCAGTTCGTATGCTCAGTTGGCCACATGAGTTCTATTCCTCTACGTGATCTTCTACATCGAAATATAATGCGAATGATTGAACTACCAGTGTAGTTTATTATGCAGTGGTTAACTCATCTGACTATAGTCAATTTTGTTCCAGCTGATGGTAAATTGACTCCCGTAGCAGCTGATATATCGATACTTAATGGAAGAATATGAAACTACTCTGGCTGTGTCGTATTAATGCCAAGTTTTCATAATTAACAGCATATTTCCCTACAAAATCTACCTTATAGCTGAGTAACCAATATAAAAACATGACAATTTACCCTCAGCTGGAAAACAATAGACTATAGGCAACTGATCATTACAAGAAACCACACTCGCAATGCATAAGATTGCGACGAGGAACAGAACTTATGTGGCCAACTGTACATTTATCATTCATTATAGCCAAACAAAGCCTTCTTTTATAATAATTAATTTACGTTTCTAAACCTATACAATACGAATTGATTTAAATCAAGAATATACGGAACGGTATGTAGAGACAATATGAAATTAAAGTTAGCAATATAAGTTAAAAAGAACAGAAAAGGCAAATATATTAAGTATTATTTTGCACAAAAAGGAACACTGGGTCGATTATAATACAACATAATCAGCATGCAATTCAGCAACCTAGCTATGTATGTGCAAATTACAGCGACGCAGTTCACCCATTCAGTAGTGGTGACATTATTTTAACTTTATTGTGGCAACTATTAGACGGTTGTAGTCAGGTTAGAAGAACATCTCCCCAGTAAAAGCTGACAGACTATCTCAATTAATCCTTCGAGCTACTATATATCTTTCCTATGCTTCAAAAAATGGTGTAAATATAGCTGAAATCAAATATTAAAGACGTCACCAGTACTGGAAGAGTTAGAGACAGGCATTCAAGATACCTGGAGAAAAGATGGGCTGTTTTTCTGGTCCCACTTCTTCCTCATGTTTAGCCCCATCAGTGTTCAGCTTTTAAGATGTTTTCCCGATTAGTTTGTCGAGTTTAAGACCTTTGGCCCCATATATTTGTCAATATTAAGACCTTTCGTGCTATTTATGTGTCGAATTTGTACCTGACGAAGGTTAGTGAGCCTGTAAAAAGGCCGGGACGTTTTTCGGTAGAAAAATGTACACATTATTCTACAAGGGGGATCTAATGAACGTCATTTTTTAAAGTTTGATGGAGGTCTAGGGAGGAATCTAGAACAGTAATGAATACATAAAAAAATCGACCAAAAAGTGAACCATCCCCCTTCATAGCCTAATGAAAGAAGAGATGAACAACGGAGTATAAGCTAAAAGAATAATGAATATCAGTGCATAAATAATTACTACACGAGGTGTTTCGGAGTGGAGAGACAATTATTAGATATACAGTATATGAAAACAAATAATTGAGTTTTTAGAAATGTCTTTAATTTCAATTTCAAAGAAATAACGAAAGATACATATTGGCTTTAATTTTTGATTGGATTTTGTCTAGTTAGATATTCTTCTTGGTAGACATTACATATAATATTATAAAACAGCAGAACATTCTTGCAAACAGTAATATGCGAATGTGTTATCTTAATGTTTGGAAATATGCAAAGCAATCTTAGTCTTTTACAATATAATAAAACACATTGTTTTTAATCTGAGCATAGCTAATCTCCCGCAACAGAACAATCCGCGGTTTTTTACAGATTTCATTACATCAAAGAATATTTTACACTCAAACATCTCGCATTCAGGAGTTGTAATTAACTTGCAAACTATCGTATCCAATCTACACAAGTACAAATTGGACGCAAGATGAAAACACAACAAAAACAACACTCCAACTTGGATATATTTACAATTACTTTATAATATGAACATTCTGCTTTTGTCCAATTAATATAATAATCATATCCATGCTATATGTATACAGCCCGTGTAAACGATAATGGACACACATTGTATAGGGTATATTATATATATATATATATATATGCGTGTGTGTGTGTGTGTGTGTGTATGTATGATCCTAACAAATATAAAGTAATCACATGAAAATATACAAACAAACAATAATTGTGCTATGCCATAAGCTAATAAATTGTATTTGGAAAACAAAATAAAAATAAAAAACAACAACCAGCGGGTCCTTAATATCCAGTAAGGCATTAGGAGAACACCAAGGAACGATTTACAGGCGATTCCGCTTAAGGGGAGGTTTCTAGATTGTTTCCTACTCCTCCAGCAATCTTAAAATGTCACCTCCTTGACTCCCTTTCAAGATAAATGTGTACATTTTTCGGTAGAAAAATTTCCCGGCCGAAGGCCGGTTACTCTTAAATTACAGGCTCGCTATCGCTCGCCAGGATAAAATTGACACCTAAATTGCATGAAATGTCTTAAAATTGACAGAATGGGGCGGAAATTCTTAAAATCACCAAACTAATGGGGCAAACGTCTTAAAATATCAAAAGCAATGGGGCTAACCATGAGGGAGAAAGGGGTCAAGAAAAAAATCCCTCAAGTGGAGACCTCCCTGGGTTGATTTATATATATTTGGTCATTTATTTATCATTTGTCTTTGCTGTCCTCCCAAGACCTCCATGTTATAGTTTCATAACTAATGGGATAAACATTCGGAAGAAGGGGGTCCATAAAAAAATCCTCCCCTTAACCTCTTCTGTACTGGCGCTGTCTTTTCAAATTGTAATGTTGTTATAGTTTGACTATTCTGTTCATTTTAAGAAGGCTCTGGGGATAGTAAAGGGGGAAGCAAGATAGTTTGAAGCCTGTTGAATGCTGGAAGCCCTTTATAAACTGAATAGAATCGTCTAATAGTGGCGAGCACACAGTTAAAACGACAGTGCCGGTACAGAAGGCGTTAAGGCCGGGTGGAGATACAAGGCCAAGTCACAATAACAAAGGATTTTCTGACGATTTCGTTCGGTAACGTCTATAATACATCAGAGTGATAAAGTTGTTCTGCTTGGTATTTGTTTTCAGCAATTCTGATTTGACCTTTTCGTGGTTAAAGATTTATACCCAATCAGCCACTGGAACAATCTGCTCTATTTTGTCTTTTAGTTAATGACCTATCTATCTGCTTATCTCTCTATCTACTGTATTTAGTCAGGCCTATTCCCCATTTGTTTGTCCTGGGGGTGGCCGACAGAGCCCGAACAGGGACAACACAACACAACAGAAAAATAATGAAGACACAAAAACAAAACACAAATTCACACACATCTAGGTCACACTAGCACATAGTTAATGATACTTGGAAAATAATCTCAAAAGGGACAATAACTGCCAGAAAATATTCTCGTCTGAATGCGTTTATATCGAACATTGCTGGGAAAAGAGTTTGTGTGACTGCATGTTCGGTTCTCTGGCTTTGGAGGCATGCGCTTGCGTGCGTTAATGTATGTATATGTGTGTGTGTGTGTGTGTGTGTGTGTGTGTGTGTGTGTGTGTATGTGTGTGTGTGTGTGTGTGTGTGTGTGTGTGTGTGTGTGTGTGTGTGTGTGTGTACTCTAGTTTCCAGACTTTTTTCATCTGGTGTTGTGTGTGCCAGAAAAGTTAGTTACGTTGCATGGGAGTATTGGCTGGTGGTGGTGGTGGTGGTGGTGGTGGTAGTGGTGGTGGTGGTGGTGGTTGGGAGATGTAGTGTAGTCAGAACTATATTTGGTTAAGGGGAGAAGGGTCGCTTTCCTGGTCCCCCTTCTTCCTCATGTTTAGCCCCATTAGTTTTCAGATTATAAAACGTTCGGCCCATACGTTTGGCGATTTTAAGACCTCTCTCTCTCTCTCCCCGCCCCCCCCCCCCCCAATGTCTTTGTCAATATTTAGATGTTTCCTGTCACTTAGGTGCCGATTTTTTCCTGGCGAGCGATAGCGAGCCTGGTGATCTAAGAGGAACCGGCCTTCGGCCGGGACATTTATATATAACAAAATGTACACATTTATCTTGAAGGAGGGTCTTGGGCGGATGTTTTATAAGCTTGGTAGAGGCCTAGGGGGGAAACTAAGAAAATAATAAAAACATACATAAAATAACAAATTAATACGCCCATTCCCCCTTAGAGCCAATAGCAACGCGTGTATCTCTCGCTCCACCCCTATATTTCACCTTGGGATATTGGGTGTTTTTCTTTAGTTTATATATTGGGGCTTTCCTTTGCGTTTGTGAATGGATATATTGTATTTAAGTAAAACAAATATATGCAAAATCTCTTGATCAAAAGCTTTGCTTTTAATTGTCGCTCTGATAAATAGACAGTTTTCTAATAGTATATCTGTTCATATTTGGTATGTATATGTTCTTTCTTTTCTTTTTTTTTCTTTTTTTTTATAATATATATTTCATCTACTCCCTCTCGGGCATAGGCTGAGAGCCTGTACATTCAACCGTTATTGAACGGTGAAGCCCGTGAGGTCTCTTTCCAATCTAAGGGGGGAGACATGTGAAGCACTTTTAGCTGAAACCAGCCCCTGCCATCTTGCCTTCGCAGGATGCATGGGGCTTAGTTGCTCACTCCCGGCTCAAAGCAGCCCCATCTCTGAAGCTACCTCGCTCCAGTGCTTCACTGTCTCACCTAGACTCGGACCCTCACTCCCAGAACGCTACCTATTGAGCAATGAACTTACTAGGCATTGTCCCCCTGTGGCTTATTTTTGAATATGGAAATATTCATAGTGTTATTTAATCAGGGAATAATGAGGATATTTATTTGGCGTTTCAATAGGGTTTGTGGTAATGCACTAATACTAGGTACAGCACAAATTCCATCCCAATAATATCTTCCCATTGACATATCGGGATTCGAATCCGGGTCCATTGGATAACCAGTGCAGTGGCAAGACACACACATACACACATACACACACACACACATGTATATTTTCAGCTCCCGGGCTGCATCTCTAATAAAAGCGTTAACTATTATTATTAGTATCATTATTACACACACACACACACACACACACACACACACACACACACCCACACACACACACACACACACACACACACACACACACACACACACACACACACACACACACACACACACCCATCTTATAAACCATTCAGTAAAAGATATAGTGAAAACGAAACAATAACCGGGAAGACTAATGTATTAATACCAACTTTTGTTTTTTCCGTAAAGGTCAATCGGACGTTAACATTACAATCAGTGGTACAGTTGCCCAAACAAGTCATGTAGCGCGGCACCAAGTATATTTCGATCGATAATTGGTATCAGCATAGTCTAAGCATTCATTCATCGTTTGGAGTGAAGATATTCAAACATGTTCCTACACTTACCGATCCTATTCAACATCTGACAGACATTAACCTGTTCAGTAACGATACAGTTCCTTTAACTTACTATGGCTACTATTAGACGATCTTATTCATCTTAGGAAGGATTTTTATCAATTAGAAGGCTACAGACTGTCTCAATTATTCTTTTTAGCTACCATATATCCTTCCTAAGCTTCATACAGTGATCTAAATGTAGCTGAAATTCAATACAAAGACGTCGTCGGTACAGAAGGGGTTAAGGGGGTCACCGTTTTTGTTTTATCTTTCTCTCCTTTTTTCTCTTTCCCTGGCTTGTATCCATTCGGCCCCATTCAGCCAACTATTTTAAGACGTTTTTCCCCATCCAGGTGTCGATTTCTTCCTGGCGAGCGATAGTGAGCCAGCATTGTATGGAGAAATCTGGCTTCGCCGGAGAAATTGTTCTATCGAAAAATGTACAAATTTAGCTTGCTGTCAAAACAAAAATATATATATGCTGACACCTGGATGGGGATAAACATCTTAAAACAGTAAGCTGAATGGGACCGAATGGATACAAGCCAATGAGAGAGGGAGATAAAGAGAAAACAAGCGAGGTGGGCCCCCTTAATACAGCACACAACGAACAAAACGTAATGACAGCGGAGACATCACTTATTTGGCCGACTGTACTACTACGTTATTCATAGAGGACAAGCTTCCTATAAATGTCAGGCAAATTGAAAATATCTGAGGACGTTTGGAAGATGATTTTTAAGGGGAGATGGGCCGATTTTTTTTTATCTGTTAATTAATTTATTCCTTTATTTAATAGTTTCCTCGCAAGACCTACATCAAGCTTAGAACAACTCGCCCTTGATCCTCTTTCAAGATAAATTTGTATATTGTTCGGTAGAAAAATTTCCCAGCCGTTTCTGTACCAACTTCGTCTAATATAATGTAGTCTAGCTATACTTAGACGATGTTATGCAGCTTAGAACTTATCTGTGGTAGTTAAAAGGGTCAATAGAGATAGTTCGATGACTTATAATTGCTAGAGATCCTTCCTCAACTGAATAAAATCGATTAGTAGTAGCCAGAATAAAATGCATAATGATGTCGCCGGTACAGAAGGGGTTAATATCACGAACTGCCCTCTCCATTATACACCAGAAGCATTTAACCCCTTCAGTACCGATGACGTCCTTTTCAATATATGGTTACTATTAGGCGATTAAATGCAGTTTAGAAGGGACCTCTAGCAAATAATCTGGCTTCAAACTATCTCAACCAACCTTTTTAACTACCAAGATTGGAAGCCAAAGCGTCACATTTTTTCCTTTGCCCCTCAACTTTCTCTTCATAATTGCTGAGGGGCACAGGGCCCTGGGTGGGTCTTTGGTTTCCCGGACGTTTCCGCACCCTCCTCAGCTCCCCGCCATGGAGTGGCTTCGGTCACCCAGACTTTATTGTGGTCGGCAGGGAGGGTTCTGTGGGGGCGCTCGGTTATGGCCTTGGCCTTGCTCGGGGCCTTGGGGCTGTTCGGCCAGGCAGCTTGGGGAACAACAACAACAACAACAACCTTTTTAACTACCACAGATCCTTCCTAAGCTGCATAATATCGTATAAATATAGCTAGCATTAAGTAAAACACACGTCGCTGGTACTCAAAGGGTTAATGAAAACAATATCAACAACTAGTTTAATTAGCAGAGACCTTGGCAACAGCTGTTAGTACAGTGCTGTATTTAATTAACTGAACGACAAGTCTGCCTTCTCAAACACATTACAGAGAGAGAGAGAGAGTGTGAGTGAGTGAGTGTGAGTGAGTGAGAGAGAGAGAGAGAGAGAGAGAGTGAGTGAGTGAGTGAGTGCGTAAGAGAGAGAGAGATTTACATAGATACACGGGCCATACATACCTTACGATCAAAACGAGGTGGACAGGACTTAATTCTAGTAGAGATGGCATATCCGATAGAAAAGGAAAGTTGAAAGAAAGGATAGAAAAGAAGAGAGTGAGAGAGAGAGACGCAATTATAAAAGTATACAGTCAGGGTGGAATTTCCGCTGAAGGCTAAAGTGATTCTAAAAACTAAGCTACATTCCTATATCGCACAACAAACGACTGACATTCCAACAGACTGCTAGAAAATGCTCTCATTCAACAGTTTCGAGAATTTGCATAAATTCTTGATTATTTGTTTAATATTTGGTCTGTGGAATAACTGCATTATATGTTTATTTGCTTTACTCCGGTTTCTACCAATATAAGAAGTTATTGACGACAGGCTTAATATACAGTATATATGTTTGTACATTCCACTGTTACAGACTGACGAAATTATGGGGATAGACAGATAACAATAAAGACACACACACACACACACACACACACACACACACACACACACACACACACACACACACACACACACATCACAGTCTTACTCCGAATTTGCCTTCAGTAAATTTTGCCTTGTTGAAAAGTTTGGACGGCTTACCCGTAAGTGAGCGCAAAAATATGACTGAGAATATCTGCTGTGGAAAAGGGAGAGGGGGATAGAAGTGGTGAGAGCCAGGGCTTAATGGGAGATTTTTTTTTCGGGACCCCCCTCTCCGTCATGTTTAGCTACGTTAGTTTCAAGATTTTTAGACGTTTGCCCTATTAGCTTACCGTTTTTTAAACTTTTCTCACCATTTCTTTGCCAAATTTAAAACCTTGCATACCATTATATATCGATTTGTTTCCTAGCGAGCAATAGCGATATATATTGTAATTTTAAGAGGAACCGGCATTTAGCCGGGATATATTTTTTACCGAATAATGTATACATTTATGTCGAAGGATGTTTTTTTTTTCTTTTTTTGTCAAGCATAATTGTTGTGTTGTATGTGGATGAGGAAATGTTGGCCCCTTCTGTTCAAACCCACTTCACCAGGGATCCTCAACTGAGAGAACGCTCCTCTATGGTAAACTTACTATGTCAAATATAACTAATCCATAAAGACATTCCCCCCCCCCCCCCCCCCCCCCGCCTCTCTCTCTCTCTCTCACTCACTCACTCACACTCTCTCTCTCTCTCTCTCTCACACACACACACAGCCTTTACCCAGACATGAAGCCGAGCGGACAGAAATATGGCCACTTAATTTTCCCGGTGGCGATTAGAGGCAAATTTAAAGGCTAATAACAATTCCCTCGCAAGTGGGCGGGCTTAATAACAGCGGGGTTTAAAAGAGGCTCAACCTTATAGCTGGGAAGACAATTTACAAGGAATAGTTAGTATATGAAAGGCCTTGAGGGGGGATGGGCGTATTTATTTCCACATTTACAGTATATATTTTGTATAATGTTTTTAGTTTCCTCCCTAGACCTCTATCATGCTTAAAAAAACACTTCCAAAGATCCTCCTTGAATATGTCCCGGCCGAAGTCCTGTTTCTCGTTCGAATCCTGGTCAGGATACCTCTCTCCCAACCTGTCCGACATATCATTAGATATTCCATTATCTTATATACTTGAATTGTATCCCCTCGTAGTCTGCGCTTAATCAAGCTGACCTGGTTTAATTTCTCTAGACGTTCTCCATATGCCTTATCTCTTATTGGGAATATTTGTTTTTATTCTTCGTTGTAATCTTTCAAGTTTTTCTACATCCTTTTGATAGTAAGGACACCAATGTTGAACGCAGTATTCTAGATGAGGTCGAACCAATTAATTACAGTATATGCGGTGAGCGTAACATCTTCGGATTTGTATTCGAAAGACCTATCATTGAATTCAATAATCTTATTTGCTTTCTGTATTACTTCATGTTGTTGGCCCTGTTATAAAGTATTTGTAATTGTTACTCCTAAGTCACTTTCTTTATAGACACTTTTGAGTTGGGTGAGGGTGGGAGAGAGGATGAGGGCAGGAGAGGAAGAAGGGAGGAGGGGGTTGAGGTGGGTCTGGGCTGGGGAGGGAGAGTAGGAGAATAGGAGGGATGGTTGGGGGGAGATGGGGTGACGATGAGAGAGGGGATGAGTGCGGTAGAGAAAGAAAGGTAGGGTTGGAGGAGGCGGTTGAGGGTGGGTCTGGGCTGGGGAGGGAAGAGTCTGACGGGCTAACACCTGGTCGTGGACAAGTGGTGGTCTCTCAGGTATTCATGAAGACAAGCCCCACCGCCCTGACATGCAAGCCGGAATCCATTAAACTTCCACCATCGCCTGCTGTCCACATTGTTCCGGGGTTTAGTGAACTCGGTTAATATGCTTCAGAGATTGTATTGCAAGGATTAAGTCTGTGAGGCTCTGATGAGAGCGAAGATGGGTAATGCATCAGGGTTAGATCGAGTGTGTGGTGAGATGCTGAAGTGTGGAAATAAGGTAGAGACTGAATTGGTATGGATAATGTTTATACTAACATGTGAAGAAGGAAGAATGCCAGAACACTGGATATCAGGTATAATAGTCTTCCTGTATAAGGGAAGACATATGTGTGTGGTAATCACAAAGGGATACCGGCCTTAGGCCGGCACATTTTTCTATCGACAAATGTACACATATATCTTGGTAGGGTGTCTAGGGAGTGTTTTCTTAAGCTTGATGAAGGTCTGGCGAGGAAACTAAAAGATAAATTAATATATAAATAAATAGACCTACAAATAACCACTGCCCCCTTAAGAGGGTAGGGTTTATCTATTAGTGTATTTATCTACTCATATCATTATAATTGTTTTACTTTACTCCCTAGACCTCCATCAAGGTTAATAAATTATCCTCAAGATCCCCCTTTTAGATAAATTTGTACATTTTTCGGTAGAAGAATATCCCGGCCTTCTCCAAAACTACAGGCTCGCTTTCGCACGCCAGGAACAAATCGACACCTATATGGCACGAAAGGTCTTGATATTGAAAAACAAATAGGACGAACGTCTTAAAATCGACAAACTAATCGGGCGAACGTCTTCAAAACTGACGGGGCTAAACATGAGAGAGAAGGAGGTGCAGAAAAAGCAACTACCTCCCCCTTTTATAAACATTAAGTTAAGTCGGTAGAAGATGATGTTTGGTCTTTGGATCCTAGTTGTACATGATCACAAATTAACCCTTTGAGTACCAGCGACGTGTGTTACAATTTTTTCTAGCTATATTTAAACGATATTATGTAGCTTATGAAGGAGCTGTGGTAGGTAAAAGGGTTGGTTGAGATAGTGTTAAGCCTTATTATTGTTAGAGGTCCTTCCTAAGCTGAATAAAATCGTCACATTATTGCCAGAATAACGTTAAAAGGACGGCACCGGTACTGAACGGGTTAAATGTAACCACATAGTTCAATAATTACATACATACATACATACATGCATACATACATACCCATATATACAAACTTATCTCATTAGGAACCCGTACCGTCCTTTTAATCTTATTCAGGCTACTATTACAATATTTTTTTTTTCAGTTCAAAATGAGCCTACAGCAATTGTAGAGGCTTCAAACTATCTTACTTAAGGGGAGATTTCCACTTGAGGGATTTTTTTCTGGACACCTTTCTCCCTCATGTTTAGCCCCATTGCTTTTGAGATTTTAAGACCTTCGCCCTAGTAGTTTGGATATTTTAAGACATTTTGCCCCATTTCTGTCAATTTTAAGACCTTTCGTGCCGTTAAGGTGTCGATTTTTTCCTGGCGAGCGATAGCGAGCCTGTAATTTAAGAGCAACCGGCCTCCGGCCGGGACATTTTTCTACCGAAAAATGTACAAATTTATCTTGAAAGGGGGTCTAGGGGTTGTAATTTTAAGCTTGATGAAAAAGTAGGGAACAAACTAAATACCTCCCCTTAACCCATTTTACTACCACAGATCCTCCCTAAACTGCCCACAATGGCTTACATGTATCCAGGATAAAGTTAAAAGGATGGCACCTGTACATAATGGATTAAAACCCGATTGCTCCACACGATATGCGGTTCTGGTCTCACGTCCTAATGGTGGTGTTCCAGGCAGCCCTGTTTAAAGCTGTCTCACTTTCCAGGTTTTTTATTTATTCAAGATCAAACAGTAAGATCCCACATCTTTCTTGGTCTACCACTTGGTGCAGTTCTCTCAACGTTCACGAACTTTCATTTTTTCACCCAACTTGATGGTTCATTCCATCGGTGTATTCAAATTACAACACCAAAATAGCGTCCAAGGAACAAGATGGCTGCTCTCACTCACTGCAAGATCTCTAGACCGTATATCTCTTCTCTCAGGTGACCGAGTGTAAACCATAGATCACGACTTGTTTGGGGGCCAGAACTTCCCGCGGCAGTTCGTGTGACAAATTAACGTCGGGTTGATCCTCAGTAATCCGCCAATATCTGTCTGTATGACGGGTTGTTCTCTCAGGGGGAGGATCGGTAATTCGGTTAGGGGCGTTGCTATTGACGGAGGATGTAGAGGGATGGTGAACAAAGAAAAAAAGAAAAGAAAAGGGTAGATAGATAGATAGATAGATAGCTAGACAGACAGACAGACAGACAGACAGACAGACAGATAGATAGATAGATATAGTGAGATATATATAAATTAAAACATAATAAATAAATACATGTCATATGTTTTTATATCTATTATAGGGTATAGGCATTTTTTTTAATTCTGCAAATTAACGCCAATATTTTATATTTGTTCTGGATGTCATATATTGCTAATGTATTTTCCTTAGCATTTTACATATACTTTTGTTGTTATATATGCAACAACATACGTGAATTCTATAGGAGCAACTTGGGATTTGAATAAGAGATACAGCATGTGTTTCATATCAGACTGGTTGAGGACAAAGAAGAAAACATATGTTATTATAATTATATTTGCATACTTATTGTTCTGCTCCTGTAAGAACGACTTTATGTCCAATCCGGCAACAAACACTTCGCATCATTCGGGGTATTTTCTTATTTAGCAAAAATATAAAACATTACATATGAACACAATATATGATTGTCGAATATGTGGTCATAAGTAACATGTGTATTGCTGTAAATCGAATACATGAAACACATAATACTCTTTCTCTCTCACACGCTCACGCTCACTCATTTGCTCTCTCTCTCTCTCTCTCTCTCTCTCTCTCTCTCTCTCTCTCTCTCTCTCTCTCTCTCTCATATAACATTCATTTAGGTTGGTGTCTGGGGCCCCTCAGGCAATCGGCGTATTAGGGGGCAAATTAGAATATAATTACCATATGAACAAGGCACCACGTATTCAAGCATCGGGATGGGGGGGGGGGGGGAGAGGGAGCTCGCAGAATTACCCCCTGACCAGGTTATCTACTGCACATTGAACAATTAACCTTGTGAAGACGCATTTTTAACCATTTATTCCGGCTATAATTAGACGATTGTATACGGCTTAGAAAGGACCTGCGGGAATTACCCTTTAAAGATGATCACGCCTTTTTGTCAGTCTATGCTAACAATCATTAGACGACTTTTTACAGCTTAGAAAGGACCTGGGGGAATTATAAGGATAGAGCCACTATCTCAACCCTCTGACTTCCATGTACCCTTCCTAATCTGAACACGATCGTCTAATAATTGCCAGAGCACAGAAACACAATGCGTAAACGGATCTTGAAAGCGTTAGCCTCTTGAGGATCTAAGACGTATATTTACAGTATATTTTGGTTACCATTAGACGATTTTATGCTATTTAGAAAGGCTATCTACGAAGCAATGGGGTAAATACTATCTCAATTAACTCGTTAGCTCCTATAATTTCACCCTAAGCTGAATAATTTCGCCTATAAACTGTCAAAACGCGTCATATATTGAAAGGGTTAAGGGGGATGGTTGCTTTTTTTGGGCCCCCATCTCCCTCATGTTAAACCCCATTAGTTCCCAGATTTTAAGACATTCTACCCATTAGTTTAGCGGTTGTAAGACCTTTCGTCCCATTTCTTTGTCAATATTGAGACCTTTCGTGCAATTTAGGTGTCGATTTTTTTCTTGGCGAGCGATAGCGAGCCTGTATAAAATGTGTAGTCAACGGCCTCCGGCCGGGACATTTTTCTATCGAAAAATTTAGAAATTTATCTTGAAGGGGGGTCTTAGGGGTGTTCGTTTAAGCTTGATGTAGAAGTAGGGAGTAAACTAAGAAAATTATAAAAAGATAAATAGACAATCAATTTAATACGTGCATCCCCCCTTAAGGGTACAGGCAATAGGGGAAGCTACTACCGGTACCTATTACGTCATCCCCCCTTAAGGGTACAGGCAATAGGGGAAGCTACTACTGGTACCTATTACGTCATCCCCCCTTAAGGGTACAGGCAATAGGTGAAGCTACTACTGGTACCTATTACGTCATCCCCCCTTAAGGGTACAGGCAATAGGTGAAGCTACTACTGGTACCTATTACGTCATCCCCCCTTAAGGGTACAGGCAATAGGTGAAGCTACTACTGGTACCTATTACGTCATCCCCCCTTAAGGGTACAGGCAATAGGGGAAGCTACTACTGGTACCTATTACGTCATCCCCCCTTAAGGGTACAGGCAATAGGTGAAGCTACTACTGGTACCTATTACGTCATCCCCCCTTAAGGGTACAGGCAATAGGTGAAGCTACTACTGGTACCTATTACGTCATCAAATGCAGAGGGTGAACGCTGATGATAAGGGGAGGTTTTTTGTTTGCTCCCTAGCCCTCCATCAAGCTTCTAAAAATAATTGTACATTTTTCTGTAGAAAAATGTGCTGGACGAAGACCGGTTCCTCCTAAAAATGCAACCTTGCTATTGCTCGCTCGAAAACAAAAAATGACATCTACTGTAAATGGCACGAAATGTCTAGAAATTGAGAGAAATGGAGCGAAAGATCTATATATCGCCTAAGTAATAGTGCAAACGTCTTTTAATCTCGAAAATAATGGGCTAAACATGAGGGAGAAGGGAGACTAGAATATAAACCTTTAGGTGAAAATCTCCCCCCAAAAATACAAAGATTATAATAGAAATCTTCGTAGGTTGATCATAAGCGTCATTCCGTTATAATAAGGGACAAGAATGAAAAGGATGCTAGACTGATTCATACATAAATATTGAGAAAACAAATATGAGACTTATAGGTGATTTCTTTTAATACTTATTTGTACATTTAACAATAACTATGCTTTATTCCTCCCTGGACCACCATCAAGCTTAATATAATTTCCAGAAACCCCCTTCGAGATAAATTTGTGAGAGAAAAAGAAAAAAGGAAAGCAAACAAGCAAGCAAGCAAGAAAGAAGAGAGAGAGAGAGAGAGAGAGAGAGAGAGAGAGAGAGAGAGAGAGAGAGAGAGAGAGAGAGAGAGAGAGAGAGAGAATAAAGGAAGAAAGACAAAACAAAAAAAAGAAAGACAGAAAGAAAGAGAGAGAGAGAGAGAGAGAGAGAGAGAGAGAGAGAGAGAGAATATAGGAAGAAAAAAAAAAGAGAGAAAGAGAGAGAGAGAGAGGGGGTGGAGGGAGAGAGAGAGGGGGGGAGGGAGAGAGAGAGAGGGGGGGGGGAGGGAGAGAGAGAGAGAGATCACACAAAGCAGAATATGCATGCAAGTTCATCCATTCGTGTATATGAACGGGGAGATAGAAGAATATATTGGGAGAGACGTTTTACATATATATGGCTGTTGACTTGCTTTGGGAATGTATAATTGATGGGGGGCCTTCTATTGTTCGTGTACAGTTGCTCACATAAGTTATGTTCCTCTCCGTGATATCTGTGTTGGTGGTGTAATGGTTTAGATGCTTATGTTCTCGGTGTGGTGTTGCGAGTTCGAATCCCGGGAGGACCAAATGCTTTCATTAGTTTATTCAAGTACATTGGGGTTTGTAATGCATGAACGGGGTGTTACGTATACATCGAAATATATGATGGGCACGGTTCAATTACGAGTGTAGATTCTTGTGTAGTGGTTAGCTCATCTAATTAGTCAACTGAACATTTTAAAGAAACAACATTCGCAATTCATTCATACTATTTTACTCTCATACATAAGATAACGATGAGGAACCGAACTTACGTGGGTAACTCTACTTTCATGCCGAAATAATATATATTATACTGAGGATACAACAGAGGTCGTCAAAAGGTACGGTCGTGGGCATATACTGTATACAGTTACACCAATTCGTATCTCGTAAGCAAAGCTCTGAAGCATATGAGCTATGATAAACCATTGCAGTGCCTCGTTTGCGTTCGATACATACAGTATTTAAGTGGTTAGTTAGGTAAAATAAGACTTCAAAGGCTATCAAAATGTCTAGATTATTAAGCCAGCACACTGCAAGTCAAGTACATTTTCAGGACTGGAATCCCTTTTCGAGAACTACAGTCCCTTCCTAAGTGGTTTGTTTTGCCATCTATGCTCTTAACTGAAGGCCCCCATAGACGCTACGGCCGACAGATCAGGCTCCGTTCTAACTCAGATTTCAGCGTCGCCCACACACATTCCAATGCTTTAGCTTGGGGACCCGCAGAGGGCTGCGCACGGGCAGCATGATATGCGGGGGTTGTGCGGGGAGTTAAGGGGCTAATGGGAAGGATGAGGATAAGGAGAAGAATGTTTAGTGATCCAAGCTTTAAAACTATGAAGAGTGGGACTCTTAACTAGCCTATAATTATGAGATGGAAGGGAATTCCACTCTTGGATGCTGCGGGGAAAACATGAGTACCCAAGTATGTCAATGCTTGCCTGGTATGTGTGTTTTTTTCTGTTGTGGCTGCCTCTAGTGGATCGTATGTTTGTAGGATGTAAATATGTGTCTTTGTCTATGTCTACTAGATTGTTTGTGATATTGTACTGCATAGCATTTGTTGTCTGTGTATTTGTCTTTTTGTTGCAAGTGTGTCTAATTTAATATCTTGTTTGAGCAAAGTGACCGATGTAGTGTGTCTGTAATCACGTCTGATCTATCTTGCCGCCTTATTTTGTATGGCTTCTAATTTAGTTATGTTGTTGTGAGTGTGTGGATCCCAGACGGTATCGCAGTATTCAATGTGTGGTCGAACTAGTGTTTTAAAATCTAAATTTTTGATGTCTGCGTTGCACCTCCTTAGGTTCCTGCGCAGGAACCCCAGGGCTTTGTTGGCTTTTGCCCTGACGCTACTCACATGTGTGCTCCACCTCATGTCTGCTGAGAGATGGACTCCCAAATACTTATGTGAATGGACTGTATCAAGGTTGGTATTATGGAGTTTAAAGGCAAAGGGGACAGGTTTCTTGGAGCGGGTGAAACATATGTGGTGGCATTTGTCTGGTCTAAAGGTCATCTGCCACTTGGCTTCCCAGTCTTTAAGGGCTGTCAAGTCGTCTTGAAGTCGAAAGCAATCGTCTCTATCAACTATTGGTCGGTATACTAAGTTATCGTCTGCAAAAAGTCTAATAGTAGAAGTTAAAGATGATGGAAGGTTATTGATGTATTGATGTATCTACTTCAGTTCTGCCGAGACGCTGCACTGTGGGGACATGACCTCTCCACTCAGTGACGAGGATTTAGATTTAGCTCTTGGAGCAGTCGATGTGGCTTTCATTGTAGCCAGTGTGATTTGCAGGGTGCTAATGGTCGAATCCCATAAATGCCTACGAATTTGTTTTTCCATTTGTTTCTGTTTTGTAAAATAATGATAGTTCTGATGAGAAAAAACAAAACATTTGCAATAATGTTGACGTATTGTATTAATTTTGGGGGGCGCATTTAATATGATTTTAAAAAGCGTGAAGAACAAAAAGTATGTTAATACTGTATGCAGTGAGATTTTACACATTGTATAATTAATACTTACATGAACTAATGGAATGTTGTGATGTAAAGTGTTTTTTATATTCACTTCGCATTCATAACTTTTGTTATTGCGAATAGTGAACAAATACGCGTACACACAGAACACAATATAACAATTGTTTTGTTAGGTTTGTCAAGGGATATGAAAATAGTGGATCGGTTTCTGTAGCCCATTCTGTAGTAGTGCTATTGTATTGTAGTGCATTCTATAGTAGTGCTATTGTATTGATAGTGTTGTGTTTAGTTAACTACTTATTTATTGACAGGAAGCTGTCAATCATGTTATATTTATTTATTCAGCCCATTAAGCGACAGCTTGACCTGATATAGAAGAGGTACAAAAAGCTATGAAATAATTATTTACGAGATTTACATTATTTATTTAGTTTGTATATGTATTTTACTTTATTTGCTTATTTATTTGTTTGTGTATTTATGTATTAATTTTATTATTATTATTATTATTATTATTATTATATTTTTTTTTTTTTTTTTTGTCTGTGGTAAAGAAGGGATGTAAAATTGACGGGCCATACTTGTTACTACCAATCAGCTTCGTTCACTGTGTTTTGGGTATCACTGAAGAGCATCGTCTATTAACAGCCAGAATAACGACAACAAAAGGTGGAGGCCGTGAATGAAGATGGAAGAACTTGTGAGGTAGATGAGGCAGGAGTTGGAATACGAGATTTGTGAAGGACATTTGTACGTGATTCTTGGCAACATAAAAAGGACCTACCTGACTCTCAGCTGGTATCTATGATGCATAATGTGCACTAAATTCTGGCATAGTTATACGTTCTCATACTGTTATCATTTTCATTTTCTTTAAGGGGAGATATGTCGTTTTTCTGGTCCCCCTTCATCCTCATGTTTAGCCTCATTAGTTTTTAGATTTTATGATGTTCGGCTCATTAATTTAGCGATTTTAAGACCTTTCGGCCCATTTTTGTCTTCAATATTAAGACTTTTCGTGTCATTCAGGCGTCGATTTTTTTTCCTGGCGAGAGATAGCGAACATGTAATTTAAGACTAGCTAAAACTGTATACATTTATCTTGAAGGAGGGTCATGTAGAGGTGTTTTTTAAGTTTGATGGAAATCTAGGGAAGAAACTAAAACAAATATAAACATTTATACAAATGAGCAAATAAATACGCTCATCCCCATTTAACTTTGTCCCTATCTAACCCAAATAGACTCATATGGGAGTAACAATGGTGAAGTGTACTGTACCTCTCACCGGTGACTGAAGGAATTACAGACTTCACTTTATTACATTCATATTGCTTTATCACATTCGTATTATTTTATTACATTCGTATCACTTTATTACTTTCGTATTATTTTATTACATTCGTATCACTTTTTTTAATTCGTATTACTTTATAACATTCGTATTACTTTATTACATTCGTATTACTTTATTACATTCGTATTACTTTATTACATTCGTATTACTTTATAACATTCGTATTACTTTATAACATTCGTATTACTTTATAACATTCGTATTACTTTATTACATTCGTATTACTTTATTACATTCGTATTACTTTATTACATTCGTATTACTTTATTACATTTGTATTACTTTATTACATTCGTATTACTTTATTACATTCGTTGCTCCAGGAGTTAACCCCTTCAGCACAATGACGTCTTTTTACCTTGATCCTGTATAAAGTTTGACTATTTTATGCAGTTTAAGAAGGACCTATGCTATTCAGAGGGTTTATTGCAATCGTATTTACCCCTTTGAGCCCTAGAGTGAGATTATGAGCTAAAGAATATTGTCTTTGGTAACCAGAATATGACGAAAATTGGGTCATCGTACTGAAGGGGTTAATGGTAGCTAGGCTAAGCTTATGATTAATGGGTTGTATACAATACAAGACTCACAATATCAAACTATTGGAATATCAGCAATATACATACCATAATTGATTTAATCCGAATAATTTAAATATATAAATATGCATAGTCAATAACATAATACTAATAATCCTAATTGGCACGTAAGGTCTTAAAGTTGGCAACGAAATTGGAGCGAAACGGTGTTAAAATCGCCAAAGTAATGGGCCACACGCCTTAAAATATCAAAATTAATGGGGCTAAACATGAAGGAGAAGGGGGTCCAGAGTAATCAACCAACCCCCCTTAAAAGACCAGCACTTAGATCCCTGTGTCAAAGTCATATAAATTCGTGCGACAACCTGACAAAACAATAAAAATAAAATACAATCAATTAAAATACACACACACACACACACACACACACACACACACCCATACACACATTTGGAAAAATAACAGTATATATATTTGCAAGTACGAGCTACAATATTCCACGTATTCTTTTCCCCACTATTGTTTTTCGTACACTGCATGTGGTTGTCAAACTGATGGACGAGAACTTGAAAAGCCAGAGGAAAATGGTGTACGAAATGGTCACCAACTCATACTAGCTGGTCGAGCCGAAAATTCAAGTTTCTACTTTCGACAAATCAGTTTTATTTGTTATCGTACCATTATTGATGTTTCCTTTGCGATTATATCAGTTGGTGATTTAATGTGTATTAAGGGGCCATTTTTCTGGTCCCCCCTTCTTCCTCTTGTTTAGCCCGATTAGATTTCAGATTAGAAGACGTTTTACCCATTACTTTGGCGATTTTAAGACCTTTCGCCTCCTTTCTTTGTCAATATTAAGACTCTGTCGTGTCATTTAGGTGTCAATATTTTCCTGGCAAGCGGTAGCAAGCCTGTAATTTATGAGAAACCGGCCTTCGGCCGTGTACAAATATATCCTGGAGGGTCTTGGGCGGGTATTGTTTAAGCTTGATAGAGTCTCGGGAGGAAACTAATATACATATACAAAGATACATAAATGAGCAAATTTATACGCCCATCCCTCCTTAATGCTATGTTTGTACAGGCATATGAGTGGTTCAATGAATACAGTGTATATGATGTAAAACTAACACTATCTCTAACCTTAGAAAATAATATAGTATTTACTTTGTTTCAATATGAGCAGCTCAAAAGTGTATTGTATAATATCAAAGTGAGTCTTATGGGAGTTTACCTATTTAAAGGCTCAGCCAATTTGATATTTATGTGTGTTGAATATACTATTGCTAAAGTTTGGCTAAGCTAATCCATAAATTTAAGACATTTATAAACATTTAACTCGTGTAAAATATATGTTCACATCCTTAACTGTCTTCGTGGTGCGATGCATAAGGTGTTGATTTTCGGTGTGAGCATCCTGGGTTCGAATCCACGGACGGCCACATGTGTTTGTAAATTTCATTAATCGATTTTAGGAGTATAGTTGGTTGTTGGAAGGAACATAATAATTAACAATTACTCGTAGTGAACACACATCAAAACCCATTTGATTACCCTTTTTTAATGTTGCGACTATATCAAAGCCTGTGTCAGCTAACCTGGCACAAATTCGAGTCGAGTATACTTGAGCTTGGCGAAGTTATGACGTGATTATCAGTTTACCCATGCAGTATCGGTGACATCCTTCTCATTATATTCTGGCAACTATTAATACATTTTATTCAGTTTAATAAGGGTTTCTAGCAATTAATATGCGTCGAACTGTCTTGCTGAACCATTTTTGCTACCACATATCCTTCTAAAGCTGCACAAAATCGTCTAAGAATAAATAGAATGAAAGTAAAAAAGACGTCGCCGTTACAGAAGGGGTTAAATCAGTGACTTACTAGGCCTTTCAGTTCGCCACAACTTATGGAAGCTTTGAGTATATCCACCACTGAATAAGGCAGTGTTGCCAAATTAACTACTTTCCTGCTAGATCTAGAGGTATTTACTTCGATCTGGAGACAAATTTTCACATCTAGCGACATGTATTCTAGCGATATTCTGGAGATTTGAGCCATTTAGAGCGATATTGTAGAGATTGTGCCATTAGTCTAGCGATTTTCGGCTTTCATTTACTATCTAGCGGACTTGATTTGGTAACCCTGGGATAAGGTGTCAAGTGTCAGGTGTCAGGTGTCAGGTGTTAGGTGTCAAGTGTCAGGTGTCATTGAGTTTATTACCCCTGGCTGCTCCTAGCTACAGTATACCGCGGAACATAACTTAGCGTACTTGGGGAGGTGTGTCGTTTTTCTAGACCCCCTTCTCCATCATGGTTATACCCAATAGTTTTGAGATTTTAAGACCTTCGTTCCTTTAGTCTGTCAATTTTAAGACTTTTAGCCGTATTTATTTGCCAATATTAAGACTTTTCGAGCCATTTAGGTGTCGATTTCTCCATGTAAGTCATTCAACCTGGCACCCAAGTAAAGGGCCTCTGCACGTTTTCGTGGCCTCATAGACCTGTGATAAGGAATTGCTGAAACTCCTGTATCATTTGGCTGCCTACCCTAACTGTTTCTGTTCGTGTCTCACCTACACAGCGAGTAATCCAGCTAGCTCTCACAAACCCCACCACCTATTGATTTCACTATAATAAACAAGCACATCATATTTCTTTGCAATGCACCCCTCCCCTCCCCTCCCCAAAAGAAAAAATACTGTTAGAATAGCTACCGTCACTCTATAGGAGACACATTCGTTACAGGCAGCTTTGCCTTTTGTATCCTGCATACACCAAAACAATGACTGTATATCCTCTGTGTCCAGGTTCCTATTTACTACTAGGTGAACAAAAGCAATAGTTGTGAGAAAACGACACATCTCCCTCACCCTGCTTGGAAATTGAACTAGAACACTATTAGTTGTGAGCTAAAAGCGCACATCAATGCACGTAGTTTTGTGCAATTGAGGCTAACCTGATACATGAGGTGAAACAAAACAAAGCAAACAAAACGCAAACCAAGGGCCATGGAGAGAAATAGGAATCCAAATAATCTCTTGATCTTCCTGGCAACTAAGGCGATAGGCTATTACTCGCTAACAAAAACAATTTTGAATTAAAAACAAATATGATATATTTGATTATATAGATATGTTGTGCACTACATTTTTGGAAAATTAGAATATACTTTTAATCACGATAATATTACGATAATATGAACATGCAAGAAACTCACAAACCTCTGAATTACCCGAATTTTTTCCTGTTGCTACAATCTGTGTAGTCGACACCCCAGCCACAAAAAGTCCTTTACCGACAACATACACCGGAGCAACACGCAACATGGCAGTAAGATACCTTTATAGTGCACTCACGAGTCATATTAGATTGACCAGCAACAAGGGACGTTACTCGACACCCAAGGCAGGAGTATTCATTCGTAAATCTTAACTTATAATTAGAAACTAGTTGAATCGTGGAAACCAACAGAAATCGTGTATATACAGGTATACTATATATATATATATATATATATATATATATATATATATATATATATATAATATTCCGACTTGTAACCAAGCCGTTCAGCCCACTTCCCTCTTCCCGACCATTCCGTCACTTCATTTATATTAATTTCTACAAATATCGCCGGGTCGCTATCATATTTATTGAATTCCCAGCAGGCACCCATCACAGGAGGAATATTCAACAACCTGGCAGCGCTGAGCATAACATTATTTAAGTAACATGAGAAAACGGTAAACCAAATACGTTCTTCGTGGAGAAATTCATTTTTTTTGGATAAACTGCCTAACTAAATTATGTTTTAGAGATGCATGTTTATCGAATTGTTAATGAACCCTTTTAAAACACTCTTATGCATATTTGTTTCTGGCTATAATTATATTATTTTATTTAGATTAGGAAGAGAATAATTAATGCAGTCAGAGGGTTAATTGAGATAGTCTTTAACCTTATCATTTCCACAGATCCTTCCATATTTGCCTAACATCGTATAATGCTAGCCACAATAAACTATCAAAATGCGTTATAATCTTCGAAGGGTTAACAGTGCGAGGGATGCCGGGGAGAACCGTGGAAATGAACAAGCTCACTCATGCCGATCTTGCGTCCGAGTCTTGTGTTAAATATCGTAAATCGTGGCAGAAATATATAACCTCATTCAAGAACTTATATTTGCTCAACATATATTTGCTTTATCCATTTATATTTACTAGTTCGTCCTGTTGAATGCTAACATTATTGGGTGTTGTGTTGTGTACAAAAAAATATTGTACTTTATTGTTATATAAATTATAATCATTCTGAGTCATAAGCATGAAGAAGCTATCTGCGAAACGTCAATAAAGTGCTCCTCCTCATATGGTGGTTATATTCAACCCACACGCACAAGTAAAAACATACACACATACACACACACACACATTATACATAATATGTGAGTGTGTGTGCGCGTGTGTAGATGCATATATACACACACCGAGTGAGTCAACGTCATACGACATACGTTTAACATTGCATTATTCGTTCCTCAAATTAAGAATCGTAAAACTACCAAACTTACGACTGCTCCCTGAAGGTTAAGAGGGAAGGGTTTATTTTTTGATCGATTATTTCATATATTTATTATTCATATTATTGTTTTTATTAGTTTCCTCCCTAGACCTCCATCAAACTTTAAAAAAGCATCTATTAGATCCCCTTCTAGATTAATTTGTACATTTTTCGGTAGACAAATTGCCCGGCCAAAGGCCGGCTCTTCAAAAATTATAGGCTCACTATCGTTCGCCAGGAAAAAAAATGACACCTAAATAACACGAAAGGTCTTAATATTGACAAAGAACTGGGGCGAAAGGTCTTAAAATCGACAAACTAATGAAGCAAACATCTCAAAATCTGAACACTAATGGGGCTAAACATGAGGAAGAAGGGTGAGCAGAAAAACGATCCTACCCCCTCAACATGCCAAAATAACCAACACACAAGAATGCACACAGTGATTATTCCACTGTTATGTTGCAGACATTTCTGTGTGTCATGGACGCTCCCAGGTCACGTGCAATAAGAGGAAGAGGTTGCTTTATTTATTTATTTATATATTTACGTATTTACTTATTATGTATTTATTTATTTATTCGTGTGTGGGTGTGTGTGTATGTATGTATGTATGTTTTTTTTTTTTTTTTTTTTTTTACGGTTCTGCTTTCTTTAGTTAGCTTGGGAGGGTTGAGTTGTTGTGATCTATACTATATTATGCATAGATCGGCCAGTTTAATCTTTAACCATTATGTCCGTTATGTCTGCTTTGAGGGACCCCACCTTGCTTTTTTTATCTTTCTCTCCCTCTCTCGTTGGCTTGTATCCATTCGGCCCCATTTAGCCAACTGTCTTAAGACGTTTATCCCCATCCAGGTGTCAATATTTTCCTGGCGAGCGGTAGCGAGCCAGCATATATATATATTTGTTTTTTTACAGCAAGCTAAATTTCTTTTTTTTTTATAGAAAAAAAAAATCCGGCGAAGCCGGATTTCTTCATACAATGCTGGCTCGCTATCACTAGCCAGGAAGAAATCGACACCTGGATGGGGATAAACGTCTTAAAACAGATGGCTGAATGGGGCCGAATGGATACAAGCCAAGGAAAGAGAGAACAGGAGAAAAAGATTAAAATAAAAAGTCGGTGACGATTAACAACAGCATACATAGCTGTCTCGACCTCCTCTATGTTGTCTGTCATCATGAGTACTACTCGTCCAAATATTTAAATAAAGGCTTTGTCAAAAAAATCTCAATTTCTATGATGTTCTTCTGTAATCATGGACAGCCTTTATTTTCCTGGTTATTTCTATTCATATTATTTTGTTTTAGTTTACTCCCTAGACCTCCATCAAGCTTTAAAGTACACACCCTAGACCCCCCTTCAAGATAAATGTGTACATTTTTGGATAGACAAATGTCCTCTTAAAATTACAGGCTCGCTATCGCTCGGAAGGAAAACATCGACACTTAAATGGCACGAAACGTCTTGATATCAATACAAAAATGGGACGAACGGTCTTAAAATCGACAAACTAATTGGGCAAACGTCTGAAAAACTTCAAACTAATTGGACTAAATATAAGGGAGAAGGAGGTCCAGAAAAACGAACGATTCACCCTTAACACAATAAACTAAAGAATGTTTCTGTGTATCTCCCCTCATCGACTGCTATCCTCTGGTTATGAAATATGTGTATCGTCCGCGTCGAGTATACCTCATTAACAGTCTACAAAACTAAGGGGAGAAAATATTGAAACGAACACTGTGAATTGACAAGCTTCATTACACGAGTACGACTGGGGGAACGCAGTAAATAGTAATATATAATGATGTTCCGGAGTTTCTAATTTATGTGGCTGTTCGCTCTTTCCTGTATGTATGAATGTATGTCTTTATGTATGTATATTCTGAGGGGCTGTATTTGTAGCGCAGTCTTACCACGGTTCAGCAATCATTAGTCTCAAATCAAATATATATATATCTAAAGCAAGTTTCTTTCTTTTATGCATCCATGTTAGGGAAAACTCAACAGTCACGCATAATTTTAACCCCTTCTGTACCGCCGATGTATTTTAGTTATATTCTAGCTGATATTAGACGATTATATTCAGTTTAAAAAGGGGATACAACCATTTACCCTTTATGACGCATTTTGACAGTATATTTTGGCTATCATTAGACAATTGTATGCAGTTTAGGAAAGACCTCTAGGAATCTAAGGGGTAAAAAACAACTCAATTATGCCTCTGACTCCCACACATCCTTCCTATGCTGAATAAAATCGTCTAATGATAGCCAAACTAAACTGCAAGAAAACGCGTCATAATCTTCAAGGGGTTAACAGGGTTCTAACTATCACACTTAACCCTTTTTACTACCACAGATCCTTCTAAAACTGCACAAAATCGTCTAAATAAAGCTAGACCAAAATAAAAAAAGACGTCGCCGGTACCGATGGGGTTAAACTCTGTACAGACAACAATGAAGAAGGCCAACGGCGTAGCTCATTTATCTACGAAGAACGTATTTGTGTTATCGCCTTCTTATATTACCGAATAACACACAAGAACACAAGAAAATGGGAGTCCGCAGAAAGCCAATTGGACCAAACAAGGCAGATCCCTCTCACACCTAGGCTAACCATAATTATAACGTTATACTAGCTGAGCGCTGCCAGGTTGTTGAATATTCCTCCTGTGATGGTTGCCTGCTGGGAATTCAATAAGTGAGATAGCGACCCGGGCGATATTTGTTGAAATGAATATAAATGAAGTGACGGAGCGGCCAGGAAGAGAGAATTGGGGTGGAACGGCTTGATTATTAGTCGGAAATATTTATTTCCCATATATACCGGTATATATATATATATATATATATATATATATATATATATATATATATACCGGTATATATATATATATATACATATATATATACTGCATAATTATACAGTATAGATATATATATATATACGGTACACATATATATATATATATATATACTTGATTCCTGATTATTTCCATGATTCAAATAGAGTCATATTATTAATTACGATTTACGAATTAACTCCTGCCTTAGTTATCGAGTGACACCGCCTGTTCGCCTGTTGCTGGACAATCTTAAATAGCTCGTGAGTGCACTATAATGGAATCATACTGCCATGTTGCGTGTTCCGCAGGTGTATATTGTCGGTAAAGGACTGCAGCTGTGGTGTCGCTTCACAGGTTAAGGGGGGGTTACCTTCTTTTTTTTTTTTTTTCCTTTTTTCTCTTTCTCTGGCTTGTATTCATTCGGCCCCATTCAGCCAACTGTTTTAAGACGTTTATCTCCATCCAGGTGTCCCTATTTTGCTGGCGAGTGATAGCGAGCCAGCATTGTATGGAGAAATCAGGCTTCGCCGGAGAATTTTTTCTATCGAAAAATTTACAAATTTAGCTTGCTCTCAAAAACAAAAAAATATATATACTGGCTCGCTACCCCTCACCAGGAAAACATTGATACCTGGATGGGGGTAAGCGTCTTAAAACAGTAGGCTGGTTGGGGCTGAATGGATACAAGCCATGGAGAAAGGGAGAGAAAGAGAAAACAAAGCGAGGTGGGCTCCCTTAATGGTTTGGAATGTAGCAACAGGAAAGGATTCGGGTAATTCAAAGAATTTGCGAGTTTCTTGCATCTGCATATTTTGTAGTATTATCTTACTAGAGGCATATAGTAATTAAAAACAAAAAAAAGTACACAACCTAATTTTATAATACAATGCTTCAATTTTTTGTTTAATATACATTATATTTTGTTAATGATTGATATCGCCTTGGTTGTTGGGAAGATCAAGGAATTACCTGGATTCCTAGTTCTATCCATGGCCCTTCGTTTGCTGTTTGTTTGTTTTGTTTTCCCTTCAAACATCTGATTAGCCCCTATTACACAATACTATGTACAATCACACTAATAAGTGATATCTCGGCAGTGCTACCACAGTTAGGGAAAGTCCGAATAATGAGGGAGCGTTAAATTCAAGAGGGAACGTATTTAATAAGAGTGAATTAATTTGAGTAAAAACACATGTAAATTATTTAAAATAATATAGATATATAGAAGCAAGAGGAAAAATGAAGTATACATATACACTATAAAACATACTTATATATGATGTAAGCTGTATAACTCCAAGTCAATACAACAGGAATGGGAATGTAATTTTGAATATACTGTATATTATTAGTTACATGTTATGTAATGTTAAATTGTAAAGTTGCACTAAAACTGGACATTTACACGAAATATGTTCTTAGGTTAAACTTATGACGTCTAGGGATATTTTGTCCCAGCCTGTTTGACGTTGGCAACTCCCATTTCTCATAACAACAATGGCAGGGGTTGAAGGAGGCTTGCCTGTGAATCTCCTCATAATGACAACAATTTCATGATGATCTGGCCTTTACAGTAGCCTCTACTTATGTCTATTGAACTCTGTCATGTTTGCAGAGTCTCTGGATAACGTTAAATTGATTATGAATACCGTTATTAGTACAAGGTAGGGATTAATACGAATAAATAGGGACCCTCCCATTTTCTTTTGCAATCACGTTGCCATCTCTCAAACGCGCGGATCACTATTTTCAGATTTGTGACGTCACGCTTTCGACTCTATCTATCTTTACTCTATGGCCGAGGGTATGAGAGGTTATTATAATTCATATCACGTTAAATATCCTAAGATCATGGTTTGAGGGTAGACTTTGTTCTGTTCCTGAGGGTTATAATAATATCAATGTTAATTTAGTTAGCATTTTACAATGTTGGTATAACATAATATGTTTTAAATATGACATGTACCAGCTTTTCAGAATTCCAACTAAGGATAGCCCAATAAGTCCGTTAAGGGGAGATTTCCACTTGAGGGATTGTTTTCTGGATCCCTTTCTCCCTCATGTTTAGCCCCATTGCTTTTGAAATTTTAAGACTTTCACCCCATTAGTTTGACGATCTTAAGAACTTTCGCCCCATTTCTGTCAATTTTAAGAGCTTTCGTGCCAATTAGGTGTCGATTTTTCCTGGCGAGCGATAGCGAGCCTGTAATGTATGAGGAATCGGCCTTCGGCCGGGACATTTTTCTACCGAAAAATGTACACATTTATCTTGAAAGGGGGTCTAGGGGGTGTAATCGTAAGCTTGATGGACATATAGGGAACAAACTAAAAACCTCCCCTTAAGCGTTAAAAAAGATGGTGGCAGTTTTGATTCTCTTGGCCGGGTTTGGGATTGTTAGGCTATCCGACATTGCTGGAGAATATGCATCAGTGCTTTGCTTTCACTAAATCCAGGATGCGTGTGAGGGGGAGAGTTGGTGGTGCATGGCATATAGGGTGTGGGGCACTACAACTTGCATCACGCTACACCACCACACCACAGGAAAACACACTCACTCTCTCTCACACACTCACACACATTCTCTCTCTCTCTCTCCGTTTTTGATAAATCTACAGTTATACTACCCCTATTTTGTCGCTATTCTGTTGGTACTAATGGGTTAATATTATTAGTACTAGACTTAGTATGGTTTGATGATGCGCGGAAATGTATATTTGACTTGAAATAGATACATTGAAGTATTACAAACCTTCGCGAACCCATAAACAGGGAACGTGAGCTAGGTTTAGACCGTCGCGCACCTATAAACAGGGAACGTGAGCTGGGTTTAGACTGTCGCGATACAGGATAGTTTTCGGTTAGGTTAGGTTAGGTTAAGTTAGGTTAGGCTAATGTTAAAAATACTAAAATGCGACGGTCCTCTGTATTAACCCTTTATTAGCGGCTCACCACTTAAGTCGTATTTAATAAAGCTGGACTATGTGGCGGCGCTCGACATAACTCGAGTGGCAATTTCAGCACGTAATGTGGCTGAGAGAGAGAGACAAGTGGTGGCAGGAGACTAGCGAGCGTATGACTGCTCCAGACCACCGCGGCGAACCTACTGACACAAATCTCAGCTCCCTCCTCCCTCTCTCACTCGCTACATACTCAATTATGTACCGAAAGTACCGAATTACCTGCTTTTTGCACTCGCGTTGCACGGTTATTGCAAGAAAACTATCCATCATACAAGGATCGTTATGGTGTCATTCGAAAGCTCTGTTTATGCCCTTTCAGGGATAGATACTTGTTTTACGTTCTGGGTCTTATTTAGGCATGAAAATGATCACGTAAACAGCCCTATTTTGGCTAAAAACACCCCGCTGGGCGGTACACATAAATAAACCGCATAGGCCGCTCGTAAGGTGTTAAACAACACTGAATATCAAATAAAAACATAAAAACAACAAATTACCTAAAAAAACTCTTATCTGGTTGGTGATAAATTTGTATCAAAATACGTCTTTTTTCAGTTTCCGCGTCTGCTGAACCATCCAAAAACACGCTAAAAGGCGTGTTTTAAAGGGGGGCGGTGGTGGGGGGTAGTGGGGGAGGGGTAGTATAACTGTAGATTTACCTTCACTTTGTAGCACATTCTATGTTAGCATCAAGTCCGGACTGCCTAGTAGAGACCACACGGTCTGTGCAGTCTGTGTATATATGTAACTCTATGCAACTCTCTCATCACACTACACCGAACCATACGACAGGACAAACTCTCTCTCCCCCCCCCCCCCCCTCTCTCTCTCTCTCTCTCTCTCAGGCTAAGTTACCTGTTCAACTTATTACAATTATAGAAAATACAAACTTAATCTTAAACAAATTATCTCACAGCATTGTTACGTACTATATTAATAACTAAATGTATTCTGAAAGATTGTACTGAATATATAATTAGCAATAACGCCGCGAGTGTCTTATAAACAAATTCACAAACTTAGTAAGAAGATGTTGAGAATATCGTAATCACAATGACAGTTTAATTGTAGGTGGATTAGCTTACCTCTCCTTCACCACGTTTTACTTATCGGATCGGATCGGATGATAGGCGGGGAGATAGCCATTTGCAACGGCCTCCCCTTTGTTCTTTACTTATGTGGTTCAAGTGGTTGAGCTTTTTAAGTGTCTATTTTCTTTATGTGGTTGATTTTCTTACTTTCCTCTTTCTTTCCAAAGTTTATATATAACCCTTTTCACTTTTTCTTTGTTTATAGCATCACCAAATAGCAGGTCTCCTAGCCAGTTTGCTCGATATGGTTGCTGAAAAAGTTTACAACTGTTTCTTATCTAATGTCTTCGCACCACAAGACAAGACGGCAAACTGGGCGCGTGTTGGCTCGCTGGGGTTCAAGTGCTTCGAACAGAGATTATCAAACCATTAAAGTATGTTTGAGCAGTTTTTCGATAAAATTGTGTAACTCAGCAATGCATTTGTTCACTATTTTGACAAGTTCAGGAATAAATTTGAAGCATATTCGTGGTCATGAATTCCAGCTGATAGGCTCTTGCGACCATGTCTCGTTTTGTATTAATTATTTTACTTTTAAGGGGGCCCACCTCGCTTTTTTTCTCTGTCTCTCCCTCTGTTTTTGGCTTGCATCCATTCAGCCTATTGTTTTAAGACGTTTACCCCCATCAAGGTGTCAATATTATCCTGGCGAGCGGTAGCGAGCCAGCATATACTGTATGCATTTTTTGTTTACATCAAGCTAAAAAAAATCATTTTTCGATAGAAAAATGTCTCCGGCAAAGCCGTATTTCTCCATATAATGCTGGCTCGCTTTCGCTCGCCAGGAAGAAATCAACAACTGGATGGGGATAAACGTCTTAAAACAGTTTTCTGAATGGGGCCGAATGGATACAAGCCAGAGAAAGAGAGAAGATGAGAGAAAGAGAAAAACAGCAGGTGACCCCCTTTAACTAAAGTTTTAATAATCACGGTCGCCAAGTTAATCAGCTGGAACTATTGTCATATCAGTGAGCCGTAATTGTCTCCGAGTCGCTGACACCGACTATAACATAAAAACTAGCTGTGATCATACCCTTTCATTGGAAGATAATCCTAATATTTCAAGAATGGTCATAGATAATGCTAACCTATTAATAATTTGTCTGACTGAAAACAATTGACAACATAGAAGCAAGATGAGTTTGGGATGCCATTATTATATCTCAGTTGCCAGCACGTCTTCTTTCATAGTAAGCGTTGTGAAAAACGTCAGTAATTTGAAATCTTCATTAATTACAAGTACGGTATAGTGTTTCGAAACAGAATGAATCCGTGACAGAACCCATCCACGGTTCACAATTGTTGTTCCATTTTTTGAAAAAACGGGAAGCAACACTTCTATAATTATAGAATATATATAATATACTATATATATAATATATAATATAATTAACACAGTATGCACAGTAAAGATGATTAATAAGTGCACACTCCTATTACATATAGTTACAAGTTCTTATACGGTAACTGCAATTGAAACAATGTGAGCAAAATTATACATCACAATTTGTTTGTGTAATTTTCAGACACAGTAAACTGGGACAACACTGGTTGCAATGGTTAACCTTTGGCATTGTAAACAATCAGAGATCCTCCGTTATGTATATGTCAGCCAAAGGTATAATTATTATGGTGATTTATACTGTAGTAGCACTTTCAAGATACGCGAGTCTTTCTTCCTTTTATTCTGAAAATTAGTATACGATTTTTGTTTTTCAGATTAGGAAGCAATTTTGCAAGTCGGTTAATTGAGATGAAAGTTTAATCCTTTGATTCCCTGAGGGCCTTCAAAAACTGAATACAATAGCCTAATGTTGACCAGAATAAATTAAGAAGGCGCACTCGGATGCCGATAGGATTAAACATGTTAAGTTTTGTATTGCATGTAGATTTGATCGTTGGACAAATCAATAGCTAAAATTGTTATGCCAGACAACAAACTTTGCAGCCGTCTGGATGACAGTCTACCTTCCCAAACTAGCGTCACTTTAGTGTCTGGTAGCTAGCTTTATATTGATTTGGAGTTCCAAACCTGAATAGACAATGTCTCATTATTTCAGACACATACACTCTCACGTCACCTACAGTATATAGCTTTTCAGTAGGTAAGGATGGGACTGGAGTTCTCGAAAAGGGGCTATAGTCTTGACGCAATTCTTGACTTACAGTATGCTGGCTTAATAATCCAGTAGCATTGATAGCCTCTGATGTCCGATTTTAACTAACAACGTTGGTAACATTTCCCCCTGCATATTTGGAATGTGACGAATTATTATTCAACCGATATTATTATATTAGAAACAATACAACAACAATAGTGTCAGTGAGCTTTATATTGTACTGAAATTAAGTGCAGTACATATAAATATATACCAAAAATCTTCCTTTGACACATCAGAATTTTAGCGCATGATCACAAGGGTGCATGTGCAGTCCCCTAAAATATTGTGTGTAAAACGAATTTGCTTAAAACAATGTATTTTATACTTACCAGACAGATTTTAAGTTCACAAGGTATCAAAGGAAGTGAAAACACTGGTTGTGTTGTCGGTTGGTGGTAATATCTCTTTGAAGTGTTTACCAGCCTCACTGCAGGGGTTCCTTGTGGTGAGAGTAACACCAGGTTTGTTACACTGTCCACCATGTTGTATACCTCACTGTAGGGGTTCCTTGTGGTGAGAGTAACACCAGGTTTGTTACACCCATGATGTATACCTCACTGCAAGGGGTTCCTTGTGGTGAGAGTATCACCAGGTGTTTTAGGCCCATATAGACAGACCAATAGCCAATGGTTTTAAGGTATGTTTGATATTTACCAGGAAATATGTCAGTGGGGAAACCAAAACAGGCAGTCCTTAGGTTAAGGGGAGATATCCACTTGAGGGATTTTTTTCTTGACCCCTTTCTCCCTCATGTTTAGCCCCATTGCTTTTGATATTATAAAATGTTTGCCCCATTAGTTTAGCGATTTTAAGAACTTTCACCCCATATTAAGACCTTTCGTGCCATTTAGGTGTCGATTTTATCTTGGCGAGCGATAGCGAGCCTGTAATTTAAGAGGAACCGGCCTTCGGCCGGGACATTTTTCTACCGAAAAATGTACAAATTTATCTTGAAAGGGACTCGAGGGGGTGTAATTTTAAGGTTGATGGAGGTCTAGTGAACAAACTAAATACCTCCCCTTAAGAATAAGGACGCCATACCAATACACAATACCGCAAACATTATACATATAACATGCAAGACGTATATAATGGGAACAGGTGTTGATTCACATTGTATATTATATAAATATATATATATATATATTAAATATTAACTTCCCCTACATAATCTCATTTACCCTTCACTTCAATTGTATATTATATTTTCAAAATGTAGGAGTGTTGTCCACACGTCATTACATATTATTAAAGTCAAGGCTCCCTCCATTGGATTCTGGTTTGATTTGTGTCCATTGTGTGTGAGAAAGAGAGAGAGAGAGAGAGAGAGGCTAGATAGAGAGAGAGAAAAACCTGTACATCGCGAATGGCACTTATAAACCAGGCACAAAGTAAGTGATACATAAAGAAATATTGGATCAATCTGAATGACAGGAGGATAAATTGGCAATCATAAATACGAACAGCCAATCTTACACATAAGCTTTCCTGTATTCAATTTAGCACTAACAGAGATAACATGGATTAAACTCGAGCTTAATACTTTTGAAGGCAGAACCAAGAATTTATTTCATTGCATGCAGCCAGATTACGCGTTTAGAACTCACACGCAAACACGAGAGAGAGAGGGAGAGAGAGAGAGAGGTGTCAGAGGATGTTTTACAAATTCTCTAATCTGGGCCCTACCCACGCGACCATAATCTCACTCTCTCACCCTCACTCTCTCTCTCTCTCTCTCTCTCCTAATGATAGCGAAACGACACATTTCCCCCACTTCTAAGGGGCTTCTCTTTCCCTCTTCACCGAGCAATATTTTGGATGATGATGACGTTCTGTGGTGAAGGATCTCTGTGTGGGAGACGGAACCCTTGTTTCTGGCCAGTTAGACAGAGAGAGAGAGAGAGAGAGAGAGAGAGAGAGAGAGAGAGAGAGAGATGAAAAGTGTGTGTGTGTGTGTTCTGATTTCCAGGAATTGTAGTTTGAGAGAGAGAAAAAAAATGTAGTTTGAGAGAGAGAGAGAAAACAAAAATTGTAGTTTGAGAGAGAGAGAGAGAGAGAGAGAGAGAGAGAGTTAGAGGATATCATATAATCTTTCATTGTTATCTCTTCTCTGGACCCTACCCTTGCGCCCTAAATATTAATTACGAAACAATTCTTTAATACCAGTTCTCTGGCTTATGTAAGTTGCTGTTTCTTTTCTTTTTCAACGTTAATTTTATTAGGAATTTACTTGAATAATAGGAATCTATTACAATTTGTTTTCAGTTTTCTGGTTATTATCCCATAAACTGCGACCGTCCTCAATAGCGTTTTTTTTTCTCACTAGCATAGAAACTGTTAAGCATTTTTTTGTTTTCAGTTTATGGGTTATTTAACTAATATTCATATCAGGAAGGGTATATGGAAGTCAGAGGTTTAATTGAGATAGTCTTTCCCCTTGTAATTCCTGAAGATCCTTCCTATATTATATGATATCGTCTAATAATAGTCAGAATAAACTGTGGAGATGTCATATACTGAACACTTAACTCTTTGAGGATCATGACTCATTTTGACAATGTATTTTGGCAATTATTAGACGATTTTGTAGAGCTTAGGAAGGATCTTTTGGAATTGTTAGGGAAATGATTCTCTCAATTACCCCTCTCACTTCTACATACCTTTCCTAATCTGAATAGAGTCGTCTACTGATAGACAGAATATACTGTCATTGGGGTAGGGATAATTTTGTTAGTCATTTATTTTTTATATTTAAGTTTCTTCGCTAGACCTCCATTAAGTTAAACAAAAATAAACATCCCCTAGGCCCCTCCTCAAGATAAATTTGTACATTTTTCGGATGAAAAATGTCTCGACCAAAAGCAGGTTCCTGCTAAAATTACAGGATTGCCATCACTTGCCATGAAAATATCCACACCTAACTGGCATGAATGGTCCTAATATTGACATACAAATGAGGAGAAAGGTCTTAACATCGCCAAACTAATGGAACGAACGTCTTAATATCTGAACACTAATGGGGTTAAACATGAGGGCGAAAGAAGTCCAGAAAAAGAGACTAGCTCACTCTAAATACGCGTCATGATCCTTAATCTACATAGCCATTAAGTATGTACAATCGGCCAAATAAGTGATGTCGCGGCACCAAGTATATTTCGATCAATAATTGGTATCAGCACTATCTAAGCATTACTTCATCGTTTCAAGTGAGATATAAAACATGTTCCTATCTTTACACACCGTATTCAACATATGACAGACATTAATACAACATACAGCGAGCAAAACGTAATGACAGCGGCGACACGACTTATTTGGCCAACTGTACATCGAAAACGGTAATTTATCACCGTGACTAATAACATATATAGAACCAAGGGCGATATTTTAACACCAGCATTATTAAGAAGAACTTTGGCCAATGGAGGAGCTAAATTAACGAGTTCCAGCGACCCGACGGGGGAGGAAAAATTATGACGCTAATAAAATACGATGGTTACAATACTCTTATATTATATTTCCGGTCATCTCAATAATATAAAAATAGAAAAATAGATAAGAGAGAGAGAGAGAGAGAGAGAGAGAGAGAGAGAGAGAGAGAGAGAGAGAGAGAGAGAGAGAGACGTATTGGGTTATTGGCCAGATGATTCGAAGTATCACAAATTATTTTTCTGCATTAGTCGCTTCGTTCACAAGTCTTTTCTCCACACTAAAACTGCCCAGTTTCAATTGTTACGTACAATCGGTCTAATAAGTGATGTCTCGGGACCAGGTATATTTTGATCCATAATTGGTTTCAGCAATATCTAAACTTGATTTATTGATTTCAAGTGGGCTATACAAACCTATTCCTACACTTACCCACCCTACTCAGCATCTGACAGACATTATTACAGCACACAGCGAGCCAAACGTAAGGACACCTGAGACATGACTTATTAGCGCTACCGTACAATATAGTGATTCAATAAGTATACGTATATGCTATTCTACGTAAAATTAGATAATCGAGTTAATCTTCCTACCAATTTGGAATAGAAAGCCAGGGAATAGTTGTAGTAATTTACCGCCCATTTGTTCTAGCCCTTTTGGAGTTGCAGAGGATAGAGGTCACGTTTTTTGGCCTACCAATGAATGTTTTGTTGTAAGCTATACATGTTGATATCTTTTGCTTCACAGTAAAACAAAAAATAATAATAATAATACTAATAATAATACAAATGCTAGATTATAATACATTAATATGAAGTAAAAACAACATATACACATATAAAAAGCCTAATAGTAATACACCTATATATCATCAAGATATTTAACAGCAAGAAGCAAGGAGGAAACTATATTGTATATTGTATATTGTATATTGTATATTGTATATTCGGATTTCCTTATCTGGATAAAATATAAACATTGTCAATTGCTAGCAAGACAAATATACCATGTGAAAGGTCTTAATATTGACAAAGTAATGAGGCGAAACATCTAAAATCGCCAAACTAATAATAACGAGTATCTTAATATGTCAAAACTAATGGGGTTAAGCATGAGGGAGAAGTGAGTCCAGAAAAAGCGACTACCTCCCCTTACTGTAAAGTGGTAGATGCCGACACCTTATTCATACTGCATAAGCCACGTATTACTTTGGAAATGATTGGGATATACGTCATTATTGTGACTTGAAGTTAACGTTATATTTGTAGACTGAACATGTTAAGTTAACCTCTTGAATATTATGGTGTAATTTTACCTTTTATCTTGGTATTCTTGAACGATTTCATTCGGTTTAGGAAGATGTTGTACGAGCTAGAAGGTTAATTGACATATTTTTACCCCATAGATATTCTAAACATCCTTCCTAAACTGCATAAAATCGTCTAATGATAACCAGAATGAAGTGTACAAATGCATCCTCAAATACATATGAGTGTAAAATAGAGTGTAATAGTGTGAAAACACGTATTTAAATACATAAAGGAGTGTAATTAAATTAATATACTTCAAAAGTGTTAAAATGCGTCTTCAAATATATAAGTGTAAAATAGATTGTAAAAGTGTAAATATGACTCCACAAATAAATAAAAGTGGCAAATTGCTTATACAAGTGTTAACATGCGTCCTCAAATACATAATACTGTAAACTAGAATGTAAACGTGTGAAAATGCGACCTCAAACACATAAAAGACTTTAGCGTGGCCCCTGTAATAGCAATCAATACAGTAATGGTCAGTATACAGTGACCTCCCCAACCCCCACCCTCTGTACAAACACTGACGCACGACACTGGGGACCTCATAGATATTATATTAACCCTTTCAAGCTGATGACGTCCATGTTAGCTTAACTCAATGTACTCCATGATGATAATAATAGTAATAATAATAACTACTACTACTAATAATAATAATAATAATAATAATAATAATAATAATAATAATGTAGGTTTCTAATGGATACAAAGTATAATTAATTCGATTATATATATTTATAAAAGGCCTTCCATCCCTATGTTATCGAATAATTCTGCTAAATAACGAAAGCTATAGCTCTAACTTTTTTAATGGCCTGAAACTTGCAAGTGGCTAATAGCGATCAGACATTGATTAGGCTTCCTTTGTCTGATTGGTGGTACATTGGTTTAGATGCTTATGTTCTGGGTGTGATGTCCAGAGTTCGAATCCCGGGAGGACCATAGGCTTTCATTAGTTTATTCAAGTGCATTGGGGTTTGTAATTGATGATTAATGTTTAGAATGGGATGTTACCTATACAGATTGGTACTAATACAGATTGGTAATTACTTATATATGCTTTTACAAAAATTGAAAATTATTAATATATGATAAATACCTCTTTAACAGTAGCTTTGCATATCTATATATGTTACTGTTAGGCATTTAATTGTCATAAAAATGGCACACCACTTAACCTGTTCGTAATACCATTCGGGTAGTTCTACTAAACTACTGAATTAAAGTTAAATTAGCATTCAGCCATCTACAGTAATTTATCTTTAGTTCAGTTGTTTGGTTTTATTGCAGTGTAAAAGAACCACGTCATTTAGCCAGACAATAAGTTGCTGATTAAAATGTGTATTCCTTTAGCCTAGTTGACAATATCCGGCATTATTGTCGGAAAACAATATGGTTGACGACCATTTTTTACCCTTAGTTACCAACATCAATGTTGTAAAGAGAGCAGATGTTGTAGGGAAGAAAATGTCGTTCAAATTTAACCGAAAAGGGGAGTACGCCTGGCACCGCTCTTAAAAGAGAACGGATATGTTAATGAGGTTGAAGATTTACATCGCTGGCGCTGAGTGAGTCTTAGAGTGAATATAATTAAAGATAAACAGGCAACATGTTCCTTCAATGATGGGTTCTTGGGGAGGGAGAGGGACATTTTACGGTAGTGCAGATGGTCCAGAGAAAACAACACACTGGGTGCAGAAGGACTGGGATTGATGAGTAAAGGTACAGTTATATATAGCAACAGTTATACCCCAACTGTATTTGTGTGTTATGCCTCTAAAGAGAAAGTGGCTTAATGAACTAAATATTTTGTAATTTTCGAAAATTGTCACGAATACTGTATATAATTACCGCCACCTTTGGGATTGTGGAAAAGGCACTGGAGCTGACAGAAGGTCCATTCAAATCATAGTGTATCAATCTATACCTTGTTATATTGCTTACCCAGCTTGGGTAATTATATCTCTGGGTAAGAACGCTGACGATAAGTCACAATCATGAATACTTAAGAGAGGGTAAGAGAGCAATTGAAAGGAAAAAAGCACAAATAAGACAAAATGAAAATATCCAAGGAATTTCACGGGAAGGGAGAATGCTGGGGATAAGAGGCACCACATTCATGGAGACACATAAAGGAGCTAATGGCAGGGGGAGAGTTAAGGACAACACAATGACAGCCAGGACAAACGATCACAACCGACGAACAATTTCCACGCAACACAGGCATAAAACACAGTAGACAATGGCTGGCTAATGGGGAGATGTCGCTGTAGAGGGGATCAAGATGTTAGGGGAGGACGCCATTACACTAATACAGAAAGACAAGTTAGAGAAGATGCTTGAATAGTATATTAGTATTTGTTCTGTTTAAGTGATCTTGATAATCCATTGCCTGCCAAAGTTCTGGTCAGTATCTCAAATATACCCTGGGTTCACAGAGTTGGATTTATATGATTTTCCTCACTAATACTCCCATGTTTTTTCTTTTCTTTTATATATATATATATATATATATATACTACAGTAGATCTGGACTTGACACGAAAATGGAACTTTGAAGTAAGGGACCCAAATTCGGAAAACGAACCCCCAAGTTCGAAGCTGGAAACCGCGAAAATATAAAATGTTCGCGGTTTCGGTTTCGAGGCAAGATACTTCGAAGCCTCTTAATAGCTGGAGGATACCCTATCTATCATTACACGATTTTACACAGCTTAGGAAGGATATGTGGGTATTATGAGGGCAAAGACTATCACAATCAACTCACGGACTGCCACATATCTTTCCTAATCAGAATAAAATCGTCTAATCATAGATAGAAAACAGAAGAGAAATGCGGTATCGGATCTGCTAAGGGTTGAAGGATGCGGCAAGATTACGGTTGCGGCCTTGTCAGTCAGTGGTGTTTGGCGTCTTGTGGGAGGTGGTGGGTGGGAGCTGTAGCCTCTTATTTCCCAGTTGAGGGTAAATTCAATCCCTGAGCATTTGACTACTCGATATTTAACCCCTTCTGTACCGGCGACGTCTGTTTAATCTTATTCTTGGTATATGTATATGCTTTTGTGTAGTTTAAAGAGGATGTGTGCTAGTAAAAAGTGTTAATTGAGATAGTTCGAAGCCTGCTAATTAAACGTTCACACGCGACCACGGACCAGCAGCAACTCCACATATTCAGTTAGTTAAAATGGGACCTCAGAGGCTATCTACCCTTCTGGATTATTTAGCCAGCACACCGTAAGTCAAGAATAACGTCAGGACTAAAACCCCTTTTCAAGAACTCGAGTCCCTTCAGCAGAAACTCCGCCTATTCAACCCTACTACTGCTTCAAGGTAACCCAAAACGCTGCTCTTTACGTTTGAATTTGTATCGAACCCAAATGAGACAATACTTGTACATTTCTTTAAACATTCTCAGTCCGAAATTATGTTTTTGTTTCTAATTTCGGCCTTCTAGAGACTTGTACGCCGTCTCTCAAATGAGGGTCATTTACGTAATGTATTTCCGGAAGAATACCAGGATTTTGGTCTTTATCTCCGGCTTACTATTTTTATATTTTCATTTCAGGTTCTTCGTTCTCTGTAGTTCAGACGACTTACAAGTATCTGCTTTTTATAATTTAATTTTCCTATCTTGCCTTTCCCGTTCCCAGTCAAGTCTTATCTAAAACTAGTCTGTACATTCCTTCAGGCGATTTCCAAGCCCTACAAGGTTGTTCACTTCTGTTTTCATGTACGGCAAATTACCGGAGAGAGCCACCATCTTTCCTATCCTTTTCTTCCATTTCAATTACTCTTAGGGTAAATAAGAAATCATCGTACTTATTACCCATTAATTTCCGGAAGTTTAAACCTATGCGAACAAATCTGAATATTTGTTACTTTGCCATGACCCATTAAGATTGTGCTGATACCTGTGGTGCGGCTCGTAAATATTGTCCGCTATCTCTACTAGGACTAAGTCTTGCTCACCTCACAGGGAACGCAAGATCTGTGCGGCCAGTGTATCTATGTAAATTTATGTAAATATCTCTCTCCAAGATACATTTGATATCCACTTAGCCTGGTGTGACCCCGCCCGAGGCCAACAGTAAATAGGGGAACTAAATTTGAATCTCATTTCCATGCAAATTACTTATTACCATAGGGTAGAACGAGCGCAGGGAGACTATGTTTTTGTTTCTTTTTACGATTTCTAGTTTGATACTAGTCGGGATTGGAATACGGTGGAACAGTGAAGTTAGAGAGCGAGACATACAGTATATAACGTTATTTTTTGTCAGTAACTATATAGGCTTTTATAATAGGGCTAAGAGAAAAAGGGGCTCTTTAAACTTTGAGAAATGTATTGCGTATGTATTACCATATGTCTTGAAAGAGAGAGGGGGAGAGAGAGAGAGAGAGAGAACGTAATCAGCACGGTGTGGGAGTTAAAGGTGGGTATGCTGTATAGACCGCAGTCACACACACACACACACACACACACACACACATACACACACACCACCTTTCACAATGCAGCACAATATAACACACACAGGCACATATGTAGTCAGGAGTACTTGACTATTTTGTAATCATGTAGAACAAATATAAATTCCTGATCACGATGGTTTACTTGAAAATCCCAATATTGAACTGGATTTGTCAAATAAATGTCATATTGGCTCCATTTTCTTCATTACTATTTGCAATCTATTGATATATAATAATGCAAGACTAATGCTGATTGCATTACATGAAGATAGTACAACAGTACATTCAGACATATAAAAATCACTCAGCACAACAATCTAACACAGGTATACAAACTTCCAACCTAGACGTGTTGTTGTTGTTGTTGATGTCGTTCCCTAGGCTGCCTGGCCGAACATCCCCTAGTCCCTATCAGGATCCACACACTACTAGTGTGTGGATCCTGGTCCCTATAAGGAAGGTAATGGCCACGATCGGGCTTTCCCACAGAGCTCTCAAGGGGTGTAAATTATGTTGTTGGCGTAAGTGATTGTGTGGAATGCTGTCTTCTATGATGTGTTTAATAGTACGGGGTGCTGTGTTGCCGTGTTATATGCTCTTGTTGCTGCAACGCCATGTTTTCTAGTAATCAATCAATCCTGTCCTAGCCGAAGTAGAAATGTTGGTGGATGTTGGGTGTTATGAATTATATTACCTGGATGTGACCCAAGGCAACATAAGTTACTAGTTTCCCCTTCCCCTTCCTTCACCATATTCCATGCGGCTCAGTTGAGGTTTGGTTGCTGCAGGGTTAAGGTGGATTCACACGTGGTCTTATTCTGGCAACTTTTCACAGGCAATCTACGCTTATAAAACCTCCACTCTCTCTATCCCCTCACTCCAATACCCCCCTCTGTTAACCTCTCACCGTCCCCTCACCCCAATACCTCCCTCTGTTTCCCTCTCACTGTCCCCTTACCCCAATACCTCCCTCTGCTTCCCTCTCACTGTCCCCTCACCCCAATACCTCCCTCTGCCCCCCCCCCTCTCACTGCCCCCCCCCTCTCACTGCCCCCTCACCCCAATACCTCTCACTGTCCCCTCACCCCAATACCTCTCACTGTCCCCTCACCCCAATACCTCCCTCTGCCCCCCTCACCCCCATACCTCCCTCTCCCTGCCCCCCCCCCCCCCACACCTCTCACTGTCCCCTCACCCCAATACCTCCCTCTGCCCCCCTCACCCCAATACCTCCCTCTGCCCCCCTCACCCCAATACCTCCCTCAGCCCCCTCACCCAATACCTCCCTCTGCACCCCTCCCACTGTCCCCTCACCCCAATACCTCCCTCTGCTCCCCTTTCACCCCAATACCTCCCTCTGCTCCCCTCACTGTCCCTCTCACACTGTCCCCTCGCCCCTCTCTCCGTCGTGTCCATGTTAATATTGCGCTCTTTCATTTCTGTCGTTGTCAACAGTCGGGGTCGCACTCTGTATCCCAGGACAGACTCCTGTATTATGTACCGCTTCACCAGAATTTCCTGGGGCCTGTTAGACGATATACCACATTCTTCCTCGCAGCCAGTTTTGTTTGTCAAATTAACCCCTTGAAGATTATGACGCATTTTAACAGTTTATTATGGCTATCATTAGACGATCTTATACAGCTTAAGAAAGATCTACAGGAGTTAAAAGGGTAAAGACTATCTCAATTAACCCTCTGACTTCCATACACCCTTCCTAATACGAATAAGATCGTCTAATATAGCCAGAAAAGACTGTCAAAATGCGTCATAATCTTGAATGGGACAATGTATAATATTTGATGTAATGTGTATGAACCTCTATTATTTATCATTAATCACAATCGTGGTTAGTTTTATAACAATTTAAGTTTCAAACCAATTTAAGTTTCATACCAATTTAAGTTTCATAACAATAATTTAAGTTTCATACCAATTTAAGTTTCATAGCAATAATTTAAGTTTCATACCAATTTAAGTTTCATAACAATAATTTAAGTTTCATACCAATTTAAGTTTCATAACAATAATTTAAGTTTCATAACAATTTAAGTTTCATAACAATTTACCTGCCTAACATAATCTACCTTCAGTCTAGTTTCCGATGATTATGCGATAGAACCTTTTAATAGTACGAGGAAAACAAATTGCTCTTTGAAAATTGCCGGAAAATGCGCTCGTGTGATACCATCTTAAGGGGAGGTTTTAGTTTTTCTGGACCCCTTCTCCCTCATGCATAGCCCAATTATTGTTGAGATAAAAAAACATTCGCCCTATTAGTTTGGCGATTTTAAGACTTTTTGCCCTATATTGTTGTCAATATTAAGACCTTTCGCACCATTTAGTGGTCGATTTTTCCTGGCAAGTGATAGCGAGGATGTAATATAGGAAAAACCGGCCTTCGGCCGGTACATTTTACTACTGAACGATGTACAAATCTATCTCGAAGACGGGTCTGAGGGGTATTCTTTTTAAACTTGATAGAGGTCTAGGGAGCAAAGTAGAAATCTCATCTTAAGGAATGACATAATTACTGATCCTAAATAGATTGCTTTCTGTCGAGTAAGGGAAGCCTGTGGATGAAACAAACTGAAGAAGTCGTAAACTACCAGCTGATCGGGCATGCCTTTTAGCCTATTCACTATTATTTGGTCAAAAATCTCGACCTCTAACCTCTGTCATGAAAACAAATCGGGTGACTGCGATCTTCCAAATTAAATCTTTCACTTACAAAGAACTGAGTATACAATATACATACAAAGAACTGAGTATACAATATACATACAAAGAACTGAGTATACAATATACATACAAAGAACTGAGTATACAATATACATACAAAGAACAGAGTATACAATATACATACAAAGAACTGAGTATACAATATACATACAACGAACTGAGTATACAATATACATACAAAAAACTGAGTATACAATATACATACAAAGAACTGAGTATACAATATACATACAAAGAACAGAGTATACAATATACATACAAAGAACTGAGTATACAATATACATACAACGAACTGAGTATACAATATACATACAAAGAACTGAGTATACAATATACATACAAAGAACTGAGTATACAATATACATACAAAGAACAGAGTATACAATATACATACAAAGAACTGAGTATACAATATACATACAACGAACTGAGTATACAATATACATACAAAGAACTGAGTATACAATATACATACAAAGAACTGAGTATACAATATACATACAAAGAACTGAGTATACAATATACATACAAAGAACTGAGTATACAATATACATACAAAGAACTGAGTATACAATATACATACAAAGAATTCACCAGTGCCGGGGAAATGGATGCATGAGGTGGCATGTCGCCATACCACCAACTCCTCTCCTCCCTTCCATATGTTTCCCCCCCCACCCCCAACCCTTCCATATGTCTCCCCCCCCCACCCCCCACCCCTTTCCCTCCCCTTTGTCTCTCAACTTCCCCCCTCCACAGTAGTAGTAGTAGGGGTAGGCAGCCCCGCCCAGGGAAGTACTACCGCCAAGGTTTCGGGAGACTCAGGGAATAGCCTGAATTCCATTTTCTCTCCCAGGCCTTGGTAGCTGGATACATATCTTTCTGCCTCACACATCAGGGGTATCAGGAAAACCCTCTTTATATAACATACACGTCCAACTTCACGACATTGCCCTACATTGCTATCCTCTATCCATAAAACACTACTCTTCCCACTACATATCATACATGTAACACCATACACCTTACCCAATAAACATGGCAGTACAATTGTTAAGAGCAAACCTGGTGGTCCCTCGGATATCCACCCTCGGCAGGGTTGGGTCATTGACACAGGGCCCTCCCGGTCGTCATCATGCGACTGTGTCAAGAGCATTGCAACGTCCCAAAGCTGCTCGTCGGTGCAGCTTTTTCTTTAGCAATATAAGGGGACTTCACTCTAACATCAATTCTGTACACCAATTTCTTCAAGCAGAATCCCCTACTCTCCTTTTTTTGACAGAGACTCAAGTAACATCCACATCTGACACGTCTAGATTTAATTTTCCAGGTTATCAACTGCTTCAAAATTTCAGACCTAAAGGAGGTGTATGTTGCTTCGCAAAATCTGAAATTGCCCTGGAGGAGGTTACTAGTTTCAATTGTCCCTATTTTGATTATTCTATATACAAATTAATTTCTGCTGGTAAATTTAAATACATATGTTGCATCTACCGTTCCCCAAATACTCCTCCAGAGCAAAGTCTTTTTGATTCTCTGTCCTCACAACTCAGTGTCCTCAACTTAAATGCTTCTTCTGAAATCACTGTGTTGGGTGATTTTAATGTCCATAATGTTGAATGGCTCACTCATTCAGCCAGGACTGATGATGCTGGTCTTGAATGTGAGCTATTTGCAGACTCATTTAATCTCACTCAACTAGTCAACCAACCCACCCGTGTACCAGATAATCCTAATCATAATTCCCACCTACTGGACTTATTTTTAACAACCAATTCAGAAAATTATGATGTTACAGTGAGGTCCCCGCTTGGATCTTCTGATCACTGTCTGATACAGGCCACCTGTCTATCACCTACCACACCTTCCCACTCTGAACCTGTTTTGGTGACTAAATGGCATTACGATAGGGCAGACTGGGAGGGTCTTCAAGGTTTCTTTATTGATATTCCCTGGACCTCTTTCTTTTCTAATGATGCACACTCCACCTTGAGCCACATACAAGATTTTGTAAAAATTGGAATGGAAACTTTTATTCCTCATCAAAAGTACAGTAAAAGATCTAATTCACCTAAATGGTTTGACCATAATTGTGCTAGAGTAACTGAACAAAAAGCAATAGCCTACAATGCATACACAAGATCAAAAACACATGAAGCCTTTAATTACTTTAGAAACATCAGAAATCATGTCAAAACTGTATTAAACCTAACTAAATCAAACTTTCTCCACAAGCAGGCAAATAAACTTCTAAATAATCCAAATGATAACAAAATATTTTGGTCTACTCTTAACTCATTTAAATCCAACTTCACTACTGCTTCATCAATTCCACCATTAAAATCTCCGACTGGCAATCTTGTAAGTGACCCACGAGGTAAAGCTAACCTTCTTGCGGATATTTTCTCCACCAACTCAACCTTAGATGAAATAAATCAAGATGTCCCTGTACTTAATTTTAATTCGCCTGAAATTCCCTCACTTAAGATCCACACCAGACATGTCAAAACTATTTTGCAGAATCTCTCGGTAGATAAGGCTCCTGGTCCAGATGAAATTCCTCCAATAGTACTTAAGAATTGCTCCTTGGTGCTCGCTCCTGTATTGGCAAAAAATTTCCGTCTGTGTACTCATACCTCATGCTTCCCAGTACCCTGGAAAGAAGCAAACATTCATCCAGTTCCTAAAAAAGGTGCCTCTTCAGATCCATCAAACTACAGACCAATAGCTATAACTTCCACTCTTGGTAAAGTCTTTGAAATTATATTAAATAATCACATAATTAAGCATCTTGAGAATAATAAATTAATCAGTGATAGGCAATATGGTTTTAGACGATGTCGATCAACTGCAGACATGCTTTGCCTTCTTACGCATCAAATCAACCAAGCTACAGACCAACATGGTGAAACACATACAATAGCACTGGATATATCAAAGGCATTTGATAGAGTCTGGCATCAATCCTTATTGTCGAAGATGTCACACTACGGCCTTGCATCATTAGTTCCACTAATTTCTTCTTATCTTCATAACAGAAAAATATGTGTAATGGTAGATGGCCTTTATTCTCAATTTCACTCAATAAATGCTGGTGTTCCCCAGGGATCAGTTTTGGCCCCAATTCTGTTCCTCATTCATATCAATGATCTCATATCTACCACTCATAATCCAATACATTCCTACGCAGATGACTCAACACTCCACAGTTCCTTCACATTTACCAATTCTTTCACCCAACCCGATCTTATAAATTAAAAAATAAACACTGCAATTTCTCTGAACCAGGACCTTTCTAGAATTAATGGATGGGGACAAAAGAATCTAGTTTCCTTTAATGCACTGAAAACCAAGTACATTCAATTTTCTAACCGACAGAATCTCACTGACTCCCATATATTTTTTAATTATGTAAATATTCCCACTTCCCCTAGTATTGACATTCTCGGTGTAACATTAACTACTAACTTGAGCTGGACACATTATGTTAGAAGCATTGCTAAGAATGCCTCTAAAAAACTGGGACTCCTGTACAGAGTTCGAGAATTCTTCACTGACGAGCAGTTGGCCGTGATATATAAAAGTCATGTGCGTTCTCAGATGGATTACTGTTCACCTCTGTGGGGTGGAAGTGGAGTGGTTGCATTGAGGCAGTTGGACAAAATTCAAAATAAAGCTATTAGATTAATCAATAACCCTGCAATCACACAGGACCTTCCTACATTATCCATACGAAGAAACGTTGCATCCCTTGCATTATTCTACAGATATTTTCACAGCAATTGTTCCGAGGAACTTGCTTCAATTGTGTCGCCTCTCCACATCTTTCCCCGTAGAACTAGGGCAGCTGAGAGCGCCCATGAATTTACACTTTCTCCTCCACAATGCAGAACTTCTGCTTATCAGAATTCATTTATCCCCAGAGCTACTACTCTTTGGAATTCACTTCCCTCGAATTGCTTTCCACAAACTTACAATCTACAAATGTTTAAATCCAGTTGTTACAAACATTTTATGAATGGAGGATGCCTTTAGGCACATGGACCTTTTTGTTTTATCTGTGTTTTTCCTTCCTCCGTTCATTGTCTCTTAAAAAAAAAAAAAAAAAAAAATCCCCTCTTCTATCTCACCACTACCCCCCTTCCATTATCCACCCATCCACACACTGCAAGGAGCGAGTCAGCTTGGCTAGAGACAGAGACGAGAGTGTAGGTATGTCGCTTGGCCCCGCACCTCACCATTATGCTCCCGTCAAAATATACCGGTCTTACACTAGATATTTGCTCATTACGCATATTTTCTGTTTTTCAATCTTCACAATCATGTTCCTTATGTAAGACAATTATGTGTATACAGTATGTTGCAATAATATTGTTTTATATAGTAGATATAACAAATTTGTTATGAATCGAAGCTAAATCTTTTGCACTTTGGGCACTGTAATAAACAGTCAACTTGTGTCTTCCGGGTTAAGCCTAATAACTAATTCACTAACAGAAGAAAAATACACAAACCAATTAACACAACAACAAGATATATATATAAACAAAAACCACAATGTATACTGTAACCAACATTAAAACCAGATATCAAAAATCGTGTTTTGGGGTTCATCCAAAATACCAACATCGTATTTTGTACAATTTGATCATTCCAGGCAATGTCGTAGTTACAATATAATACCGCCTCTTCGTGGGTGCTAGTATATTCTCCACAATACGATGTGGCAATGTTTTTGTGGTCATGAAACGATCTGGAATACTTAGACCGTTGTTCATAATGCAATGTGTTCACTATTTTAACTTAGTTGTAACATGTATCACCTGATACTCTACCTAACGTAGATACCATGACGGGTTTCTCCATTTTATTCTGGCCTTTAGTAGTAGATTTTATTCCGTTAAAAATAAATTGCGGAAGTCTGAGGGTTAATTGAGATCAAATATTAAATTAATTTACTTCAAAGAGGGCTTTCCAAATTTGAGTAAAATCGTCTTATGTTAGCCAAATTAAAATGAAAAAGCGTCCTCGAAATCTGAGGGGGTTAAGTAAACTACCAAAGAAAGACTAATGAAAATATAATCCAATAATTTCTTTGGCGAAAGCAGGTATGGTGAGAATAGGATGTGCACTGTGGTTCAGTAGACAATACAGATAAGAAAGATCGGGGATTTTAATGGTCAAGTTTTATTCTGTGCTTCAGTGCTCCAGTCTGCTTCATTCAAAGGCTTAGTCCAGTCAGATCACTGGCAATAAACATATTTGGAGATATTGTTTGTAATTTATTGTAATCCAGGGATAACAAAGCAAACAATATTTACAATAGACTATAATACTAATACAAAACAGATCTGTCAGGACTGATCTGCAATACCTCATAAAATATTTAATTGGTACACTCAATGATAATAAATCACAGCTTCAAGGCTCCAAATCTTTCGAGCTAAATATGAATCTTTTCTTAAATTCATTGCCTAATCTATATATGTATATATATATACAGTATATACATCGGTGGTTCCTTTATTATCTTTGAGTGTTCATATTGGGCCAGGAACTGTGTTTTAGAGTGTACTATTAAACATTTATTACTGGAAACAAAGGAACACATTGACGAAACAGCGACAAACTCCAGTGCCTTCATAATTATTCTGTATCATATTATGGGAAGATTGTTCAAACGAATTGTACTGTCAACAGATGTCATTGATACCCTAACGAGTTTGAATAGATCATATATATTTTGCTAACACGTTTCAAGAAATTAATTGATAGGAAATGAAGCTTTGCGCTTGGTTAAATTAATATAACCAGATCATTGAATACTGGTGCCGACCTTTCAACTCTATTCTGGCTACTATTAGACGATTTTATTAAGTTTCATAAGGACCTCCAGCAATTAACAGGCTTAGAACTATCTCATTTAACCCTTTTTGCTACTACAGATCCTTCATAAACTGCATAGAATCCTGTAAATAAAGCTAGAATAAGATATAAAATTACGTCGCTGGTTAATGCTTAAACTAATGTATGACTGGAATGAACAAAACTTTTCGGCGTCCTCCCTTCCCCACAAACACTTCAAAAATACAGGGACAGTATTCACCTCGACACGTAAACATCACCTGAATAGAACATAAACAAGGAGGGGACGCTGGGGTGTTTGGCTGGTACAGGATATGCAGATGAATATTAGAGGCTTGGCGTATATTTTAGTTTTTATGTTGCCGAAAACACCCCTTTAACCCTTTGGAGGAATTTGACGCGATTTGACTGTGTATCCTGGCTATTAGTAGACGAAATTGTTCAGATTAGGAAAGGTATATGGAAGTCAGAGAGTTAATTGAGCCATACCCTTTTAATTTCCACAGATCCTTCCTAACAAACGTCCTGATCCTCAAATAGCTTATGCATATGTGAACCCTTCATAGCTTCTGAGTGAGGCATTAGATAGTTAAAATAGAACTTCAGAGGCTATCAACCCTTTTCAATAATTAAGCCAGCACACTGCAAGTCAAGTACATTTTCAGGACTGGAGCCCCTTTTCGAGAACCCCAGTCCCTTCCAAGTACAACATTTGTATTCTTATGTCTTAAATAGTGAATTCGTCACATACAAATTTCAGTTCGAAATATTGTTGATACCCTATTCAATATTTTGGATATCTTGTAGTAGAAAGATAAGTTAGGTGCAGTGTACACAAACTGCCATGCATGTTTACAAATTTAACCCCCTGAGAATCATGACGCATTGTGACAGCATATTCTGGCTATCATTAGACAATCTTATACAGTTTAAGAAGAATCTGTGGGAATTAAAAGGGAACAACTTGTTTCAATTACTCCTCTGACTTACATACACCCTTCCCAATAACAATAATAATGGCCAATTGATGGCCAGAATATATGATTTAATTGCGCCATAATCATCAAGGGGTAAATAACAGACAAACATAAATTAAGACAGCGATAGAGCTCGATTGGGAGGGAGGAGGAGTCAGATTGGGAGGGAGCAAGAGTTTGATTAGGAGGGAGGAGGAGCGAGATTGGGAGGGAGGAGGAGTTAGATTAGGAAGGAGGAGGAGCTAGATTGTGAAGGAGGAAGAACTAGATTGGGAGGGAGGAGTTAGATTGGGAAAGAGGTGGAGCTAGATTGGGAAGGAGGAGGAGCTATATTAGGAAGTAGGAGGAGCTATATTAGGAAGGAGGAGGAGTTAGATTGGGAGGGAGGAAGAGTTAGAATGGGAAAGAGGTGGAGCTATATTGGGAAGACGGAGGAGGAGCTAGATTGGGAAGAAAGAGAAGCTAGATTATAAAGGAGAAGGAACTAGATTGGGAGGGAGGAGGAGCTAGTTTGGGAAGGAGGAGGTAGGTTGGAAATGATGAGTAGCTAGCTTGAAAGGGAGGAGGAGTTAGATTGGTAATTAGAAGGAAGTAGATAGGGAAGGAGGAGTAGCTAGATTGGGAGGGAGGAGGAGGTAGTTTGGGAAGGAGGATTAGGTAGATTAGGAGCTTTCCAGTCACTCCGCCTCACGACTACTTCGCCTCATGACCACTTCGCCTATGTCCATTACGCCTCACGACCAGTTCGCCTTGCCACCACTACGCCTCACTACCACTTCGCCTTGCATCAATGACGCCTCAGCACCAGTTCGCCTCATGATTCAGCTTCCCTAACCTAACCTAACCTAACTATCAAAAACTAATGTACATCGTTCAAATTGTGTGTCAAATTAGTAGAGAGGTGAAGCGGTAAGAAAGCGTGAGGCGAACTGGAGCTGAGGCGTTGTTGTCGTGAGGCGAAGTGGTAGTGAGACGTAGTGGTTACAAGGCGAAATGATTGTAAGGCGTTGTGGTCATGAGGCGAAGAGACCAAGGCGAAGTGGTAATGACGCGAAGTGGCCTGCTCCCCCCAG